>CAWUFW010002381.1:1200000-1800000 GCA_963921515.1 Calotriton arnoldi | reverse complement strand
CAAAAAATGAAGCCATAAAGCAAGTTCTTGAAAGTTCCAACTATGAGTGACAGAACTCACAGGTTTCCCACATGCAAGTTTAAATGTGCAAGATATCCGAGATGCAATACCTTCCCTCACAGCTTTCAGGGGGCTCAAGATCAGAGATGACCGGAATTAAGCTCAAGAGTTTGCAAATTATTACACAGACCTATACGTCTCGGATTCCGTGCTGGATCTGAATGATCTAGCAAATTTTGTAAAAGAACTCCAGATCAAAGAAATAGATAGGAAGGAAAATCACTTTTTGGAGGGGGGAATTATTGAAAAAATGCAAACAGAGACTGTATATTGGTTAAAATTTGATAACATTCTGGGGCCAAATGGATACCCAGTGGAATTCTTTAAATTCTTGATTCCCAAGCTCACTGGCTCACTGTGAAGGGTGAGCTCAGAGGCACTAGAAAGAGGGAACCTCCCACCTAATTTGCAAATAGCCAAAATTCTTGTAAAAAAAAGAATCCGCACACCTGACTGTTGTTCTTTATACCGCCCAGCCTCCCTGTTAAACGTGGAAATAATATTAATATTGAAAGTCGTTGCAAATTGATTATCCAAGGTAATTGGATCTCTAGTTAGAATGGATCAATCTAGTGCTTTTACCTAAACTTGCCACAAGGTATAACAATAGAGGGCTGTAGAATGCAGGTGCCCTTTTGATCAGGCTACAGGGCCCATTGGCAATCCTCTTATTTGACTTTGAAAAGACCTTTAATTCAGAGGGGTAAAATTACTCCATTCTCATGTTCGACTTACTTATCAACACATCATGATTTGAGGGATCACCTCAGACTTGTTCTGAGTGCAGTGGGGAACCAGGCAGGGTTGTCCACTATGCTCCCTCCTCTTTGCCATTACCACTGATACACCAGCAGAATGGATTAGGGTGGATGACCAAGTTATAGACTTTGATTGGGCTCCGAGGAGAGAGTGTCACTATATGCTGATGACATGCCGGTGTTCTTGAATGACTTGCTGTGGTCTGGCCAAAGAATATTGCAGATTCTTTATGTACTTGGTACATTCTCATAGCTTCACATTAATAGAGCCAAATCATCATTGTTTTTAGTTGATGACTGCCCCTCAGTTATTGGATTGGGCAAAGGGTTTGCAGGGAGGCACAGATGGATTTACATATCTTGGAACGTATGTAATACAGGATGCACAGACAGCATGTGATATTAGCATCCAGCCATAGATTAGCAGACTACGTGAGGATGTTACATTTTGGTTGGCACTATCACTTCTGGGACGTTCAGCGATCTTTAAAATGGTGGCACTACCATGCCTGCTGAATCACATACAGATCAGCCCTTATGTAGTCCCGCACACTAGACATCATTGGAGGCTCTCTATGGAATGTTGGGATGCCCAGAATTGCTCTACAGAAGTGTTTTCCACCTTTTAAAGATCGCTGAACGTCCCAGAAGTGATAGTGCCAACCAAAATTTAACATCCTCACGTAGTCTGCTAATCTATGGCTGGATGCTAATATCACATGCTCTCTGCATATCAAACTCAGTGGATCTGCGTGTATGGTTTATGCCATAATGTCTTTTCATGTGCAGGTATATAATGATACCAGAGAGAAGGATGCTAAATTAGTGCAGTGTGACAGAATGAAAATAACTAAGCTTAGTCCGTATAAGTCCAGCTGATTTCGTCTGTCAACTAATTTTAGAATGGATTCTGTGTTACACCAAGAATTTGTAAGCAGTCAGTATAGTAATGTAATAATAAGGAATTTATCTATGCACTGTAGTAATAAATGAGTGAAAGTGTGTTTATTTGAACTCTCTGTGTATATGCATATCTGGTTTATGCCGTGGTGCTTTATCATTTTATTGTATTTGTTTTTTATAAATGGTATTTACAGTTATTACGTTATCTATCATAGAATTCATATTAGAATTTGAAAGCATTATTAACTTTAAAGAGAGACTTCAGTCGAATTCTCAGTTTATTGCACGTCTGTTCTTTCAGCATAATGCTGGTAAATGTTCCAAGAATGAGCAATTGCATTATGTTAATATATCAGAACTTCAAAATGGAAAGATTAATGTTGTACATCACTGAGCTTAAGTAGCTTAATACTGTAAACACATATGTTAAGTAGCAGGATAAATGCAACACTTAGGTTCATTTTGTGAAAAATCAATTGAGAGTTTGGTTTTTGTTCAGCTACATTCAATGAAGTTGCTCCATCTGAAAATAATTATTCTTGGCTTCAATTGCAGAGAGGATTAACATATTTTGAAATTTACAATTCATAAATTATTAATCTGGTAGGGAACTTAAACGCAATATATAAAGTAAACTCATAGTCGTGCTGGCTTCACAAATTATCTGTTTCTCTTGCAAGGCACCACATATTTAAACAGAGAAACAGATATTTTACAACAGAACTTGTCACTTGTAGCATGATTTTGAACAACATGATTTTGAAGTTTCAGTGCATATTGTCCATCGTTCACCATCAGAATTATAACACACATATTTTCATATTCCAGTCTAACAAAATTGTAAAGGAACTTGTATTAGTTACATGCATTAAAAAATAAAGTTTTCATTACAATATGATATTAAATTCGATGCCTTGTAGAAATCTAATTGCAAGCCTTTAATGGAATTAAATAGAGGTGTCTTTAATTATACCTTGTGCTTATTTAACATCAACATACACTCCTCCATACTTCTTCATGGAGTTATTTCAATGATGAAGTCATTGTGATGTCATATGTGATGTCACCAATTATGAATTTGAGATATCCTTGTGGTTTTGTTATATAGCCAACGTCAAACTTTCTTTAAATGTTTTTCTGAATGTTTGAGTTGTTTAAATATATGCTTATGTCTTACAAGCAAAAGAAACCAAAATGTACCATTTTTTCCAGTGCAATTGTTGTTGATGATACTCGCACCTAATTCTGAGGTAGAACATTGGTATAATTCCTTCAAGGCCTCAACACAACTAGTGCCGCAGTTTTGTGCAGAAACAAAAGAAGAAAGCTTTCTGGTCAGACGCCAAACGCAACCGCGCCGACCACGACCGCCGAGCCGAGCGAATCAGCCGAGCAGAGCTTTCACCTCCGCCCCTGATCTCGGGCCCACTACCCGGGGGTCCGGGTACAGCACGGCTCTCACGGGGGCGTTGAGGCGGCAAGACGTCGGCTTGGTGCTAAAGGAGGTCAGTAGCAGGCGGCAGCGAGTGCGAGCCCAGCGGACCCGCGGAAGAGGCCCAACTAGGTTGGGCGCGGCTTGCGGATCCGTCCGTGAGCCCTGCTCGCCAGGCCCCCTCCCCTAGTGACTGCACACCCCAAAGTGGCATCAGGACCCCAGCTGCTGCCCCGCCGCTCCCCCATCACTGGAGCCAGCAGATTGGCAGAAGGGTGGGAGTAGACAGCAGGCACGGCAGGAGCCGGTTTGCGCCCAGGGAGCCATATGGCAGGGGAAAGGAAGGAGGAGGAGGAGGAGGTCGCAAGGGCATCAGGAAAAAGTGCAGCGTTGGCAGCCTAGCACCCCCTCTCTTCTGCCCCAGTACAAGGCCTAGCAGTACCTTTAGAAACCGGGCTCCTATAAGAGAGGAGTCCCAGGCTTCTGCGGGGGGGGGCCCGTCTGCATCTGTCTACCACCAGAGTGCCACCAGCGCCTCCCCTTTGCCTCCCCCTGCCTCCCCTTCACCTCCAGGGCTCCCAGCCAGTGCCCTCTTGGCTCTGGCTATTGCACTTTTGCCATTGTGTAGGAGATAGCGCCTCAGTTCTCCTTGAGCTCCAACAAGGGAAGAAAGCACAGCCGTGGGAGACAGCAGCTGCAGGATCAGCGACACCCCCCGAATTCTCCCCCCAAATTCTCCCCCCGAATTCTCCCCCCGAATTCTCCCCCCGGATTCTCCATCAAGGGGTCTGTCTACCATAGAAGCCAGCGCACGAGCACACGAATGAGGAGGAGCAGATAGACGAAACAGAGGAGGTCGGAGACTTTGTCCAGTGGGGGGGGGAGATCAGGTCCCAGACAACCTCTGAGCAGCCGACTTCAACCTAACCCACAGGCCAGCAACCACCTACTCCGTCGACACAGTACCAAGACTTGGTTACCGGGACATAAGGACACCTTAAGGAAGTCCTAGGCCATCCAACTATCTCCCTTGCACACCGGCTAACCTAATCCTAGGCATCTACCCACCGGGCCTCTGGTCACCTTAACTGTAGGTACATCTGGGCTGGCAGGAAATGGAAAAAGAAAGGAAAAACGGCACCAAGGCCGGTGCGTACAGAAAATCAAGCCTCAGGCCCCAGACCAGAGGAAGTCCAGCATTTTTATTGCTATGAGGTCAGGAAGGAATAGGGGTCAAGCGCTCGCCCTGCTGCGGAAATCGAAACACAAAGGGAACACCAGGGTAACCAAACCCGACCCAGCGACCTCCTCAAAGGACCTAGTGGATACAGCGGAGGCAATTCCCTCTGGCTCAGTTCCGCAGTTACAAGAGCCACAACTGCAGTTACAAGTGGCCCCTGGAGACAGGAGTTCTTCAGGGGGAAGGCCTGCACCACAGTTCTTTCAACCAAAAATGTACTCAAAATTGTATTTCCTTAAAGATACAGCCTCTTCCATATTCTCTTCCAGCGGTGAAATCCAAGGCCTCCAGAATCCACTTCTCCCGCTACAGCCAATCACTAAACTGGCTGCTGCACAAGCCAGCGCCTCACCTCCCACGGATCAACCTAAGGCTCCCCTACAACCATCGGAAAAGACACCGTAACTTACTGATTTTACTGAACACAACATTACCAACTCACACATGAGAGCAGAGGAAGAGGTAGAGGCAGAGGGAGTTAACTCTCCAACTCGAGCCACCCAAGTTTCTTCTAATTCACCTTCCAGGCAGCCGTCCCACGGGCCAGACTCTCCAGCTCATTTGTCCACCCAACCCAGCAAAAGCAAGGATGTGGTAGTACCCCAAGATCCCATTCAATCGGTAACCACAGTCTATGGCCTTGACAAGCGCACAGAAATTCAAACATCACTGAGACTAGCCGGTAAGGAGAAAGGGCCAGTACACGACATCTCTGGGGAGTTGCAACTGAATCCACCACCCTTATTATATCTCCAAAAATTCTCTCTAGTCCGGCACCAACAGATGCCAACAAACAAGGCTGTAATGAACCTCTCAGACGTCAAGAGGGGAGAGGACGTTGTCACTCAAGAAGCAACCCCAGAAGCTCGAGGAGGCGAGCACGACGCTTTATCTTATCTAGGATCCCAGGAGTGGGCCGATCTAGTTGCCTCCTACACCTTGGACACCCCGAAAAAATCCTCCCCGCACACAGGTAGTGCAGCTGCAGAACAATGCCAGGCCCACATTGCAGCCAAGACTTCACCCTCTTCGTGTTACAGTCCTAGAACCCACATCACGGACTCGACAAGCCGAGCTTCCAATACCTGGGACACCTTACTAAACACCATGCAAAGAACTGTTGACGCCTTGCAATACCAGTCTGACAAAATGGACTTGCAATTGTCACTACTTGACACCTTGGCTCTTTTTGTAGGGGGGATAGATGAACAACTCACTAATCAGCAGAGCCCAACAAGAGGCCAAACTGAGCTGCAGCTGTGGTCCTATTATTGACAAATTGTCTTCACTTCCTTCAATTGTGTCTACACTTCTAGAGGGCTTACCAAAGGCACAACATAACAAAAAAGACACTGCTAATTCTGAAAAAATGGCACCCAAGAACTAACCACGAAGGTCCCTGCTGTTAAAAAATACATATCGACAATGCCAGAGAGCGGCCCGGGGGGCAGCCCGGCCGCTGTGGCAAATCTGCCCCAAAAGGCACTAACTCCAGCTCAAAACGCTAAACAACGACGCCAACTCCGGAGGAAAGGCCGCAACAAAACAACAATCACCAGTCACAGAATGGTATACCCTCTCTTTGACATCAAAAAATAACCACAGGCGATAATAGAACATGAAACAATAGCAAACGAAACAACTAACCAGCCAACGGAAATTTCAAATGCGGTTCAACCGGCAACAGCGTCCTGCCGGGCAGTCACGGAGTCTGTGAACAGCTCAACAGGTACATTAGTCCCCAAAAATACAGCCATACAGACTCAGCAAGACAGTAACCACAGCCGATTCCTATCGACAATAGAAGAAAGGGAGACCCCTACCATGCAGGAACCTAAGCAGATGCGGGCACCAAACAAAAACCCAAAGGAACACGGGGCTAACTCATGGGACAAGGCTATCTCCAACTTAACCTCACTGCAACCACAGAACAGTCAGAATAACATAATAACTATGGAAAATGAGCCCCCAGTGCTCAGCCCCGCCCAGCCATCAATTCTATTAACAAAGACAAAGAAAAGAGAAAACAACGGTGACAATCCGGCGCCAGATACAGCACAGGGAATGCCCCGTGGGTCACTAACAACGACAACGGGGAACTCGGACTTCCCCTTATCTCAACATCAAACCAGAAACAGAGAACTTGTCTCAGAAGACTCCTGGGGTCTTTGTCGCCGTGAAATTCCAAAGTCTAATAACTATAACGGGCCAATCTGGCAGCATCCCTGTCCCTTCGGGCAAAATTATGCAGGGGAACACTTTCCCAGTGCTTCTCCAGCCGGGTAGCAAATTAATTCCAGTATCACTCTCTTCACCCGAGAGTACGACTCCAAAGGGATCTGTGACACCCTGAACAGAGGGAACATTCTCCAACTACTGGCCACAATACCAACCTTAAGAGACATCAACCCAACCGATCTTCTCTCCATAGAATTTATAAAGGCAGACAGGGCTCAGGGTAGGGAATCCACCAAGGCCACCTGGGGCTCAACAAACATTGCAAAAAAAGTCTCCCACTACTTGCCAGCAAGCGGCAGGGAACCACCGGCAACAGAGAAAAAACATCCTTGGTGCTTAGGGGGGTTTTAGGCCAGTCACCCCAAAGGGAGTGTATTTTTAAAGAACAGTGGTCAAGGTGAGGCCAAAATGGTCCTCGGGTAGCCAGGGCTACTATTAATCGAGATAAAGCTTTCGTCTGAGCTCTCGTGTTACGAGAAAGAAGGAAGGGAAAAACAACGTATGGAGGGACACAAGGTTGTGGGAATGACAAGACATTTATTACATCATAAACGCTATATCATCCACATATAATTTAGGATCTAGTCCTGGTGCTCACACATCAAGTGACAAAAAACTGCACACACCATCCAGGAAAACTATGACAAAACAACTCTGAGACTATGCTCATGGAACATCAATGGGCTGAACAGTAAGGTAACCGATGCTGAATTCCTCGCATACTTAAAAACCTTCGCCATTGTACTTTTGCAGGAAACATGGTCAGTGGATCCATATCAACTACAGGGGTACTTTTGCTTCCATGCTCCAGCACTGAGAAAATCCAAATACGGTCACCTATCTGGGGGCCTAGCCACCTACATCGCCATAACAAAATTTGACATTGCACAAGAAATCCAATATCCACTGCCATCAGTAAACACAGTCAAGATCCACCTAAACCTCAGTGGCTCTAAAAGACGAGGTGCTAGTGGTCAACACATATATAAATCCGAGACGGAAAAAACAAGAGTCAAAACAATTAATCGATCATCTGCTCACTATCTT
Organism: Calotriton arnoldi; assembly: GCA_963921515.1. Lineage (NCBI taxonomy): Eukaryota > Metazoa > Chordata > Amphibia > Caudata > Salamandridae > Calotriton > Calotriton arnoldi. The sequence goes on along the minus strand of CAWUFW010002381.1, from coordinate 1,792,322 downwards.
TAGCTCTCAGAATACCACCAACCTCATCTTCTCTGGGGATTTAAACCAGCAAATCCTAGGCACATCGTCAAATGACGACATATAGGCTCAGTCTTTCTACTGAAACATGCCAACTCAAAATAAAGGCAATTATGGCTGACCAACCAAGGCTGGGAAAGAGTTGCTAGAAGATCTGGAGCACATCAATCTAAGGGTTTTAAATGGAAGATTTACTGACGACTCCCCTCCGGCCGCTTCATTCTACTCGGAAACTGCAAACTCCATCATAGATTACACTTTAGTCTCCCTTTCACTCTTCCAATACGTATCAGGATTTCGCTTAGGAGACAAAGGGGACAGTGATCACCGGCCCCAGGAAGTCTCAATCCAAGCATTCCCGCACAAACTGATGCTTAATCCAGTGGGCAGGCATGCATGCCACACAATAAACCTAAAAAGAATCAAGTCCTCTCTTGTAAATTCTGGGGAGGTGCTCCTGGCTGCAAAAACACTGCTATGTGATCATACTAATTTCAGTGCCACCCCGATCAGTTCATGGGAAACTTTCACAGTTACACTTGCAAGTTCCTTTTCGACTATAGCCAGATGTACCCCTTCAAGTGATCCAACAGTTGAGGGTAGGGCCACGAGAGCACAGCGAACCAAACTAAAATGGCTCAAAAAATCAGTAAACAAACTTCTTAGAGCACTGAGGCTTTACCACGGGGACGAGGGCCTAAACCACCAACTCCGCCAAAGGAAAGCCCAAACCAAAAAACTCAAGTGGGATATTAAAAGGTCCAACGAAATTGCATTTTGGGCAAAACTCTATCATGACTCCCAAGCAACCAACAGCACGCGCTTTTGGGCCACCGTCAACAAAATTTTGCAACCGGCACAGGGAGGCCTTATATCGTATATCACAGAGAAGTCATGGACAACTTTTCTAGAATCCCATTTTAATCAGCAAACATCTAGTCAACAAGCAATTCTGGATAACCAACTGATCCACCAAATACAACCTGAAAGGAACCTAGAGGAAGAGTCAAAGGGAAACGAAGTGACAACAATTAAAAAACAAATCTCAAAAGGAAGGAGAGAAGGGGCCCCGGGGCCTAACGGGATTCCACCAGCTCTCTTTAAACAAGACCCTGAGGACTGGTCAGAAATATTGGCCCCCCTCTTTCACACCGTCAGACAGTCCGGGCTCCTACCCGCTTCATGGAAGGGTTCCATAATTTCTCCAATTTTCAAGGCCGGCGACAAAAACTCACCCAAAAACTATCGTCTGATTGCACTATTAGACATAAAGGCAAAATATTTCGCCGGTACCTTACTCACAGAGCTCCAGGACTGGGCAAAAGAGAAGGAAATAATCCCCCCTCACCAAACAGGGTTTTGCAAAGAAACAGGAACATCAACCAATATACTAACTATGTCACTGCTTATTGACAAGGCGAAATCATCCAAACAGGGGATCCACTTTTGTTTCATCGACTTCAAGGCAGCCTTCGACAATGTCAACCGAGCAAGACTGTGGAGAAAGTTGGCCTCCTGGGGAATTCGTCATCTCTTTTGAATCTTTTAATACACCTCCATTCCAACACATGGATACAGGTAAAACTAGGTAACGGCTCCCATCTTTCAAGGCGTATACCAACCACCAAAGGGCTCAAACAGGGATGCGTACTTGTGCCAATGCTGTTCAACCTGTATACAGCGGATATGACATCAGTCCTCGGCACCTGCAATGTGCATGCCCCACGGTTTGGAGGCACAGCTATCTCCAGTATCTTGTACGCCGACGATGTCATCCTAATAAGCCACACTCAAGTCGGCTTGCAATGCTTGCTCAATAAAATGCATGCGTACGCTACGGAAAACCACTTAGAAGTGAACATCAATAAAACAAAAACCTTCACAATAAACGGCAAACGACGGACTCACTCTTGGTACTTGGAAAAAACTCCAATCGCGAACACCCTTGCTTACAAATACCTAGGCGTAACCATCGGTGAGGGCAGTCAGTTCGCTAACCAACTTGAGGCTATCAGGAGGAAGGGGATGACAATAGCAATAACACTAAGGGGCCCATTAGTCCGCCCGCCATCCTCGCGGTGCTGGGACTGGCCGCCAGACGTGCGGCGGTCCCGCACCGCTAATTAGGATGCAACCGCCACCCTGGCGGTCGCATTCCGCATTTCCAACTTTGCGGCGGGTGCTGCTGTAAGCAGCACCCACCGCAATGGTGAAAAGGCATGTTGTGCATTGCCATGCACAACGTGGCAGGCACCGCGCGGTGCCTGCCACCTTGTGCATGGCAATGCCCAAGTGCAGCCCCCCACCCCCCCGGGGCCCCCAAAGTGAATCCCCGCCAGCCTTTCCATGGCGGCGATGGCCTTGATTCACACCCATCCTAATATGGATGGCGGTGCCTGCTAGGCACCGCCACCATAGTGAGGCCCAATTGTGCCCGGCCGGCAATCGGAACGATTGCCGACCGGCAGAAAAGCGGCGGACGCACTTTGCGTCCGCCGCGCTACCCCCGCCATAATAATATGGCAGGGGGTAAATCAGGTTGAGATGGCGGGCAGATCGCCACCGCCAGCCCGGAGGTGACGATCCGCCCGCCATCATAATCACCCCCTAAGACAGTTAAAAACAAAGCTTACAGGACCTATCTTTTCACCTCTCCTCCGGGTCGCCCAAGCCAAAATCCTACCCTCCATCACCTATGACAGCGAGGCACTGAGAGGCAGGGACGCAAATCTGTTGGACACTACCATGGCCAAGGCCTATAGAGTTATGTTTACCAATCCAACTTACGCCTCACCCGCACTGATACATTTGGAGTTCGGCCTAACTAAACAACTCTTGGCAAGGCAAGGTTCCTATATAATGTGCTGGCACAAAATTAAGAACTCTCCACGGAACACGTTGAACCATCAGCTCTGGCAAGAATTCTTTAACATACCCGACTCACCCGCCAGAAGTACTTGGAGGACTCACTTGCTACTACCAGGCTAGTCGACGTATGGGAAACTCAAACTACCCACTTGCTCTTTAAGCAAGCAGTAAAAAAAGTAATCAAAAAAATCTCCCTTGTTGAAGACAAAGCTGCCGCAGGAGACATGCCTGGATGACTCTGAGCGGTTGCAAATCATTTGGGCCACAGTCATACTTTAATCTTGGGTACTCCAGGAAGAACAAAGAAATATAGGCTTGGAATTCTGCCAGCCATTCCGCACCTTCCACCTTGGCAGAGGGAGAAATGTGGAGACACATGCAGATTATGTGGGAACGGCACTGAAGACATGGAACATGTAATCTGCTCCTGTACCGAACTAAAGGAGGAAAGGTCAGGATTACTTAAAGCCCACTTTAATGAACGAGGGATTCGAACCCGGAGACAGACTGTGATTGCATGCTTTGACTCCAAAGACCCGCAGCTAAACGGGAAGCTAGTGAAATTCCTGTCACTAGTAGAATCAAAGCAAGGGAGAGCAGCACCATGCGTAAATGCAAGAACCACATAAGGAAGTTTTAATCTACATAATCGGAAACATAGAGCACAGACCTTTGAACCTCTCCATAAGAAGCTGAACAAAGGCGTATTTTCATCAGAGACTTTTAAGTTTTTAGAATTGCACTTCCCTTGTCTTATTACGTACGAAGTCTTTTTAACGTGTATTTTTGTAATGGTTTTAATTAATCAAAAACAATAAAAAAAATTACTTACTTACTTACCTAATTCCGATGTCTTTATATTACACCATCTCCAACAGTCTGCGTGGCGTATTGTACGTTCTCTGACACACTGTATGGTCAGCACCAGCCCCAGCCAGCAATGCACTGATTTTGGCCACACACAGAAAGGATTGCATAATAGCTTTTCTAAAATGAGCCCTGACAAACCCCTTCTGCAAACAGTGCTCAGGTTAGCACAGTGCAGGTTAGTGGAATGACCTGCAGTCAGGCCCTGTGCAAATCTCCCATATGTTCATTCCACAAACAGTAGCCAAGAAGCATTTTGCATTTCCACAATGCAGCTGCACAACCTGTGTAGGCCCCTGTTTTATTTGTTTTGACAAATGTAATGGTGTTTTTCGTATAAAGCCTGGCCGAGCACTATGGCAGTGATGATGTAGGAACAGTTCAGCCATCACTTTTTTGTTTCCATGCGCTGAGTGTGACAGGTATGCCCAGGCATGGGTCCAATGCTCACTGTGCCATTGGACTCAAGCCTGGCCCTACTGATAATTGCCAAACAGGCTGAAACCAGTGATTAATTAAAGCATCCACAGACCTGTTATGAGTGCGGTGAATTAACACCTTCAAAGTATGCTGCAAAACCTACAAAGCCCGACCATATCTGACAAGTAAAACCAAGAGGCCCAGTGGAGTATGTGACACTTGCACAAACAACCTTATCCATCAGAAGACAATTAAATATAGAAAAGGAAAGGCACTGCACCAGGAAGCACTTCTAGGATTTGGAGCTCCTTCCACACCCACATCTGGAAATATTCCTCTTTCCTGCTCTTCAGGAAGGATCTGAAGAACCTCCTCTTCAAGTAACACTTCATCTGCTTGCAACACTTTGGATGATAGACCGAGCTGGCAATTCTTTGCTATGTAGCTCAATGAGCTCCTTTGCAGCTAAATCTGCTAAAAATATATATACATACAAAACTTAACGGTACTGAACTTGGGAAAGGAATACACACACTGGTATTGATCATGTTGATAAAATAACAAATAACAGTGTATTGCAGTAATGCGAAATATTGTGGAACAATGATGTTTTGTTCTTTATCATTTTCCATTATTAAATTTATTTATTTGAGAGTGTTTCAACAATTAAAAATAAGTCTGTCTTCTAAAGTAAAATACATGGATGAAATGTATTTGAAAGTCTACCATGTTTATGGATTGCTATGTTTTGCTTTTTATGGTAAATAGGGCACTTTTCAACATTAAGTTTGTGACTTTGACAAAGACCCAGGTGGTGGAAACGCATCAGCTTAATTAAACTCTTGAGGAACCATCTTGTAGTGCGGGCGTTCTTGCGAGCGCGGCGGCGCGAGCCAAATTGCTTCATAATTACGTGTCCTGCACCGGTCATGCCCGGCACCAACCCTGCGAGGTGGATGTAATCAGGATCAAGGCAGGGCAGCTTGTATCTACGGAGTTATCAGATTCCCGATTCCTGCTGCCGTTGTGAGAAGCTACTGCAAAGGAGGTATTGCGGAAGCGCTTCAGCTTAACTATCTTGCTCCGCGTCTGTGGTAAGACCCGGAAACTGTTTGTTTTGTCTGGGGCTGCGGTAGGCATCCGGAAAGGATTTTCTATGAAGAAAACTGAACAGCAGGGGTTCCGTTTTGCTCGTACAACTGTGAGCGCGAAACAGATGGTGGATGAGGAATCCTCTGAGTGTGGATGATTCCACTTTCTTTTTCGTTTTTTGTTTATTTTGGTGATTTCACAGGAATACTCGCTTGAACATGTGCAAGGCCATACACAAGAGGCTAAATGTGGCCAAGGATCTTTTCGATGAAATGGATGAACAGTCAAATCTGAGCATAACTGGAGGAGCGGCAGCAGCACAAGGTAGCTCTAAAACAGGGGTCTCCAACCTTTTCTGTACTGAGAACTACTTATGTTTAATGAAACGCATTGAAGCTACTAATATTATTAGTGTTGTATAATCTCCATTTTTTTATAGGTATATTAATTCAACCAAGCAAAAGGTTTCTAATTTAATAAGCAGGGATGCACAAAAGGTGAGCTACTCAGTGGTAGCTGGAGAGTTACAGTAGCTCACAAGCTACTAGTTGGAGACCACTGCTCTAAAACATTGAAACAAATGCTGTACATATATGAAAGATTATGTAAAAAGGAAATTAATCGCAGCTGGGAAGTCATCTCACTTGACAATTATATAGAAGTGGGCAGGGTGCCCAGAGGACTACGCATCCTAATTACTCCCACATACCAAGATCCTCACCCCAAATTACTAGAGGAATGGTCATTATTGATGGCAGCAACATGTAAACAAATGCTGGGATTACTATCCAAATATGCGGCCATGGAATTGGAGCATGTGGTGGAAGAGATTAGAAAAATGCAAGAATCGCTTGAAAAACACCCATAACAGGATGAAGTGCAGAACTTTCTTAACTAAATGGAAGAACGACTGACAAAATACGAGGAAGAAATTAAAATCAAGAAAAAGTGGAAATTCACCAGGGACAAAATTGATTATGCATTGGGTCGCATCTCGACATTCGGCAGGAAATACGATGTGGCAAGAAAGGAATTTAGATGTACAAGTGCACTCATAAAACAAGAACTTGTCACATCAGAGTCAAGTTCCAATATATCGGTTATGGAGGAGAGACAGGTGACACCCACTATTGGCCAACTTCCATTTACTACATTAGAGGAATATCGTTTTTTAAGACAGAACCAAGGACAAAGAAGAAAACCGCCAATAGGAAGAGGAGGAGACAACGAAGGAGACAAATCCGGAGAGGAGGTGTAGGACACAAACATGCCACATGGGAAAGGAGTACGGCAGAGCAAAAGGAACAAGTACTGGGTGAGAACTCTCTTTCAGTTATTAACTTATCCCCCCATACACTGACTGAAGAAGAACGATCCTTACTGGAATTAGGTCTTTCATTTTGTCCTGTTACCACTTTGGATTACCCACGTACTCGTATTGACATGTTTCTATTTATTAGGAAATTAATACTTTTGAAAATTCATGCCCAGAGAAATGACAAAGGGAATTTGGGGGAAGGAAGTGCCCAGGATTTACCCACAGACACTATCTCTAACATTCTGTCTATTGGGGATATCGAAGGGTTAGCTTCACTCATGGAGATGGAACTTAGGAACTTCCGAAAGGGAATTGCTTTGCAATCTGGATTTGGTGGTGAACAGAGGAGTCAGATTAACTTCTAACCCAAATCCAGATTTAACCCAGTAACCCCCCATAACATCATTGATACCTTCTATAAGGTGGTTCTGTGCGACCTCATGAAGTTGGGAAGGATTGGAGATAATCATTTTGCAGAGAATTTAACCAAAGGCCAGTGAGCAGCTTTGGAGTCATTGAAGAAATCTAACTTTTTTGTCATTAAACAATCGGACAAAGGGGGTAATGTGGTGCTGTGGGATCTAAAGAAATACACAGCAGAAGCAAAAAGACAACTTGATTTATCTGACAGTTATATGAAATCCAACGCTGCTCAGTATGGTCAGACGATTGTATTGTTTCACAGTATGTTGACCAGTTGGCATCAGAGGGGTATTTTAAGCTTTGATGAGTTCCAGTTTTTCATGGTTAAGAAACCAATGATACCATGTTTCTATATGTTACCTAAGGTACACAATCACAGCATAGATCCTCCAGGCAGACCCATTATATCAGCCAAAAATAGTCTCCTCGAGAATACATCTATATATCTATGTGTATAATCTCCCATTGTATTGTCGTGATAGTATGGATTTTAATAAAAAAATCTGTGATATTCCTTGGAAATCTAGCTATACTCTGGCAACAGTAGATGTGGTTTCTTTATACACGTGTATTAATTATGAACTGGGCATTAAAGCGTGTAAGCATTTTTTTAGAGACAGACCCACAGCAACATACAATCATACTATGGTTCTCATTGAGATGTTACAATTCTGTTTAGAGCACAATTTGTTTCTATTAGGCAAGCAATGGTATAAACAGCTCACTGGTACTACTATGGGAAGCTGCTTCACACCCAGTTATGCCTGCATGTTCATGGGTTGGTGGGAATCGGAGTACATCTGGTCGGAAGAATACGAAGAACATACACAACATCTAGTCTTGTGGACACACTACATAGACAATATTTTTCTGATATGGGATGGCCCACTGAGATCGTTAGATAATTTTCTTGGTAGGATGGCTGACAACGATCTTAATCTGAAATTTACCAGCAGAACACATATTAACAGGATACACTTTTTGGATGTTATGGTGGAGATCCAGGGTGAAATTATACAGACACACGTACATAGGAAAGCCACCACAGGGAATAGCATACTGCATGCTCACAGCCAACATCCCCTGAAACTCAAATGGACCATTCCCTATGGGGAGCTCCTAAGGGCGAAAAGAAACTGTAGTACATCAGAGGCATATCAGGCAGAGGAGGCAAGGATGGTAGAAAGATTTAAGATGAGAGGGTATGCAGCCAAGGTAATTAAAACAGCCAAATTGAAAGTGAGAGAAGTGGAGAGGAGTAATCTCCTGAAACCCAAACAGAAGAGAGAAAAGAAACAAGAGGTCAGGCTGATTACCACTTTCAATTCAGAATCTTCAGCAGGACAGAAAATTGTGAAACGACATTGGCACCTAGTGAGATCTGACCCATCGATTGGGAAGTTGGTCAGCCCTAGTCCTCACATAACATATCGCAGAAGTAGCTCACTCAAGGACATGCTGGTACACACCTATTAAGAGACAGGACGTACAACTTTGGACTCATGGTTGAGGGAACTCCCAGGTTTTCACAAATGTAGGAGATGCAAAGCATGCACTCAGTACCAACATGAAAGTGGTCACACTACCTACGGGTCAAAAACATAAGATAAGACAATTTATAATTTGCAACAGTGACTTTGTAGTCTATGTTTTGATCTGAATGTGTGATCTACGATATGTGGGCAACCCCTCTCTCCTGCCTCCTGGCAACCCCTCTCTCCTGCTTGCCTGCTCTAGCGACGGGACACCTCTGTTAGAGGTAGCTGTCGCGCTTTATAAATATATATATTAAAAAAAGAAATACTGGAACATCTCAGGGCAAGTAGGACAATGATGTCACCTACCCAATTACTAGACACTGTAATGTGATTCATGGTCTGAGTACTACTGGAGGTTTCAAGATCTGATTCTTTGGTATTGACAGGATTCTAGCACGAATGAGAGGGGCAGACAGAGAATGGACACTGAGAAGATTAGAATCTGAAAACATTATCTGTCTCAACAGTAAACACACAGGGGTCTCAATCAGGATGAGGAGCTCCATGTTCATTTGGGCTGAGATAGCATATTCTTATATTCTGCTGTAAACTGTTATGTGATTTCTAGAGAATGTTAATGTGTTCACCTGATTTATCATTTTTGGTCCTCCGGATAGAGATTTATCACATGAACAGAACTTTTTGCATCGCACAAGCGAATTTTTCCTTTGAAAGACACTGTACAGTGTATAGTGATGATTCCTTTTCTCTTAATATTTTTGGTGCAGGATTTGTTCTGTTACATTATAGGTGTTTGGTTTAGAATTTCGTAACATTTTGAAGTTTGGAAGACAGTATGTGAGATTACTAATGAGTACTGATAGAGCCTGAGAATATTTTGGGTCACTTGACCATAATCATAAAATAGGAAGTATAACAGGCACTTGCCTGAAAAAACTTAACAGTACTGAACTTGGGAAAAGAATACACACACTGGTGTTGATCATGTTGATAAAATAACAAATAACAGTGTATTTCAGTAATGCGAAATATTGTGAAACAATGCTGTTGCGTTCTTTATCATTTTCCATTATTAATAATATTTTTTATGACAGTGTTTCAACATTTAAAATAAGTTTGTCTTCTGAAGTCAAATATATGGATGAAATGTATTTTAAAGTCTTTCCACCATGTTTATTGATTGCTATGTTTTGCTTTCTATGGTAAATAGGGCACTTTTCAACATTAAGTTTATGGCTTTGACAAAGACCCAGGTGGTCGAAACGCGTCTGCTTTATTAAACTTTTGAAGAAACATCTTGGAGTGCGGGCGTTCTTGCTAGCATGGCGGTGTGAGCAAAATTGCTACATACAAACATATATATATAATATATATATATATATAGATATATATAGATATATAGATAGATATATAAATAAAACCTATTGGCGGTTTGACAGTCGCCAGTAGGTAGTTATGGTTAGGACCATGTTCCTACAGGTAAAGAATTTTTCGACTTGCCTATAACCATGGCACAGTTTTAATAATCTTCACAAAATGTTCCCCCCAAAAAGTGCCGGTTATTCTACTTGTGCATCGAAAGTTTCGGGGTGATCTGTCAAGCAGGGGACGAGAAAAAAGGAGGGGGACAAAAAGTGTGTTCCTATTTTAATTCCCGTAGAGTCTTTAAACATGCCTACAGCCTGTACCAATGGACAGAATTACACCCAATTTGGCAGAAAGGTAGCTTTTGTTCCATAGATTATGCTTCCAGTTATTGGGTGTAAATCAGTTCAGTAGTTTACGAGAAATTAAAGGAAAACCAACTTTTTATATCTACGATCGCGAAGCCTTCACGAATAATGTGGAGCTTGTGCAGAGATTTTCAGAGCTTTAATTGGCTGCCAACACTTCAACCAGGAAGTGTTGGCAGCCATCTTAAAACTGGGCTTCAGCCGAGTCCCCAAAAAAATGCAAAAAAAAGAAAAGGAGGCAGGGTACCCATACCCTAACGCCCTAACCTTGGTCCTGGGTGGGCACATTTTTTTTGTGTTTTTTTATCATGGTGAAATTAAGAATATTTGTGAATATTGCCATAAATGAAAAAATAAATAAAACGCGCTCTCCCGTGCTTGCTTTTAATATTGCCTTCAGGTGGGCCAGGTCCCCGGGGCATGCTGACTTTAATTATTAAGGAGGGGGGTGCATTTGCCCCTTTCCTAGGGCTTAGTCATGCCCTGGCGACCACTACCTCCCCGGGGTCATGCTTTTATTAATAATGGGAGACCATGCAAACCCACACCCCCGAGCCCGAGGGTCAGCAATTTCCTCGTGCTTTAAATTAAAAAATAGATAGGGGGTGCACGGTGGTAGTCCCTGGCACCTCCCCAGGGTTTAAATTTAAAAATAGATAGGGTGGGCCATGTGGACCCTCCGGTGCTGGGGACCACCACCTCCCTGGGGCCAAATACTTTTTGAAAATGAAGGAGGGGTCCACTTGGCCCCCACATGGCACATAAATGGCCTGAGGATCACCAACTCCCTGGGGTGCACAATAAAGATGGGGGGCCACACTGCACCACTCCTAGAGCCATACATGGCCCTGGGGACCACCCCTCCCCCAGGGCCAGCTCCTGTTATGTCCCGGGGTGCCCACTCCTAGGAGATAGCTGTTTGCTTTAGCTTGCCAGGAGCTGTGGCAGATCACACCAAGCAAAAGCAAACACTCCACTTCCAGCAAGCGGGAGATGTCAAACTGCTACCGCTTGCTGGAAGCAGAGTTTTCATCTTTTCCCTGGCTGCAGACATTTCCAGCAGCTCCCTGTGTGCAACAGCAATGCCGGCTCCTGCAGGAGGCAGGGATCCAGCTGAGACTGTGTGGGCCTAGAGGCTCTCTCTGCAGTCCCCTACATGCAGACTGGGTGCCCTGGGTGGGACCAGGACACTCAGTGAGATGTGTCTGGGCCCCAGAGAATGGGGTCCCTGTGGCCGAAACCGGCCCGGGGCAGGAGGCCCGCGCAGGTCCCCTTCCTGTTTTCATTAGTAGTATGCAAAGGTCTTCCCGCCTTTTCCCACATTGATGGAGAGCTTAACAATAGGCCCGCGCATGTTTCCAGCCTATTGTGGTGACAAGTTCTTGATGCAGAGGAATAAGAGGACATCTCAACCAAACAAAGAAGCACATACTTCATTTAGTTAAGAGGCAGCACCCCTGTTTTGGAGGAGTTTCACCTCTTTGTAGTCTTGTCGACTTCTCTTGATGAGGATTCATGAACTCACAGATTTGTAGATGAAGACTTTCGAGGAACAATAATATTGCTAAAATTACATGCACACAAGGTCACTACAAGCATTACCTCGTGGTCCTTTATGGAGCTGTTTTGCAGAATATGCATGAGACATTTGACTAACGAGGTAGCACTTACTAATTAAACAGATGAAATTACACCAGTTGGGTAGATGTTTTGGGCAAAACTGGGGACTCTTCTTGGAAAAAATGAGGTTCCATTCAGGCCCTGGTGCACATTTCAAAGAAATTAAACCTCAAAGGGAAGCACTTACAAATATAAACATAGCATGTGCCCCAGTAGAAGCTCCACTTCAGTAAAGCACAAACGATCCTAACTTCTTGAGCTTGGGTGGATGTGTGAGTGGTTCTATGGATGAGTGAGTGGTTGTGTGAGTAATTGTATGGGTCTGTGAATGGGTATGTGAGTGGTTCAGTAAGTGTGTGAGTGGGTGTATGAAAGGTTGTATAAGGGTGTGAGTGAGTGTGTGAGTGCTTCTGTGGATGATGTCATCAGTGATGTCAACTGAGATTTCACCAGTGATGTCACTGACCATGTCATGAGTGATGTAATATGTGAGGTCATAAACAGTGCATTGCAGGGGCTTAAGTTTTAGTTAGCTCAGGTAAATACAACTGCTGAATTTCAGTGGTTTTGTATGAGTAAAATCTGAGCCCAGCTGTATTTCCCTGTAACCTTTCTTTTTTCACTGAATGTATAGATATAGATATATATATACACACACTCATAACTATTTTTTTATTTCTCCACTTCTTGCAAAAATATAATGGGGTTTTCAATCTTATTACATATGTGTGTAGGCCAGTAGGTAGCTAAAGTTAGGACCTTGTTTCTTTACAAAAAGCGTTTTTTGATTTGCCAATATCTTTGGCGCCTTTTGACAAATCTTTGCGAAATTTTCAAAACTAATGGGGCGCTCCGGTCAGCTCCTGTCTTGAAAAATTTGGGGTGCTTCGTCAAGCTGAGGCCGAGAAAAAATGGGGGCCCCAAAACACGTTTTCTCCATGTAAATTTCCATAGGAAACTTTTGTTGCAGCTACAGCCCGAACTGATGAACGGAATTACACCAAATTTGGCAGAAAGGTAGTTCTTGGTCCAAAGTGCACCCTTTGCTTGAGTGTAAATCCGTTCAGTAGTTCCCGAGAAATTCATATTTAAAAAATATTACTATCTGATGACCGCAGCGGATCCGCGAGCCCTCCCGATCACGAGCTTGACTCTGATTGGCTGCCAACACTTCAAACCAGAAAGTGTTGGCAGCCATCTTGTGACTCGGTTGAACCGAGTCACAAAAAAAAGGTGAAAAAAGTTGAAAAGGGGGCAGGGTAGGAACACCCTGACCCCCTAGGGCTGCACAGGGGGTCCCACAAGGACCCCAAGAGCCCAAAAAAGCATTTTGTTTAAAAGAAATGGTGGGATTTGCACAGGGTACGCGAATGCTGTCGAATTCTTTTTTTTTAATGAAGCGCAGGCTCCACGCTTCATTTTCTTGAAGCCCCCAGGTGGGCCAGGTCCCGGGGACAATGGTGAATTATGATGCAGGGGCCCACAGGACCCTGCAGCCCCGGGAACCGCCACCTCCCCGGGGCTATGTTAATGATATGCGGGGGGCACGGGACCCCCGCAGCTTCAGGGACCACCACCTCTCCAGGGCTTTTTTCCGTAAAAAAATGTGTGGGGGAGGCTCCTGTCCTCCATGTTGCCCCGGGGACCACCACCTCCCTGGGGCTTTAAATAATTAAAGGGGGGGACCGCAGGCCCCCCAAGTCCCCGGGGCTGCCACCTCCCCGGGGCTTAAATTTATTTAATGAAGTGTGGGGGGGTCCTGCCCCCCCACACTGCCCCGGGGACCACCACCTGTCCGGGGCATTCATTAATTAACATACAGGGGTCTGTAGCGGACCCCCAGGGACTATCACCTCCCCGGGGCTTTAAATCTGATGGAGGGGGGCTGCGCGGACCCCCCCTTGTGTAGCCCTCAATTGCCCTGGGGACCGCCACCCCTCTGGGCCGGCTTCACCAATGTCCCGGGGAGCCAACCCCCGGGAAATTGCAGTTTGCTATGGCAGGGCGGGAGCATTGCTCCTGCCCTGCCATAGCAAACAACCGCTTCGCTTCATGGAAGCAAGAGCAGAGAAACTGCTCTCGCTTCCAAGAAGCGAAGCAGAATTGATTTTGGGCAAAGGGAGCTGTTGACCAAAAGCAATGCCGTCTCCTGCAGGAGGCGGGGAGCCAGCAGGGACCGCGGGGCATTGAGGCTCCCCCCGGTCCCCAAAGTGAGGCCATGCTCCGGGGGATGGTGTCCCCGGGGCCAAAAATGGCCCGGGAGGGGGGGCCACTCAGCCCCCCCTTCCCTTTTTAATCTTTTTACAATAACAAATCAAAAAAGTATGGACGGGCCCCGGGGGATAGGATTCCCAGGGCCAAAATTGGCCTCAGGAGGGGGGCCATGTGGCCCCTCTACAAAATATAGAAAAACAAAGGCTGGGCAGGCACCGGGGATGGGGTCCTCGGGGCCAAATGTGGCCCAGAGAAGGGAGGCCACGTGGCCCCCTTCCATAAAAAAACCTTTTTGCCGGGCCCTGGGGGATGGGGTCCGCGGGGCAAAATCCCTTTTCATTTATTTTTTTAAATGGCTCAGCCCCCGGGGGATGGGGTCTCCGGGGTCCAAAAGGTTGAAGGGAAGGGGGCCACACAGCCCTTCCTAAAATAAAAAAACAAAAAGAAACCAGCAACTCGCCGGAGGCACCGCCCCCTCCGTGCACCACTCTGCAAACACGCCTCCTGGCTCGTTCTTGGTTGGGGAATGAAGGCCCCTGCACTGCTGAGGGTCCTTAGGGGTCAAATTGCCCACCAGGTACCTCCAGTAAGCCCCACACAGTGGGATTGCTGAGAGGTGGTAGGGACTACGCCCCTTTTTACACCACTCTGCAAACGCGCTTCTTGGCGCACTGCTGGTGGGGCGATGAGGTCCCCTTGTGTCCTGAGGACCTCAGGACTAAAGTAGACTTCATCCCCCAAGCAGCAGTGCGCCAGGAGGTGCGTTTGCAGAGTGGTGTAAAAAAGGGTTGTGGCCTCTGACCACTCTCAGCAATCCAGCTGTATGGGGCTTACTAGAGGTAACAAAACGGCTATTTGGCCCTCGGGGACCCTCAGGAGGCAAGGGGATTGCAGAGTGGTAGAGAAAAGGGGCGTGGCCTGTGTCCACCTCTCAGCAATCCCACTATGTGGGGCTTACTGGAGGTAACAGGTAGGCTAGTTGGCCCCTAAGGACCCCCAGCAGTGAAGGGAACTTCAATCCCCATCCAAGAGCGTGCCAGGGAGTGGTGGGAAAAGGGGGCATGGTCTGCTATGAGAACTTAGCAATCCTGCTGTGTGGGACTTACTGGAGGTAATAAGAAGGGTAATTGGCCCCCAAGGATGTCCTTGGGCCAACTACCCCTCCTGTGACCTCCAGTAAGACCAACACAGTGGGATTGCAAAGAGGTCTTCGGAGGCCACGCCCCCCTTTCTCCACCACTCTGCAAATGTGCCTCCTGGCATACTACTGGTTGGGGGATGAAGTCCACTTTACTGCTGAGGGACTTTGTGGGCCAAGAAGCCCTCCTGGTACTTCCTGTAAATGCTATGCACCGGAATTCCTGAGCGCTGGCCGGAGGCCCAGCCCCCTTTCCCCACCACTCTGCAAATGTGACTACTAGTTAAAGAAGCATTTGCAATGTAATAGGTCTTGCATTTGCGAAAGTTAGGGCTATTGGCGTTGTAAATGTAAAAGTTATTTACTACTGTTTTTTGAAGTGGAGTGGAGTGGATGTACGTTGTGTGTAGTGGAATTATGTGAATAGAGTGGGATTATGTGTTATGGAGAGTAATTATGTGGTATGGTAGTCTGTGTTGTGGAGTGGTAACCTCAGGTTTAGTCTTCCTTGTTTCCATAGAAGCTAAACTATAAACTCAATGAGACAAAAAAAAGAAGGAGCCACTGAGTAGCACTTCTGGACCTCGTCAGAGGTATGAGCAGGGCCACTGGAATTATGCGACTGTTCGGCTGCACTGATTTTTGCATAATTAGACATTTTTCGCATTTGCCACATAATCCATCATCTGCTGCATAATCTACAGATTTGAACAAAAAATACCTTGTGCTCAAACGGCTCACAGGGTACCAAAAATGCAGCAACAAGTGTTACAGCGTGGTGGAAAGCCCTTTGCAAACCTAGAATGGTCACCCGTTACTTATTGCTAAATGTGGGTGTTAAATTGGTCCTAATGGTGTGCAAACCACTCTTGCTTCTTTCTGTGCCTCTCTTGCCTAATTCTCTATTTCTCTTGCTTCTTTGTGCACCTTTCTTCCTTTTTCTGCACTTCTCTTGCCTCTTTCTGCACCTCTGTTGCTTCTTTCTGCACTTCTCTTTCTGCACCCTCTTCCCTCTTTCTGCACCTCTCTTGCCTCTTTCTGCACCTCTCTTGCCTCTTTCGGCACTTCTCTTGCCTCTTTCTGCACCTCACTTGCTTCTTTCTGTACTTCCCTTGCTTCTTTCTGTACCACTCCTGCTTCTTTCTGCACCCCTTTTACCTCTTTCTGCACTTCTCTTGCTTCTTTCTGCACTGCTCTTGCTTCTTTCTGCACTGCTCTTGCCTCTTTCTGCACTTCTCTTGCCTCTTTCTGCATTTCTGTTGCTTCTTTCTGCACTTCTCTTGCCTCTTTCTGCACCCCTCTTGCCTCTTTCTGCACCTCCGTTGGTTCTTTCTGCACTTCTCTTGCTTTTTTCAGCACCTCTCTTGCTTCTTTCTGTACCCCTCTTGCCTCTTTTTGCACTCCTCTTTCCTCTTGCTGCACCTCTCTTGCCTCTTTCTGCAGTTCTCTTGCCTCCTTCTACACCTCTGTTGCTTCTCTCTGCACTTCTCTTGCCTCTTTCTGAACCCCTCTTGCCTGTTTCTGCACCTCACTTGCCTCTTTCTGTACCTCTCTTGCCTCTTTCTGCACTTCTTTTGCCTCTTTCTGCATCTCTCTTCCCTATTTCTGCACTTCTCTTGCTTCTTTCTGCACCTTTCTTCCTCTTTCTGTCCATGTCCTACCTATGTAGGCATAGTTAGAAATTAGCATTTAAAAAACCTTAGAAATTCACTGAAAAAATGGCAGGTTTCAGGGACTTGATAGTTAGTAATTAGCATTTGAAAAAAACCTTAGAAATTCACTGAAAAAAACCGCAGGTTTCAGGGACGTCATAGTTAGGAATTAGCATTTAAAAAACCTTAGATATTCACTGAAAAAAATTCAGGTTTCAGGGACGTTATAGTTAGGCTGACATTTCAAAACCAGAGAAATTCATCTGTTCTAGTTAGCTGAGCTAACTATAACTCGCGTCCCCACAATGCACTGCTGATGATGTCACATATTACATCACTCATGACATGGTCAGTGACATCACTGATGACAACACTGATGACATCTCAGATGACATCACTGATGACATCACTGATGACATCATCCACTTAATATCTGATACACCTCCTCACACCCGAATATAACCGAAACCATAGACACACCAATACCAGGTAGTACATACCCACTCACTGATTCATAGGTCTACACACACATCCACTCACGAACCCATACAGTCACTCATACACGCACTCATCAATACACAACTGATATATGCACTCATACACCCATACAGACACTCACACAGCACCACTCACCCATAGAGTTACTCACACAGCTAGTCAGTCACCCAAAAAATCAATCACACTGCCATTTATACACCTATACAGTTATACACACACCAACCTCACTTATTCATACAGATACTAGCACATACTTACTCTCTTCTACAATCACTGACACAAGCACACACTCATCCATACAGCCACTCTCACAATCACTCACTTTCACATATAGTCACTTATATACTCCAACACTCACATATCCTGCCTTTCACATATGTAGTTACTCACACATATACCACTGAGACATCCATTCACTCACCAACACAGCCATACGCACACTCACCCATACATCCCGTCGCAAATGCACTCATGAACCCATACACCCAGTGAATCACCCACTCACACATCCATGCAGGGATTCACACCCCCCACCCACCCATACAGATACTCAGACACCCATACATGTACTCAGACAACCAATCATTAATTCATATAGACACTCATGAAGCTACTCACCAACCCATGCAGCCACTTACACACCAACTGCAGACTGAAACAGACATTCACACAGATTAGTCATTCACCCATGCATTCACTAAGACATGTTTAATCACTCACTTATACAGTCAGTCACGCACCCACTAAATCATCCATTCAGACACTCATACACCCCTCTCATTCTTCAATAGACCTTGGTGTATATATACATATAACATTCTTAAACATTTTAGAAACACTAGGTCACTGGATGAAGTCATCAGTGATGTTATTTGAGATGTCATCAGTGATGTCACTGACCATGTCATGAGTGATGTAATATGTTACGTCATCAGCAGTGCATTGCAGGGGCACGAGTTATAGTTAGCTCAGCTAACTATAACGGATTATTTCTCTGGCTTTGTACGAGTGAAATGTCAGCCTAACTATAAGGTCCCTGAAACCTGTGGTTTTTTCAGTGAATATCTAAGGTTTTTTAAATGCTAATTCCTAACTATAACGCCCCTGAAACTTGTGTTTTTTTCAGTGAATATATATATATATGTATATATATATATATATGTACATATATATAGATATGTACACATTCAATAGAAAGATTTTAACTGCACAGAAAGAGCGATTAGATGAAAAGCATAAAAGATATAAGTGAGTGAATTTTATTAGGTCGTCCATCCAGTAACACCAATAAGCTACCACAGAAATAAACTAGTGACACACAGTTTATATACATGTTTTCTACGTAGTGGATTGTAGTGTGAACATTATAAACTAAAAGACTGGTGGAAACTTACCATACATGAGGAAACACCACATAAAAGGATATTATGTTCACATAAGGTAAATGGACTTATGCTTATAGCAATAAGGGTCTTGCTACAAAAACAATTGTTTTAATGGTTTTCTGATGTAGGTGATTTAAATATGAAGTAGCTAGGGGTATGGGTTGCATAGAATTAATAGATGTTGTTTAGAGTGCATTATGTGGTCTGGGTTTTTAATATTTTCTATAAAGACAACATCGTATCAGAAAAATATGCTCAGTGTGATGTTTACATTTCGAGCATATATTTTTAAGTGTATTTTGGAAGTGGAACAGGCAAAGTAATGTTGTATAAATGTAATTTTTTTAAAATTCAGTATTGTAATTGTGTATATAATTTCTATGTCTGTAACAGCCCAGAAGAAGTGCAGTGTGCGCGAAACACGTGTTAGCTGTATAAGAAAGTAACGACTTTACAAATCTATCTGCAAATACGTGGATTACTTTTTGGCCCCTATGGTACCAGCATTAAATTACATTACATAAAAGACACGGGCAACTTCCTGAGGATATTGGAAAATACACACTGGCAAGATGGTTATCTCCTAGCTACAATTGATGTGTTGTCTCTTTATGCATCCATCAGCCATGAAGTAGGACTCACTGCAATTGAATATTTCCTATGCCAGAAAGACAACAAATATCTGGAACATTCCGAAACGGTAATGGAGATGGTTGAAATATGTCTCAGGAATGGTATCTTTTTATTTGACCGACAGTTATATTGCCAAACCTGTGGAACTGCGATGGTAGTTTCCTTCTCTCCAAGCTACGCGAACCTCACCATGGGTTTGTGGGAGAAAACTGTGGCTTGGGGAGAGGGAAAGGACCAACGCACAGAAAAAATCCTGATGTGGCTAAGGTTTATCGACGACCTTTTCATAGTATTGGATGGGACAACTAATGAATTCATGCAGTACTTCAATTTGTTGAATGACAATGATATAGGTCTGAGATTCACATGTAACATCAGCACTGAGACGGTTCAATTCTTGGATGTACAAGTGTACATAGAACAAGGACGAATCAAGACCACAATATATCAAAAACCTACAGCAACAAACAGCATTCTACATTGCTCCAGCTTACATCCTAAGTCTCTAATTAAGAGTATACCGTATGGGGAATTCTTGAGGATGAAACGAAACTGTTCAGATGAAAAGAACTGGAAATTACAACTAAAGAAACCTGATGTGAGTTCCTAAGAAGAGGATACAATCGATCACACATTGAGGAAGGCAAAAAAAGAGCACAGATGGTACCACAGGAACAAACTTTGTTGAACAAGAAGGAGAATTTAAGAAAAACAACAGACACAGAAAATTCAGATATCAGATTGATCCTTACTTACAGTAAAGAAAACCACCAAATAATTAAAATTATGAACAAACACTGGAATGTCCTCAAGAAGGACCCAGACATTGTGCAGAACTTAGGAGAAAGACCCAATATAACTTACAGAAGGGCCCCATCTCTAAGTGACAAAGTAGTACATAGTCATTACACAGGACCACGAATTACATCGTGGCTACGAGAACATCAGAAAGGCTTCAACAAATGTGAAAAATGCAAAGCCTGCCGCATAGGGAAAAACATGAAGGAAATCAAGGATTTCAATGGCAGAACCTTCTTTATCAATGAGAAAATCAACATGTTAAACAACATATGTAGTCTACATGCTTGAATGCCAATGCGGCTCAAGATACATAGGAAGTACCATTTGTCAACTAAAGTAGAGAATTTTAAAACAAATTCAAGCAGTACAGAATGATGACATCAACTATGCAATGACGAAACACATTAGCACACACCAGGGATACAGCTGGTAGCAAATGAAATACTGGGGCATCGCATCAGTACCTATGAATGAGAGGGGCGGAGACAGAACAGCAAAATTGAAATGTTTGAAATCAAGACTGATTATACGATTCAGGACCAAACAACCAAATGGGCTGAACGGGGATGAGGAATTACACGTGCATCTGTAACCTCAGGAGAAACAAGAACTTCCTGCTTAAAAACGGCCATTGTTTCAGGAACTGCCTTAATTGTATCGTATTCCCAGAATGAAATGACTATCAATATACCATCAGTAACGGGGGAGAGATGACACCGAGCCGTAACTGGACAACTGAGTGAACCAGTGAATTAATTTACACTAGTATCATTCTCCCGGAATGAAATGAAAGACTTTACAAAATAAACGGATAGGGGATGGAAAGCTGCACAGCGACTTGGTCATTATGCGGGACATTAAGAAATGGAGGAACTGTGCCAACTGTGAGATCAGCGATGGTTGAAAGGTGCTGGGGTATTCACATGAATGGGCCTATTGGGGGAGATAGGTATTACTGGGACATTTAATTTTTTACAACACTTTTTGTCAACAATTGTGCTATGGTGGATGACACCCCAGCGCCGGATAGGCATGGTGGCTGTAATAATGGAATTCATCAAGACCTGCACAGCCCTCTCATTGGTCAGACAACAGCCAATCACAATGCAGGTCATAGTTTTAAACCAACCAAGTGCTGTGTTGTAGGTGAAATGTACTTCAAGCATTAAGGATGGCATTCCGCCAAAACGCGTCTGCGAGGGAGATGCAAATAAATATTTTATAATAACCCCGCGAGTGCTTCATGCCTTTTTCAAAAATATTTTACACAAGTACCCACCCTCGTGCAATGGAGAAAGCACCCGTCCTGAGTTCGGCAGTTATTGGTGAGAACTGGAGAAATTATATATATATATATATATATATATATATATATATATATATATATAGTCGCTCCACGTTTCTCCCATGAGCTGCCGAACTCGCGGCGGGTGCCATTCATCGCAAACGTGTGGGCAAAATCACGTTAAAATATTCAGGCTCCAAAAGATGCAAAGCACTCCGTTTCCAGTGGATTTATTCAGCAAATGCATTTCGGCGTCAAGCCTTCCTCAGTGCCTATCGACTAGGCATTTGGCATTTCACAGATTTTAAATGCACATTACCAAGATCTCATTGGAGGAACACAAAGTCATGGGCAGCGACGAAGGACTCACTAGGTTGAGGTCATGATACCTCTCTCCCTGACGGCCATGACCGCATGTCTGATGGCTTGCAACCTGATGGTAACCATTTCATTACTTCTCTTTGTGAAGGTTCTCAGTCTCTCATAGACAATTAACAAATGAAATGTTGAATGTTGCTCACATGCCGCATGACACATCCGGTCCCCCGAAGCTGAATCAGCCATTGTGCCTCCAGATTGCCGGTGCCACAGTTGTTTATTCCAGTCCCTCGCCTGCCCAGAATTCAAATGTTGCACACCCTACAGGCTTCAGTATGGATTAATTACAACCTCCAATTCAATAATTGGCAGCAGTGGCTGTCAGGCTAGCTCCCTTTGATCCTTGGCGGTTCAGGTAGCATTAAACAATAGTCGCTCCAAGTTTCACCCATGAGCTGCTGAACTCAAGGCGGGTGCCATTCATCGCAGGCAAACGTGTGGGCAAAATCACGTTAAAATATTCAGGCTCCAAAAGATGCAAAGCACTCACGGGACACGTTTTAGGTGGATTTATTCAGCAAATGCATTTTGGCGTCAAGCCTTCCTCAGTGCTTATCGACTTGGCATTTGGCATTTCACAGATTTTAAATGCACATTACCAAGATCTCATTGGAGGAACACAAAGTCATTGGCAGCGACGAAGGACTCACAAGGTTGAGGTCATGATACCTCTCTCCCTGGCGGCCATGACAGCTTGTCTTTGATGGCTTGCAACCTGATGGTAAACATTTCATTGAATGAATGAAATGATATTTGTAAAGCGCGATGGCTACCCTGAGGCCTCCCAGCGCTACGGACGGAAACAGCAAAAGACCAAGCAGGCACAGTTAGACACCGTTCCTGAAGAGATATATTTTTAGAGATTTTCGGAAAGCTTTCAAATTGGGCTGACTGCGAACTTGAAGTGGGAGGACATTCCAGAGTATGGCAGCGTTGTGGGCGAAAGACCGTCCACCACATCTGGCTCTAGAGATTTTGGGGGGTGAAGAAAGAAAGGCAGTAGATGAGCGAAGGTTTCTTCTAGACTGATGGGGGGTAATCAAGGATTGGACTATGGCTGGACCCTTCTTCCAGTAGGCTTTGTGGGCCACGCACATGGCTTTGAACTGAATCCTTTCTCTTATTGGCAGCCAGTGCAAGGACACAAGGGCAGGTTTGGCGGACTGTCGGCGGGGGAGCTGTAGAAGCAGGCGAGCGGCGCAATTTTGGATGTTCTGAAGCTTGTTGATGGTATATTGGGGGGCTCCCAGATAGAGGACATTACCATAGTCCAGGCGGGAGAGGATTAAAGCCTGGACCATGATCCGTCTAGCTGGGAAGGGGAGAAGGGGAAGGATCTTACGCAGCATCCTGAGTAGTCCAAAGCAGGTGGCCGCAAGTTTAACTGCTTGATATTTGAAGGTGAGGGAGCGGTCCATCCAGATGCCGAGACTTTTTATCTGGTCTTTCGGAGCTGGGGCAGGTCCGAGGCAATTAGGCCAGAGTGAGGCAGAGTTGAATGAGGGGGCGTTGCCCAGGAGCAATAACTCCGTCTTGTCCCCATTGAGTTTAAGGCATGAGAGTTCCATCCATTTGGCAACCTCCTCTAGGCAGCGGCCCAAGGTGCAAGATGACCTCTCGGGGTGGTTTAATGTCACCACGAGCTGCGTGTCATCTGCGTAGGTGACGATTTTTATGCCAAATGGTTGAACAATCTCAGCCAGGGGTCTCATATAGATGTTAAATAGTGTGGGGCTCAGGGAGGAGCCCTGA
Organism: Calotriton arnoldi; assembly: GCA_963921515.1. Classification (NCBI taxonomy): domain Eukaryota; kingdom Metazoa; phylum Chordata; class Amphibia; order Caudata; family Salamandridae; genus Calotriton; species Calotriton arnoldi. The sequence goes on along the minus strand of CAWUFW010002381.1, from coordinate 1,768,728 downwards.
GGAACCCCACAACTGAGGGGCAGCTGGTTGGAAACAACTTCTCCTTCAAAAACTTTAAAGGATCGCTCACTCAAAAAGGATTGTAACCAGGTAAGGGCGCTACCGGAAACTCCAAGATTTCTAAGTCGGACAATCAGAGTTTTATGATTGACAGTGTCGAAGGCGGCACTGAGGTCAAGGAGGATAATCGCTACATCACCCCCCTGATCCATGATTGTCCTCGCTTCCTCGGTTGCTGCGAGGAGGGCTGTTTCCGTCCCAAACTGGGGACGGAAGCCAGTCTGAGAGGGGTGGAGTAAATCATTGGTTTCCAAGAAGTTCACCAGGATGTTGTTAATGTGCTTCTCCAAGGTCTTACTCACCCAGGGCAGGAGAGAGATAGGGCGGTAGTTAGAGAAGTCATCCTGATTAAGATTGGGTTTCTTTAAGAGGGCTTTGACCATAGCGCATTTCCATGCCGGGGGGACTATGCCTGATGAAATGGAGGAATTACTCATTACTTCTCTTTGTGAAGGTTCTCAGTCTCTCATAGACAATTAACAAATGAAATGTTGAATGTTGCTCACATGCCGCATGACACATCCGGTCCCCCAAAGCTGAATCAGCCATTGTGCCTCCAGATTGCCGGTGCTACAGTCGTTTATTCCAGTCCCTCGCCTGCTCAGAATTCAAATGTTGCACACCCTACAGGCTTCAGTATGGATTACTTACAACCTCCAATTCAATAATTGGCAGCAGTGGCTGACAGGATAGCTCCCTTTGATCCTCGGCGTTCAGGCAGCATTAAACAATAGTCGCTCCAAGTTTCACCCATGAGCTGCTGAACTCGCGACAGGTGGCATTCATCGCAAACGTGTGGGCAAAATCACGTTAAAATATTCAGGCACCAAAAGATGCAAAGCACTAACGGGTCATGTTTCAGGTGGATTTATTCAGCAAATGCATTTCGGCGTCATATATATATATATTTCTTTTTTTTATTATTTTAAATGTTAATATGCAAATCTGAAGTAATGACGAGTCCACATAGCCGAGTTTAACAAAGCAGAAACATATCTACAGAGCTAAAACAATCTGAAGTCGCTGCAGTAGGATTGGTGTACTACTGTAGTTAAGTTAGCAACATAGAAAGGTAACTGGAAATCAAGCAAATAAATCCAGGTGCTCTATTTCTGACTCAAATCAAGCTAAAGTCATTAATGTGTTATGTTAGGCTCATTTGGCTTTCTAAGTCATTCTATTAAAACACTGCCAACTGCATTCCCATAAAACCTAAAAAAGAACTAATGCGTCTATTCTTGTGCAACATGGTGCTGAATTTAGAAATGCTGACCTAGTAAAACAACACCTTATGTGCTATTGCGTAGCAAACACTAATTAGAGAAAAGTAATTAGCAAAGATAAAATTATCTATTAGCACTACCTAGTGTTTGTAGAACAGCGACCCTGAAGATGCAAATCTCTTTTACATGACCAATGAAATGACAACTGTATATTCACAATGATTAGTTATGCTGAAATTAACTTCAGTTTCAGACCTACAAACTTAAAAAAGATTTCACTGTGTTCGGAGGGGATAGGTCCTCGTGCGGAGAACTACTTAAGAGGCACTTCTGCCCACCACCTCTACCAAACCTGCTCCGCCAAACCAGAAGGCTGGTGCCAATGTCCTTGAGTGTTTTTACACCACTTAATGGTCACTGGCTGCTCAAAGCCTCCAAAGACAAGCTTGAAATACACTCTGTGCTGTGGTTACCAACTCATTTTCCCAGCCACTGACCGACATTGGCTCCTGACCGGGTGATCATGTGAATGGAGCCAGTATTGTGTGACACATGGTGGCACCATGTGAGTTTGCAGGTCTGAAGTTTACTTTAAAATTACCATTCCATGTACACACTATTTACCATAAGCGACCCTTTATGTTTGAGCTTGCTAAGGTTGAGTGATGATGGCTTTGTCAGAGCATGCAAGGCAGCGTCAAATTTGTTTAATATTGCAGAGTAAGAAATAATGTTAAAATGCATAACCCAGAAAGTAAATTCCTTGGGACCTATTCACAAAGGCTTTTTAGAGTACGTAAAATAGTTCTTCTGTAGCACTCTTTTACATACTTTAGCACGTCCTTGTGAATTGGCCCCCAAACTGAATAAAATTGGGATATTTTTATATGATTAGTAAAAAGAAAGGCCTGTGACATATAAGGAGTTTTTAGCCTAATTCCTAAAGGTTTGTAAGAGTATGTAAATGAGTACTCATGAGGTACGACTTCCCATACTCATAAATGCGTTTGTGAATTGTCACTGTAGTGCTCACCAAAGGTTTCATGTTACCCCAAATATCAGCCCATTTTAATCAAATTACAACAGCAGTTCAACCTGCAGTCAGAACCTTAACATTGCCTCAACTTCCATTAGCAGCAGTGCAGAATATCACATCATTCCATATGCATATGAATTAAGAGCTCTCTCTATGGACTGTACTAGATTGTATGGCATGAGGTATGCACGTTACAGGTAGAAGATATGGGTTCACTAGCAAATAAACATCCATTGCTGTAGAAAGATACCCTGTCTGATTTAAAAGTTAACATTGGAGAGGTGTGTAACAATCTCAAATGTGTACATGATTCTATTGAAATAAGTAAATGCTGCCAAAAAATATATACATAAGCTTACTTAACAACACAGCTTAAAATTAAAAAGGCAAATGGTGGTTGTAATTTACATCCTGAAAGCGGAAAAAGTTGCATTTGTGGTGAACCTAGTGAAAGAGGCATAAGGAGTTAGAGTGAGCTTGTTTACAAGCCACCATGAAAATATTAGCATTCAGGGTTGTATGTCTCCATATAAAATACCACAACATTGAGTTACCTATACTCAGAGGTCACTACATCAACTATACTATCATGCAGTTAGACACTACGTCAACACTGATATTTCGACATTTTATCTTCAGTGACTCTAACCCTATACACAATGCTACAATTAATCCTTTCCATGACCTTGAGTTTAACTGTAAATGTAACACTAAATACAACATTAGCATACCCCTCTCTATCCGTAACTCTAAATTTAAAATGTACCCTGAACCTAACCCTGAATTTTTATCAACCCTAACCTTAATAATCTTAATACTACACTGTAACATTACCCTACACTGACTAACATTTACTTTAACCCTAAACCCAACCATTAGTCTAACCATAAACCTTAACCTAAACTCGCTGCACCCAGAAACTAACCATAAACATCACCATGAACATTACCAGAACTCCAATCACAAATATTACCTAACACAACCCTAACACAAACAATTGAAGTCATGCTCTCAATAGTGATAATCTCAGTATTGCTAAGTACCAATGTATTACCTTCTATGTAATGGTATCTCGATGCAGTGAATTTGAAGTATCGACAGTCAACCATTTGGAGGAGTACACCCAGCGCTAGGGAAGAACCACATCTTGGTTTGCATTTTTTAAATACTATCAGAACATTAGAATGTTGAGCACTCCATTGCAGACAATGGGGTGTTCTGGGCTTCCATGGGCCGGTAGAAGCCCGCAGAGTAACATTCTAATGTTGTTTTTCATTCACAGCTGCTGCTGTGAACAAAGCCGCCCCCCCCCCCGGGCCTAAGGGGATTTAAATCCCCTCGGGGTCCGAGAGGCCTTTGTTTTTACCTATTAGAACATTCTGCCCTCTGGGGAGGAATGTTCTGATAGTCTTAGAGCCCTCCTAGCGGGCTCTAACAGCCATTAAAGGCCTGCTCCTTTGCTGGAGCAGGGCTTTAATGGTTGGTAGAGCCCGGTAGGTTGGGCTCTACTGCTATATTATATTGCATGATATCAAGATAACTTCGATCTTCAGTTTGTTCAGATTTTAAGGCTGTGGAATGCATTGAATTTAGCCCTGGCTGAAAAGCCCACGTGCACATACTTCAAAAGGGCTTGCAAATTCACACATTGTATTACATGGTTTGGTCTCCAGAAAGTGTGTTGAAGAATACTGCAACAGATGAAAAATGACTATTTGGATTCTGACTGACATCTATCTCCCAATGCAGAGACTCTGTGACATGTAGAGTTTTCTGAACATCTATAGTAAAGGAAATGCAACACAAATTCTTAAATCCTAAATGGATAGATTAATGGAATTTTTCTTTTTTAAATAAACTTCAACCCATTGCCAAGTTCCTGTATTTTTAAACATTTTTCATGTTAATAGTTACTTTAACTTTTAACTTTTTACTCATACATGGTGTGAACATCATAGTTATTTATTTCTGAACTAGAGGCTCATGCGCTGCTCCAAGCAGGTTAGCTAAGGCAATCCTACTTTAGACATCATGGCAAGATCACAAAGCATTTTAACTGATGCTGATTGTGCCCTTGGTAAAAGTTAAGACAGTGCTTAGTGCAAATACGTTTTACCGCCATGTTATTAAAGCTGAATTTTGGCGGTGATAATATGTGACACAAATGTGCATAATTGTTGTGTGGTATTTGGTTGTGCTGGTAAAGCACTCTGTTGTTTTTACTGCTGCTCGGTTTGGTGCTGCATTACTGCAATGTGAAGTTGTGTTGTATTGTGGTTCTTGTGTTGTGGTCTGTTTTGACTTTTATATTGTGTTATGTGTTGCTTTGTGTACGTTAATGTGTTATGTTCTGTTTACTTTGAATGTGTCAAAAAATTATGCTACATTTCCAGCCAAAAGCAGCAGACAACTTGAAAGTTCTTGTGACAAACAACCATTTACCAGTGACTAGCTGGAAAAATAGCCCTTCTCTAGCTCTTCAGCTACTTATGACACATCCAGACCGAACTGTGGCAGAGACTGTATCCTAATTTAATAACCCAATGCTCACTTTATGTGATACAACCACAAACCACTAGGAGCTTTTATCTTTGGGCACTGTGGGAGCACATCATTAGCATAAGTTTTCTTTCCCACAGAACAGCATGCATATTCTCAACACCAAGTCTATGTTGATTGCACAAGATCATGACAACAACTAACTTCTTTCTCAATCAATCAATTAATACTTTATTTCGCATTTAAAAAAACAAAGGTTCAGATAAAAATATACAGACATGTCAATAAGTTATCATAAATTATCTTTAGAAGCTTATATCTAAAAAGAAACCACATATATATGGCATCTTGCTAATTCATCTGTCTCTTAGTACATTTAAAATTGTTCGTGCTGTGCATATTGTGAGCGATTAAACATTTTGTCAGATGTTTACTAGTCTGCGAGTTTTAAATGCTGCACAGAGGAACGAAGCCACCGCCAAGCAAACATACAGGGTCTCTAGTTGTAGCAAAACACACAATGCAGAGATATGATTACGCAGGCAAAATTTCTTCAGAAGTGGCACAATGAATCTTTTATTCTCAGTTTCATAAAAATGGCAAAAATACAGTAAGTGTTCGATTGACTGTTTGGATCGGGAGTCACATGGACATTGTCCTAGTTGTGTCTCAGAAAACACGTTTGCTGGGTATCCCAGCATTAACGTTACATATCCCAACCCAAACCTTATTAAGAGAAAAAGATGGCGATTGTTAGTCACGCGACCTAGATACAAAGATAGTTTAAAGGAACAATGGTTCTAGAGTGGCCTAAAAGGTCCAAGGGAAGTAACCCTGTAAAGGGCACTGAGATAAGTAAAGGAATAGAAACTTAATTCATAAAAGAGAGCAGTAGGAAATATAACGAGGAACATATAGGTCAATGTATGACAAATATTTATTACACAATGAAGGTATTCAGGTGCTCACACAGTAAGTGACAATAAGCGTGACGTGAGAAGTGAGGGTGAACTTAAAATAATGACATCGCATTGACAACAGAAATAGAAGCTCCTTTAAAGATTTTTACAGAGTATAAGGAGTTCATGTTGTAGGGGGTCGACGACGTTTGAACTCAATTATTCGAGTTCATCTTCAGGACAAAAAATGTGAGCAACTTGAATTGAGCTGAAGAAGGAAATAATATCCTTGGTAAAGGCGTCTGCGTAGCGCTGTGCTTCTTAAGGTGACCGGGATAGCCTGCGAATTAATGCGCGTTATGGTGGGGCCCGGTAAGGGGAAAAACAAACTTAGTTTGCTGGAAGCAAATGCTTAAAATCCTTCGCCGTTAATTGGCAATGTGCTGTGCTGAAAATCTCTCGCACTCAGCGCGGATTTTCCTTTGAGCAGGACACGCTCCTTTCATCTCCCAGGCCTCCATTTACGGAACTGTGACCGGCCAATTTAATTAATTCCCCGGCACAGCACATTGCCAATTAACGGCGAAGGATTTTAAGCATTTGCTTCCAGCAAACTAAGTTTCCCGGTCACCTTAAGAAGCACAGCGCTACGCAGACGCCTTTACCAAGGATATTATTTCCTTCTTCAGCTCAATTCAAGTTGCTCACATTTTTTTGTCCTGAAGATGAACTCGAATAATTGAGTTCGAACGTCGTCGACCCCTACAACATGAACTCCTTATACTCTGTAAAAATCTTTAAAGGAGCTTCTATTTCTGTTGTCAATGCGATGTCATTATTTTAAGTTCACCCTCACTTCTCACGTCACGCTTATTGTCACTTACTGTGTGAGCACCTGAATACCTTCATTGTGTAATAAATATTTGTCATACATTGACCTATATGTTCCTCGTTATATTTCCTACTGCTCTCTTTTATGAATTAAGTTTCTATTCCTTTACTTATCTCAGTGCCCTTTACAGGGTTACTTCCCCTTGGACCTTTTAGGCCACTCTAGAACCATTGTTCCTTTAAACTACATATTACCCCAGGTTCATATATTGGGGCACCCTTGTCTTCCTAAATAATACTAGATACAAAGATAGGCCATGCACTAGAGAAGGTCTCTTGTTATAGGCAGTTACCGTGGCTTTATCTTTATTTCTGTGCTCTCTTTCTTTTGTGCATTTCTCTGTGAAAAGATGTATTAATTTTGCCTTTGAAAAAGATTTGCATTGCATTGGATGGTCATACAAGGCCACCAACCACAAAGATTCCAGAGTACGCCTTATGTAATTTAGCCACGTTATTTTGTGCCCATAAGCCAGTTTCATCACATCATTTAAAATGCATTGATTTATCTGTACCATCTCCCGTTTCTAGATTGACAGCCAAAGCAACAAGGGAGCCATTTTAATTGTATCAGAAATATAGGGTAAGCCTAGTTCTTTGTGTGTGATCACAATATTGCATGCCTTAGGAACTGACAGTAACCTTTTAGTGAACCCATCCTCTATTTTTTGGAGGGTATCCACATTAGATATACCCCATATTGCTGCTCCATATGGAGCAACTGATACAGTTGTTGCCAAATAGATTTTGACCATCTCTGGTATTGGTTTATTACCCAGCATCGATGCAAACCTAAAGATTGCGGCTATGCTTTTATTCATCTGCATCGCCCTCGAGGACACCATAATTTTCCAGTCTAAGTTATCACAGATGATGCCTAGATATGAAAAATTAGCTACTAGGTCAACTTTTCTCCCTGCGATATCGTAATTTCCTTTCTTTTTGCTTTTTCCAATACACATAATGCATGACTTCGCTTTGTTCACATGTAGGTCAAGATTTTCCATGAAAGTTACATAGTTAGATATACAGTTTTGAAGGGCTAGAGGGGGTCGTGCTAGCAGGACCGCATCGTCTGCATACAGCAGGATGGGGAGTCGAGTAGTACGTTCGCTCGGGGTGTCTATTACCTTTTCTACTAGATAGTCATTTAGTTTATTGGTGTACAATGAGAACAGGAAGGGCGCGAGTACGCAGCCCTGCCATACACCATTTGTAATGTTAAAGGATCTGGTACATTCACCCAGCCTACCGTAGCGGACTTTCGCTGTTGCACCTGCATACAGTTGTCATATAAAGCAAATTATTGCCTCTTCTACCCCCATTTGCTCCATGACTTGCCACAACGTATTATGGTTAACACAATCGAATGCGGCAGAGAGATCCATGAATGCCATATAAAGATTTTCTTGCTTGGCCTGTGTGTACTTTCCTACTAGGAGTGCCAGATTCAGGCATTGATCCACGGTCCCTCTACCTTTCCTGAAACCATATTGTATCTCCACCAGGATCCCTTTCTCCCAAGCCCAATTTTCCATTCTGTTTAATAATATTCGGCCCATTACCTTTGCCGTGCTGTCAATTAATGCGATTGGCCGATAATTTACAGGATCTGAGCCATCACCTTTTTTAAATATCGGTACAGTGATAGATTGTTTCCATGACAAAGGAGGGCCCAAGGTGCCTATGGCATTGAATGCTAATGTGAGGAAAGGGACCCAGAAACTTCTTTCTCATCTGACTGATTCAACATTCCAACTTGTCTTTTCTTATTTAGCCAATACTAAACTGACTGTATTGCTTTTACAACATGAAGGTCGCCTCCCGTTCTTGTGAATTTGTCTGTTATGGTCATTGTTCTGGCTCGAGTGTGCGCAAAACACAAAAGTAAATATTTATATCCTTTTTCTGTTCCTGCTTGGGAGCCACTTGCTGATACACATATTCAATACTGATGTTTTGCTATATTTAACATCATAAAACATTTTTCTATCTTTCAGAAACATTTCCAAAATTTGAGATTTTTGAGAAGAAAATATGACAATGTTGTGATAAGTATTATTAATTTACTGAATGTTATTGAACAGTATTTATTTAAGCATAACATTATTTATATAGCACCTTTTAAGTTTGGGTTGACAGCATGGCTGTCAATTAGATGTTTTCCTTTCAGTATACTTGGAGTGGGCTTTGCTTCCATGCTTCTCACCTACTGGCTTTGTTTCCACCAGCATCTTTCAGTCATTGACTTGAAACTTTATCAATGCCATATTGGTTCAGGCAAGTGGAATATTTTTCTCTGAGGGGCTACTTTACAGCTATAGGCCTCTTAGTATCTACATCTGCTACTGATTCCCACCTCCCTCAGTGTCTCGCTCTCTGTTTCATGCCACCGACCACGCACACTTGTTCCCCCCTCCGGACTTTTCTACTTTACCCTTTGAGATAATTGCTGCCCTGCTTGCCATCTCCTCTCATTACTTCCTCGTGCCCCTTTGCCTTTCCTTGACAGGGCCGTTTCTAGGTGTTTTGCCACCCCAGGCGAGAATTGAAAATGCCGCCCCTCCCTTTTACTACCATCACTCTCTCCCCTGTCATCCAGGCTAGAACAGTTAATGCATTAGATATATAGACTAGCTTACGCTGGCATAACAACATACAGTTATGTGGGTGCCCCACAATCACAGCATCTTCTGTGGCCCATGGGTAAACATCTGACACCTTCACTCTTGATGAAGACCATGGCACCCTCTACAGACTTCAAAGCACAATAAACAGGAGATGATACTACTATCCAACAGCATTAGTCAATGGTCCTTATTTTACAGACCTTGGAAGAGAGAATGCTCAGATTAACTATGTTGAATCCTTTGCTGATACCAGCTGCAGGTTTTTCACGGATTTATGATAAAAATACATTAGTCCAATAGGCCACCTTGCCCAAACCACTTGTTTCTGTAGGGGTTAGGAGCTCATGTAATGTGTGAACTATGTAAATGACATTTCATTTATACCATGTAGCCGACGGGGTGGCCTAGGGTTTCAGGTCCTAGTCTGACTACAGACGCTAAGCTCCAGTCGGAGTCTTGAGGCTTGACACAAAGAGCAACACTCGACAACAGTCCATGTGCTGAGGAGCCTCAGCTCAGAAATGACAGGTGTTGGAATGCTTCTCAGATCTGCTAGGCTCAATGCCATTTTAAAATGGCCCATTTCATCAAAATGTGTTTCTTTGTTTACAGTGCCTAGATATGTTTTCAATCACTCTTCTATAAAACAAAGTTTGGATTTTATTTTTGGCATTATACATTCCTGCAGCACACTCAAAATACCCCTCTACTGCAACAGAAACCCGAACGGAATAGAAGTACTGCAATAAAAACACTAACAGAATAGATGTACTGCAACAAAACACTAACGGAATAGATGTACTGCAACAAAAACACTAACGGGATAGATATACAAAGAGATGGCTCATGTTTTTCTTGGGTAGGAGGACAAGAGGGTGCTTTAGAGCCATCCTCGGATGTCCACAGTTATAGCACAGTAGTCTGACATATACACACACACACATTTGGTGTACTTTGGTGCTACAGGCAGCAATAGAATCGTTTTTTGCTCTGATGCGACCCAAGTGTAGCATGAAGGCCTAATACTAGTCCAGTGGTTACAAAATAATCGACTGTACATCAGAGATGTGCAAGCCTCTGTCACCCAACAGCCCAGCTTGCACTATATATAGTCTATGGCAGCGTCTAATGTTTCTGTCCGAGACATGTACATTAGAGACCACTGCTCCCTCGTGGGAAGAATTCTGTGATTTTTGGAGGAAAGATGGAAGAGAGACTGCTTTCAGAAGACCATTTCTTTTTTAGGCACTGAGACCTATCTTTGATTTTCAGACTTTGACCCAGAGATTGAAATGAGAAAGGCTGAAAAGGGAGAAAAGAGGAGGAAGAGAAAAATGTGGAAACTGCGACAAAGGGAGCGGGAGGGCTGAAAAAGAGCCTGCAAGAGTATTATAAGGAGATGGGAAGTGTAGGGCGGGGGAAGAAAGCGGCATGAGTTGGAGTCCAGACTAGGGAGCCTTGGTATCAGGCCTGTGGATGGCTTTAACAAAATACTTGGGACGCCGTCGCCCTCAACTTTATTTTTTATTTCTAGAAAATAAACCCTGTTTGGTATACTTCATCAGAAACAGGCCAGCAAGGGACTGAGCTGCACTAGAGATGAGAGACGAGGGAGGACACAGACCTGCCTTGGATTCAGCACACGTTTGCTGATGGCCTGGCTGGGTCTTGAAGCTATACCCCTCTCATGGCCGAGTGAGCCGTGTTACAGCACAGCTCCATCCTTGGGAAGAAGGGGAGAGGGTGGGACTTCGGCTAGTAAAGGGAAATGGGCCCGCCCGAACCCCTGCCCTCCCATCTCAGGAAACAGTAGCGGCCGCCATCTTGTCCTTCTTCAAGCAAGGGAACTTTGACCCTCAAAAAATATCCTAATTGCCCCGCCCAAAAGGAGAAGCTGAAGATTTCATGCAGTCCTCTGCTCAAGACTCTGCGGTGGAAAAAGCTTATTGACAAGACAGTAGCTATCCGTCTTGTAACGCTTAGGTAAGTAGGCACCAAAGGCAGATATAGCGAACACCAGGCCTACTTGGTTGTGCTCATACTGGCCCACTGCAACATCCTAGTCCCAGGTGTCGAACACAGGTGGACAGTTGCCCAAGGCAGCCCCGGAGGTCAACAATGTAGGCCCAGGAAGGACTGGAGAATGGCAACATTTCGGCATGAGATAAATGTGCATGCAACGCACCGAAATGGCAATAACAACCAGTCAGTGACTGTCCGAAAGCAGTGACGTGGCTCCTGCCCCCAGACCTATCCCGCACACTACTGCCCTCGTCGTGCGACTTTCCTGCTTCATCCTTCTTGGTTCGCTATGTACTCTACGCCCATTTTGGAACAAAAATGTCACCATTGGACTTACAAAATGTCTCTTGGTCAGCAGATAGCAACTCCATGCTTTATTTCATCTTAAATGTATTACAATGCTATTCTTACACAATATTATCTTCAAGCAATAATGCTGCAACGTAATAAGGTTACAAATAAAAAAGACGACTCTCCTCTCCGGTTTCGCTTCATACACAAAGGACATTTCAGTGTAAGCACAAAGCCAGGTCCACAGGCTTTGTCAGTGCTTGTTGTCCGTCAGAGCGGCTTCTGGCTTTCTTTGCCTTGTTCCAGCGGCCTTGTAGCCTCATCTGTCAGGGGGAGGCAGGGTCCCTCTCTGTGACAGCTTCTATTGCTCCAGTTACCCAATCCTGTCGAAACTTTCAATCTTTGGTAACGTGAGAAACAAGCGCCCATACTTGGACAGATTTTCTCCCCCTATCGCAGTTGCCAAATAGAATGGCTAACCTGTCTTCAATTGCTGATAAGGGCGCCTGATTGGTGGCAGGTCTGCTCTTATCACGCGCTGTGCTACAGCAGAGGGCATTTCAAGTGAAATACAGGGGGTGACGCCGGCGCCGCCACAATATCGGCAAGGGCAACATGGCATAGCGCCTGGACGGCGGAACCGGATCATGGGCCCAGCGTAACACGGTTCGCTAGGGGCCTGCACAACTGAACAGGATAAGGGGTGCTTAATAACATGTTTTACATTTCATACTTTGCACTGCATTTGAAAGAAACGCAGTCTGTAGAACGATAAATACATGAATTAATAAATGCCGAGGAGAAAATAAACGCTTCAGGCGAAGGAGGATAGCAACTTCCAGGGGCAACGGACAAGGGCATCGCGTCTTTTTCCAAAGTGTGCTGTATTCCCCCCCATCCCCGTTCCCGCCCAGCTTCCCAGGAATGCTGCCACTCGGACCTTACCTGGCTGTGCGGAGCACCCTCGGTCTGCCAGGCGCCCTCACTCTCTGCTGGAAGCTCCTACGTGAACAAGTCCAGATGCCTCGCGATCGCTCCAGCCCCGGATCTTCGAGGCAATGTTAAATGTCCGCGCACGGCCCCCGCCCTGGTGCCGAACATGACTTCACGTCGAATTGTAGAAGGCGCGCTACCGCTACCCAATGCTCTTTCGAGGTCGAAGGCCGGCCGTTCGAGGATTTCCCAAACATGTTTTTTGCGCCCGCCCTCCCCCTTTTGCCGCCCTAGGCGGCCGCCTAGTCTTGCCTAATGGTAGAAACGGCTCCATATTTCCCCTGGCCACCACCCTCCCTCTCATTACTTCCTTCACAGCCCCTTCATCTGTCGCCTGTGTTCTCGTTTCGTAAGGCCACGCTTCCTTCCCGGTACTGCCAAGTTGTAGTGTTTAGTTCGAAAATGATGTTTTTTTGTTGCCTGGTGCCGTGTCTGGTTTTGCTATGATGTTTTACTTAGTTTTTTATTATTAAGTTGCATTCGGTTGCGTTCTGTAATTACTTTGGATATGTCAACAAATGTTGCTATTTTTTCCAGCCAAAAGGGGCAAATCCCTTTGAAATTCAAACAACAATTTACCAAGGTGGAGTAGGGGTGAAATAACACTGCTCAAACTCTTCAACTAGTTTGACTTAAAAAAAACTGAGAAGTGAATATATCTTATCCTTTTTAGTGCTTACTTTTCGTGATAGGGCCCTTCAGGTCAAGAGGAGCAACCTTAACTGTCAAGAGTCTTACAGTGGAAAGGGAAAGGTGCAGGGTAGAGAAATATGCTTCATGCACTAAAATGGGTAATTCACTGTAGATGATAAGCACGAAGCGGAAAAAAATTAGGGCGGCAGGTGGAGGTTGTTAAAGTAATTGAAACCTTCAAAAGGAGTTCTATCATAGCACGCAAAAATGTATAGTATAATCTCCCACATATTTTAACTTTATTTTTTCAATGACTTTGAATGGAAATGGGTAATTATAGTTTCTATGAAAATATTTTCTACTTGTTGGATAAATCCAACCATGTGATTGCATGCTACACAAGCAGAATTGCTGTCCATATTAAACTTCCATAAGGATTGTTGCTGTGACTAAACATAATTCTTTTTCAATGGCAGTTTTGTTTTATCTTAACGCGTGACATTTAAACAGGTTTGATTCTCAAAAATGAAAGCAATAAAAATTATCTTCATCGTCATAATGATGATATTAATTGTAATTTTGATAAACCTATAAATAACTAGCTTTCGCTTACTCAACATGTCTGGGCTTCTTAAAAACATAATGCACTCACATTAAATTAGTGCAAGTTAGTAGTGTGGTAAATGATTTGCAAGGACGTATTTCACCAAATTCTCTTCCACAGTGAATGACTTGGAGAGCTGCTGTACAATACTTTATGGTCATTCTAATAATCATAAAGGCCTCGCATCAAACGCAAGTGAACAACATTCAGGAACAGTAATCGCTCAAGACATTTCATACTTCATTAAAGGGATTCGGGTGAGCTCTTTTGCTTATTAAACGTAAAGTTTACACTAATTACCTTCCAAGGCATACTTCATATCCAGGGCAAACAGATTCCACATGACTTCAGCACTTACTTTTCCCATGTTCAGTTCTTGAGGGAATCTAAAATCAACAATAGTACAATCATTTATTTCAGTGCATTAAGTCATAAAAGTTTATAATTAATCTTTGCAATGGCAAAGCTGTATACAAGATAAAGCAATATCATGTCTGCAAGCATGTATCAAACGTTGTTTATTATACAATGCTCTAATCAAACCAAAAATCCCACAGTGTAATATTTTATTATGAGAAGCCGATTATGAGTTGCACCATGAAGGGAGCCAAGGAATACTGACGCTGGAATTACTGTTTCCAGTCAGTAATTGTACTCTTACATCATGCAAATAGACGTTTTTTGACCTGTAATGGGTAAATAACATGTTATATTTAACCAAGGGTTGACAGGCTATATTAATGGAAGTTTGCTTTGCTGTGGGGGGAGGGGCACATTTTTGTCTTGCTTCAGAGGACAGCATTCTGCTGCAAGTGCTCAGTCAAATTAAATTGAGAGCAGTTCAGGCTTCCAGAGATTTTAAATTAGCATACAATTTTGATTTTGTTCTTATGAATTATTTGCGAGTGTTCCCGGCACTTGCGTTCGTGCACGAAGGGACTCCCCACACATTTTCTGTCTGTGCTTTGTATAGCAGGTGAAACAAGGATTTACAAGCTGTAAAGCTGTGAAGGCTTGTGGTGTTGGAGATGCTTCTGCAGATAACCTGAGCCCAGTTACTATTACATTTTGTAGATGTGGGAAATTGGGTTACTGTTGAGGGAGGTAAAATCCTACTCAAGCAGCAACCACAATTGTTGTCAGGGTGAAACACAAGCAAGCCCCAAATTAACCTGTGCTCAAACCTCTGGCAGCTTGGCACAAACGCCTGCTTAACTTAGAGGCAATGTGTAAAGTATTTATGCAGCACACAAGCAGTAATAAAATAAAAACACATCACAAAAAAAAACCCGACCAATTTAGAAAAATATAGTTAAATTTAAAAAATGTTGACACCAATATGACAAAATACTAATTACTAGAACCGGTGTTATGACATTTTAAAGAGTTTGGGAAAATCAAGTGCTAAGAAGCAAAATGCACCAACTGCGGTTATCTGGTGGCGGAAGACTATGTCCAAGTCACAAATTCAGGTCGACTGCGATGGAGCATGGGCCAGATACAGGACTGAGTTCATTCTGCTGATAAAAGCACCTTGTGGCCTAGGTGTCGAGATACAGGACTGAGTTCAGTCTGCTGATAAAAGCACCTTGTGGCCTGGGTGTCGAGATGCGAAGTCCTTGCATTGAGATGCGAGGGCCAGCAACAAGGAGCCGTCGACGAGAAGCTGTGATGTGAAGTTCGGCATCAAGATGCGTCGCGCAACAGTGGAGTCAATGGCCATCAGTGAAGAGTTGCAATGTGAGGTCCTGTGTTGTCGGCAAAGATGCCTGTGAGGCTTGCAGAGAATTGGGCTGCGTTGGGTCAGCATAGGGGACGAGATGCGTAACACTGAGTCGGTGTCAGGCAGCATCGGACTTGTGTCTTGGAATGCAACAAGGATGAGCTGCGTTGTGCTGGGCCAAAGTCGATGGCAGGCTGCGTTGCGATGCATAAAGATGCGTCAGTGTCAAAGAAGCCTGTTATATCCCTTTAGCATGAACAGGGGGCCAGCGCACTGACAGGCAGGCTGGATTCAGCAGGGCAGCTCACATAAGCTAAGCAGAAGAGTCCTGGTGCAGCAACATCAGGACTTTGGCAAAAACGCAGTTCATGGTCAGCAAGCAGGGCAGTCCCTCTTCCTGGCAGAGTCCACAAGCCAGACATGATCTAAAGAGTTGGGTCTGAGGGTCAACTACTTATGTCTGGTGCCCACGTTGAAGTGGGAGAAGTTTCGAAAGCTCTCCCCCAACAGAGACACTTAGTGTCAGGGCATTAATTTGTAAAGCCAAGGCTGTCCATTTCTTAATTGGCGCCATGGTCAGCCTGGGGAGTTCCCACACTGTGTCCTCTTCATACAAGCCAAACTCTCCTTCATCATTTAGAGGTTCAAACTGTCATTTGAAGTTGCCACCAACAATTTTTAGGGTAACCCCAGGAACAGCTGACAGGTGAGAGAGTAACAGCTCCAGTGTGGATTATTCGTGTAACTGTAACACAGAGAATGTTGTGTACCTCCTAACCTGTCCTTGCGGCCTCAGATATGTAGGGATGACTACTAGGAAAATCAAGGTACGAATCAGTGAACATCGGAGTACCATCCGATGTAAAAAGAACAACACTAAACTGACGCGTCATTTCACAGAAAAAAACCATAATGACACAGACCTAAGATGGTCAATCCTAGAAGTGATGAAGAAACGCAAGTTTGATCTTACAAAAGCTCTACATGTGAGGGAACAACGATGGGTGTTTCGTCTCCGCTCTTGGCAACAAGGCCTCAACGATGAAATACCATGGCTCCAGATGGGACAATAGGAATCCCTAAAATCCATCTTTAATTTAATTTCTACACATTATCTACATGTTTTGGGCACGCCTATTTTACCTTAGGATTCACTCTATAAAGCACTGACAATCTGTGAGGCTACATTTAACTGATTGAGACCCTCATTGTGCATATTTGAGTACTATACCCCCTATATAATAAATTTTTTTTTATTTATTTTTCCCAAGGGTGAGGTGTTAATTCCTGCAAACCAACCCCCCCCCCCCCCCCCCGCCACCCTTTTTCTGACCGTGGTTGGCAGATTCATTGTTCTCCACTTTGAGGATGAACACAATTTTGATTGCGCGCAATTTTCTATCGCGCGCTATTTAAAACAGTATAGAACATACGCGTATTTACAGCATTGTACATGCGCGTACATTTAGCCACTTTGAGCATTTGTAGAAACTTGAAAAGGAAAGTTTCCTTGTTTGCAAGCATGCACGGCCATTTTAGAATCAGGCATTCGTTTCAATAGACACAGGAAGTCACAAACCTTTTTCCTACTGATTAGCTGTAGTTCACTCTGAGCATGTGCATACGATCGCCATGGGTAGGTCAGGCTGCCTTTTCTTGTGACACAGGAAACCAAAAATCACATGATTATTATCAGCACCTGTGAACCATTTGGTGATAATTAGTGTGATAGAGTGCACTATATATAGCGCGACCTCCTTTACCTCATTTCTTCATCAGGGAGGACCGGGAGCAGTCGCCTAGGATCCACATGGGAAATTTCCCTTGATGCAGTAAGGGTGTGAATGAGAATTGTTTGAATGTATGGTTGTTCAATTACCTGATAGGCAGATGGTGTTGTATGTGTAGGTTTATTTTGCCACAGATCAAAAAACTGTTCTCTCATCTACCTTTTTCCCTTTTTCTTCTTTTTCTTATTGAGAATTATTTTTCTTATTGAGAATTATTTTTCTTATTGAGAATTATTTTAAATGTGTACCATGGTTTCTCAACAGGGTTTGACTACAGGGGTTTCCCTCCCCTCCTCCCATGGGGCAAGTAGCTTTGGTATCTAGGGTAAGAACAGTGAGATTTATATTCTCACTTTTTTATTTGATTTCATGTACACAAATAGAGTGTCACATGTCACATAAGTAGTCACTTATGTTTTTCTGAAACAATGCATGTTTTGCGTTCAGTTCTCAACTACTTAGAAGGTTTGGCAGTGTATATATTTCTCTCAATCAATTTCTCTTTTACAGGCTTGAAATTAGAGGCCATCAAGTTGTGGAGTGTGGCAGTGCTCACGCCCACACAGTGGTTTACTCTTACCACTAGCTGGTAAGAACGGAGCCCTCTATGTTCTTTTTAGGTCCTGACGAATGCCCTGGACCCAAGCGGGCCATTAAGGCAGAAACATGTTGACCTCTCACATAACGGATAGGGGACATTAATTCCCCCACATACCGTCACTTGATTTTAATATCATATAGTTACCTTTAACATTAAAAACACAATTAAGATAACTATAATGTTTTTTAACCACACTTTTTGTTTATGGGCCCCCACTTAGTTTAGAAGTGCATCCCTGTCGTCAGGTGTATGCCCGCCCTCTATCAAACCAAGGTTTTAGAGGGCGAGGACTGGTCAATGATGAAGCATGACACCAGGTGGTGTGTGAGACCAGTCCGTTACTTTTTGTGAGATGCCTTCACTTACAAATACATCCCAAACCTCGTAGTGGCAATTCAGTTAGGAGCAGCTTTTTGTGGTTAGACTGTTAGTGTTGGAGGCTGCTAGCTCCTAAGACCCCGTGCCTCTCGTTCCCTTCTCCACACAACGTGGGGCTTTTGTGGTTATTGTGATTTTGTACAGCTGACGGCTGTGGGAACGTTATTAGGGGTATTTTCACTCAAATATCAGGAAGAAGTACTGATCACTCTGGGATCAGACTGGAAGAAGGGACTGATATAGTGAAGTCCTAATCCTTCTCAAGAAAATTGAGAGGAGCAGATCTCTTACCGATCCAGCCCACTTACCCTTTTACCCTACTTCAAACATGGATATAGAACTTTCGTTTGGGGATGAGGTCTTAGCAGAGATCCTCAATGCCCCATCCCTGTTAGCCGAAACAGTAGTTGCTCAAGTAGTTAATAATTCTGACGAATGGGAATCATTGTCGACTAAGAAAAAGGAACAGATACGCACAGCCCTTCATGGGGCGTTTATGACAGAGTACCTTAGAAAGAACACCGCACCGAGAGGACTCATAGTCACTAATGAACCAAGGTTATTTCTTAACAACAAGGAGTTTCGCATAAATTGGTCGTGCATTGCCTGGAAGTGTACGAAAGACTGGCTTATTTTGATTATCAACACCGCCAGACAGCTGGCGGATGCCCTGCTTGTTGAAATTCAACAAAGTGAATGTAGATTGAAGACAACAGTGCAGTTATCAGTCTTTAAGAAAAAACTTGAAGAAATCAATAATGACCATACTGAGTACAAAGAGTATCTCACACAGTCCAAAATAACTAAACTTAGGAAAGATGTGCAGAAGTTTAGTAGGGAAACAGTGTACCCATACATTACTGATGAACATTATGATAAACCTGTACAACAACAAGCAGGTAGGAGGCAACGGTTCAGACCCACCCCACTGAACTGGACTTTCAGCTCGGGGGACGAAAGGAGTGACAGTAGTAGTGACGAGAGCTCAGGACAACAGCAGAGCAGACAACAAGGCTATCGCCAACCTATGGCCCAACAATATCCCCCCTCTTTTGGGTACTGGCAACAACCCTTCTTCCCGCCAGGGTTTGGTTTTCCACAAGGCCCCCAGCCTTCTTTTTTATACCGGGGCGGGGGCAGAGGCAGAGGCAAACAAAAAGAAGGAATACAAGGGTTCAGTGGGAGGACCAACAACCCACCCCGGTGGTCACCAGGAGCAAAGGGAAAGCGAATATGCCCTCGACAAGCAGGGACTAACGAATATCGTTAATCTTAGTAAGCACACATTGACAACTGAAGAAGAGAGTGTCCTCTTCAAAGGATTGGGCTTTGTCCCGACACCCAAGAATGATCCCTTTGTACTTCATACAGAACTTGCGCAGTTCTTTAGAAAAATCAAGTTGCGCGACTATTTTGGTACAGATGAGGATAGATCTGAGGAACAATTGACAACGGGACTCAGGAAGAAGTCAACTTTTCAACCACCTGCCCAGAATATCTCTTGTCAAGTTTTAGCCTTTGAGGAAGCAGTTCTCAAGGAGATTGATATCATCAACTTTGAGAGCACCAAGGGGTTTCAAAATCTTACAAGAAATGAACGTACGGCACTACAGGGTTTGAAGAACAACCACGAGCTTGTGATAAAACCAGCAGACAAAGGGGGTGCTATTGTGATTATGGATCAGGAGATGTATCAAGAGGAATGTAAAGACTTCTCTCAGACACAGCCAGCTATGCCATACATAGAAATGATCCAACAGGCCCCCTGATGACAAGGATTAAGAACATGGTGGAGGAAGCCTTTACCAACGACTGGATTACCAGACAAGAAGCCAGCTTCCTCATCAATGAGAATCCTAGGATGCCCAGATTCTATACGCTTCCTAAGATCCATAAAAACCGGACCCCTCCTCCTGGTAGACCCATCGTATCCGGGATTGGATCAGTCCTGGAACCCCTTTCGCAGTTTTGCGATTGGTTCCTCAGACCGATTGTGAAGCAATCACATTCTTACCTTCGAGACACTAAAGATGTCCTTTGCCTTCTCCGAGATCTGGAAATAGACCCATCTGGAGATATATTAATTACAATGGACATAGAAGCCCTATATACAAGCATCCCACAGAGAAGAACTTTGGAAGTGGTGGAAAATATCCTTTTGAATATGGAGTGGAATTTCATGACCCCCAACATTTTGTGATGGAATGTGCTGAATTAGCGCTTACAGAGAACTTCTTTGAGTTTGAGGATTCCATCTATCACCAGATCACCGGAACTTCAATGGGCAGTACCTTTGCCCCAAGTATGGCATGTCTTTATGTCCAGCAATTTGAGGAAGACTACATCCTTAATCCAAATAACCGATTTCTGGAACATCTGAAGGTTTGGAAGCGTTACATTGATGACGTGCTGATTGTATGGCACGGAACAGAAGAGAGAGCAATGGAATTTGTTCAATGGGTTAATTCAATAGACAACCATCTCAGATTTACACACACTATTGATAAGAACCACGCAATCTTCCTTGATTTGGACATTACCATAACTCATGAAGGGTTTGTAACTAAGGTCCATAGCAAGACCACAGATAAAAATAGTTTACTTCTTTTTGAAAGCTACCACCCCAGGGCTTTGAGACAAAATCTCCCGGTAGGCCAATTCCTCCGAATACGACGAAACTGTTCCGATATGACAACTTATGTGGATCAGGCGGGAGAGCTGGAGAACAAACTTTTGGAACGCCATTATCCAAAGAAAATAGTGAGAAGAGCAAAAAAACGTGCAAGGAACAATTCAAGAGAAGCTCTATTAGAGGATGTAATTAAAGAAGACACCAAAAGACTGGTGTGCGTTACTACATTCACCCCGGCCTCAAACACAGTACAAAAAATAGTGAGAAAAAACTGGCACATTCTTAATAGTGCAGGCAATCAGTGGCAACCACCTCTATTTGCCTTCCGAAGGAACAGGAGTCTGCGTGATGAATTGGTACACGCAAAAACACCAACAAGAGAGGATGGAGAACAGCAGACCTTGTGGACCCACCCACGACCTGTGGGTCATTTCTCTTGTGGGAACTGCACTTCTTGCAGTCTCACCGCTAACACCAAGGAGGTAGACATAGGGACTGGAAAACCTTGGAAGTTACGAGGATTCAGTAACTGTAACACAGAGAATGTTGTGTACCTCCTAACCTGTCCTTGCGGCCTCAGATATGTAGGGATGACTACTAGGAAAATCAAGGTACGAATCAGTGAACATCGGAGTACCATCCGATGTAAAAAGAACAACACTAAACTGACGCGTCATTTCACAGAAAAAAACCATAATGACACAGACCTAAGATGGTCAATCCTAGAAGTGATGAAGAAACGCAAGTTTGATCTTACAAAAGCTCTACATGTGAGGGAACAACGATGGGTGTTTCGTCTCCGCTCTTGGCAACAAGGCCTCAACGATGAAATACCATGGCTCCAGATGGGACAATAGGAATCCCTAAAATCCATCTTTAATTTAATTTCTACACATTATCTACATGTTTTGGGCACGCCTATTTTACCTTAGGATTCACTCTATAAAGCACTGACAATCTGTGAGGCTACATTTAACTGATTGAGACCCTCATTGTGCATATTTGAGTACTATACCCCCTATATAATAAAAATTTTTTTATTTATTTTTCCCAAGGGTGAGGTGTTAATTCCTGCAAACCAACCCCCTCCCCCCCGCCACCCTTTTTCTGACCGTGGTTGGCAGATTCATTGTTCTCCACTTTGAGGATGAACACAATTTTGATTGCGCGCAATTTTCTATCGCGCGCTATTTAAAACAGTATAGAACATACGCGTATTTACAGCATTGTACATGCGCGTACATTTAGCCACTTTGAGCATTTGTAGAAACTTGAAAAGGAAAGTTTCCTTGTTTGCAAGCATGCACGGCCATTTTAGAATCAGGCATTCGTTTCAATAGACACAGGAAGTCACAAACCTTTTTCCTACTGATTAGCTGTAGTTCACTCTGAGCATGTGCATACGATCGCCATGGGTAGGTCAGGCTGCCTTTTCTTGTGACACAGGAAACCAAAAATCACATGATTATTATCAGCACCTGTGAACCATTTGGTGATAATTAGTGTGATAGAGTGCACTATATATAGCGCGACCTCCTTTACCTCATTTCTTCATCAGGGAGGACCGGGAGCAGTCGCCTAGGATCCACATGGGAAATTTCCCTTGATGCAGTAAGGGTGTGAATGAGAATTGTTTGAATGTATGGTTGTTCAATTACCTGATAGGCAGATGGTGTTGTATGTGTAGGTTTATTTTGCCACAGATCAAAAAACTGTTCTCTCATCTACCTTTTTCCCTTTTTCTTCTTTTTCTTATTGAGAATTATTTTTCTTATTGAGAATTATTTTTCTTATTGAGAATTATTTTAAATGTGTACCATGGTTTCTCAACAGGGTTTGACTACAGGGGTTTCCCCTCCCTCCTCCCATGGGGCAAGTAGCTTTGGTATCTAGGGTAAGAACAGTGAGATTTATATTCTCACTTTTTTATTTGATTTCATGTACACAAATAGAGTGTCACATGTCACATAAGTAGTCACTTATGTTTTTCTGAAACAATGCATGTTTTGCGTTCAGTTCTCAACTACTTAGAAGGTTTGGCAGTGTATATATTTCTCTCAATCAATTTCTCTTTTACAGGCTTGAAATTAGAGGCCATCAAGTTGTGGAGTGTGGCAGTGCTCACGCCCACACAGTGGTTTACTCTTACCACTAGCTGGTAAGAACGGAGCCCTCTATGTTCTTTTTAGGTCCTGACGAATGCCCTGGACCCAAGCGGGCCATTAAGGCAGAAACATGTTGACCTCTCACATAACGGATAGGGGACATTAATTCCCCCACATACCGTCACTTGATTTTAATATCATATAGTTACCTTTAACATTAAAAACACAATTAAGATAACTATAATGTTTTTTAACCACACTTTTTGTTTATGGGCCCCCACTTAGTTTAGAAGTGCATCCCTGTCGTCAGGTGTATGCCCGCCCTCTATCAAACCAAGGTTTTAGAGGGCGAGGACTGGTCAATGATGAAGCATGACACCAGGTGGTGTGTGAGACCAGTCCGTTACTTTTTGTGAGATGCCTTCACTTACAAATACATCCCAAACCTCGTAGTGGCAATTCAGTTAGGAGCAGCTTTTTGTGGTTAGACTGTTAGTGTTGGAGGCTGCTAGCTCCTAAGACCCCGTGCCTCTCGTTCCCTTCTCCACACAACGTGGGGCTTTTGTGGTTATTGTGGATTATTCGTGGGCCAGACCCCCTGGTCTAAGGTAGACGTTATATAAATATACAACATAGGTTGGATTAGTGATGGACACACAAAATGTCAAGGGAATGGCACTAGAACCTCCTTTATTACCCTGGAAATGTCTGCACAGACCCAGGTGGTCAACCCTCCGGATGGTGTGCGCCTGCCCATTGAGACAGCTTCTTTATGAAAGTTAACGTAGCCAGCCCGATATACAGGGTTTAAGGGCCCATGTTTCCTGGAAAAAACAGATGACTTGATGGTCAATAAAAGTGGCCCAGTCAGGAATGTTAAGCTTAGAGTTAGGGCCTGCAATATTTCAAGATAATAATTTGGCCTTGGACTTACGACAGAAGGATTTAGCACATGATACTTGTAATTTGGCTGGGGCAGACGGGACATCACAATCACTGTCTCTGTCTGATAGGTCAGCCTGTGATTGCATGCTCTGTCAATTGCCTGCAACCTCAAGCCACACCAGCTGAGTTACAAAGTCAGATGACACACCCTTTCCCTGTTAGGTCTGCTGGCCAAAGTCTGCACAAAACCCATGAGATGCTTGAATGTTGGAAGGGCTATAACATTGCGGGCAGGTGCCAAATTCCCCTTCACTACTACCCACTGGGGCAATAGACCCTCTTCCTCCTGCCAATGAGGGAATAGCCCCGATCATACACCCCGTCAAATGTGACAACCCTATTGCCCTCTGGAGTTTCCAAATCTTTTACGATGGGAAGATGCGATCTCATAGAAACATTGTCTCTTGGTTCCAGTCATTTAACCCCATCTAAGACATCAAATCTATTGGAGAGAGGTACATTAAACTCATAGGTACCATTTGAGTAATTCATACTCACCCAGGCTTATGGATTGAATAATCATGTCCTTTGTGCTATGGGGTCTGTAAAAATACTCCAATGGCACTAGCTCAATCTTTTTTTTTTAATGGAAATCTTTTTATTAAACCAGGACATGTTTATACATACAAAGAGTATATCAGTAGTCACTTAACTAGCTCAATCTTAAACCTTTTTATGGACCACTGATAGGGGAAAAATAGTAGCTTACGAACAATCCTAGGTGATCTAAAATGTATGATTACACATTCATTACTTTGGGACTTTGCCCCCCTCCCCAACCAACTCACTCTCTTTGTAAACAGGATCTCTCCTGTGATTGACGGGGTACTGCCTCTGTTTCCCCAGGCAATTAAGACATGTGTTAGTTAAATCAACTTGGTCCTCCCTCTGGTCTGCATGCAGTTCTGGAACACAAATTAACACAAGCACACAAGGACAAGAGGCTGGACGAAGGTCTATCACTAGAAGCCCTTTGGAGGTGGTTGAAAAATTGGAGGCTGTTAACCCACTCTTGGATGCACCATGTTGGAGGGGAGCAGATGGCATACCAACCCCAGTTTACAAAGGCTCTGACACTCCAGATGTTTTGTCAACAGATTTTGTAATGCAAATGAACATAATGGCTACAGGCACATCCCTTTTTGATACATGATAATGGCTGCTTAGCCTATTAGGCTGTGAATTGTGG
Organism: Calotriton arnoldi; assembly: GCA_963921515.1. Taxonomy (NCBI): domain Eukaryota; kingdom Metazoa; phylum Chordata; class Amphibia; order Caudata; family Salamandridae; genus Calotriton; species Calotriton arnoldi. The sequence goes on along the minus strand of CAWUFW010002381.1, from coordinate 1,743,584 downwards.
CAATCATGAGTTAAAATATGGGCACCATCAAGCACGGGAGTATTCACTTGAACTTGGCACGTGGAAATATTGCCCAAGGCTTTTTCAATTGATGATTACCGATCATGGAGCGAGGTAATCTCTTTAATCAACAAATCTTTAACTTTCCCAAGTAGTGATTCCATAAGGCCAGTCACCCAAGTGGGAGGGCTTGCTGGTTCCTTCATACAGGGCAGTATGGTAGCCTTTGCAGGGTTCTTAACTGAGGAACTCATTTACTCATTTAGAGGCCTGGCAGGCTCCAAACGAGATGGTAGAGCAAAGCTCTGTACGGGAAGTTTGGCAGCCCAGTATTGTCTAGTATTTCACTTCTTCCTGACCCCCAGCCAAGCGCAGGACAGAGATGAAGGCACATCATTACCTGGATCCGCATCAACCATCAAATGATCGCACTCCCGAAGAGCCGCCACACTGCCCTCCCCTGGGGAATCCAGCGGCAGGGAAACCCCACCGCGATGGTCCACAGGAGTTCCCAAGGACAATCTCTTCTCTGTTAGTTCAGTTTTGGTCGATATGATCTCCCTGGCTCTTTGGAGCATTATGTCTATGCTTGTAGATTTTGGGGGAAGTGGCTTTAACAAAGAGACTTTCTATTTGCCCATGATAGATCAGTCAAATGAGACTAGGGAGGTGGTTTCTATGATGCAAAAAAAAATAAAGCATAAGCACTCACCCAAGAGGAAGATGTCAAAGGGTGGGCCCAGCCCGGCCTCCTCTGGTCTCAGATGGCCTGGTCTTCATCCGGGCGTGTCCCGCGCACATCCTGCGCTGCAGGAGATGAAGGCAGCCTTTATGTACCTCCTGGTGTGGTAGAAAAATGTTGGCAGCCACACTGCCGCGAGTGCTTCAGGGGCTTGTTGTGTGAGTCCCCCTCCTGCCGGTAAACGTCCCGCACTGCGGGAGATGAAGGCAGCCCTTATGCACCTGCTGGCACAGTAGAGAAACGTTGGCAGCCACACTGCCGCAGGAGCTGCTGGGGCTTGTTGTGCGAGCCCCCTCCTGCCAGTAAGCATCCTGCGCCTCGGGAGATGAAGGCAGCCTTTATGCTCCTCCTGTCATGGTAGAGAAACGTTGGCGGCCGCACTGCCACAGGTGCTGCTGGGGCTTGTTGTGCGAGCCCCCTCCTGCTGGTAAGCGTCTCTATTTTGTTTTCACTTTATTACTGTTTGAAGTGCTGCATAAATACTTTATACATGCCTCTAAGTTAAGCCTGACTGCTCTGTGCCAAGTTCCCAGAGGGTTGAGCACAGATTCATTTGGGGTTTGCTTGTGCCTCGCCCTGGCAAGGATTGCGGTTGCTGCTTGAATAGGGTGTAACCTCCCCCCCCAACTAGTTCAATCCTCATCAAGTGGCCTATTGAGCTCCTGGGTGATAGTTGAAAGCTCATGAAAATGGACTTGTAGATATTATAGGCAGGACAAATTTAACTTTCTAATAGTACCCTTTCCAAAATATTTATTACAAATCCCAATTTACCAATGAATTGGGCTATTAACAAATATTTTCAAAAGTTAAAGAATCAAATTTGTAGCTGTTTCTTGGGCAGAGATAACATTAGTAAATGTAATACTATATCCCAATGCTTTCCTTGGGGACAGCTAGCTCTGCTACAGTGACAAGAGCTTTTGGGACCTGTCCCTTTAAGAACATATTGCTTGTGCTAAACTACCATCTACCCCAACTAATAATCCACTTTCTCACACCTATTGTTGATTGATTTTGTTTGTGATGTGCATAACCTGTCTAAAATAACATACCGAAATTCTTAGGCACTTGTTTTCATAAGATATCAATCATATGGCTGTGTTAGATGATGGTAGATAAAACTACATTTATCTTGACATTTTCTTATTATTTAGAAAACAAATACATCTGAAAATCTTACTGCTTCCTTACGCCTTGATTAGGGATTTTAATTGCTAATGCAATTTTGTTATAAGATAATATTCCCCTCCACCTTCAGCCTCCAAGTCTATGCAACAATAACAAGTTGCGCTACAATTTCTTCCCACATTTTCCATGAGAACACATTTTCTGATTTTACCTTTGAATTAATTAAGAAAGAATTTAATTATGTCTAAACTTAAAAGGATCACACATTAATATGAATTTAATGTTTTCCCTTTTGGTCAAAATTCGTCATTATAAAAACAATATTATTTAATAGCCTATTGTGTTTATTAGGAATCGCCTTAAGTTTAGGTGCTTCTCAGCAGGATTGCTATCTTGATATAGGTTTACTTCTGTTCTAAATATAAAAGTTGAATTATTCTTTGTAGACCTTGGGAATTTGGCTTAAAAATACTGGCTATTCTCTGCTTCCTCAAGTAGTTTTAACATACACCTCAATTTAAAACAATCACAGCAGTTTTATGTAAATGTAAGACCCATCATATATTGTTTATTACAAATAATTTACTCAGTTCTGAAGAATGAATTCCTGAATGAATGTTCGATTTTATCATTATCTTAGCAATGTTTGCTATGGCATATTGTATCAATTGGCATTTAGTAGACTTAGATAAACATTTTTTTTTTTTAAAGGACTATTGAATGTTCATAGATGCCCACTTCAAATTTGAAGCAAACTGTGAATATTTGTAGTAAGATTCACCTTTAGATATTTGGGGTTATCCCTGCTAATCACAACAGTTATTCATTATATATTTAAATGGCCTGCATTGAAGGCTGGCTTCCAACATAGCTGTGCATCATTGATTGCCTGCCCATTTCAGTACACACACTAACCTGACCGCTGACAAGATCACATGGCCGATATCTCACTATCCATTATGGAAGGGCAATTGCAGTATTTCTCTTATGTATACATCACTACAGATATCAATGTAACTCCATTATTCAGATCCACAAGCTTGTAGTGATTTGGTGGTTGCAACAATAAAAGGAAACTATGCAACTTTTATTTTCTCCACTGAAACTGCCTTCATTTGTGATTCTCAGCTGGTTATTGTAGGATCAGTTTAGTTTGACAATGCAAATTGGCTTGGGGTACCTGGTAGCCAGCAATCGGGTGCACGTTAAGAAATGGTGTAGCTTAAGTTGGATGGAACCTGTGTTTCAATATTTCTTTTTAAATAGTGGCACGGGATGGAGTATAAATGATCAGTTTCTTATTTGTGAGCCTGGCACGGCTGCCTGGTCCCTTCCTTTCCAAACCTGAAAGGGTAGCACCTCCTGAGGTAGACTTCAGAAATCTGACATTCCCCCCTTTATTATCCTTGAGATGAGCTTCCCAGTCCTGGTGCACTGTAAAAAGTAATTAGCCCATGCAGATCTTGTCCCATACCTTTCCTCTGCCAGGCACTGGCCTAATAACTGTCAAATGGCCCTATGCTATGAGGAAGACTTTGATCCTTCTGCCACCCAGCAGAAGAGAGTAACTGGGGCCAGCAGGGTGAGCTAATGCCAGGAGTCTAAGTAGGAGAAGGATGATAAATTCCCAAATCCTAGAAGGAGAGCAAATAGGACAAAGGTAACAATAAATCTTCACTTGTGATCCCTGCTTGCCATAAGACTGGTGTGTCACCCTAGTCTCGCGCCCTTATTATGGAAAAACTGTACTTTGGTGCACATTTTGCTCATAATATCAAATACAGAGAATAATACACCGTTTTCTGTGAACCACTACAGACTTACACTATGACTTCCCATTCACATTTTTAATCCTGCACAGGTCAGCATCGATTCATGAAAGGCCCTTTCTTAGAAAGGCTACTTTTGCACAGATGCAGGCCGAGCTGGACCGTAGTACCCCTCACTCCGTACACATGTGAGTACGTATGTGTTCATGTGCAGCCAACCCAGAGTCTCTTATCGCAGCTGTGAACCTAGTTTTAAAAGGCATACACTGGTAGCTAGCACTACCAGTCCACTTTAACAGAGCCTACAGTGAGTGAGACTTACTACCAGCAAAAGTCCAGGAAGCGAAAATCTAGGTGATTAAATGGGTCAGACCCATTTTGCTGCAGCTTGGGTAAACATACTACCTAAAAGTAACCTTATTCAATATAGAGGCAAAACCTATTCAGTTGTCATACACAGAAAGATGGTTGTTTTATTAGATTTCAGCACCTCTTCATTTTACTTTTAAGCATCACAACCTGGATGACTAAACTATGAAAACATGAATAATCTGGTGCAAACATCTCCGCAAGAAAGCTCTGCCAAGCTTTTGGAAAATTACTTCCAATTTCTTCAACACATGCTATCTGTCAACGATGCTGTTATAGGACACACAAATACCCTTCTTATTCCTTCAAAGAGAACAATTACACTAGACTACAAACCAAGCTCATGGGGGCCAAGACAAATATTTCAAATTGCCATAATAGAACCATAATGATCATTTAGTCAGTTCCCCTTAATTTGAAATTGCCAGTTACACAGTTTGACAACTGTCTAATGATGACAACATCACATCACAAAAAGTTGTTTTACCAAACAGGACACCCACACAGATAGAAAACATTGCAGGGCAGCTATAAATAATCAAGGAGGCACTGCCAGAGTTAGAGTTTCTTTATGTTGCTGATCCTGAACTTCAAATGTGAGAAAGTGTATATTAATGGATGAACACGTTTTTTAACTGTTTTCTTTGTCTAATGTCTATGTGACAGAAAAGATTTTCTTGCTAGCATGTGCTCTCAGCGTTTTATAAATAAAGTATTCTTATAATATAACACATTTTTACAGGCTCGAAAAGAGGTATTTCAACAGACCACCTCAAGTCACCATGTTGGAATGTCACAAAATATTGTGTAGGAGGGTTGGCACATGGGTGGAGTGATGATCTGTCATCCTAGAATTTGACAGTAGTGTCTACCTTCTGCACATTTCCACCCTCACTTAAAAACCCTGCACAGGGAAGAAGAAAGGACATAGAAGATAGATTTCACAGGACACTGAAGAGGACAAGACACATTTTTGGTGCGTTGGGACCCCCTGAACTTGCACTGAGTGAGTGAGAAGATATGGCCTAGTGGCTAGAGCTGCTGACTTTAAAACCTTGGGGCTCAGGTTTGCATCTCAGCCTTGGTGCTGGATTCAACATTGTGTGATTCTGACCAAATCAATTAATTTCCCTGAGCCTAAAATGTGAAATGTATATGTGCATTGCATTTGTGTAATCCCCACGTAGTGTACATGATCATCTTCTACTACCCCAAGTAATGTACAGGAAACTGTTGCTCTATTCTTACACTCTTTGAGGGGCAGTAGAGGGAAGGACCAACTGAGGACCCTCGGGGAGAAAGTTTACCCTGGAACATATGAAGACTGGGCTTGAAGTGGGGTAACCCTCATCAAAGGGCACACCCCTGACATCTACTACCACATGGGTGCCCTACAACTGGATTAGGATGCAGTGGGACTTGAAAATTGCAGGCAGTGAGGGTATTCTGCTTTTAGGGCTGCGGGGTGCCACTTGAGATGGCCCCAGAATACAGAAAACACCCGGCGCTGGACAAAGGACTGGTTCTTGCCAAGGAGCAGGAGAGCAGGCCCAGAGTTGCCCCTAAAACAGGGGGGGAAGCAAAGATGAAAATCAGTTTCTAAAATGCAAAGAGAAGTTTAGAAACCAGCAGACTTAGCATGCACCCTTTTGGTGGCAAGAGGCTGGCACCAGGAAGAAAATGAGCCACAATTACCCCCACAAGGAAACATGATAACATTCCCTATCCTGAATGTTTTAAAATTCCCTAAGGATGGCCACGGACCTCGTAAGAAAAGTGGTCTGTTGGCACACATGGCATCCCCACTCCCCCCTTATTTTCATTAGATTGTCCCCAGGGATCCCTTGTCCCCGGAGACTGACATGGAAGGTGTTAGACCTGGCACCATTGGCGTGCGTCTCCCTTCCATTTTTTGCTGTTGCCTCCTGTGTTTTGCTAGGTTTTTGCTGGTCTAGATGCTTTGGGCACTTTGCCACTGCTATTCAGTGCCAAAGTGCAAGTGCTCCCTATTGTAAATTGTTGTATGGATTAGTGATTCCATGATTGGATTTACTTGTCAGACCCTAGTACAGTGCACCGTGTGTGCCCAGGGCCTGTAAATCAAATGCTGCTGGTGGGCTTGCAGCACTGGTTGTGCCACCCACAGAAGCAGCTTGTAAACTATGGCTCAGGCCTGCCATTGCAGAGCCTGTGTGCAGTCTGGGACTGCCATGTCGACTTGGCAAGTGCACCCACTTGCCAGTCCCCAAACCTTCCCTTTTCTACATGTTAGTCACCCCTAAGGTAGGCCCAAGTTAACCCTATGGGCAGGGTGCATTGTATGTGAAAGGTAGGACATGCCCTGGTGTGTGTGGCATGTCCTGATAGTGAAATACAGCCAATTTCGTTTTTCACTATTGCAAGGCTATCTGCTCCCGTAGGCCAGAATGGGCAGTTTGATTATAACACCTTCTAATCCTAAGTGACCCAGGGAACAAGGTAGAAATTCGAGTTTGATATGCCTGAACTCAGAATGTTAAAATACATCTTTTAGTGTGGGTGATTTTTACATTCTGTGTTTGAAAATACTACTTTTAGAAAGTAGGTATTTTCTTGCCTAACCTTCCAGTGTGCCTCTGCTAAGGTTGTGTATTCACTGTCTGGTTTGTGAGTGACAGGGGACTGGAGAGGGTCTTGGCTCCAGCAGTCTGATGGGTCAGGGCTGGGATGAATGGGACCCACATAGAATAGAGAGTAGGGGGGAGGAGACTTCCTTTCATTGACCTGAGTCCTCATAGAATAGAGAGTAGGGGGCGGGGATTTCCTTTCACTCCCCTGAGACCTCATAGAATAGAGAGTAGGGGGAGGAGATTTCCTTTCAGCTACCTGGGCCAGGTCTGCTCTCAAACAATGCTGTCTCCACCTCCTGCCAGGAAGCTGCACAGAACTGGTTTTGGTCAGGCACAGACACTCTCTGCCTCCAGAGAACAAAGACTTTTTGAGTATAAATATTGGGGCCCAGACCCCAAGACTTTAGATCACTTCTGGGAACCAAGACGAACCTTTGCTGAGGAGAAGAACCAGGAAACTGAAGGAGGAGACTGCCCCTGTGCTGTGTGCTGTTGGGGTTGGCCTGCAGTGGTTACTTTATTGCCAAAGAAAGGAGAAAGGAACTTTGTGTGTACTTTCATCATCTTGAAGAAGATCTCCAAGGGCTTGAAGATTGAGCTTGCCTCCTGCCTGAAGTCTCAGGGATACAAGACTTCACCAACCAGCTCCCCTGAATTCCCTTGCTGGGAATTCTACCTGCAAAGAGGTACCTGCTGTTGTGTTGGGCCCTTTTGAAGACTGCGTGTCGCTGGGAGCTGGAAGCGCGATGCAACAAGGAGAAGCGTGTCGCCGCCGCAGCAGTTGCCGTCGCATTGCCGAAGAAGCGTGCCGCCGCTGCTCGCCGTTGCATCACCGACGAAGCGTGTCGCATCACCGGAGAAGCGCGTCGCCGCCGCAGAGATCGCCGTTGCATCACCAGAGAAGCGTGTTGCAGGGCCTGTCGCGGCTCAGAAGTTCACTGAGTCGCCGCACGGCCGTCGGGCGTGCACGCATTGCATCTACATTGTCGCACCGTAACCAAGACGCCATTTTGTCGCATCGCACCGGATCGTCATCGCATCGAGGCGCCATCTTGTCGCATCGCACCGGATCACAGTAAGAAACCGACGCATCAACTCCCCACCCAGTAAGGAAGCGAGCCTCAACTCCCCTGCGCAGCAGTAAGGAACTGGCGCATCCACTCCCCTGAGTGTAAGGAATGGCGCATCACCTTCCCTGCGACCCTTTTGTTTGTATTGCGTGACGCATCCAAGGTACTTTGAGAGTAAAGTGTTGCATTTATCATCTACACTGAACTAAGCTATGCCTACCATTTTAAAGAGTCATTTTTTATTACAGTATTGTGGATTTTTGTCGTTTGACCTTGTGTTAAGTCTAGTAAAGATTACTTATTTTTCTAACCTGGTGTAGTGTCCATTTGTAGTGTTTTCACTGTATTACTGTATGTGTTCATAAATGCTTTACACACTGCCTCTGAGATAAGCCTGCCTGCTCGTGCCAAGCTACCAAGGGGGTGAGCAGGGGTTATTTTAGGAGTGTAGCCCCTTACCCTGACTAGACGCAAGGGTCCCTATTTGGACAAAGGTGCAAACCATTGCCAACTAGAGACCCCCAAATCTAACAGAAGGATTCTGCCTTAGATGAGTGCATAGCGTTCACCCTTTTCTAATTTAAAAATATTCCAGGACGCTATCTCCCTGGGGACCATCCAAGTGAAAAGGGATCATGAATGCCACATTTCTCCTTCAAACCTGGTCCCCGGTGACCTCCAGTGGCCAGGGACTAACCAGGACATGAATATTGTCTTGCTCTTGGACATTAACCTCACAGCACCTGGAGAGTCATAATGCACAGCCTCCTGCTCACTGTGTCCATTTCTGGGTTAAACGGGAAAACATACAGCATATGGAGCCCACCTGCGCTGACCATAGTAGGAGACAAAGTTGGATCACAATGCCATAGGCTTCCATGCTGCCCCAGGAAAAAGCCTCATTCTGGGTACCTCATAGGAAGGGCAAGAGCTTCCGGATCTGAAAAAAAGGCACTGTGCAGACAGCCCATTAAAATACAAGAGAAAGGAAAGCAAAAAAAAGCATTTGATTGTGGCACGTGTCCAATTCATGAAAATAATAACCTCAGGCAAAGGGAGAGCCTCAGAATCCTCTAGGGAACTGAGGAAAATTAGCATATTCTGCTCCTGTGGTGCTCCGGAGAAGTCAGAGGTACAACCAATGATTATTAGCTGTCAGACATGCTTTCATTAAAGCACCCTAAGTCTTTCAGGAGCTTTCATTAATGAGCCCTGGAAAGGTTTGTGTATGTTTGAAGTACTCCTGGACCTGGGAGTTTTTAGACTTATGGCTCCAAAGTGCAGGAACGTTTATTATGGGGTCTTAAGGCTGCTTTGCAGTAGGTGCAAACATTGAAAAAAAATACTTAGGCATTCGTTTATATGAAATATTTCTGCTTTTATTGTGCTGGCATCCTGCTAAAAACAGTAGCCTTGATGTTTCATAACTACACCACAATATATTGTTTCGACTATGTGAAGGGGTAGTACAATGGTTTTAGGGTTCAGTGCTTGCTAGGGAAGTCAAGTGTTAGGAGGGTGTTGCCCCAGGTATTTCCACCTGGCAACTTGTGCACATAATAAAGTACTTTTTCCTTTTTATAAGCAAAAGCACTGACTAGATGATGACATATTGGGTGTTGTTTGTTGCACACCTGTGGACCGGGGTACTAGATTACATCAATTCCCCTGAGTAGGCCTTGCATTTCTCTGCCTTACAACCCTGAGAGAGTCAAATGCCAGGACCAGGGGCGTGACTTGGTCAGTGAGATTAGGGGGGTGTGAGCTTCAGATTTTCCAACAATCAAGCTGGCATTTAATGTTAAGGTGCATGAGAAGGGCGTAAGGGGCAGTGGAAAGGGAGAAGAATGCAGATTGGTAGGGTGACTGAGTAAGAGAAAACACAAGATGTTGTAAAAGTAACAAACATATTCTGAAGACTTTCAAAACAGAGAGAGGGATACTGTGTGTGCGTCTTTGTCTGTGAATATGTAAAAATCTCTGGTGAAATCCAACAGACACCTCACCCAGTGGCGGTTTTTCCTAAATGGCAGAGGAGCGTTACCCCGCCTTCAGCGAGAGCCGCAGGTAAACACACAGAATAATAAAATGGTCATTACGATTTTTGGTATTCTGTGTGCTGCAGTCCCGGCTCGTGCTGGGGTGTGTGAGGGTGAAGCGGGCTACAATAGCAGCAAGTCAGATAGGTCGGCTGTCTACAGCAGACCTATCCGACATGCACACTGTAGACCCAGAAATCCCAGGGCTGTGAAAGAGCCGGGGGATTGATGGCACAGGCCCCCAGCCTCAAAATGAGCACTGGGTTAGCATGCTCCAACCAAACCCAGAGCATCACTCAGGCTGAAAACAGCAAAAGTGCAGCTCCAGGATTGGTTGTCGGCATGACAGGAAGTCGTGAACCACCTTCCTGTTCGTCACCCGAAACTCGGAGGAGTAGACAGGGTACTGGGTTCCCAGTAGCCGGAAGGTTGCAGACTTATTAGTAGTGAAAAACTCACATCCTTCTCAATTACCCAGTTTCTTACTCATTCCTTTTAGCTTAGTCAGCCCCACAGATCTAATCATATGAGCTTTGTTGTGCCCCCCGACCACTGTAAGGCATTTTGAGACTATATGTGAAGTACATTTTTTGGGTTTCTTCTTATTTTACCATAAATGCCCTAATTTCAAGTGTCTTTATTTTGTTTTTCTTTTTTATCATACAAAGTAATTACTGACTGCAATAAAGTTTGCATGCCCTGTTAGATCCAATCTGCTGCTATGTAACAGGGAAAAATGCCTAGTAATTACCCAACCAAAAAGGTATTAAAATATGCATAATATTTTCCATTATCACAGAATAAAGTGATATTTAATACAATCAATAAAGTCCTATAAATTCCAATTCCAGAGTTGTTGGATTTTATTGACTGTAATGAGCATTGCACTTTTTTCTGAGCCACTAGTAATGAGGACAAAGTATGCACTTCTCCCATTTCTATTCTGGACTCCATTTAGATTCCAAAGGAGAGCCTAAAAGACATTCTGTTGCAAAGTCATCCTTGTGCCCTGGGCACCCCCATTTTTTGCTGACAGGTACTGGTGGTAACTGACTCTGACTGTCCCTGGGCTCTGCCTAACCAGGCCCTGGGCCAGTGCAGACACCTACATACACTAGGGTACACTATGGGATAGGGTACCCCTATTAATGGCATGACCTCCTCTATAAGGCCTTAGCATGACCTCCTCTATAAGCCCCCAGTACATAATAGGGCAGTGGGATTAAAACTACCATTAAGTCCCTAGTATATATTAGGCCATGGCGGTTTGGAGGCCAGCAGCCTTTCTGCACTTGCATGTGGGCACTGCTGAGGCCTGAGGTCAGTTTAAAAGCAGACCTGTGTTGCAAGACTGCTTTTAAAATGCAAATTATGCCCAAGCTCGAGTTTGGTGTTTGGGGCACTTACAAATTAATAAACTACAATGTTTTGGCATATTAGGTACCCCCAGGGTATCCCCTTGGTGTCCCAGGGGTGGGGGTGGTGGGGTCAGGTATTTATAAGGAGGGCTCTTATAAAATGAGTTTTATATGCCCTGGGTTTAGTGAAATTGCACCTTTCACTCCCCACATTGTGGTAAAGTGCTTCCCAAAATCGACATTTGTGCTAGGAGCACTGTGGAGTAAGGATCTGCAATATTTGTACATATTCAGAACCACTAAAGTCTACCCTAGGTGTACCAGGGGTGGGGGGTCCTGTAGATATAGGCAGGGGCCTTATAAAAGAGGTTTTATAAGGCCTGGTGGTGGAGAAATTGCCCAGTTCAATTTCCCTATTGCAGATTCCCAGCCACATAGGGGTGTCATAAAAATATAATTCAAGCACTCAGTAGAATGGTATTGATAAATCCAACAATATGCTATTGTTGAATTTATCCTAAAATGTATTGACAAGAAGTTAAGACTGTCTTGTCTGTAAGTCAAAATTCAGCCGTGTAGTGCTCTGACCTGATTGGCTAGAGTTAAGTGGATTAGCCAGGCTGCTTTAAAGAGGTGATAAATGACCCATGGGGTTAGGAAGCCCTTCTGGGAGGAGAAGGGGCTGGGAATAGAAATGCCAGAGGCAGGGAGATGGGTAGTAAATAATGTTCTTCAAAGGAAGGAGGGAACATGCTGGGGAAACCAGTTTCATTTACACGTCTACCCTCTGCTCCCAGCCAGATGGCAGGTTTAGAGAAGGAATTGCCTGCCATCTGGCTGGGAGCAGAGGGTAGACGTGTAAATTAAACTGGTTTCCCCCAGTTAAGTTAGCTCTTCTACCTCTGCTGGAAAATTAGCCACATTGATGGAGAAATTGTGCTCTCTGGGACACTATAGTGCCACACTTTGGAGGAAGTGGTCATGCTCTGAGGTGTTGCCATGCACCTCATTTGTCAGGAGTGCCCTCCTGTGTGACCCCAGAGGTCACTGAATAAGTATCTGAGAGGGGCAGTGCCTCTCAGATCTGCTGCTTGAAACGTAAGGAAAAAGAAGGGTCCACGCTAGATGTTTGATTTGCGCCAACCAGGCCATGCACTCTGAAAAGTCTGCGCCTGCTGCATTATCTGGAACTACAGCACTTTGGATGTACCTTGCTATAGGAGGAATAAAACGATAGGGACACCAAGCTGGAAACCATCAGGCCCAGCATTCTGACAGACTGCGCATGCTGCATTATCTGGAAATACAGAGTGGGCTCCCTGCAAGCTACAGGTTAACAGAGCTCACCTGCATCTACTCCACCAAGAGTCCCCTGGATGGAGTGTATCCAGTGGACTTTTAAGGGTGTTGTCCAGGTGCATTGTGGGAATTGTGGTCCGAACCTTTCAAGGACCATCTTGGAGATTCCAGACCCTTGGATTGTGTTTTTGACACTTTGAACCCTCACTGAATCTGGCCTTCTGGGGGAGGCTGCACAACGTCTGGTGAGAAATCCTCCAGAAATAATTCTAAGTGCGAAAGTAAAATCTTGACCGGGGCCTCCCATTTAGTGTATCTGACCAGGGCTCCATCACGGTCAGCCCCAAACTTATGGCTTTGTCCCGGTCAGAGGTGACCAAATGTCCAGAAGTAGCACTATTGGTTTCTAAGCACTAGAAAGTGTTTAATCTTTTTAAAAAAATCATATCTCCCTACAGTGGATTATTTTCATTCTGGTATAATTTTGAAGACAAAAATATTTCCCATTTTCATAAATTGGTGTTGGTTTTTTATTGTGTGTTTTGTCTTAATTAATTACTGTATTGATGTTTTTAAATGCTTTACATACCTGTCTCTGAGGTTAATAAGCCTGCCTACTCACAGTCAAGCTACCAAAGGTTGAGCATGGGAATAATTTCCTGAGACCTATTCTATCACTTTCTAAAAGCAAGTTACACTATTTATGTATGTTTGGGGAGAGAAGACAGGAAGCTACTATATATATATATATATATATATATATATATATATATATATATATATATATATATATATATATATATCACAAACAACTCCCACACCATCCGGATAGAGAGCACGCACACGAAGCTGATGGACTTAAAGCTTCTTTATTTTATTCTGCCTGTCACAGCCCAGGAAGCACAGAGAGACGCGCGTTTCGGCTGTCGCAGCAGCCTTCGTCAATCTCATATATATATATATATATATATATATATATCAGAAAGTTATTTCTCTCTCTCTATATATAGGTATATATATATATACATATATATAAATATATATATATATCAGAAAGAAACACGTATATTCTAAGTATGTCGACATTTCTACAAAAATACTACAATTAGTGCAGTTGTTGGATGCAATGTCTACTTTATTGTTCAGGAGGTAGAAAATGTCAGTTTAAGTTGTCATTTAGGTTTCTGTTACTTATCTTGTCTAGTGATAAATTACAATTACACTATTATATAAAGCATACTTTTCAGTAAATGTCTGTGCCGAATATATTTGCATAATCTGTATATTTTTGAAAGTTTGGCTTCCTCTGCATACAATTTGCACAAAAGAACTACCTGCAAACCCTAGGAGTGCCATATAGCCCGTTCTACTAAACAGAATTAATACATCCTCAATGTGCTTATAAAGAAACAACAGGAAATGACAATATTTATGCTCTTATTTAGAGCCTTTCAGCAAATGTTTGAGTAAGAAATGTGAAAACAGCTCTGTGCCAGCTGCTTCAACCATGTATACATATCATCACTAAAACTAAATGGGGAATAAGTACAAAGAAAGGTTAAATGCAGGACTGGTCACATTAAAGCCGCTAATGCAACGGTTAGGCCAAGCATTTGCCGGCTGTGAAACTTGGCTGCAGCTGCCAGAGTAAACAGAGAAGCTGCTCAGTTTGCATTTATCTCTGTACTGGTGGCTTTGAATAGGGAATACTGGGCCAGATGTACGACCATTCCATTTTGAGAGTTGCAAATGTGGACGTTTTGCGACTCGCAATTTGTAAAATGGAATGTACAACAGTGTCTCAGATACTGTTTGCGATTCCTAATGGGGTCGTAAATGACCTGCCTCATTAATATTCATGAGGCAGGTTGCAATTTGTGACCATTTGGGAATGGCCAGCACTCACAGGGATGATGGCCTGCTGGGGTCAGCAAACCACCATGTCTGTGACTGCTTTTTTTAAGTGCAGCCCGTTTTCCTTAAAGGAAAACGAGAAGCATTTAAAAAGAAAAATGAAACGTTTCTGTTCATTTTTTAAGAGTAGGTAGTGGTCCATGGGTCCACTGCCTGCTCTTAAAAAATATTTTCACAGCCATTCAAAAAGGGGAAGGTGTCCTCTGGGGACCCCTTCCCGTTTGCGAGTAGCTTACCACCTACTTGAAGTAGGTGGTAAACTGCAAGTGTTTCGCGACCTCATTTGCGGTCGCAAAACAATAGTACATACCATTTTGACCTGCTTTTAGGAAGGGACGCCCTTGGCATGCCCCTTCCTTATAGCGATTCGCAAACACTACTTTGCAAGTCACCGACTCGCAAAAAAGCGATTGTAAATACCAACACCCTTTTTTGCGGTCACAAATGGGCTGATTTACCATTTGTGTCCCTCAAAAAATGGTTGTTCATCTGGCCCACTGTGCACAGATAATATCAAGACTTCGGTCTTCTGCATAGGCCAGAAGCTACGTTGACATTCTGTTAAAGGCGCAGAAAATACAACTTACTGGTTCAGGGTTGGCGTATATGCAGTCTTATCTTCATCAATGATTGTCACCATAAGAGTTATAAGATTAGGCCAAAAATCCAAATTCTTGACGGAGGGCCCCTGGTCTTCACGAGGAACATCTTGCTTCTTAGCCTGCATGTAAAATCAAGAAAGAGAGGCACTGAAAGATCCTTTTATCATTTGGGATTTATTTTTATGCACAAAGAAAGAAAATAATGCGCTTTTTACAAAAAACATAACAAAAAAACCAAAGACCTTTGTTGTATGTGGAATGCATGTAATGGATGTGCAATGTATTCACCACTCTTCCCAAGCTTGTAATGTACTGGATCTAATGAGGAGCATTTTCTCAGTTTCATCTTAATAGTGCACTAACAATTCATATCTTTTGATAAAGTAAATCTAGGAAAATCCCTCTGGAGAAGCCTTTGTATCTGGAAAGATAGAAGGCTCCTATTGTCACTCAAGCTGCGTTCAGCTTATAAATACTTCCTAATCAGAACTGCAACCTCTCGTCTGAACTTGTACATTACATGGTTACTAATTATGCAAGCTTGATTTGGCATTCATTATAGAAACCTGGGCAGATGAGTCTTCAGACCCTGATCTTGCATTAGCACATCTCCTTGTGTTTGCTTTGTTCGCCATAAGTTGGCAGGGTATGCCCAGACGTGGGTCCCTTGCTCACTTTGCCACTGGATTGAAGCGAGCCTGGCTGATGAGGGCTGTTAACCCAAAACCGGTACCAGGATGCTTGTTTCCGGTCCAGGGAAGACATAGCTTGGCAAGTTCGGCCTGGACTGTTCCCATGAGGCACAGGGTGATGACTGATTTGCATATAGCTGTGTCTGAACTGGGGTGGCGAAGTGAGCTAACAAACGATGATGGATTCAACCCAGATCTGTGACTGGCGGTGAGTGTCTGAAAAGTTTCAGCGCTCCGTCCATCGTCTCCTTGTGTTTGCTTTGTTTGCCCTAAGTTGGCAGGGTTTGCCCAGATGTGGGTCCCTTGCTCACTTTGCCACTGGATTCAATCTAGCCTGGCTGATGAGGGCTGTTAACCCAAAACCGGTACCAGGATGCTTGTTTCCGGTCCAGGGAAGACATGGCTTGACAGTTCGGGCTGGACTGTTCCCATGAGGCACTGGGTCAATACTGATTTGCATATAGCTGTGTCTGAACTGGGGTGGCGAAGTGAGCTAAAGAACGATGATGGATTCAACCCAGTTCTGTGACTGGGGGTGAGTGTCTGAAAAGTTTCAGCGCTCCGTCCATCATCTCCTTGTGTTTGCTTTGTTCGCCCTAAGTTGGCAGAGTATGCCCAGACGTGGGTCCCTTGCTCACTTTGCCACTGGATTGAAGCTAGCCTGGCTGACGAGGGCTGTTAACCCAAAACCGGTACCAGGATGCTTGTTTCCGGTCCAGGGAAGATATGGCTTGGCAGTTCGGGCTGGACTGTTCCGATGAGGCACAGGGTGAAGACTGATTTGCATATAGCTGTGTCTGAACTGGGGTGGCGAAGTGAGCTAAAGATTGATGATGGATTCAACCCAGATCTGTGACGGGGGGTGAGTGTCTGAAAAGTTTCAGCGCTCATCCATCATCTCCTTGTGTTTGCTTTCTTCAGCTTGTTGTCAATCATCTTACTTCTGAAGTTGAAGATGTGATGGGGACATGGGTATGTAGGTGCGTCTGAGTGTACAAAGTTAATGATGGAGATTGTGGCTTGAGTTGTGAGAGGGTCTTACTGGGTGAGCAGGTGTTCCGAATTTGTGTTTATGAGTGTGAGCAGGTTGATGCTGTCAGCAGCGGGGGGATGGCTTGTGAAGTTTTCGTAGATGGCTGAGATCTTGTTGTGAAAGAAGTCCATCAGGGTGTCACAACTTTCCGGGGAGGGAGTAATGTAGTTCTTTGCAGCTGAGGGGTTGGAGAACTTCTTCCCAGTTGTGAAGAGCTCCTTGCTGTGGTTTGTGCTGGCTTCTATGTGGTCTGCTAGGACGTTCTTTGTTTCTGTCAGGAGGCGGTGGTACTGTTGAGTGCTATTTTGAAAGCAATGTGGTCTTCTGTCTTTTTGCTGGTGCGCCACTTCCTTTCTACTTGACTGCAGTGGTATTTGCTAGATTTCAGCTCCTCTGTGAATCAGGTGGCTCTTCTGGTAGGACCTTTGCATTTGGACAGCTTGGCAGGGTCGATTGTGTCAGCGCTTTGCGGTCTGTTCTGGGTTGAGTGGTGTGTCTGGGAGGTGGGAGTTTAGAGCATTGTTCCATTGCTCTTCTGATATCTTCTTCCAGTCTCTGTGTATGGAGCTGGGGGCATGCTGGTGGTGGTGGTTGGTCCTGAGATGGTAAAGTGGAGGATGTAGTAGTCGGTCCAGGTGAGCTGTGTGACGTGGTTGTAGTTTACTCTGTCACTGGAGGTGAAGATGGTGTTGAGCGTGTATCCTGCAATGTGGATGAGGTCGGACACCAGTTGCTTGAGGCCGATGCTGTTCATGCTTTCCAGAAGGTCGGTTGAGTTGGTATTGCTGGGGTCATCGAGGTGAAAGTTGAGATCACCTAGAACGATGTAGTGCTCAGAGTTGATAGTGATTGGAGCGATGATGTCAGGGATGGCGCTGCAGAACCTCCGGCGTGGTCCTGGTGGTCTGTAGGCAAAGGTGCCTTTGAGGGTGCTTTTACCGTCTGTGTGGAGTTGGAAGTTGAGGTATTCCATTATCGGGGTTGAGTTATCTGGGGAGGTCGTGCAGAGAATGATGTCCTTTGTTTCGGTATCTTGTAACCTTCTGGAGTGGCGATGTCTGTCTGGGAGGCGGGGTTCAGTCAGGTCTCTGTGAGGAAAATGACGTCCAGGGTGAGAGATGAGATTGTGCCCCAGATCTCTGTGGTGTGTTTGCCGAGTGATTGTGAGTTGAGTAGAATGCACTGAAATTGTGCCATTGTGGTCTAGGTTGGCGTGGTGGACGCAGTCATGCTTGCGGTGTCTCTGGAGTGAGTCAATGCTGCAGGTGAAGCAGCAGAGCCAGCAGGAAAATGGTCCTCTGGTGATGCAAGGAGATGTGCTGCAGCAGTGGCTGTTGTTGATGTGACCGGGATCCAGTGTGTGTAGCTGTGCGGGGTGTACGTGCCAGAGTTCCTGGCGCTGGGTACAGTCTAGGCGTGGACAGACACAGGAGGACTTGCCTATGGCGAGCCAGTGGCGCACCTGTGGCGTGGCCATGCAGCGGTCTCCATAAATAGTCCTGGGAGGTGGGAGGGGCTGGCCGGGAGGCACGAGGGTAGGGAGCTGAAAAATGGCAGGAGCTAGCAATGAAGAACAGCACAATCCAAAGGAGAGGGGGCACAGAAAAATAATGCAGATGATTGGAACAGACAAATACAGTTACCCGAAATGTACAATTCAGGCAGACAGCGCAAAATGAAAAATCACTATCTCCTCCCACACTCAGTAAGTATACTGTCCTCAATGTTTTCCTCCACAACAGAATTACTGCCATTTCCAACAGCTCTACACACCGACAGTGGGCCTTCTTTTTCAAAAATGTTGGCATTCCATTCCCACAGCAAAATAGTTTTTCAAATCTCCAAAATGAAAAATACTTTCACTTTTATGACAAGGCTTAGCCCCTGTTCTTGGAATGGAATTCACAGCCAGGTTGGGTTTGCTGTTGCATTTTCTGTTACAGCAGGATACCTAGGTCTTCCTCCCAACCACATTCAATTATTCCACCTTTTCATCAATTTAAATCATTTCTATAGTCTTTCTAATTTCCATTCTTTGTATTTCTTTCATTCATTCATTTTTCTGACTCTTCCACAACCTTGCCAATTGCAATTGCTTCTTTTATCCATGGGTGATTAGCAGACCAAAGACACTCCTGCATTTAGTTTTATTAGCAAATTGCAAAATGAACTGGACTTTGATCAACTCCTCCGTCATAGTAACAAATTGACATTTCAGAGCGCGTTCTCTCACTCTGGTTACAAATTCATAAACAGATTCCATAGGTTTTTGTGGCTGTGTAGAAAATGTCTGTTGACTCATTGCCACATCGACAGATTTTGCAAACCTTGTTTTATGTTGGAATTTTGCTTCCCTATAAGCATCCCGGATTTCATGTTGTTGTTCAGCAGAGGCCTAAGGTAAGCATTTGAATAGAGGATGCCCTTCCTTACAAAGGGCTCTTATTAGTAATGCGCTTTTCCGTACAGAGGAAAATTTTAAAACATTCAAAGCTTGTATACAATTTTCAAATATTCCAATTCAGTCCTCCCATTCTATGGGACGAGGTCCTGGATGTACAGGAAAACAATGTCGGGTAATTATAGTCTGTGTGATACTCATTTTCAAATAATATCAAAATGCTGTTTTGCAATATCAAATATAGACTGTAGGTGGCTATCTTTCTGTAAGATTAGCAATTCATATAGCAATAATGCTTTTTGTTAATGGATGGCATAGTTGTGCAGGCGGAACAGACATTTAACATGAACTTCTGCAGTTCATGTTGCAGTTATGGTTTTTGGCAACAGAGGGTGTAGAGATGAAAGCAGAACAGAGACATGAACAGAGGATGATTCAACACACATGTGAAGGTAGCAGTGTTGAGATGTTTCTTGAAGGTTATCGGACACTGGCTTGAACAGGGCTTTCAAATCTGCACTTGGCGAGTCACTGATTGGCTGCAGACCATTCAGAACTCTGCGGCCAGAATCACTCTCAACCTCCTACACCACATTCGCATCACACCATACCTGAAGGAGCGCCACTGGCTCCCCATTCACAAATTAGCACAATTCAAACTCCTCACCCACACTTTCAAGACACTACATAACACTGGCCCGGCATACCTTAACAATCGCGTCTTCTTTCGCAAACCTTCCAGACACCTCAGCTCGCCTATATTCCTACTTACACAAATCACAAGGATAAGGGAAACCAGATCCAGCATTTGAGCCTTCTCCTACATCACTCCTAAAGCATGGAACAACTTACCACCACACATAAGAGCCTCCTAGCTTCCTGAATTCCGCAAGAAGCCGAAGACCTGGCATTTCGAGTAGTTCCACTAGGCCCTTGGTGTGCCTAGACTCACACCTACTCGGTGCCAGGATACCCTCCCAGGTGACAGTGCGCTCTTCAAATCTGCATAACATAGGCTCAGTGAGTGAGGCGAGTGGTGGCGTGACAACCCCTTATTGCATTTCTGATGAGCACCACTGCCCCGATCACTGTATTGCAAATGGGCGATGCATTCTAATGTAAAGCTTCATGAGCTGGTTTACGTAGCTGAATGTGCGCTTGTTACAAACCCTTTAGTTTGTATTGAACTGTGCTGCAAATCAATTACAGAATTGAAGCTCTGAGTCAGCAGGGTGGCCGATTTGAGTTAAGACAGGAGGTCGTAGGCCTTTTTAAATAAAGCAAGTGACATACCCTTCTTTAGTTTGAGCGTGAGTCCTTTAGATCATCATCATGGTTGTCCTTCTTGCTGGTGTCATTGACCAAACATTGCCACAAATGTAAACATAGTCTAACCTGGCTTTCTTGTTGATAGGAGAAGAATATTCAGAAGCAACCCTGTGATGCTCACAAAGGCCAGGCACCACTGTACAACTAAGACAGGTTCCAAAGTAAATAGGGATGGAACCTTATGACATGGTTAATTGGAACCTAATGACATGCCTGACATTCTGCTGCATTTAGAAGTGCAATATCCCCACCACTACTATGGTGTATTTGTGCTGTATACTTTCTTTAGCAAATGAAAAGTATTCATAACTGTCCATCCAGACTTTCACTACACTGCAATGCAAAATTGCACATACAAGTATTGTAATGCTACATTTCTGTCTCTAGCTTCTACTTATTTCCATTGATTATTTTTACAGGTAGCCTCTGATCATCCTCCCCAAGACGTTCCTCAGACTTGTGCGTTTTTTATTTGTGCAAATGAGTCCCCTATACTAGTGCTCAGTCGATTGATTTTTTTGACAAGCACCCTAGGAATGTGTAGTAAGTACGCAGGAAAAGAGGTGAGTTGAAGTACTTTATTGATGAGACTACACGGTAGACAGGTGCCTTCTCAGCCACTCTAACCATTCTCACTAACCACAAATCTTTAAACCAGGCACATTCACCTGCATGACATCACTGCCTAGTAACATAGGAATCTCTGGGAGAGAATGGTGTGAAAGAACAAACAAACACATTCTACTCCCAGTACTACATATACTCCTTTCTCCTCAAACAAAATTAATAAAATTAAAAAAATAAAACAATATTCACTAAAATAACAATACACTGTATAACACAACTTTACTCATGAAACCTTCTGGGAGTGACCCTGGTCCTGGAGCTTCTCCTGAGAACATCTCCTTTGGACACTCCACTTCCCTCAGCATCTTTGCTGTGAATAGGTATTGAACCACCCACAGCGCCACCACACTCACCCTCCACCCTGACATTTACCTTGACAATTCTACTAAGATTCCAACAATGCCCCCCTTCCACCTGAACGGCATTACTCCCCACCTTTATAACAGTTGTCGGTGCACCATATTTGTTTTGACCTTTTCTCACATGAACAGGTGACGTGACCCAAACCATGTCACCCACCACCAAAGGAACTGTTTTAGCACCCCTGTTTTGTTAATACCAGCATTTCTGTTTAACTTGAGTTCTTAACGCATCCTCCTTCACAATCTCCATAAGACTCAAAACTTCAGAATCTGATTTGAGCCACTTACTCTTCTACTCTGGCCTAAAGCTCGTGTTCGCTCTCCTACCTGTCAATAATTTGAAAGGAGAGATCTTAGTAGTAGAGTGTGGTGTAGTTCTGTAAAACCACTGCATGCTGTCCAAAGACTTACCAACATTATGGTTCCCCGACTTATCCCACCTAACACACTAACCCATAACTCTGTTTATCCTCTCAACAAGGCCATTTGTTTGCGGGTGGTACAGGGAACTCCTCACATGCTTTACACCACAAGCATCAAGAAACCCCTGCAGCTCTCTACTCACAAATTGAGTTCCATTATCAGAGATGAGAACTTCTGTGAACCCTTTCCTAATACACACTTCTTTCAAAAACAACACCACACTCGACCTATTTGAATCTTTGAATATCTTGATCTCTGGCCACTTGGATGCATAATCCACCATAGCTAAAATATACCTTGAGCCACCCGGCATGGAATCAATGGGTCCCATAATATCAATCCCTAATTTGACCCATGGACCAGTGGGACATTCAATGGAAAGTAGGGGAGGTGTCGTTATTTTCAAGCTTTTATCTGCAAATCCACACACCACACAATTCTCAACTACCTCATTGTTCTCGGGATCCATCCCAGGCCACCAAAATGCCTCACCAATGCCACTTTTAGTGAGCATTGCACCCATATGACCCCAGTGAGCCTTAGAGATGATCTGTCTGATGGACATTAACATTCCTTCTTCCAATGAAATCTCAGTTTCAACTTTACAGTAAGGTTGTAAGAGAGGAGATAACATCCTCTCTCTGGGCCAACCTTTCTTGACCAAAGCACAAACCTGTTGCAGCAACGCATCATTCCTCAAGGCGTTCATCCAGTCTTCCTCCGAACCAACACTGAGTACAGGTATCTCCAACGCAGCCACATAACAATCTTCAGTGTCCTCATCAAAAAGTTCATTAAAAGTCCAAACCTTCACTTTTGTCACATTAAGAGGAAAACGAGAAAGGAAATCGGCCCTACCATTCCTTTCACCAGTAATGTGTGACACATCAAATTGATACTGCATCAACCTAGAGACTATCCTCAATCCTAGGGGTACAACATTTGCTGGAACAAGCACCAAGGATGTTAACTAAAGGCTTGTGAACTGTCCGTAGGCAGAACTGTCTAGCCCATACATGTGGGCGAAACTTCTCTACCGCCCACAGGCAAGCTAGTATATCCTTCTCAATGATGGAGTACTGCAGTTCTGCATCTCTAAGTACTCTCAAAGCAAAAGCCACAGTACCTTCTTTGTCTCCAGATCCTTTAGTTAAAATGGCACCCAAACCAACCTGACTGGCATCCAGAGTACTGCAACAGGATAGTTCAGGATCAAAAGATTTAAGAGCTCTACTCTTGCTTAGACACAACTTGACTTGCTCAAAAGCAGAGGCACACTCACTAGACCACTCAAACTTCACCCCTTTTTTAAGCAAATTACTGATGGTATCGTACAATAGTGGCAAAGTCATGAACAAAGCGCGAGTAATGCTCAAAAAGCCCCAACAATGATTTTACACCGGTCTTGTCACAGGGTGTGGCAGCACCAACAATGGCATCAATAAGCCCTTGTTTGGGTCTAATTCTCTCTCGTGAAATAAGATGACCCAGATATTCCGCTTCCTCACACAGGAACTTACATTTCTCTGCCTTGAGAACTACTCCATGTTTCTCAAAAATGTCCAATACACAGTGCAAAGTAGCGTCATGAGATTGAACGTCTTAAGAATGGATTAAAACATCATCTTTAAAAAAGACTATCACGCCCTCCACTGCACTCAACAAGTTCTTCATAACCCTCTGAAACACAGACGCAGACGACGCCAACCCAAAAGGCATACAGGAAAGGTCCTAAAGGGGAAACAAATGCTGTCAATAGATGCAAATCAGGGTGTAACTCAATTTGATGATAGGCATTGGCCAAATCAAGTTTTGAAAAAAATATAGCTCCCTTGACACAAGCAAACAGGTCACTGATTTTGGGTAGCGGATGTTAGTCAATGCAGATCTCTTTGTTGAGTGACCTCAAATCTACATACCCATGCAATCGTTCACACCTCTTACACGCAACTACAAGTGGAAACAACCATAGCAAAGATTCAGTAGGTTCAAGGAGACCTTTGTCACACAGAGACCTGAGTTCCTTATCCAGCTCTTCCCTCACACTAAAAGGAACCCCCCTTAACTTGTGTTTTATAGGGACGGCACCTTCCTTCACTATAACCTTGTGCTTGAAACCCTAAATTTTCCCTAATTCTTCACCGAACAAAGAAGTAAAAACTTTTTTCCACTTTGTTTCAGCATCATCACAATCGACCACCAAGACCTGTTCACTGGCACCTGGTCTTAGCACCATTCCAAACAGTCCCTGACGGAACCAACCCAATATTTTCAAACCCTTAACTGCAACATAAACCTTGCCCTTGAACTTTCTCCCTTTGAACATGAGTATGTCTTCAATGTAACCAAGAAGCTCAATCTTGCGTCCCTCATAAGAAACTGGAGAGCGGTCTGGTGGGATCAATTCTCTATCACTAATAGTCTGAGAACTTTCCCTCCAACACTCACTTCAACAATGGGGTCGACACAACACGATAGGTCACCAACAGCAGGTTTGTTTCCTTCAGACGAGCAGATCATTTGTAAATCTGTGACCACAGAAATTACTTCCAAGTCAGACTCAACATCGGACCCCATCACACATGCTAAAGGTTTCTTTTGCATTTTCTTTTTCAAACATAGTTTGGCAAAATGTACAGTTTTACTGCAATAGTTACACACAACATTGGCAGCAGGACACCTGCCCCCCTTGGAATTTGGTGTGTTGCCACAACAAAAACACATGTTGTTGGAGTTGGGACTTTCACTATAAGCTTTAACATTATCATTAGTGACAATGCTATTGCGAACATTTCTTAGTCTAGGCTTGCCATTCCCAACAACATTGATAGCTTCAATCGTTTGTCATCTAACTCCTTCAACGAGACTTGAGAGGTTTCAATGCTCTTAGCCACTTTCATGGTCTCCTCTAATGAGGGATTACCCATTGTTAGAAGCGTATGTCTAATCTGCTTGTCTCTGTACTGGCACACAAACTGATCCCTAATGAGTTGGTCAGTAAAACCTTCAAATTGGCAAACAGATGCCAGCCTCCGCAACACAGATATATAAGCAGTTTGCAATACAGAAACGTATTTTTATATACTACTGTGTGGTGTCTCTTTTGAGGTGTATTTATTGTGTCACTGGGGGGGTGTGTGTTGCACAAACGCTTATACATTGCCTCTGGGATAAGCCTGACTGCTCTGTCAAACTACCAAGGGAGTGAGCAGGGGTTATCTCGGGTGTGTGGCTCCCTTACCCTGACTAGAGTGGTGGGTTCTGCCTGGCTTAGTGCCATACCCTAGCCAACCAAAAATCCCATTTTTAACTGTGACAAGATAGGAACAAGATTTACTGACCTGTTTACTGAAAGGAGCACTCGTGGAAGGATGCAAGGGGAGTTGGTGTGAAAAGACTTTGCTCCTTGGTATGGACGGACTCACCCAGGACAGCCTTAAACAAATAAAGCCAACAAATAGAAAGCCAGAAAATGTGAGTTACAAACCACAAAGCCAGTGCTAAGCAATGGGTGGAATGCATTCCCAGGGAAACTTCTTAATGTCCTCAAAATGTCATTAGCAAACCGGACATCTCCGCTGGGTGGTAGGCTTCGATCTAAAAACAGTGCTGCATCACAAGTTCTCTCCTGCCGCTAGATGTATAGTTTAAATGGCAAGAGTGACAGACAGAACTTATATTTTATTGAGATGTGGTTGCACTTGGCAGTTGATGAAGTGCCGAAAATATTACTTAAAGTATGTCAGGGTCTTGTTGGTACCCCAATAGAATTTGATTTTATACCTGAGATGTTGAAACAATCTCTTTAATAAAGGAAGACTAGATGCAAAGTGTCCTCTTGTTTTCAAAGATTTATTGGGGGAGAATCCTCCCGATCGTTACCCCTTTGGAAGATTTGGGTTTGCTTGCTCATTACCAGCAAATCATGACCAATGCTACTCCGCACCACTTTAAAATCTCTCCAGCCGCCACTGCCAGGTTCTCTGGATCCAGGCATTTCTCCATCCTTATATTTCTTTGATGAGCAATGCTACTAGTTCTGGGGTCCAAAAATAGATATCTCATTTTCATAGAGGTTGCCTAATTGAAAAAAATATAAGCTTTTACATTCTCCTTTTGTGAATAATATCTTTATACAAAACTGAGTATTTTGTGCACCTATTGACATCCAACATCATCTTATTCTGTGTGCCCTTTAAACATTAAGTAAAATAAGGCAGCCATATCAGTCACCATACGGTTATTCTGGGATTCTCATCTGAAAATTCTTCTATTGTTGCTACACCATATTTTTAACAATCTTACGCTTTTTGAACGCAAATTAATATTTTCCCGTTGATGATCATTATCATGCTGCAGCTTCGCAATTTCTTCATGAAGTTATACCTCTCCATGTCCAAACTTTTGTAAAATTCTACCATATTAGTTCTGATTGATAGTTTCCCTTTTTGTATGTCAGATGTACTGAGCCAAAGAACATTTTAAATGACCTCGGGTTTTGATGTGAATGTGTCTAGGATCATCACTATGCAGTGCTCCCAGATGTGCAGCCCCATGTTGATGTAGGAAACGTGATTTTCAGTGTTTATATTTGTAGACATTTACCTTATCAGATGTATTTAAGATCTTTGAAAAAATATAAATGTTCTTGGCATATACTGTTAAGCTATAGTGAGCTGAGATGTTATGGAGCCACAAAGCATCAATGGTAAATTTGAATAGAAATGTAATAACCAGCCTATAGATCATTATTAAGCATGGCTCTTGTTGTTTACTATATTTCTTCTAATGTTACCCTATATTTCAAAGAAGCAGGTAGGTTTTAGTGGGACAAGCATGAACATGTCACAGACATCCACTGATATAGTGTGTGTTTGCAAGTTAAGGAGTAACAGGCTCCTCACCCTTCTATTTAATGCATCATATTTAACTTCGCATGCCCCATGTTTTTCTTTGTTACTCCCACTGGAGCCATCTCGATGTAGACGTTGACCTCCTAACAGAACCTTTATGGATTGAGAACAGTGGACTATTATGATATTGCTAGAGGTCCTAATTCTAAGTTTACACAATGGTGTTTTTCTGTTCAACGTCGAATTGGCTATCTAACTGCCACTCCTGTGTCCCATGTCCCATGTCCAAAAAAGCATTTGGCAATACTTTGCAGTGCATCTTTTCAGCTTTACCACTGCTTTTAGAAGTCCTGCTTCATTTCCTGATTTATCCATTCAAGGGAATGATTCTTCACCACTTCTCAAGCTCATGGGGTCAAAAAGGTAACTATGCACTTCTTCTCATTGCTGTGAGGTGAGGGTTTGGTCCTAAACCTGTGACTGACAGTACACTGCATTCATGGCCCCTTCTCTCAGTAGACAGCCATCTGTGTGTAGAGGGGGCAGGATATAACATGCCTGTAGTAGACAACACAGTTCTCACACCACTGGGTTCAGTTCAAGCCCCTCACAATTATATGATTTTTTTAGGAGGTTACCTGTTGGAAATGGCCCTTTCTAGAGTGCTTTTGTCTCTCCTGGATTTCCGCTGATCTACATGCTAGCCTTAAGACTTGGAGCGCACTTGACACTGCCATTCAGTTCCAAAACGCTGTGCTTGTCATATACATACTGGTGATTGATGTATACATGACTGACTGATTTGAGTTAGCTGTAAGTCCCTTGTCTAAGGTTAAAACATATACCTAGGGGAAGTAACTCAAATGCTCCTCCATGGGCATGCAGCACTGGTTGTGCCACCAACATAGGTAGCCATTCAAATATGCCACAGGTTTGCCATGACGGGCCTGTGTGTGCAGGTTACTGTTAATCGGCTTGGCATTTAAAAGGCTACTTACTAAGGTTCTGCATGTCTCATGATATATCAGAGTAATCCCTGGGGACAGGGTGTGGCGTCATGAAGGGGAAGGGCATGTGCGTGCGCGTCCGCTACATGCCCTGGTAGTGAATGGAAACAGATGGTGTGTTCGGTTTGGTAAGGCCTGCTTCTCACATTGGATTGACATAAGGGATTTGTGGAAAGGCTATTTAGCGCCATTTCCTACTTGCAGAAGAGTGGCAATATAGTGTTTGATATCAATGGGTTGGTAATGGCAAATACTCTCCGGACTGCGAGTGGATTCAACATTACTAATGTAGAAATACCCCTTTGGGAAAGTGGGCATTTCCATGCTCATGACTCTGTGTGCCTATCAGCCTGTCTTCAATCTGTATCTGGGTGCTGGGGGGGACAGCTACATCTGTGCATTCTGATGAGACAGCCATAAACTAGAGGCTCAAGGGAAACGGCAGACCGCTGACTCTGAGGGGCCTTCCTGGACGGATAGGTGGGAGTGGAACTGGTACATGCATTCCAAGGGCCAGGCTCTTGGCCCCACTAATGATATTGATCAAGCCTCCTGGGGCAGGATGGCAGACAGGACAGAATTTAGAGATTTTCAAAGGTGGCCTTTTGAACTGATTCAATCTTCAAAGCCCATTGTGGGTATAAATACTGGGGCTCTGCCCGCAGGAGTTAGAGACCCTTTGGAGATTGGAAGCATACTGCACTGGTTTGACACTGGGACATCGACAAGAGGAACTATTGGGGCAGGAGGGACTGCAACTGGATTAGCCGCAGACTTGTGGTGTTCTGGGGCTTGTCGTGCTCTAGGAAGGTGATTATCACTTGGTGGAGTGTGCTCATAAATATCAGTGGCTCACCTGGGGTGCCGGAACATGAGGAGTTCAAGGAGGGCGAGGGAAGTTTACCAAGTTTGTGCTTGCAACCGGAAACCTGTGCTAGCTTGCACTCCGTAGCATGTGGTGTCTGATGGGTATTGGGGGAAGTTGCTGAGTCCGCAGGACCCGAGCTGGCAGCCTAGGCTGTCTCTGACCTCCAAATCGGGAGGACGACAGTGCCTGACATCACGGCCTCAGTCGGTGGTTGCTGGCTCCCTCTTCCCGGACCCACGCCACAAGGTATTTTGTTGTGGAGAGCATTGTGACTGGACCCAAAGGGTCTTGTTGTGCCTTGTAGGCACCCACGGCTGGCTGCTGGGAGCAAATGCAGCTTGCACCTCCACCAGAGGAGAAACATTTCTCCAATTGGGAAGCGCACCAGCTTCCGGTGTCACAGTCTATTGCATGTGGGAGGGATAGCGATCCCGCACTCGTGGAGGTGCCACCGGGTGCCTGAAGCCTAATCTGGAGGGACGAAACCCAGCAACTGTTTCCTTCTACTTTAGGTGGTCCCGATAATTTAGCAAAGTGTCACCAGCAGGGGCAACGTGTATAGTCAGTTGGTACTGTTTGAGTGACTGAGGGGATGGGTCACGAGTGGCCGAAACCTGTGATTACTTGACCATTGCAACTGTGTGGGGTATGCAATATTGGGAATGTTGGGTTTTATGAATACCTCTGAATAGTGCATATATGTTGATGCCATTCTGCTGCTATTGTAAGAGTTCTACAATTGCAGATAACTGTAAAGAATATACCTAGTGTGTATGTTGTGTGGATTCTAATGTGTGTTTAATACAAAGACCAGTGTTTTATACATAAGATGTGGAGTCTTTTTGTAGCATACGCAGTGTGTTGCGAGAGTGATGCTGTGCCAACACTTTACACTTTGACCCTGAGGTTAAGCCTGACTGCTCTGTACCAACCGACCCAAGGTTGAGCACTGGTTATCGGACATGTGTATCATACTCTTTCTAGCTAGGATGGTGGATTCTGTCTGGCTTCAATGCGTCCCAGCCAGCCAGAAACCGATGGGTCTAACAGTACCCAAATTAAAAGGGTTCATATTTTGGATTCGATGGATGCAAGTAGGCTGGGTTCACTGGAGTTTTTCTTTGTAGGTCCTGTTTAGGCCTCTTTTCTGTATTGTGATTTAAAACATTCAATGACATGGACCATTTAGGGGTGTAGGGGAAAGAGACTTCCAGAAAGATATTACAGAAGTCCCATCTTCTGACTTCTCAATTTCCTCACCAACAACAGGGGGAGGGTTAAAATAGATTTCTTGAAGCCTGTGCCAATGACATCAGTGATGCAGTTGGGCGACGACGGTGCATTGGATTAACTGCCCATATTCAGCATATTAGTCCAAAAAAACTATGACTGTATCATCTGTGAGCAAAGTAATGATTTAAATCTTAGCTGTCTTCCACACGAAGCCCTACAAGTGTCACTGTCGTTCCAGTACAAAAGATTCTCAACCCCAAAACACAAATAATGTGGCTACTTGAATACTTCCGATTTGATGGTTCATTCCAGTACTCACATCTATTGATGACAATTTCCTCACTCACTCATATGGTGGCATTGTAGTCTCAGAAATGTCCCCATAGTCGTCTCTATCCAAGGCAATACATCCACCCTGGGAAAAACTCAACAGCCTTTATAAGTCTAATTCTAAATGCAACTGAAACTTTGTCGCCATTGTAGTGGAGGTGTTCCCACTTCAAGTAACACATTGAAAGGGCACATAGATTTCTAGTTGTAAACTCTGCGGTGTTATTTTAACGTTAAGGATCTGGCACTAAAGCATGGCGTACATATTTTAGGATTTAGTTTGTTTATTGTCCATGCCCATTTATAATAAAGAGTTCAAAGTGAGGTAAAAAATGTAATTTTTTTGCAATATTAAAAAAAAAGTTTCATTGCATTTGACACCTACTTGTAATATGAGACTAATAGTGTATTCAAACAATGTTTAATTGTTGCCTTGATAAACAAGTTAAAATAGCTTCATAGCAGTTTGCTGGAGTTTGTATGACAAAAAAAAAGATTGCCATTCTTCTTTCTTTCTTTGCGCACCTTCTTGGCAAGGAACATTTTAGAGAAGAAATACTTTTCATTTACACATCATTTAAAACAGCTAATTATACGGTTTGTTCTTGTGAAAATTTAGAACATCATATACGACCGTGTCCTAGGGAAATAAATTAATGTTCTATGTTTATGTTAGCCTGACAAATGTGTTCGGTTATTGCATCTCTTGAGCTTGGAAGCAATACCATATCATTAAACTGGCAATCATGGGATATTTCCCTCTTGCTTTTGCCAAAGAAGAATATTGATCTACTGCAACTCTGCTTTTGTCTAGGCTTTCTAAGGCACGCCATTCGGTGTTGTCACTAATTACATATAATCCATCAACAACAACGTGTACTTTTCCATTTTAGAAAATAAAAGCAAGTTGACAGACTAAAAACACAGCACGAAACCAAGACGCACTCTGGTTAAGACTGGGAGATTTTCCCAGACCCGGCTGGCCCACAGTTTTTGACACTACACATTTACATAATGAGCCCCGAAGAGGTAAATAAAAGGTTACTCCAATCACCCAAAGTACTCTGCAAAATGCACTCGGTTAACAATTTAATAGGCTGACTTAAAGCTTTGTTGGAGGTACTCCCAGTTTGTAAGACCTAATTTCTCTGCCCAGCTAGTGGCAGGAAGTCTGTCGTATTTACAGATCTCTACTAAGGGGGATTGGATTCTTAAATATGGGAAAGCAACTTGTTTCACAGATCTGGGCACTGGAATTATTGTCCCAATTTACGCGTACATTGTCAGTCCGACGTACCCTGTCACCATAATGTGCTGGGCATCTTTGTCAGTGTGTGAGGGACATAATACTCAGTGGAGCGACCCCTGACCTTGACTGGTAGGTCGCTCCCCCACCACACAGCTCCGTCTGTGTGCCCTGCTGCTGCCAGCTGATTGTGCTCGTTATTCCTCTGTGTCCCCTTGCTGCCCCTGATTGTGCTCGTTTTTCCTCTGTGTCCCCTTGCTGCCCTGATTGTGCTCGTTTTTCCTTTGTGCCCCCTTGCTGCCCTGATTGTGCTCGTTTTTCCTTTGTGCCCCCTTGCTGCCCTGATTGTGCTCGTTTTTCCTCTGTGCCTGTTTCCCGCCGCTGCGCCCCTGCGGCCCCGCCCCCTCACTGCCCATTCGTTTCCCCATTCCCTGCTCCTCCCTCCCACCTCCCCATTTATGTCGGCTGCTGCGCGGTGAGGAGAGCGACCCCTGACCTTGACTGGTAGGTCGCTCCCCCACCACACAGCTCCGTCTGTGTGCCCTGCTGCTGCCAGCTGATTGTGCTCGTTATTCCTCTGTGTCCCCTTGCTGCCCCTGATTGTGCTCGTTTTTCCTCTATCCCCTTGCTGCCCCTGATTGTGCTCGTTTTTCCTCTGTGTCCCCTTGCTGCACTGATTGTGCTCGTCATTCCTCTGTGTCCCCTTGCTGCCCCTGATTGTGCTCGTCATTCCTCTGTGTCCCCTTGCTGCCCCTGATTGTGCTCGTTTTTCCTCTGTGTCCCCTTGCTGCCCTGATTGTGCTCATTTTTCCTTTGTGCCCCCTTGCTGCCCTGATTGTGCTCGTTTTTCCTCTGTGCCTGTTTCCCACCGCTGCGCCCCTGCGGCCCCGCCCCCTCACTGCCCATTCGCTGCCCCATTCCCTGCTCCTCCCTCCCACCTCCCCATTTATGGCGGCCGCTGCGCGGTGAGGAGAGCGACCCCTGACCTTGACTGGTAGGTCGCTCCCCCACCACACAGCTCCGTCTGTGTGCCCTGCTGCTGCCAGCTGATTGTGCTCGTTATTCCTCTGTGTCCCCTTGCTGCCCCTGATTGTGCTCGTTTTTCCTCTGTGTCCCCTTGCTGCCCCTGATTGTGCTCGTTTTTCCTCTGTGTCCCCTTGCTGCCCTGATTGTGCTCGTTTTTCCTTTGTGCCCCCTTGCTGCCCTGATTGTGCTCGTTTTTCCTCTGTGCCCGTTTTCCGCCGCTGCGCCCCTGCGGCCCCACCCCCTCACTGCCCATTCGCTGCCCCATTCCCTGCTCCTCCCTCCCACCTCCCCATTTATGGCAGCCGCTGCGCGGCCAGCGCCAGAACCCCTGGTCCGTGCATCCCCCGCGCCCGCCACATCAACAGACGCCGATACGACGCCAGCACCCTCCACGCACTCAACCCCGGAAAAGATCACGCCTGCTACCGGGCCACCCCGAAGTGCACCCAAGGGCCCTTCACCTGCCGGAACTGCAGCTTCGCCGGCACCCGCCCCGCCAAACCACCGCCCAGGAAAGAACCCAACTACCTCAGATGCATCCTCCTCAACACCCGCTCCGCCCGCAAACACGCCGTCGAACTCTGGGACCTTCTCGACTAAACCTCCCCAGACGTCGCCTTCCTGACGGAGACCTGGCTGAACCCCGCTTCAGCCCCCGACATCGCCATTGCCATCCCGGACGGCTACAAGATCACCCGCAGGGATCGCACCAACGGAGTCGGAGGAGGCATCGCCATCGTCCACAGGAACACCCTCAGAGTCTCAACCAACACCGACGACACCCTCAGCACCGCCGAACACATGCACTTCCAGATCCACACCGATCCCAACACCACCCTCAGAGGAACCCTCATCTACAGACCCCCCGGACCCCGACCACAGTTCAGCGATTCCATCGCTGACTTTGTCAGCACACACGCCATCGCCTCCACGGACTACATCCTCCTTGGGGACCTGAACTTCCACCTCGAGAACAACAAGGACACCAACTCCACCACCCTGATCGACAACCTCGCCACCCTCGGACTCAGACAGCTCGTGACAACACCCACCCACGCCGCCAGCCACATGCTAGACTCCATCTTTTCCGCAAGCCCACACGTCTCCTTCAACCACACCTCCGAACCCCACTGGACCGACCACCACTGCATCCACCTCACCTACAGGAAGCCCACCACGCACCACCGCACCCAACAAATGCCTCGCCGCTGCTGGAGCAGAGTCACCGAAGACCAGCTAACCACCACCCTCGCCCTGAGCCCACCCGCCGAACCCTCCGACCCCGACACCGCCGCCCGCAACCTCAGACAGTGGATCAACGACTGCGCCAACACCCTCGCCCCGTTCAAGAATCCGCCCAACAGCCACACCAGCAAGAAAGCCACCTGGTTCACCAAAGACCTCCAGGCCTCCAAACGAACATGCCAAAAACTGGAGAAGATCTGGCTCCACGAACGGACAGCGGACAGCTATGCCGCCCACAAGAGCGCCACCCGCAGTCACCATCACCTCATCAGATCCGCCAAAAGGGCCTCACTCAAAGACCGCCTAGACAACAACGCACACAACAGCAAAGAGCTCTTAAACATCGTGAAGGAACTCTCCAACCCCAGCTCCAACACCAACGACATCCCGCCGTCGCGAGACCTGTGCGACTCATTGGCCACCTTCTTCCACCGCAAAATCGCCGACATCCACGACAGCTTCAACACCACGACCTCCCCGGCAACCACCGAGACCACTGCCCCCACGACCACCAACCGCCTGCTCTCCTGGACCAACATCAACGACGAGGACACCAGCGAGATCATGAACACCATCCACTCCGGTTCATCGCTAGACCCGTGCCCTCACCACGTCTTCAACAAAGCCAGTACAGCCATCGCGCCCCAACTCCGGAAAATAATCAACATCTCCTTCGAGACAGCAACCTTCCCGGAAAGCTGGAAGCACGCCGAGATCACTGCCTTACTCAAGAAACCCAAGGCAGACCCCAAGGACCTCAAGAACCTCTGACCCATCTCTCTGCTCCCGTTCCCCGCGAAGGTCACCGAGAAAATCGTCAACAAACAACTGACCCGCTACCTCGAGGAGAACAACATCCTGGACCCTTCCCAGTCCGGCTTCCGCAGCAACCACAGCACCGAAACCGCCCTTATCGCCGCCACCGATGACATCAGGACCCTGCTAGACAACGGAGAAACAGCAGCCCTCATCCTCCTGGACCTATCAGCCGCCTTCGACACGGTCTGCCACCACACACTACGAACACTCCTTCACGATGCCGGGATCCAAGAGAAGGCCCTGGACTGGACCACATCCTTCCTTTCCGGCAGAACTCAAAGCGTCCGCCTCGCCCCCTTCCGATCCAAGGCCACCAAGATCATCTGCGGCGTACCCCAAGGCTCCTCCCTCAGCCCGACGCTGTTCAACATCTACATGGCACCCCTCGCCCACGTGGCCCAACGGCACAACCTCAACATCATCTCCTACGCCGACGACACCCAGCTGATCCTCTCCCTCACCAAAGACCCTCACACCACCAAAGCCCACCTCCACGAAGGAATGAAGGCTGATGCCGAATGGATGAGGACCAGCCGCCTGAAGCTGAACTCGGACAAGACGGAGATCCTCATCCTTGGTTCCAACCCTTCAGACTGGGACGACTCCTGGTGGCCGACATCACTGGGAACAGCCCCGACACCCACCGACCACGCACGCAACCTTGGGGTCATCCTCGTCCCCACCCTCTCCATGACTAAGCAGGTCAACGCCGTTTCCTCATCCTGCTTCAACACCCTCCGAATGCTCCGCAGGATCTTCAAGTGGATCCCCACTGAAATAAGAAAAACAGTCACCCAGGCCCTCGTCACCAGCAGGCTGGACTACGGAAACGCCCTCTATGCAGGAACGACGGCTAAGCTCCTGAGACGGCTGCAACACATCCAGAACGCCTCTGCACGTCTTATCCTCGACATCCCCCACCGCAGCCACATCACACCCCACCTGAGAGACCTGCACTGGCTCCCTGTCAACAAGAGGATAACCTTCAAGCTCCTCACCCACGCACACAAAGCACTCCACAACTCCGGACCAGCCTACCTCAACAGATGACTCAGCTTCTACACCCCCACCCGCCAGCTCCGCTCCACCAGCCTCACCCTCGCCACAGTCCCCCGCATCCGGAAAACGACCGCCGGCGGCAGATCCTTCTCCCACCTCGCCGCCAAGACCTGGAACACCCTCCCCACCAACCTTCGGCAGACCCAAGACCTACTGGCCTTCAGAAGACTCCTCAAGACCTGGCTCTTCGATCAGTAGCAGCACCCCCTCCTCTTCCCCCAGCGCCTTGAGACCCTCGCGGGTATGTAGTGCGCTTTATAAGTGACCTGATTGATTGATTGATTGAGTGGGGGCTCCTCCACTAAGGCGAAGAAGCATCGCCCCACAAGAAAAATAAAATGATAACACTACCACATCACCCAACACCTCCGCGACTTCCACTGGCTGCTCGTTGAAAAACGAATAACCTTCAAACTGCTCACACACGCCTACAAAGCCCTCCATAACACCGGACCCCAATACCTCGACGACCGAATCTCCTTCCATGCCCCCAAGAGAAACCTCCAATCAGCCAACCTCGCCTTAGCCACCGTCCCTCGTGTCTACAGGACCAGTGCAGGCGGAAGATCCGTCTCCTACTTTGCATTCAAGACCTGGAACAAACTCCCCCTTCACCTCCGACGAAGCCCGACACTGCACCAGTTCAGAAAGGACCTCAAGAGCTGGCTCTTCGAATGACCACAACAGAGCTGCTCACCCCCCACCCCACCCCCTTTAGACCCTCACGGGTGAGTAGTGCGCTTCATAAACCCTGATTGATCATTTTATTTTTCGCTATTGTCGTGTGCTTTAAAGGTGCGGGCGGGGTGAGGCTGTGCCAGCTGCAGAGCAGGGGGAGGAGTGAAGAGCACACTCTAAATGTGCATGACTATTTTGCATGACTATTTTGCTGGCCGTTTTGCGCCAGCCAAACAGCCATGCACACTTTCAATGCTCCCCACCAGGCTGCGGTACACAGCCTGGTGAGGAAGATGCCCAGGCTCCTGTTCCCCGTCTGAGCGCCGGACTACTTTGCAGCATTATGATTGGCTTAGGGGAGGTGTTATGATTCACAATGTATCCCAATATAGGCCTGGGTAGTCACTTAACCTTTCACCTACATTTAACCTACATTGTACTACATAACGGTTTTGGTGCTGACCTTTTACCTAGTTAGGTGCTGAATAAATGTTGTGTGGTTTTCTCCTAAAACTAGCCTCATTTATTATACATGAGGATTTTCAGAATCACGGCAGGATTACCATCTTCTGCATAATAGCTGTGTATAAGGTTCATCACTTTCGTCATCCTCGACCGTCGTCGCCCAACTGCATCACCGATGTCATTGGCACAGCCAGCAAGGTAGAGCCCCTGAGGGTACCTTTTGGGAATATAAAGACCATATCTTTGCTGGGGAAGACAGAGGAGAAAGACTTCCATGCTGACACGCTGACACGAGACGCTGAGGTCCCTGCAAACAGGTACTCCAGCACGCAGTGGTCTGACATCCCTCGTGGGGTGTCCATCTCGAGACCAAGACGGGGAAATTGTTTTCTCACTTCAGCTAATGGGGTTGGCTCTATCATAGGGGGATTCTCGGCCATACACCTACATACATGCTAGGTACATTTAGGTACATTTAGTTAGGGTTAGCATCGTAGGAGTACATATTCTTACTGCCATGTATTTATATTCCAGCATATATCCATTGTTTTAGCACTATGGTAGAATTCTACCATCTATTTACTCTGTTAGTGCTTATAACAGTATACACCTGTTTCTGTCTTATGGTTGTTGCAGCACACGCATTTTACACTAGAATGATGCTGGTTCAATAAATGCTTATTGAAAACGTCCCCATCGTTTATTCTGTGTATCTCTCTGAGACAAAGTGAGCATGAGTGACTGAGCGAAAAGTACTGTACTGTTTCCATGATCCCTGAAGGGTCAGGGTTGTCATGTTCGATAGTTGCCAGAAACTATTTGCTACGTGGTAGGAGGGGTTCATAGTAGCACTGTGAGCTAGCTGGTATACAGGCGAACATATCTGGTGGGGGTGTCTGGAATCAGTCTGGACACCAATTCCACAGATTATGTTGTCAAAACGCACAGCCCCTATATAGATTTATAAGAACTACACAACAGAGGGAGCCTGGGTGCATCCTGTTCCTACGTGCATCGTGTCGTGTCGTTGACGTGGATGAAGAGGATGCAGGAGAGCCATCCGCCGGGAAGTTACATGTTTTTTTTCTTTGTTTTTCCCCCCTTTTCTTTTTTTAACACCCCCACCTGCCCCACCACTACTCCCTGGTAGCAGTCACTACTGATAATACTCACTGTTAGTGAAAGTCTGCTAACCTCTATGTGGATGCCTTTGAATTGCTTTAACACTGTTAAGCATAGTGGCAGATCTGAAACTGTAAATGTGGAGGCTGGACTGAAGTGGTCCTACTGACAAAATGTCTACCATGGACAGAGCTATTAATTGAGTCACAAAGTCACCAGAGACATGAAAAGTGAGGTTGAAAAATATTTTGGCTCCTAGAATATTTCTTGTCCATAAAGGTAGTCCATAATGTTTTGAGAGTGCGGAAAATTGTAACATTCTCCAGTTAGAACCAACACAAGTTTCTGTCTAGGTGAATAAACACTCTGGACATGCCACCATGAAAGAAACAATGTGTCATAAAAGGAAAACAAAAAAAATCTGCATGTAATAAAAAAAAACCAGTAGGTATATTTTCCCGGTCAGTCTTACAATGCTGTATTTGGACAAATAGCCTGAGATGAATACATATTACATTAACAATGTAAAATGTGTGTTAAGGTCCCATTTTTAAAAAAAACGTATACATTTGTATTGTAATTGTATTGTAATTGCATTTATATAGCGCTTACTACCCCCGACGAGGCGTCGAATCGCTTTTTCGGCGAATAGCACTCTACGCCGCAACCCATAAAGGATTACTGGTAAATTAGTATAATTAAATATGAAAGTATTTTGAGTGGTGGACATGTTATAGTCAGTTATTTGGATTAAGAAGGACAGCGGAGGGATAGAAGAGAGAAAAAGGTTTGCATTTATATAGTGCATGCAAGCCCTGATGAGGTGTTGAAGCACCTTTTTGGCGAGTAGCACGTTACTCCGGATCCCATAAAGGACTAGTGGTGATTAATATAGTGAAATTTGAAATTAATTTGAGGGCTAAATATGATTGTACTTTTCAAGACAGATTTTTCTTAAGCAAGCTGGATGAATACTGACTTTTCTTACAGGATTGTAAAATTGTGCAAATATAGTTGTAATTACTTTTGATTACTTTTTAGATTACTTTTTCTACTCAGTGTGAAATGCCTAGATATCACTCTGGGACATTTCCTGGATAAGGGGTGAGTAAAACAGTTTTAATCAAAACACAGTTTCTTAGGTTTCCATACAAAACACCCTCAACACAGATGTTTTTCAGAGGAAAACAGTCAAATGCAATCCAATGGAGAAAAATAGGGTTATTGTTTTGCAGGTAAGTAAACGGTCTTGAGGGTTGAGTTTCTGGGGTTAGAACAAGGGTCCCCCCAGTGTCAAGGATCCACTCAAAAAGCACCCTCAGTGGGCACCTGGGTGGTCGGGTGCAGAGTGCTGAGCTCCAATGTTAGCCCTATGGGGGTAGAGGGCCACCGGTTGGTGGCTGCTTACTAGCAGGCCACAAGGTTAAGGGAGCAAAGCTCCTAGAGGTGAGCTCAGGGCAAAGGGGGATCCAACTTAGCACACAAGGTGCACCCACAGCGGCACAGGGGCAGCCGTGTGCAGGCTGCTGGATCGACGTCGGGAGCCCTGTTGGTTTCAATGGGGAAGCTCCGGTCAGAACAAACACTGTAGGCTCGGGGACGAAGATCTTCTGGAAGCGACTACCGGTTGGAGAGGTAAGTTGGGATGTAGGGGGATGCCGGGACACCGTCGGTTGGGCCACCCAAGGCCGTGGGGCGTCGGGTGCATGGGTGTCTTTTGGCGTCAGGTTTCCGTACCGGCTCTGGTCGGGGTACAGGGGACACTCCAGACAGAGGCTGCAGGTGTCGTCAGGAGGCTTGAGGTAGGTCAGGGATCACCAGAACCCAGGTCAGGATCGCCAGGGACACCTCCCCGTGAAGTGGGCGTCAGGTGCATACTTGCGGATTGGGCCGGAGCCAGAGTCTGTTTTTTTTAGTAAGTCCGGTGCTCACAGGAGACAAAGTCTTTTAAGGGAAGGCAGGGCAGGTCCTCCAGGTTCTGGGGGGCTACTTGCTGCAGGACAAGCCGGGATTCCGCTGGAGCAGGTCGAGGTTGGGACAGGCCAGTAGGGCTGGGGCCACGTCAGTTGGAGTCCTCCTCTTCTTCCTTCAGTACGGCTCTTCGGTCCTCCTTCTTGTTTGTCTGAGGAGGCAAGGTTCGGGATTGCCATGAAATACAAAATGGTGGGGCGTTTAAGGTAGGGACCAATGGGTCCCTTCCTTGGGGTGGGTACACTGTAGGAAGCTGGCTCTGTATATATTATACAAAAGCAAGGTATAGCATGCACAGAGTCCAGTGGAACCCCAAAGGTAGACAGAGGTAAAAAAAGATAATACCTTACTTTCTATTTGTGGTAGTGTGGGCGAGCAGTAAAGCTTTATCAGAGGGTAGTGTTAAGCATTTATTGTACACACTCAGGCAAGAAATTATGTCACACACTCAGACCAATTTTGTTTGTATAAAAAATATTATTTAGTTATATTTATTTCTAGAACCAAGCAAGCCTGGCACAGGTAAGTGTAAATAGTACTTTTCAAAGCAAGTTGAACAATAAAAGCAGGCTGAATGAAAATGACTTTGTTACAGGTTTGTAAATACTTTGAATTCAGTTGAAATTACTGTTAGATTACTTTTTCTACCCTTTAGAGTAATTTTTAGATTACTTTGTCTTTTTTTTAATAAATATTCTTTATTGCATATTTCATTATATATATATATATATATATATATATATATATATATATATATATATATATATATATATATATATACAAACATTGAAGGGATAAGCCAGTAAAGAAAAGTAAGCCCCCCGTCCAGGTTACCAACAGAAATAGAGCCAGTTCTTACTTTGAGAAGATTTCATCATTAACCATAATATAATAACTACATTTCATCATCAAATACACTTTACATCAGCATTTCTTATCTACATCGTAAATCAGTCAGTTATAATTTCTAAGATTGCACCCCCTAAAAAAAAAATACTTCATTTGTTTTCGAGAAGGCCATCCCATCCGCCTCTGTCATACTGAGACTGCCACACTGTCCTATACACAGTCTGTCTCATTAATTCCATGCTCCTCTCCCTCACAAATCCACTTTCTCAGTCGC
The DNA here is from genome assembly GCA_963921515.1 of Calotriton arnoldi. NCBI lineage: Eukaryota > Metazoa > Chordata > Amphibia > Caudata > Salamandridae > Calotriton > Calotriton arnoldi. Next base: position 1,702,770 of record CAWUFW010002381.1, on the reverse strand, counting down.
ACCCAGATTTCAATCCCTCTTTTCCGTACTCTGCGCCCTCTCCGTGCATATACTGCTGTTTCCCACCGATATACCGCCAATAATCTGCCCATCCACTGTTGGCTAGTTGGTGGGGCTAAGTCCAGCCAGTGAGTGGCTTAGCAGAGTCTCAACACCGTCATAGCGATGTATAAGAATACCTGTGCCTGTCCCGGTAGTGCAATATCACCCACCCCATGCACTATCAGCTGCTGTGACATGTCTATCTGGCGCCCCAATTGCGATTCCAGAATGCCGCAAACATCTCTTATAAGAGTATCAAGGCTGGGGCAAGATGCGAACATATGTACAATATCAGCTGCTTGGCAGCCACAGCAAGGGCAGAGTGACCCAGCCGATCTTCCTCACTTAGCAATTTTAGCCGGAGTTATGTACAGGTTAAACCATGTTTTAAAGCATTGCATCTGTAGGTTGGCCGCTATGAACGATGTCGGGGCTAAATGTAGCGAATCTTCGGCTTCTCCACATTCCACTTGTAGGAGTTCATGCCAGTGATCACAATGCTTGGTTAGATCATCCGGCATGGTCTCATTTAACAGTTTATATTTCATACCTAGCAAGATTGCCCCTTTACGCAGCAGCTCCATCAGTGTCACCCTGGCGAAGCCGCACCGACCCCCAGCCTTTCTAGCCAAAAAATCTCTTATCTGGAGATATTTAAAAAATTGCCTGCTCTCCACCCCATACCTATCCTTAATCAGATCGAACGGTACTATCCCCGCCTCATCCAAAACATCACCAGCCGTCCTCTCTCCTTTTTCATACCAGCATTTCATATGTCTATCATTAAAAATACCAGGGAGTGACTCATTATTATATATGGGGGTATATGCATTCACATGGCCCAAACCAAGTTTTTCCGGACCGCAGTCCAAACCTTGAATGCACATATCACAGTCTTAAACCTAACCCTTTTAAAAGAGTTGAATTCGGTGTGGCGCAGGAGACACCCTCTAGCTTCTGTTCCCAATAGCAACTCATATATCCAAATGGGGACCGCCCCCTCTGAGCTTGCCCTTTCCCCATTTAGTAGCACGGCCATCCTCTGTAGTATCGAAGCCCAATGATATAGCTGGAAATTAGGGACAGCCCAGCCACCTCTATCCTTTGGGAGAGTTAGAAATTTCAACGCTCTCCGAGGGCAACAATTGGCCCAGAGGAATCTGAAAACCAACTAGTTTAGGGTTTTAAACCAATAGCTGTCTATGATCAATGGAATGGCCCTAAAAAAAATACACATTTTTTGGCAAAAATAGCATTTTAATGACATTACTTCTCCCAACCAGTGGGAGTTTCAGGTTGTCTAACCGGGCAAAATCCTTTTTGGGCTTTGGGAGTAGTGGACCTAAATTTGCTTCGACAATTTTTGTCAAGTCTGCCTTAATTTCCACCCCAAGATACATCGCTTTCCGAACTACCCGCTGATGGTTCAGATTACTTTTTCTACTCAGTGTGATATGACTAGATATCATACTGGGACATTTCCTAGAGAAAAGGTAAGTAAAACAGCTTTTGTATATTTGCAGTTTTTTACAGTTCCATACAAACCAACTCCACACTTAGAACAATTTTTAAAGAAAAGCAGTAAATGCAATCCTAAGGGAGGAAATGAAGTTATCTGTTTACGGGTGAGTACTTGGTTGTGGGAATTGGGTTTCTGGGGTTAGAACCAGGGTTCCCACAGGGTCGAGGACGCACTCTCAAAGCACCCTCAGCGGCACTAGGGCGGCCAGGTGCAGAGTGCTGAGGCCCAATGTTATCCAATGGGGGATAAGGGGGCTCCGGTTGGTGGCTGCTCACGAGCAGGCCACAAGGTTGTGGGGGCAAAGCTCCTGGTGTTAGGCTCAGGGCAGTGGCGGCTCGTATAGGGCATGCTGCAGGGTGGTGGGGCGGGGCGGGGGAGGGCAGGGTGGTGGGGTAGTAAACTCGGACATACGACGGAACGGTGGAAAGTAATTATTACGTTCCTCTGTTCCGTCGTATGTCCGAGCTACTACCCCCCACCCTGCCCCACCCCGCCCGCCCCACCGCCCCGCAGCACGCCCTATGCGAGCCACCATTGGCTTAGGGCAAATGGGGGATCTTGTTTAGCACACAAGGTGCACCCACAGCAGCACAGGGGCAGCCAGATGCAGGGTGATGTTTTGGCGTTGGGTGCCCTATTTTCAATGGGAGTTGCCGGTTTTGGATTTTGGCTGCAGGCTCGGCCCTGGAAGACTTCCGAGAGGAACCAACAGCTGGGTAGGTAAGTTGGAGGGCTCCGGGACGGTGGTGCACCTCAGGTTCTCTTCTCCAGGGAGCAGGGCGGCTGGATGCAGGGGTGTCTTTTGACCTTACCAGGCCACTCGCGGTTGGGGGGGTCTCTGTCCAGAGGCTGCAGGCAACGTCGAGGAGCCCTGGAAGAGTCCACCCACGGTGGACTCGGACTCTGGAGAGCTGGGTGACCTCGCTGGTAACAGTGGGCCACCCAGATTCGGGCTGTAGGCGTCAGGTGCAGTGGTGGTTCCAGCCGTCGGTTTTCTTTGTCCTCAGCAAGTTCAGAGTCTGTCTTAGGAGTTTCTTTTGAACAGTGCTGCTGTTCACAGGAGATACGGTCTTTGTTGAAGGCAGTCAGTCCTCCAAGGGGTTCTGGAGGTCACTGGCTGCAGGACAAGGCGACTTTTGGCGCAGGATCTCTGGAAACTGCAGATAGGCCAGTAGGGCTGGCTAGTAGGGCTGGGGCCAAGTCAGTTCTTCTCCGCAGTCTCCTCTGCTGGGCGTCTTCTTTTGTCCTTCTTCTTCTTCTTCTTAGGTTGCAGGAATCTGTCTTCTTGGTTCAGAGCTGCCCCCTAAATACTATATTTAGGGGGCGTTTTAGGGGCTCGAGGTCAGTAGCCAATGGGCTACTGACCTTAGGGTGACTACACCCTTGGTGTGCTCACCCCACATGGGTGAGTGGGCACAATCCCTAATCCTGATTGGAGAGTGCCTGCCATCTGCAAGATGGCGGGCACTGAAGAGTGGGCTTCACCTCGTCTCCCCCACCTCAGGGATGGGGTTGGCAGAGGTGGGCACACTTTCTGGTCTGTGCTAATTTTTCCCCGCCGAAAAGGAGGGGAGACAGGAAGGGGGCCTGCTCCTGAGGGGGTTGCGTTACAAAGGCAGCAAGGCCTTTGAAGTTCCCCTGCCACGGATGGCTCTTCCTGGCCTGGGGGTGGTGTGACCACCTACGCCCAGGAAAGGATTTGTTTCTGGGCTCAGGGAGCAAAGGCTCCCACCCCAGGGGTCCAGGAGCATGTCTTGTGGTGGCAGGCTGTTGTGTGCCAGTCATAGAACCCACCAGAGGCTGGTAGTTTGTTAGGGGGCATCTCTAAGATGCCCTCTGAGTGCATTGTATAATAAATCCCACACTCGCATCAGTGTGGGTTTATTATGCTGAGAAGTTTGCTACAAGCCATTATGGTGCTGTGGAGTTCGTAATGACAAACTCCCAGACCATATACTCTTTATGGCTTTACTGCACTTACAATGTCTAAGAATGGACTTAGACACTGTAGGGGTTCAGTGCTCATGCAACTGTACTCTCACCAGTGGTATAGTGCACCCAGCTAGAGGGGTGTCTTTACCTAAACCATAGGCAGTGGGTTGCAGGCATGGCATACTGGAATGTGTGCCATGTCGACTCTTCACTTTTCTCTGCACCAAAACACGCAGACTGCAATAGCAGTGTGTGTGTGTTAAGGTACAGGACCTCTAAGGGTGACACAATATGTGCTGCAGCTCTTAGAGGCCTTCCCTGGTCACAGTGCCCTTGGTACCCATGGTACCTTTTACAAGGGACTTACATGTGGCCAGGGAGGTGCCAATTGGGGGTACAAATTTAAGCCAAGACTCTAGGGACAGTAGTTCTGGAGACACAACGCTAATGTCTGAATATTTATTTGCACTTCAGCTGCGCTATTATGTAGAAAAATGGGCTGCAGACACTTGTCGTTCATGCGGGTAAACATACTGATAGTTTTGATCCCTCAGTTGCCTGAGGTAAATGAAGGGACAGTTTTGTCTTTGTGCTCGTCACGGGCTGTGGCAAATGGGTTTTTTGGAGGTGAAGTAGCCGAATACCAGCTGGAAAATGGCACACAAGTAGTCTGTCCCCTCTCCTCCTGAGGACACCAGGGCAGTGCAGGTGTGTCAAAGGCACGCTAGCCATCCCCAGCAGGTCGGTCCAGCCACACAATGCATCATTCTGCAGAACGATTTCTGCCCCCTTGCCCTAGAGCAGGTGCGTAACTGCATCTACACTGGAGATTGCCCTTTTTATCTGTAATATATTACAGAGCCCCGTCAGTACTGGACGCATTCGGTGCAGCCCTGGACTGCACTCTGTTTTATTGTAATATGGCCAGTAATGTCACCTTGATATTTTTATGATCATTCTCTAAAGTACTTTGAGTCATTTGTGTATCTAAAATTTTAAATCAAATCTAATCATGGACATTTATTTTAGGATAGCAAAACGTAAAGTTACTTCCTTCTTTTTTGTAAAGGATATGCACGTTATCCATGTATTTTATAATCCTAACATGTCCATATACTTAGCTCTTCCCATAAATCCAAAATGTGGAAAAATATGATCACTGCAAATAATAACTATTGAAAAAGGATAAGATGTATTTCTCCGGTATTGTGTTGACCCTCTCATTTAAAAAGCCGAAACTGCACACTGCTGTAGATAGGCTTTGAAAGCTCAAACTATCATTTTTATGACTTGGGATTATCAAAGGAAACATATTTTGGAATCCTTGAAGAAACATTACATTAAAAAAAAACTAAATGGTTATCTATGATATCATGAAGCTCTAATGATGTCCATGGTAATTTATGTTGATTGCGAATGTGCATACTTTTATGCCAGAGTTTTTTAAATCAATTATATTCAGGGATTTTATGAGATAACACAGTATTGACTTTCCATCATTAATCAAGACACATACACACCGATTTTCACAGTAGTGGTCGGAAGCGGTAGTAGCCAAGGTGTTTCAACTCACCACCCAAATGCATATTGCAAGGCAGTGTAGGAAGCGGGAAAAATAAAGCAAAATGAAAAATAAAAGATCGACTGATCATAAAAGTAATACCCAAAAACATAATCAGATATCAGCAGTGGTGAAACTGTAAAAAATCTGAAAATATTACTAGCCAACTAGCATTTCAGATTACTGAAACGACGGACAGAAGAATGAACAGGCTCAAATCTAAGTTTCTCCCACAGAGAGAAATTGACCATCCTTTGTCCCCTAGTGACACAGGTACCAAACAGGTACCAAACACAGTGGAGAGAGAGCTAACACCAGAACTGGTTTTGAAGGATCACAGTGGAGGGGCATTGCTTATTGCTCTGGTCACACCTGTGGAGGCACACAGGTTCACATAAGGGGCATTCTGACTGCACAAAGGGAGAAGGGTTTCTCCACCGTGGATTTTGGGAATAAGGTGTACTGTGCTATTGCTTTCAGTAGGGCAAACCGGAACTGCTGCAAAAGTGGGCAGAGCTGCCATGGGAAGTTTTTCCCCCTTGGTTAGGGAGGGGCCATGAGCCACCCACATCTATTAGCTGATGCCCACCATAAATGTGGCAACACAAGCCACCACCCTCAGAACATTTTCTGTGCCTGAACAGAAGAAGCACTGCACCTGCTGTTGAGACCTGTGAGGAGCCCTACCCCACTTGTACTCAGAAGAAAAGGTGGACTACAAGGGTCAGTTGACTGTCTTCATGTGTGACTACAGGGACACAACAAGCTGCAACAGGCTTTTTTCCTGAAGGTTCTAGCTGACCAGTTGCAACTCGACCTGGACTGGACCCTGTCTTGACTACTAGGTGCAGTCCCTGAGTGCCTGGCTGTGTCTAACTGGACTTTCCTCATATCAATGAAAGTTGGAACTTAAAACAGTTTTGGATTTCTAGGCCTCCAGAGTACCAGGGGCAAGCCAATCTTCCCAAGCAGCGAGTTTGCAGGCCTGAAGAAAAAGGTTTCTCCTGCTAGGAACTTTTCCCCAGCAGCAAATCTATTATGAAGGACCCTCTATGAAAAGGTATTTGTCCTGCAAGGCTGAACTGCCCGGGCATTTACCCGGAAGGGTGGGGGCCTGTTTTGTTAGTGGGGGCCGGTTTTGTAGCAGTGCAACAGTTTTAAAAAGCAATGCAAAGTTCCTTGTATATCCAGCAGTTTTCGGGCAAAATAAAAGTGTCAAGATAACTCTGGTGATTAATGTACCTGCTGGAAAGAGATGGAAGTTTTGTTTAGCGGCAGTTTTAGCTGATCTAAGGTAGCGCAGAGGGTTAATATGCCTGCTGCAAAGAACGTGTACCATGCTGTTAGAAATTGGGTTTTTGCACCCTGTACAAGCAGGAACCACAATCCTAGTCAGGGTACGTCAGATACACACCCTAAAATAACCTGTGCTCACCCTCTAGTAGCTTGGCAGAGAGCAGCCAGGCGTAACTTAGGAGGCAATGTGTAAAGTATTTGTGCAACACTTAATACAGTAAAACAGTGAAAGCACCACACAAAAAAATCCACACCAGGTTAGAAACATGGAGCTTAATTTAATGAACAAGACCAAAATTACAAAAATCCAATAAGTTGAACCAGAGTTATGAATTTTTATAGAATATCTTGAATTATAGTGCTTAGAAACATAAAGTGCCAACTCGACCATGATGGAGTGCAAGTCAGAGACAGAAGCCAACTAGGATCTGCTGAAAACAGTATCTTCATAGAGGAAGTGTCGAAGTTGAGGAGCAACTACGAGTAGCGGTCAGGGGCAATGCGTTGTCTGAAGGATTGTAGGCAATGCATCGGTTCTGAGTCGTGCAGTTTGGGGCTGCATGAGCATTGAACCCCATGGCGATGAGGCCAATGTGTCCTCGTCAAGCTGTGCTGTCAGCACTATGGTGTGCTCGAAGTGGCAATGCGTCGGAGTTGAAGAGAATGCGTCGGTCTCGACCGGCGCAAGGTCAGCACTGCGTGCATTTTTTCAGAAGCAGCCAGAAAATCCACTTCCAAGGGCCCAGGAGTGGATTGGCACCACTTGGCAGTGCTGGACTCAGAGTTGGCAGAGTCCTGAGGCTATAGCAGGGTTGAATTAAGTCTTTCATGTCCCTAAGACCTCTGAACAGGAGGCAAGTCAGCAAGCCCTTGGAGTCACTTGGAGATGCAGGTCCAAGCCTTCTCACTATCAGGCAAGGAGGGCAGTAGGCAGCAGGGCAGGCACAGCAGAGCAGGAATCAGAAAATTCCAGCAGAGGTGAGCAGAGTGACAGTCCTTTCAGCAGCACAGCAGTCCTTCTTCTTGGCAGAGTGTCCTCAGGTGCAGAAGTGTACTAAGTTGGTGGTGTCCGGGGTCTAGTACTTATACACAGTTGGGCCTTTGAATTGGGGGGGGGGATTCAAAGAGAGACCTTTGAAGTGCACAAGGTCCCTGCCCTTCTTGCCCTGGCTCCAAAGTGACTACAGTGGAGTAAACAGCTTTTTGTGTGGTGACAGGCACAGTCCTATTCAGATGCAAGTGTCAGCTCCTACCTCCCATCCTGCCCAGGATGACCCATCAGTTTGTTAATTGCCCATCAGGATGTAAATGGCGCATCAGGCACAACACAGCTCTCTTTGTGTGGGAGTTTCTAGAGGGAATGCAGAAAGCCCAGATGTCATCCAACCCAGACAGGCAGAGAAATAGAATGGTTAAGGTTAGAAAATGTCAACTTTCTAAAAGTGACATTTTCAGACTTACAACTTAAAATCCAACTTTACCATAAGTTGTGCTTTTAAATTGTGAGTCCAGTGACACCAAACTCGAAATATCTATCTTTTCCCAATCAAAATTTACACTTATAAAATGTAGTAAAGTAATCCCAATGTTAACCTCTGGGAGAGATAGGTTTTGCAGTACTGAAAAACAAAGTTAAGTGTTTTTCACTACCTGGACATGTAAAACTTAAAACTACATATCATTCTTTTTAAATATGCTGCACCCTGCCCTGGGCTATATAGAGGGTACCTTAGGAGTAACGTATATGTATTAAAGAAGATGGGTTGGGCCTGGCATGAGTGTTAACTTTCCAGGTCAAAAAAGCAGTTTAAAACTGCAAACACAGGCTCTGCAATGGCAGGTCTGACTGAGACATGTTTAAAGGGTTACTTGAGTGGGTGGCAGTATCAGTGCTGCAGGCCTACTAGTAGCATTGAATACACAGGCCCTGGGTACAAGTAGTGCACTTTACTAGGGACTTATAAGTCAATTGAATATGCCAATTGTAGATTTGCCAATGTCACCATGTTTTAGGGAAAGAGCACATACACTTTAGCACTAGTCAGGAGTGCTAAAGTGCCCAGAACACTAAGGTCAGCAAAAATGAAGTCAGCAAAACAGGAGGTTGGGAGGCCAAAAAGTCAGGGGAAACCATGCCAAGGGTGCCGGGCCTAACACATGCATATCAAAGAACAGAAATGTATGTGCATAGCTCAGTGGGATAGTGCTTTTGACACAGAGATGTGTTTTGTTACTGTGCACTTCATAAGTTACAATCTTAATCTAGCACAGTGAGCTATGAACTGCCATCAAAGAACTGCATGTAAACTGCATGGTACAGTTCAGAAAGTTATGCCTTTTCCCAGGTATTCATTATTCTGTTGTTGCTAAAAAGGTTAGCTTGGGTAGAATTAGCTTGTTATTATTAAAGTGAACCCTAACCACTGAGTTATGTTCTAAATCCTGGGTTTGTGCTTCTCCAAATCAACCACTCTTAAAAAATGCCTACCAGTATGAATGACGTGAATCCTGCAAAAAAAAGAATTGATGGACAGAATGCTGCACAATGTCAAACATTCACCCCAGTACAGGGATCTGGGCCAAAATCCATCTTTTATTTGCTCCCCATGCCATTATAGTTCAGACCCAGCCATATGCAAGTCAGTCTTGACCCTGTTCCCCATGGGAACAGTCCAGTCCGAACTGCCAGGCCCTCCCTGGAATGGAAACAAGCATCCCGGGAACGGTTTCGGGGCATCACCCCTCATCAGCCGGGCTAGCTTGACTCCGGTGGCAGGGAGAGCAAGGGACCCACGTCTGGGCATAACCATCCCACTAGGGGTGACAAATGCAAAAAGAAGAATCGATGGACAGAATGCTGCACAATGTCAAACATTCACCACAGTACAAAGATCTGGGCCTAAATCCATCGTTTTTTTGCTCCCATGCCATTCCAGTTGAGACCCAGCCATATGGAATTCAGTCTTGACTCTGTTCCCCATGGGAATAGTCCAACCCGAACTGCCATGCTAGGTACTCTCTGAAGTGGAAACAAGCATCCTGGGACCGGTTTCAGGGGATCACCCCTCATCAGCCAGGCTAGCTTGACTCCAGTGGCATGGAGAGCACAGGACCCACGTCTTGGCATACCCGTCCCACTCGGGGTGACAAATGCAAAAAGAAGAATTGATGGACAGAATGCTGCACAATGTCAAACATTCACCCCAGTACAGAGATCTGTACCTAAATCCATCATTTTTTGCTCCCCATGCCATTCCAGTTCAGACCCAGCCATATGCAAATACGTCTTGACCCTGTTCCCCATGGGAACAGTCCAGCCCGACATGTAAATCCTACACCTTGTAGTCCCCTTAGCCTTATGTAACATTTTCTATATACTGATTTACACATGTATGATTCATTGTATCTGTATGTGTGTGTGATGTAAAGTGCTCAAACACCCTATACTGGAATGATAGGTGCAATAAAACAGATGAAATTCATGCAAGACAGGGGGTTACGGAGAGATGACAGGTGCTGTTGGAGGGTGATAGTGCGGGAATCATTGATGAGCCATGACAATGGTTTGTAGAATGCACTATTTTTTCCCAAATTTTCTTGGAGGAGAATCCCTCAAAACCTACCTTTGTAGTGGTCATGCTTGCTTGCCGCACTCGCTATGCACTGTACAGGGGCTAGTCTGACAAAATTTGCCAGGACTTGTTTGAGTTCCCAGTACAGTAAAGTATCAACTTCCCCAGTATTCAAAACAAGAGTGCCACTCATTATGTTTTATGCAGTAATATAGAATATGTTTCATTCAGAGCCTAACTGATCTAAATTCCTTGTTACCTCCAGTCCATAATATTTCCTCCAGCTACCCCAAACCTTGTGGAATTTTGTCGGGCACCTAGTAGCCTTGTATGTGACCCTCTCTGCAGCCATGTACATATCCATCCCCGTTCTCCATTCTCGGATCATTGGCATGCTTGTATCTCCCCACCGTCTCGCTATATCTCTTTTCACCACCACTAGTCCTAGTGTGCTAAAGAGCAGTTGTGGCCTGCCCATGTCTATGTTGTTCTGGATTCCTAACAATATAAATTTGGGGTCTAGGGATATATCCATCTTCAATATTTTGTTAAGTTCCATTAGGACACCCTTCCAGTATACCTGTATTGTTGCGCATTCCCAAATAGTATGGTAAAAATCTCCCTCTTCCCGTCCACATCGGTGACACATTGGATTCATTGCTCACCCTATCTTGTGTAGTCTGGCCCAGTCGTAGTAGGCTCTGTGTAATACTTTGTATTGGATAAGCCGGAGACAAGACTTGATTGCAACCTCTCTAGGGTGCATTAGGGCTGCCTCCCAGTCCACCTCCTCCATTGTGCCTACATCTTTTTGCCATGTGGTCCTCAGCTTGTCTAGTCTATCTGGAGCTTTGTTATTTAGGGTCTTGTCGGTGAATGATACTGCCTTTGTCGTGAGATATTCCTGGAGTAATCTCTCCTCCAGTGGTGCATAGTCTGGCAGGGGGGTATCTTCTATGTTTTCTGCAGGTCATGCATGCCTAATCTGGGCATATTTAAGTAACTGGGTTAGTTGTAATGAGAATTCTGTCCTAAGGGCGCTAAAACGTTTGAGTTTGCCTTTATCGATAATGTCTTCTATCGTAGAAATGCCTATGGTGTCCCACTCCCCGAATCCTCTCAGTTCTTTCAACCAGTTACCATGCCACAGAGGTGTTTCTTTAGTAAGTGTATGATCCCATCCCATTGCTGTCGTTTCCCTTCCCCAAGCCTCTATCGTGGCTTGGGTGGCTGGAAGCAGTTCCCTTATGCCCTTACCGCCGTATAGGCAATGGAGGAATGTACGCTTTTGCATGATTTCTCTCTCTAGTCTATAAGTGGGGTAGTCGCTCGGTATATGTATCCAATCATTTATTGGTGTTAAGTGTTCCGGCCAATAGTAAGCTTCCATGTCGGGCAGTGATATCCCACCATTATATTGAGTGCGTTGCAATGTATGTAGTGCTATTCTAGGTTGTTTCCCTAACCACAGGAGTGAGCGTAATTCGGTGTCTATTTCACGAAATATCGATCGTGGGAGGGAGTAGTATGTGTTTTGCAGAGCATAAAGAAATTGCGGGAGGGTTATCATTTTAAACAGGGTGGCTCGTCCCAGTATAGTGAGTGGTAGTGATTTCCATCGTTGTGCGTCCCCCTTAAATTTCGTGATTATAAGTTTAATATTTTTTTGGCAGCATTGGTCTCTGTCTGTGGTGAGGAAGATTCCTAGGTATGTGAACCTGTTGTGTGCTACCTGGAGATCTCTGGGGAGTACGTGCCAAGTGGTCACCTCACCAGGGCTGTGGATCACTGATTTGTGGCAATCTATTTTATATCCTGAATTTTGTCCATATGTATCTATTGTGTGGAATAAAATGGGAATTGTTGTGTCGGGTCGCGTACATAGTAATGTTAACCAGGAGAATATATAGAAAGTATCTGCTGGATGAGAGGACTTTGAGGTGCAAAATTAGAATTTTCTTGCTCTCAGCTTTTCGCACCCAAACCAACAGCTTTATGGAGACCTTATCCAATGGCTATACAGCCTGTGGAATTCTGCTTGGATGCAGATTGCAACCTTGCACCTCTGGAGGATTGCGACTTCCATTTCAGAGAGGTGAAATCTTTGACCGGGACAAACCAGCTTGGTGTATCTAACCCCTCATTCCATTGTGGTCAGCCTGAAATCATACTCAGGTCACAATCAACTGCAACCATAGACTATAATTGGTACTTTGCTTTTTTTGGTACTTTTTCACTCAAACCTTTAGAACTCCATCTCTCTAGCTCCCCTTATTGGATTTATACCATTTTGTTGTCATTTTGCTTATTATATTTTCTCTATCTTTATAACTTGGAGTGATTTTTTTATTTTCTTTGTCTTTGACTTTTTTAGCAGTTTTAGTAGTTCTAAATATTTACACATTTTTTCAATGTAAGCCCTTCTGCTCTGTGTCATATCATCCAGGGGTCCTTACTGGACCTAAAAGGTTAGTAACTTTATTCCTTGATGTGGACTACCATCCACCACAACGGATAACCCAATTTCTGAAGCAATTTTAATATTGTCTTCTGACTTCAATAAAATTTGGTTTATTCTGCCACTTGCTAGCCCTGACTAGAGGCTGGGAATTTGCAAATACTCTTCCATTCCATCTGTTGCGATAAGACAGAGCTAAGCAATATGCATTTTAATGATCTCTTCAATGAAGGCCATGTGTTTATAGACATTTTTGTTTATTTGTTGCTCGAGATTTTGAGTTTATAGAACCTGTTCCATTTACATTGCTTTGCTATTGTAGTAAATGTAGAGTCTCCCCAATCCCCAAATATAGCAATTCCAGGTGAGCTATTTAAATTCCCATACACCAATATTGGACATAAAATGCCCTAGTTGAGTTTTATACGGTGAAGCATTTCCACATATGAAAATGCAGGTTCAAAATGCAAATATATCCTCAAATTCTCAGGCATAAACCTCCAACCCACAATGCAGCTACTTGTGCACAGTATAGTAACACACATGCAGTAATAGTTCTGTACGTGCTCAATTAAGCTCTATAAATGCACAGCCCAGAATCAAATGCTGGGTGACGCACAATCTGTACACTGCAGCCCCATAAGCGCAGTGCAACCTAAGATTCGATCTTTTCATCAAATGCCAATGGGTAGATAAAGATCACAAGGAGTAACAGACCTCACATATTACACACAATGAGCATTTATTTTGCATCAAAATCATGGGACTTATCATTCTGCATTAGTGAAAAAAAATTGCTCATTATGCAGTGAAACAATTAATGTAATTAGTGATTAAATAAGTCAGTAAAACTAGAGAATTCTTGTGTAGGTGAGATCGCCACTAGGTTGCGATAAACGTAGAAAAGCTACAGTCTATGGCACAATTTCTCCGCAGTCCGCTTGTGAATAGTCAATGTTTTTGACAAATCTTCTGATCATCATCACGACATAGGTATGTCACAACATCTGAAATGAGAGCTACAAAATATATCAAAGAATGACAACTTTGATGTACGTAGTACATCAAATGTTATCAAAAATAAAATTTTCTAACTTTGGGTGGTAATCAAAATTAAGTGAGGGTTTTAAAAAATGTACCTCTTAACAGTAATGCTATTTTTGTGTTGTGACATATGTGCCACATACAGTCTGATTGGAGGGGTGGAGGTTGTTGTGGTGGGCAGACAGCATCACTTTGCAGCCTTACCATATCATTAGTAACATTTAAGGAAGGCATTTTGAATACTAAGAGGGGTCTGTCCCTGAAAGGTGCAAGGGTGCATAAAGCGTATCTGCTGGAAAAATACACTTGAGTACTGTTGGATGCCAGAAAGGCCCCCGTGTTGCTGCATGGAAAAACACCTTTTTTTTCTCATATGCGTGGAGTCTTCTTCCCACAGCATTTCCTGTCTTGTGGCGGTTGAAATAAAGGAAATTCATGACACTTGCTCTCTTTTAAATAGGTTAGGGTGGCCACATCTGTGACCTGTTTTACCAGTGCGGGATGGGCCGCCAGGTCAGGGATTTTCATAGGACACTTTACCAAACTTTGCAGGAAAAGAAATAATTTTAGAGTCAAATGTGAGGAAGAAACTAATTCTGGTGAAGAAGACGATTTAGTTAAAAAAGTTATGCATTGTAATATTAACAAGGAAGATGTTTTGGTAAAGAAAGTAATGCAGTCTAGTAATGACAATGCAATGCAATTTAACTCTTATCTTTTAAACATAAATGATGAGACACCCAACATCAAAAACAAACCTATTTGCAACATGAATATAGGGGGCGTAGATGTACAAATGTATGCCGATTCAGGTTCACCTTTCACAATCATAGATGAGAAAGTTTGGAATTCAAAATTTGTTGGGAAAATTGGTAAGAATGTTTTTAAACCAGATGTGTCAGTCATATTTTCCGGAGAATGTGCAGCCTCCTTACATGTTCATGTAGCTGTGCTTGCCGTTCTCTTTCCCGAGCAGCTGAGGACTTTGGTGAATCCAGATAACAATAGTGAAGATAACTTGGTTTTTATATAACTCTTCATACTGCATTCCTGCCCTTTTTCAGTGTTGTAAGCAATAGATTTTACTATCTTCTATCCCTCCGCTGTCCTTCTCAATCCAAATAGCTGACTAACCCTATCCACCACTCAAATTACTTTCATATTTCACTATACTAACTCAACACTAAACCTTTATGGGTTCCGGCGAAAAAGCGCTTCGACGCCTCGTCAGGGGTAGTAAGCGCTATATAAATGCAATTACAATACAATACAATAGGGCATATGAACTACTATTTTGGAGGGATCACACCATCACCAAACCTAAGGCAGTGCACCTGCTCTGTCACTCTCTAAATGACCCCTTTACGTGTCACACATCTTAGCACAGTATTGATATTTCCATGTGTGTGTTCTTGAGCCCAGGGCCACACACTCCTAGTGTCTGTTTTATTACAACCAGATGTGCCACACACATTGAAAGTGAAATACAAAATATAAAACGCAAACAAAAATAGACCTGCTAATTAGGCTGAATATGTGGGATGTGAAGACATGCCAGCAGGTGTAAAACTGTAACATCTGTATGCATCTTGTTACCGACGCAAATGATCATAAACAAGCTTCTTGTTCTGCACTTAGTCATCTTTTCATATATATATATATATATATATATATATATATATATATATATATATAATCTACTGGCGGTCGCCAGTAGATAGTTATAGTTAGGACCTATTTTCCATAGGAAATTTGCAACATTCTATTTGAAATAACTCTTGCGTCGGTTGACGAATCTTTGCGAAATTTTCAAACTTTATGGCCCGCTCCGGTCCGCTCCTACCCTGAACGTTTCGGGGTGATTCGTCAAGCGGGGGCTGAGAAAAAAGAAGGGTCCCAAAACGTGTTTTCCCCATTCATTTTCCCATAGGAAACTTTAGCCACGGCTACAGCCCGAACTGCTGAACGGAATTACACAAAATTTGGCAAAGAGGTAGTTCTTGGTTCAGAAAGAACCCTTTTTGTTAAATGGTGTAAATCCGTTCAGTAGTTGCTGAGAAAATCAAAAGTAAAAACACATATATATCTGGGCGGAGCCTAACCACACATGTCATCGTGAGATCTGATTGGCTGTCAGCACTTCATCCTGGAATTGCTGGCAGCCATCTTGGGACCAATATAAATTATAGTACCCCATTGAAATGCATTGTAGTGAATCGAAGATTTTGAGGGTTACCAAAAGGAGAACTATAAAGGGTGATAACAGACTTTAGTTACATTAGAATTCATTTGTTGATGGTACCATACTAATTTCAGGAATTGTGGTGTGTTCTAAGGTGATTTTACCCTGTGAAAAACCTTCTGCTGGGATATCATGAATCATGTTTGAGAGAAAACTATTTTCACATGCTTGTCCCATACAGTTTTGGAAGGTGCTCCAGAAGCTAAAATGAGAGCATATTTTCTGTAAATTCACATTATCTTTCTCAGTCATGTGAGAATGAAGTCTGACATTCTCAGTAAAACATGTACATCCAACAATGGCAGAGACTGTCAGTTGATTCCTTTGTGTTCTACTGCAGCTTCCCAGAGTGTTCTAAAGAACAACTAGAGTGCTAACAGCCTTACTTATGACAAAAGTATGGCACACCTGAAGCCATCTTGATTGGAATAAACTGGTAACACTTAAAACATTTAATTTAAAAAGGAACACAATGATGGGGTTCTATTTTGTCATAGAAATTATGGTTAGTGCTGTAGAAAGAAAATTAGGACATGTTTCAAGTGTGATCTCAAATATCTTCCTGTTATATTTCAACAGGAGCAGCCTGTCAGTTGATGCCTTTGTGTTCTACTGCAGCTTCCCAGAGTGTTCTAAAGAACAACTAGGGCGCTAACAGTCTTACTTATGACAAAGGTTTGGCACACCTGAAGCCATCTTGATTGGAATAAACTGGTAACACTTAAAACATTTAATTTAAAAAGGAACAAAATGAGGGGTTCATTTTGCCATAGAAATTATGGTTAGTGCTGCAAAAGAAAATTTAGGGCATGTTTTAAGTGAAATCTCAAATCCTCTTCTATTTCATTAGAAAATTCTGACATGCAGACTGAAACAATCACTTTCAATACCAGCAGTAGACTTCCAGTTAACTCCTTGGTGAGCAGTAGCTTTACTACAGTGATCTAATGAACAACTAGAGTGCTAACATTCTGAATTTATGGCAAATGTGTGACACATCTGAATGCCTTCTTGATGGAATCAAAGTAAAAACTGAAAGCATTTCCTACTGAGGAGACTGTAGTAAATGAGGAAATTAGGAAACTTCATAACAAATAAGTCTCCCAAGATGGCCACCAGAGAAAAAAGAGCCCAAATGTAGCACAAATATCACCCAGAGGTTGCCCACTTATAGCCCAATGACAGAAGTGTGCAAAACACTTTTTATTTTTTGTTTTTTGCAGTTTTATATAGTGCAGACTGGTCAGGTATTGGAGTGCTTTACATGAGCATTGGTTACATCACACAAGGACAAATTCATGTTGGTTGACCCCTACACTACCCAAACACCACTGCACTACCCTAAACCCTAAAACACTACCCCCAGCACGACCCCCTTCACTACCCAAACACAACTGCACTACCCTAAACTCAGAAACACTACCCCCAGCACGACCCACTACACTACCCAAACACCACTGCACTACCCTAAACCCTAAATCTACCCCCTACACTACACAAATACCACTGCACTACCCTAAACCCTAAAACACTACCCCCAGCACGACCCCCTACACTACCCAAACACAACTGCACTACCCTAAACTCAAAAACACTACCCCCAGCACGACCCCCTACACTACCCAAACACCACTACACTACCCTAAACCCTAAATCTACCCCCTACACTACCCAAACACCACTGCACTACCCTAAACCCTAAATCTACCCCTACACTACACAAACACCACTGCACTACCCTAAACCCTAAAACACTACCCCCAGCATGACCCCCTACACTACACAAACACCACTGCACTACCCTAAACCCTAAAACACTACCCCAGCACGACCCCCTACACTACCCAAACACCACTGCACTACCCTAAACCCTAAAACACTACCCCCAGCACGACGCCCTACACTACACAAACACCACTGGACTACCCTAAACCCTAAAACACTACCCCCAGCACGACTCCCTACACTACCTAAACACCACTGCACTACACTAAACCCTAAATCTACCCCCGCATGACCTCCCACACTACACAAACACCACTGCACTACCCTAAACCCTAAAACACTACCCCCAGCATGACCTCCTACACTACCCAAACACCCCTGCACTACCCTAAACCCTAAAACACTAACCCCAGCATGACCCCCTACACTACCCAAACACCACTGCACTACCCTATACCCTAAAACACGACCCCGTACACTACACAAACACAACTGCACTACCCTAAACCCTAAAACACTACCCACAGCATGACCCCCTACACTACACAAACACCACTGCCCTACCCTAAACCCTAAACCACTACCCCCTATACTACACAAGCACCACTGCCCTACCCTAAACCCTAAAACACAACCCCCAGCATGACCCCCTACACTACACAAACACCACTGCACTACCCTAAACCCCCCTACATTATACAAATACCACTGCATTACTCTAAACCCTAAAACACTACCCCCCAGCATGACCCCCTCACAACACAAACACCACTGCACTACCCTAAACCCTAAATCGACCCCCAGCACGACCCCCTACACTACCCAAACACCACTGCACTAACATAAACCCTAAAACACTACCCCCAGCACAACCCCCTACACTACACAAACACCACTGCACTACCCTAAACCCTAAAACACTACCCCCAGCACGACTCCCTACACTACCTAAACACCACTGCACTACCCTAACCCCTAAATCTACCCCCAGCACGACCCCCTACACTACCCAAACACCACTGCACTACCCTAAACCATAAAACACTACCCCCAGCATGACCCCCTACACTACACAAACACCACTGCACTACCCTAAATCCTAAAACACTACCACCAGCATGGCCCCCTACACTACTCAAACACCACTGCACTACCCTAAACCCTAAAACACTAACCCAGTATGACCGCCTACACTACCCATACACCACTGCACTACCCTAAAGCCTAAAACACTACCCCCAGCACGACCCCCTACACTACTGCACTACCCTAAGCCCTAAAACACTACCCCCAGCACGACCCCTACACTACCCAAACACCACTGCACTACCCTAAACCCTAAAACACTACCCCCAGCACGACCCCCTACACCACCCAAACACCACTGCACTACCCTAAACCCTAGAAAAGAAACCCCCACCCCATGCCCAATCCCCCTTACCTCTCACTCCTCGTGGTTCCTCTCTCCTCGTGGTTCCTGCTTCACGTTGTCTCTGAGGGGCGGTGCACGTCGTTGTGAGGAAACGGAACAGCCTCTGTTTCCTTACAACGACATGGATCGTCTACATGTTTTTAGAACGCATGGTCATTTACCATACATACCTTTACAACAAAATTTGTTGTAAAGGCATGCGTGGTAAATGACCATGCGTTCTAAAAAAATGCGTAGTAATGACTTTAGTGATGTACAACGCATGCGTGGTAATGCATGCGTTGTAATGGTATCGCAAAGTAAAAAGTTGTTGTAACGGCTGTTTACCGATCGAAGCTGGCCCCTATTCTTCAGTGAGACGTTTATTTGATTAATTAGGAGGAAGGAATGTGTTTTTTTTTACCGAAAAGTGCATTCCCGGCTGTTGTATTGTGAAAGTGTTCGCGTGGCCTGGTTTCACTTCCGGTGAGAGAGTGGAAGAGTCTGTTTGGATCTAAAGGAGTTCTGTTGTTGGACGGGGCCGGCGCGACATGTCATCAGAAAACATAGCTAATGGAAAGCGTCCTCCCTGAAGTGTGGAGCAGTGCCATGAGAGGTCAACGAGTGTGCGTCCCACCGCAGTATGACCGTACCGCGTGACCCATGTGCCATCTCCAGGGTACGGGAGGCAGAAGCGGCATCGCAGGTCCTCTTGAAGACCGTTGTAGCACTAATTCTACATTTTGGTACTAGGGCATTTTAACTTCGTTGTTCCTGCCAGATACAAAGAGAAGATCCTGTGTTATTCAGTGCCCTCGTTACCTTTTTTGTGGGTTGTGGTGCTTGTCACTTCGCTGCCCCGCCGGTGCACACGACTGGGCACCCCACCTCGTGTGCCATCTGCAGGGCCTCTGCCCTCGGATCACTGGTTTCGGTTTCTGGAGTGGCAACATAAACAGTTGCTCCCAAAGGACTAGCCTGAACACTTAGGTGAATATCCCCTGCACCAGCATTCCACGGAAATTTTTTCCTAGCTCTCCCACGTCAACGAGGACGTCATAATAGCACGGCTCCGCTCGCGACACCCTATGACATCATCGGAGCCATAAGAGAACCTCGTCGGCGTGCTGACGTCAGTTCCACCCATTTTTTCCGTGCCACCGAGGCAAACAGGGGACCGAGACATTTTCACATGTATATAGTATAATAAATATATATATATTCACTGAAAAAACCATAGGTTTCAGGCACGTTATAGTTAGAAATTAGCATTTAAAAACCTTAGAAATTCACTGAAAAAACCATAGGTTTCAGGCACGTTATAGTTAGAAATTAGCATTTAAAAACCTTAGAAATTCACTGAAAAAACCATAGGTTTCAGGGGCGTTATAGTTAGTTGGACATTTCACTCGCACAAAACCATAGAAATTCCCCAGTTATAGTTAGTTCAGCTAACTATAACTTCGCGCGCCCGTAATGCACTGCTGATGACGTCACATATTACATCACTCATGACATGGTCAGTGACATCACTCATGACATCACTGATGACATCTCAAATGACATCACTGATGACATCACTGAAGACATCATCCAGTGAATGTGTGTTTTTCTGAAAATTAAATATGTTTTATATATGTATATCTCAAGGTCGATGGAAGAATAAATGGGTATATAAGTGTCTAAATGGATGATTTTGTTTTGTAAAATTGATTGTATAACTGACTAAGTGTATCTTAGTGAATACATGGGTTAGTGAGTAATGTTTAAATATGAAAATATCTGTATCAGTCTCTCACTTTGTGTATAAGTGGCTGCATGGGTTGGTGAGTAGCTACATGAGTGTCTATATGGGTTATTAGTTGGTTTTTGAGTATCAGTATGAGTGTCTGAGTGTCTGTATGGTTCGGTGGGGGCTATTACTTAGTGCATAGATGCATGAATGAGTGACTCACTGTTTGTATGTGTTGAAGACAGCATGTGTGCAGGACTGTATGGGTGGATGAGTATGTGTATGGGTGTGTTAGTGAGTGAATGACTGTCTCAATAGTGTCTTTATGAGTAACTACATATGTTTTAAACTAGTATATGTGAGTATTGGTGTATATAAGTGAGTATATGAGAGAGTGAGCGATTGGAAGAGTTCCTGTACAAATAAGTAGGTGTTTCTATAAGTGATTGTTTAAGAGAGTAAGTATGTGTAAGTTTCTGTAGAAGTAAGTGTGGTAGTGTGTGTATAACTGCATATGCAAGTAAATGGATGTTTGATACTTTGTTTGCATGTGTTACTATGTGTGTGAGTAACTCTATGGATGAGTGGCGGTGTGTAACAGGATGTATAGGTGTATGAGTACATATGATGAGTGAGTACATGTATGAGTGACTGTATAGGGACTGTTGGTGAATGAGTAGATGTGTGTGTAGATCTTGGAATTACTGAATAGGTGTGTTGTAACTGGTATTAGTATGTCCATTGTTTTGAAAATGTTAGTTTGCATTTTTGAGTGTGTGTATCAAAGGTTATATTAGGGTGAGAGGAGGTCTGCCACTCTATCACAAGGATGATGTCATCAGTGATGTCATCAGTGATGTCATTTGAGATGTCATCAGTGATGTCATGAGTGATGTCACTGACCATGTCATGAGTGATGTAATATGTGACGTCATCAGCAGTGCATTATGATGCGCGCGAGTTATAGTTAGCTGAACTAACTATAACGGGGGAATTTCTATGGTTTTGTACGAGTGAAATGTCCAACTAACTATAACGCCCCTGAAACCTATGGTTTTTTCAGTGAATATATATATATATATATATATATATATATACAACAATCGCCCGAAAGCTTGGCGGGGAACACATCGGGAGGCCGTCCAACGGGACTTTCCCTTTCAAAACTCCTTCACATCGCGGACTGGTACACTTGCCTGACGCGTTTCGATGTAACAACATCTTCATCTGAGGCTTGACAGTAAGACAGACTCACTTTATTTGCATCGCTGATTAGTTCAGTGCCCCCCATTGGGCGTGGTTTGTACCATTGCATTTTGGGAACTGTAGTTTCCCCGGAGCTGTTTAGTGTTCACCTTTGTAGGTTTACTGCCATCAATAATTAATAAAACTTTTCTTTTCCTTAGTAGGTTCCGCGATGATCTAGGAGCCATCCTTTACTTCTGGCCCCCGCGCTGCATGGCTTAAGGAGATTTCCTGCCTCAGCTCCTCTCTCAGAGGCGGTTCTCCCACCCACGGCAGGGCAGCCGTGTGGAAATTCAGTTATACAACAATTGCCCGAAAGCTTGGCGGGGAACACATCGGGAGGCCGTCCAACGGGACTTTCCCTTTCAAAAACTCCTTCACATCGCGGACTGGTACACTTGCCTGACGCGTTTCGATGTAACAACATCTTCATCTGAGGCTTGACAGTAAGACAGACTCACTTTATTTGCATCGCTGATTAGTTCAGTGCCCCCATTGGGCGTGGTTTGTACCATTGCATTTTGGGAACTGAAGTTTCCTGGAGCTGTTTAGTGTTCACCTTTGTAGGTTTACTGCCATCAATAATTAATAAAACTTTTCTTTTCCTTAGTAGGTTCCGCGATGATCTAGGAGCCATTTTTTACTTCTGGCCCCCCGCGCTGTATGGCTTAAGGAGATTTCCTGCCTCAGCTCCTCTCTCAGAGGTGGTTCTCCCACCCACGGCAGGGCAGCCGCCCTCCCCCAGTTATGCCTGTCTTCATATGGGATGGTGGGGGGAGCTGGTCCTTCTAAAAGAGCATACATCAATTATGAAAGACAACATTAAAGCCTGGTGGAGGTTTATTGATGATCTCTTTTTAATATGGCAGGGTACTAAAGAGGATGCTGAAAAATTCATTGCCAGCCTTAACATCAACCAACTTAACCTGCATTTTACAGCAACAGTCAGCAAGGAAAGCGTAAACTTTTTAGATGTTGAGGTTTTCATCAAAGAGGGGAGATTAGAAACTAAACTCCACAGAAAGGCAACAGCTGGCAATGCAATACTGCATGCAGGGAGTGCACACCCCCGTCACTTAATCCAAAGCATTCCTTACGGAGAGATGCTCCGTCTCAAAAGAATCTGCAGTTGTGAGGAAGACCTCACACAAGCACAATCCAACAGCAAAAGCAGATTCTTAGACAGAGGCTATACAACCCACTGCATTGATAAAGCCATCAAACGCAGCAATGCAGTCCCCAGAGAAACCCTTCTTAGAAAAAACATTGAGGGAGTCCAAGCTACCACACAGGATGCTGATACGTTTAGGTTCATTTTGGGGTACAATAAATAACAAAAACAAATCAAAAATATCATCAATAAACACTGGCCCCTGATTCTAGGAGACCCCCGATAGGGCATGTCAGTTCGGTAGCAATCAAACTACTTACGTAACCCCATTTGAAACCACTGAAAAACCAATCAAAAAGGCCCTTACATGCAAATCCAACTATGTAATATATGTGCTGGAGTGCCCTTGTGGCCTACGCTATATAGGTAGTACCATACTACAAGGACACAAGAGGGTACTCCAGCACATAAGGGCAATCAAAAATAGGGACGCAACATACCCAGTAGCCAGGCATTTTGATGAATTTCATAACGCAGACCCAAAAAACCTAAAATACTACTTGATTGACTCTGTCCCCCCACACAAAAGAGGGGGAGACAGAGAGAAGGCCTTCAGATGTTTGGAAACGTGGTATATTCTTAACCTCGATTCCAAACACCCAAAAGGATTAAATGCTACAGAGGAATTACATACATGCCTATAGATTTAGATTATCCGCCGCACTATAGCCCCTCAGATTTTAGTCACCTGGGATAAATATGTTTTTACACTGATTTTACACAATTAAAACTTTTTAGCACTTTTAAAAAAATGTTTTGCACTAGCCACTTGTTGTCATTTGGTTTACATGGTATATGTTTACATTACATCGTACTGTATTCTGCATATCAGTTGAAAGCAGGTTCTGATTATGAGATAAGATCATATTGCTCAAACACATAATGGTATTTATACCTGAACGTCCAAAGTTTGACATTAATTGTCTAGTCATATGTGTTTTTAAAGACAACCGTATGTTTCTTTTTAACGAGCATATTTTAATTTACCAGTACTGTACAGATCTTATGGTTGTTTTTATATGTGGGTTTTAGGTTTTAACAGGTTATATTTAATACAGTATGTATACTTATATTAATTCTTGTATAGCCTACCACTCAGCAGTCTAGGAACTACCGATTAAGTCTGTCTTCCATATCCATGTTTTAACCTGATGGCACCTTGCACTTTAAGAAAACTGTTAAAAAAATGGTAAATATAAGTAACCTCCTCCCAGCCAGCGTGTCATGTGATCAAGACCCTTGCAGGGTCGAAACGCGTAATGGCTGCCTGTGCTTTCATGAGCTGTCAATAAAGCGACTATTTTCCAGCAAACAACTGTGGTCCGTGCTCCGTTCTTCGAGAGGCATCGAGATTTGAGCGGAGTGGTGCAGATAACTTTGCAGCCGGTTTGGGACTCCTCCGGCTCTACACGGACCCCCTCCAACTAGGGCGCTGCTGCTTTCAAAGGAGCCACAGCTTGAAACCAAGCACCAAGCCGATCCGGAAGGATTTACAGCAGCAAAGCCCCCCAGCGAGCTGAAAGCATCACAGTGAAATCCCGCAGCATCTGTCAGGTAGGCGAACACGAGTCGGAGGACGCGTAGGGCGCCTGAACCTGGGGTGTGTGGGTTATGCCAGGAATCAGTCGCTCAGCTGGGTGTGAGGTACTGCTAGGATACACGGA
The DNA here is from genome assembly GCA_963921515.1 of Calotriton arnoldi. NCBI lineage: Eukaryota > Metazoa > Chordata > Amphibia > Caudata > Salamandridae > Calotriton > Calotriton arnoldi. The sequence goes on along the minus strand of CAWUFW010002381.1, from coordinate 1,678,153 downwards.
GGAAGTAAGCACGAAGCGCAACCACGCTAATTACCTCGCCGTCACTTTCCAACTTAGAAAAGACTAATTAAGCTCACAAAGCTAATATGACAGCCGACGCGCTCAGAGAGAGGGAAGAGGCGGCGGCCCAAATGTTTGATGACAATAGAGCACCCACCTTGAACTCTAATTCCCACAATGCACCAGTAGCTCAACGAAATCCTTCTTTAAGGGATAAAATAAGACAACTGGAGAAACTGATGAGGACTGAACAAAACAAATGGTGGGAAGCCAGATCCCTTCAGCGTTACTTAGATGTTGGCAGAGTGCCACGAGGGTTAAGAATTCTAATCGCTCCAAGTTATGAAACTCCCAACAAAGACATGATGAAAGAATGGGCTGAAACTAACTTGGACTCATCAAAAAGATTGTTAGTTATTTTGGTTAAGTATGCTGAAAAAGATCGTGCGGAGTTATCAGAACAAATAGATACAATCAACAAGGACCTAGAGGCTATGGGACAAACTGATGAAATAACAAAGCTAAAAGAGGAAATGACCAAAAGATTAAAGAAGGAGGAGGACAAAATCCGTGAACGCAAAGCTTTTAAATTCCACAGGGGCAGAATGGATTATGAGTCAGGAAGAATTTTCACATTTGCTAAGAAATACGACTCTCTCAAACTCTCTAAATATGGAGGAGCACAAGCTGCTAAACACAATACGGAGACAAGAGCTACAGCGGGCAGGTCATCCAATTCCGAATTAAGTTCAGCCCTTGAAAGCGAAACAGAAATGGAATCTCGCAGACAATATCAATCGCAAATACCGGCAAAAATAAGTTTGGCAGAGGAGGCCCTTCAATGGCTCAGCTCATTTTTATGTAACAGAACTCAAAGGGTGCAGCTAGGTGCTTTTTTATCTACTCCAAAAAACCTCAGTTGTGGTGTCCCGCAGGGAGCATCCCTGAGCCCCACACTATTCAATGCCTATGTTTCATCCTTGGCAAAAATTGGCACGAAATGGGGCTTTGGAATTTGTTCCTATGCGGATGATACCCAACTGACAATAGCCATCGGAAATGGGCATGATGACACCAGAGCCGAACTCAACAACTGCCTCACTGAGATGGCAACCTGGATGTCAGCGCACTGTTTAAAGCTTAACGCAGAGAAATCTGAAATTCTGCTTCTGGCGGAGCCAATCATATCTGGGATACACCCTGGTGGCCCCACTCTTTGGGTGCGGCACCAGCACCAAAGCAGTGCGTAAAAAACTTGGGCATCACCATTGATAACACCTTATCGATGCAGGACCATGTGCGGACCCTGTGTGGTAGAAGCTTCGCCACACTGAAGCTCCTAAAAAGGCTTTTTCCTTGGATCCCACTGGAAAGCAGGAGGACTATCACACAAGCCCTGCTTGTCAGCAGGTTAGATTACGGAAATGCACTCTTTGTTGGCATGCCAGATTACCTTTTAAACGTCTGCAGGTGATACAAAATGCAGCGGCTAAACTGGTGTGCAATGAGGGCAGATACAGCTCCGTGACAAAAATGCCTGAAGCAACTTCACTGGCTGCCCATGCGCCAAAGAGCACGATTTAAACTCTTAGGACATGCACATAGGGCACTTTATCGCACAGGCCCCAAGATTCTCCAGAATAGAATCAAATTCTACGTCCCGCTCAGGTGCTTAAGGTCACGTTCTTTAGCATTAGCTGAGTCAAAAAGAATCAGCAAGAGCAGGGCAGGTGGATGCACCTTGCAGCACTTTATTGGAACGAGCTTCCGCTGGAACTACGGCTAACTGCAGAACACATGGCGTTCAGGAAAAAACTTAAAACTTACCTATTTCCTTAACACTGCCGCTACCACCCTCAATTAGACTAAACTGGCTTCATCACTCTCCGGACACACTAGCGCCGTGATATCCCAGTGGGATGAATGTCGCGCTTTATAAATAAATAAATAAATAAATAAATAAATAAATATGTCCCACCCAGATGCCTAAGGTCATGTTCCCTAGCACTAGCTGAGACCAAGAGGATAAGAAAAAGCAGGACAGGTGGACGCACTTTTTCGCACCTTGCAGCACTTCATTGGAATGAGCTCCCGTTGGAGCTAAGACTAACTGAAGAACATATGGCGTTCAGGAAGAAACTTAAGACATATCTATTTCCCTAGACAAGCCGTCTGCCCCCAAACTAACCATAACTTTACTCATCATTTCTCCGCCACAACTAGCGCCGTGATATCCCAATGGGATGAATGTTGCGCTTTACAAATAAATAAATAAAGGAGGTTCATTTTTTAGTCCTCGAGCGCAGGCAAACCCTGCGCCCCGGAGGTCAGCGAACCCAACCAACAAAAGCAGCACAGCAAAACGCCGGGAAAGGAGAAGGGCAAAGCGAAGAGCAACTGGGCAACAAAAAACAACAAATATGCCAATCAAAACGGAATTGGAAACGATAATTCAAAAAGACCAAATTGTCAACCCTACAGTAATCAATCTCATGGACATTGTGCTCAATAAAGCAGAAGAACAACTACTCTCATTAGGTCTTTCCTATTGCCCAGTCAGCTCCTTCAACTATGCTGTAACACGAATGGACGTATACAAAGGTATCAGAAAACTTAAACTTAAAAAATATTTTCTGCAACAAAATAATATACGCCCAGAAGTTACCACAATTGAACATCAATTGGAAGTGGATATGTCCTCCCAATTTCAACTAACTCCCTCAGATATGCCACTGCTACAAGACATGTGTGATCTAGCAAATGAAAATGGAGTTACACGAAGTGAGTCAAATGAAGAATCTCAATGCAGCCCCACGATTGATAAACTAAGGGATACAACTCCATTCAAACCACGCTCAACTTTCAACCCGATCATGCCAAAAGACAACATTGATATGTTCCATGAACAAGTTACCAACAGTCTCAAGCAACTCAACCTCAAAATAAAAAGCAGTACTCGTCAGAAAATCAACAGGCGGGAACTACAATATCATGTTCTGATTTCCAAACTGAAGGCGGATGAAGAAATCATAATAAGAAATGCCGATAAAGGGGGAAACTTGGTACTGTGGAAGAAAAAGGATTACATCAATGAAGCAATGAGACAACTAAAAGACACAGAATGTTATAGACGTTGTGATCAAGTCACATTAAAAACGGTAAATGATGATTTTAAAGGCAAACTTTTAGCGTGGAAACTAGCGGGTTTGATAACACTCGATGAATTCAAATTCTTGAAAAATGAAAACCCTGTTACACCCATTTTATATTTCATCCCTAAGGTTCACAAAAATCTGCAACAACCCCCCGGAAGACCTATTATCTCTGCTCGAAAGAGCCTTCTTGAAAATACATCTAAATACGTAGACTACTACCTACAACATAACATAACATAACATAACATGTGTATTTGTAAAGCGCACGTTCATCCAAAGGTATCTTGGCGCTGAATAACAGATGTTTATTGTTACCCAACTCAATGGTACTCATTTTATCGACCTCAGATGGATGAAAGGCTGAGTGGACCTGCCGGGATTTGAACCTGTGACCATGAGGTCGAACACAGGCCCCTGCAATGGACACATTAGTCCACTGAGCCACCAGACCCGACCCGTTGTACAAGAGCATGTACAACGGCTCACGTCATATATTAAAGACCTGGGGGACTTTCTCTTCAAATTGTTGAACTTTACTTGGCAGATGGATTTTTTTCTCATTACACTAGATGTAACATCATTATATACATCAATCAACCATCGTGACGGACTGAGAGCTATGAAATACTACTTAGCACGAAGGGGTATTGAGTTCGCACAACACAATTTAATGCTGATAGAGATGGTGGAATTCTGCCTTTGTAACAATATATTTTTGTTTCAGAACAACTTGTACCAGCAGTTACGTGGGGTAGCAATGGGGGCCAGCTTCTCCCCCAGTTATGCCTGTCTTCATATGGGATGGTGGGAGGAGCTGGTCCTTCTAAAAGAGCATACATCAATTATGAAAGACAACATTAAAGCCTGGTGGAGGTTTATTGATGATCTCTTTTTAATATGGCAGGGTACTAAAGGGGATGCTGAAAAATTCATTGCCAGCCTTAACATCAACCAACTTAACCTGCATTTTACAGCAACAGTCAGCACGGAAAGCGTAAACTTTTTAGATGTTGAGGTTTTCATCAAAGAGGGGAGATTAGAAACTAAACTCCACAGAAAGGCAACAGCTGGCTATGCAATACTGCATGCAGGGAGTGCACACCCCCGTCACTTAATCCAAAGCATTCCTTACGGAGAGATGCTCCGTCTCAAAAGAATCTGCAGTTGTGAGGAAGACCTCACACAAGCACAATCCAACAGCAAAAGCAGATTCTTAGACAGAGGCTATACAACCCACTGCATTGATAAAGCCATCAAACGCAGCAATGCAGTCCCCAGAGAAACCCTTCTTAGAAAAAACATTGAGGGAGTCCAAGCTACCACACAGGATGCTGATACGTTTAGGTTCATTTTGGGGTACAATAAACAACAAAAACAAATCAAAAATATCATCAATAAACACTGGCCCCTGATTCTAGGAGACCCCGCGATAGGGCACTTACTCCCCAAAAGACCGGCCATCACCTACAGCAGGGCACCCTCGATGAGAGATGCCCTGGTGCAAAATGATCCTGGTGAGCAACCAAGGGGAATGTGGCTTTCACAAAGAAAGGGATTCTTTAAATGTAGGACGTGCAAAGCATGTCAGTTCGGTAGCAATCGAACTACTTACGTAACCCCATTTGAAACCACTGAAAAACCAATCAAAAAGGCCCTTACATGCAAATCCAACTATGTAATATATGTGCTGGAGTGCCCTTGTGGCCTACGCTATATAGGTAGTACCATACTACAAGGACACAAGAGGGTACTCCAGCACATAAGGGCAATCAAAAATAGGGACGCAACATACCCAGTAGCCAGGCATTTTGATGAATTTCATAACGCAGACCCCAAAAACCTAAAATACTACTTGATTGACTCTGTCCCCCCACACAAAAGAGGGGGAGACAGAGAGAAGGCCCTCAGATGTTTGGAAACGTGGTATATTCTTAACCTCGATTCCAAACACCCAAAAGGATTAAATGCTACAGAGGAATTACATACATGCCTATAGATTTAGATTATCCGCCGCACTATAGCCCCTCAGATTTTAGTCACCTGGGATAAATAGGTTTTTACACTGATTTTACACAATTAAAACTTTTTAGCACAAAGCACTTTTAAAAAATGTTTTGCACTAGCACGAGTCACTTGTCATTTGGTTTACATGGTATATGTTTACATTACATCGTACTGTATTCTGCATATCAGTTGAAAGCAGGTTCTGATTATGAGATAAGATCATATTGCTCAAACACATAATGGTATTTATACATGAACGCCCAAAGTTTGACATTAATTGTCTACTCATATGTGTTTTTAAAGACAACTGTATGTTTCTTTTTAACGAGCATATTTTAATTTACCAGTACTGTACAGATCTTATGGTTGTTTTTATATGTTGGTTTTAGGTTTTAACAGGTTATATTTAATACAGTATGTATACTTATATTAATTCTTGTATAGCCTACTACTCAGCAGTCTAGGAACTACCGATTAAGTCTGTCTTCCATATCCATGTTTTAACCTGATGGCACCTTGCACTTTAACCCCTTCCGTGCTCATGACGAGCTCAGCTCGTCATGCTGCGCGGTAGCGCTGTGCGCATGACGAGCTGAGCTCGTCACGACTCCACCCGCGATCGGAATGTCCCGCATACGAGCGGAATTCCGATCGCGGTCAAGGGGTTAAGAAAACTGCTAAAAAAATGTGAAAAAAATGGTATATATAAGTAACCTCCTCCCAGCCAGCGTGTCATGTGATCAAGACCCTTGCAGGGTCGAAACGCGTAATGGCTGCCTGTGCTTTCATGAGCTGTCAATAAAGCGACTATTTTCCAGCAAACAACTGTGGTCCGTGCTCCGTTCTTCGAGAGGCATCGAGATTTGAGCGGAGTGGTGCAGCTATATATATATATATTATATATATATATATATATATATATATATATATATATATATATATATATATATATCAGGAAAACTCCGCCAGAACATGGATTGTTTTCCAAATAACGGAGCACGGACCTCAATTTTGGTGCAGCAAGGAATTAAATTTATTGCTCTCCAACCTTTACAGCCATGACGCGTTTCAGCCCCTCCTCGGGCCTTGATCACATGACACGCTCTGTCAGGTGGGTAGTTTATTTATACTATTTTTTTTAAGTGAATGCTTAAAGTGACAGTGACACAAAATTACCATTGACAACAATAAACAGTAAAATGGAACTGTTTGATCGTAAAAAACTGATGTCAACACAATAAATATCATCATAAATAGCAGAAAATATTTGAATAAAATTGAATTGAATAACATTGAACACCAGAAGAATAGAAGGAAAGCAGTAAAATAGTAAAATAACAGTACAAAAAGAGAGTCCGGGTAAAATACCAAAGCTGTCTATTGTCCTGAGTAATTACTAATCTGCTCAAGATTCTCCTCATAAATCTGTTCACTAATAATACATCTGCTAAGTGTATTCTGGCTTAAATGCCCAATTGTGTTGACAATTCCAAAAGAGACAACCTTCTCCTGGAAATAATGTAAGAGTTGTCAATTGCTATATTAATTTGGTGACAAAAAGTGCATGTGCTTAAAGTTAAAAAAAAATTGTAAAAAAGTGTTAAAAATTTCTAAAACCACCTGTAACTTCTAATAAAACACCCAATGTGTGCGGCTTTAATTTAGCAGCATATTGTTGTCGGTCCCTTAATGTCCAAGTTTACCTATCATGTTCAGTTAACCTAGAGAGGGACCTAAAATGACTGTAATTTAACTCATCCTTAGTAACCATGTCAGTTTTAAAGACATGTATGCATTTCCTCTGTGGCATTCAAACCCCGTGGATACTTAATATCGAGGTTAATTATATAGCTAGATTCTAGAAGTCTCAGAGTTTTGACCCTATCACCTCCTCTCTTATTTGGCAACACAGCATCAATTAAGAAGTAGCTCAAACCATTTGGGTTGGATCCGTGTACCTCGCTAAAGTGTCTGGCTACTGGATAGGATTGATCTTGATTTTTAATCGCTCTTAGGTGCTGGAGCACCCTCTTGTGTGCCTGTAATATTGTGCTACCAATGTAGCGAAATCCGCATGGGCACTCCAGCACATAGATTGCATGATCGGATTTACAACTGAGCGATTTATTAATCAGAATTTCCTTCTCATTAAAAGGGGTTTTGTATGAGATGGTATTTTTGCCATATTGGCATGCTTTACATGTCTTGCATTTGTAAAAACCCTTTCTTTGAGATAGCCAGGAGGTAGTACCTGGCCCACTTGGGTCATTTTGAACCAAAATGTCTTTCATTGATTTCGCTCTGCTGTAGGTGATAGCAGGTCTTCTTGGGAGTAAGTGCCCAATCATTGGCTCTCTTAAAACTAGAGGCCAATTCTTAATTAATAGTTTCTTCACTTCTCTTTCCTGACTGTTGTATTTTAAAATGAATCTGAAAGTGTTCCTTCCTCCTGTTTACTGTTGGTTTTGGCTGTTGTACTATGTAACTCCCTGCCCTGACTGAGGAGACACTCCCTTGATTTAGTCCTGCTCTTTTGAATTGCTTTGTCAATGCAGGTATTAGTGTAGCCCCTTTCTTGAAATCTCAGTTTGTTGGTTTCTTGTGCAATAATTAAATCTTCGTTGCAACTGCATATCCGTCTCAACCTAAGCATCTCCCCATATGGGATACTACGGATGAGATGCTTAGGATGAGCGCTTCCCGCGTGTAACACTGTGTTACCAGCTGTGGGTTTTCTGTGCAATCTCGTTTCCAATTTACCGTTCTTAACAAACACTTGCACATCAAGGAAATTGATAGTTTCATTGCTAATGGTGGCTGTAAAATGTAAATTTAGTTGGTTGTTGTTAAGACTATCAATGAACCCCTCGGCCTCACTGTTTGAGCCATCCCATATAACAAAGAGGTCATCAATATATCTCCACCATGCCTTGATATTCTTAGTAATCGTGGGAATGTGATCCTTTGAAAGGACCAGCTCCTCCCACCAGCCCATGTGAAGTCAGGCATAGCTGGGGGAGAAGCTGGCCCCCATAGCTACTCCACGTAACTGTTGGAAAATGCTGTTTTGGAACAGAAAATAATTGTTATGCAAACAGAATTCCACCATGTTCATTAACATGAGATTGTGTTGGGCATATTCTTGACCCCTTCTGTCTAGATAATAGTTAAGAGCCCTTAACCCATCCCTATGATTGATAGAAGTATATAGGGATGTAACATCCAAAGTCATTAATAAATATCCAGCCTGCCAGGGGTAATCCATCAGTTTTGTTAAAAAGTCACTTGTATCTTTTAGAAAGGACGACAGGAGGTGAACGTGTTCTTGTAGGAAATAGTCAATGTATTTAGAGGTATTTTCAAGTAAGCTTCTGCGAGCTGAAATAATTGGTCTGCCTGGCGGTGATAAGGGATCCTTGTGGACTTTAGGAATAAAATATAGAATGGGGGTCACTGGTTTGTCATTTTTCATGAATTTGAATTCATCCGGCGTCAATAACCCTGCATTTTTCCAGCCCATCAATTTCATGTTGAAATCATTGATGGTTTTGCGTATAGTTGTTTGATCGCTGCGGCGGTAACATTCTGCATCCTTAAGTTGTTTCATGGCCTCCGCAATGTAATCAGCTTTTTTCCACAAAACCACATTTCCACCTTTGTCAGCATTGCGGATCACGATGTCTGGATTTCTTTTCAATTTAGACATCAGTACATGAAATTGTAATTGCTGTTTATTACCTTTTTGATTTGTAGTCTTCTGTGTTTTGTAATTCAAATCCTTTAGTCCACTCACGATATTGTCATGAAAGTTATCAATGGAATCTTTAATCATTAGAGGATTGAAAGTGGAAGGGGGTTTAAATGGTGTTTTCAATTTCAACTGGGTCGTTTTGTCGCTTGTTCCATCAGTATCAGCTGAGCTTGGGCTGAGTGTCAAATTCTCTTCCAATAGTTCTTGCATGTCTGCCAAAAGGGGCAGATCAGACTGAGTGAGATTGTAGTGGAGCATCTGCTCTTGTGTTGTTAAATCTGTGTCACTTTGTTTTGTTTGTTGATCGTGTTGTATAAAGTACTTCTTGGGGCAGATTTACAAGCCCCTTACGCCACTTTTGCGCCGCCGTTGCATCACTTTTGTGATGCAGCGGCGGCGCAAATCATGCGCCATGCTGCGGGGGATTTACAACGTGACGCATCTAGGGAGATGCGTCACGTTGTAAAGCCCTGCGCCACATGAAACCTGCGTCAGGTTTCATGTGGGCGTGCCGGCGCAGGGGGAGGCGTTCCTGCGCAAGGAAGCCCTGTAAAAGTGACGCAGTGAAATCTACAAGATTTCACAGAGTCACTTTTACGTCCCTGCTGCATCAAATCCTTACACCTGCTTCAAGCAGGCGTAAGGAGTGACGCAGCATGTTAGGTATAGGGCACCCCTGAGCAGTACTGGAGTTACGTCGCACTTGCGACACGACTCCAGTACTGCGCCACCCTTCCGCCGACAGATGCGTCACACATCTGTTTATCCTTGCGCCATGATGCGCCGCATTGTAAATGCGGCGCATCTGTGGTGGCGCAAGGGTAAACTTGCGTCACGCATCTTTCTGGCGCATCCCTGCTGATTTGCAGGGATGCGCCAGGGAACATAAATCTGCCCCCTTGAGTTTAAGTTTTCTTATGCTTTTATAAATGTCAAAACGTGTAGTCGCATAATTGAAAGAGCTGACCGGACAATAGGAGAGTCCTAATGACAGAAGTTGCTCTTCCGCTTTATTCAACACAACATCAGAAAGATTGATAACTGTCGGATTGGCACCTATGGAATTCTGATTTATCGTCTCCAATTTCTCCTCGGTTGCCTCTTTGGTTGTGTTTTGCCACTTGCGGCTTCGTTTCCTTGCCCGCCATCTTGCCTGACGTTTTGATGTTCTGTTTTTGACTTGTTGTGATGTGGTCTTGGGCGCAGGGTTAGCCTGCGCTCTTCCACTAAAAAATCTACCTCATCTGCTAGAGAAATTGATGCCGGAATCTGTTGAAGCATTTGTTTGCGTGCTTCAGTGTCAGTTTCACTTTCGGCTGCTGAGCTCAAATCTGATTGTGACGAGCCTTGAACCACGTTGGTTTTATCCCCTACTGTCTTGGAATTTTGATTACCTCCTCCATATTTAGAGACCTTGAGAGAATCGTATTTTCTGGCAAAGGTGAAAATACGTCCGTTTTCATAGTCATTGCGGTCCCTGTGGAATTTGAAAGCTTTTCTTTCCCTTATCACGTCTTCCTCTTTTTTGAGCCTTTTAGACATTTCTTCCTTTAATTTAAGGATTTCCTCTTTAGTCCCCATTTTGTCAATCTCTTCGTTGAGTACTTCAATTTGTTCTGAAAGCTTTGCCCTGTCTTTTACTGCATATTTAACTAGGATGAGCAACAGCCTGCGCGATGAGTCTAAATTGGCCTCAGCCCATTCCTTCATCATGTCCCTGTCTGGCTCTTCGTAGCTGGGAGCCAAGAGTATTCCGAGGCCTCTGGGCACCCTTCCCACGTCAATGTATCGCTGAAGGGAAGTTGCCTCCCACCACTTCTTTTGTTCCGCCCTCATTAGTTTTCCCAGAGTCTTAATTTTGTCCCTTAGACTTGTATTACGGGGCCCGACTGTGGTATTATGGGATATTGAGTCCATAGATAGTCTTTTAGAATCATCAAACATATCTGCTGCCGCTGCCTCTCTTTCTCGGAGCGCGTCGGCTGTCATGGTTGTCAGAGCACTACTAAATTGGAATGACTTTTAGATGCAAACTAGCGAGCACTTGACAATACTTGACTCGCGTTTGCTTCATAGCACCACCCCACCTCCCGGCTGTTGCTCGCTGATTAGCGGTACAACCCCCAGCCGTCAGCTGCGTGCCGGCTAAGTGCCCCCGTGTCCTACGACTCGTGGTCGCCTACCGGACAGCTGCTTCTCGGCCAGTAGGTGTTTCCGCTGTATTTTCTCCGCTTGCCAGGGGGTGACGTCAGTTGTAATCCTCCTGGATTCTTTCAAACTGCCCACTCGTGTGAGCGATGGCTCCTTTGATGGCGTCTCCCAACGTGGCGAGGGGGTCCGTGTTAAGCCGGAGGAGTCCAAACCGGCTGTGAAAATCAGGAAAACTCCGCCAGAACATGGATTGTTTTCCAAGTAACGGAGCACGGACCTCAATTTTGGTGCAGCAAGGAATGAAATTTATTGCTCTCCAACCTTTACAGCCTTTATATATATATATATATATATATATATATTCCATATGAAGGTCGCTCAGCATTGAGGCGCCACACACGTGCGTGTTTAAAACCTTTTATTTGGCAGGTAGCAGGGGAACCAGCCTCACCTCCACAGCAAAGGTCACTGCCAAACGCGTTTCGGGCTTCCTTAGCAAGTTTGGAGGCATTACTGCGTGCCACTATGGATTTTCAAACCCGCACACTACAAAGACCATAATGCCGATGCAGGACACGCCCACTGGGCGGGAGTTATATTTCATCGCCGCGAGTGCGGCGCAAGACTCTGCAGCTGTGCCTCCTACAGACACCAGTGAACAAGGGCTAAGGAAGCCCGAAACGCGTTTGGCAGTGACCTTTGCTGTGGAGGTGAGGCTGGTTCCCCTGCTACCTGCCAAATAAAAGGTTTTAAACACGCACGTGTGTGGCGCCTCAATGCTGAGCGACCTTCATATGGAATATTAGCGGCCCTGCTCGGGTCGCGAGGTGCCCCGCTGCGGATGAGCAGCTCCTGTATGCTGCGAAGATTGCAGCGTCACAAGGAACGGCGTGACCATTTTGGCGAGGAAATATGAGCAGGGACCGAGTCTTGCTCTTCCCAGCAACCTACTAAAGGATTTTAAGCAAGTTTGGAGGCATTACTGCGTGCCACTATGGATTTTCAAACCCGCACACTACAAAGACCATAATGCCGATGCAGGACACGCCCACTGGGCGGGAGTTATATTTCATCGCCGCGAGTGCGGCGCAAGACTCTGCAGCTGTGCCTCCTACAGACACCAGTGAACAAGGGCTAAGGAAGCCCGAAACGCGTTTGGCAGTGACCTTTGCTGTGGAGGTGAGGCTGGTTCCCCTGCTACCTGCCAAATAAAAGGTTTTAAACACGCACGTGTGTGGCGCCTCAATGCTGAGCGACCTTCATATGGAATATTAGCGGCCCTGCTCGGGTCGCGAGGTGCCCCGCTGCGGATGAGCAGCTCCTGTATGCTGCGAAGATTGCAGCGTCACAAGGAACGGCGTGACCATTTTGGCGAGGAAATATGAGCAGGGACCGAGTCTTGCTCTTCCCAGCAACCTACTAAAGGATTTTAAGCAAGTTTGGAGGCATTACTGCGTGCCACTATGGATTTTCAAACCCGCACACTACAAAGACCATAATGCCGATGCAGGACACGCCCACTGGGCGGGAGTTATATTTCATCGCCGCGAGTGCGGCGCAAGACTCTGCAGCTGTGCCTCCTACAGACACCAGTGAACAAGGGCTAAGGAAGCCCGAAACGCGTTTGGCAGTGACCTTTGCTGTGGAGGTGAGGCTGGTTCCCCTGCTACCTGCCAAATAAAAGGTTTTAAACACGCACGTGTGTGGCGCCTCAATGCTGAGCGACCTTCATATGGAATATTAGCGGCCCTGCTCGGGTCGCGAGGTGCCCCGCTGCGGATGAGCAGCTCCTGTATGCTGCGAAGATTGCAGCGTCACAAGGAACGGCGTGACCATTTTGGCGAGGAAATATGAGCAGGGACCGAGTCTTGCTCTTCCCAGCAACCTACTAAAGGATTTTAAGCAAGTTTGGAGGCATTACTGCGTGCCACTATGGATTTTCAAACCCGCACACTACAAAGACCATAATGCCGATGCAGGACACGCCCACTGGGCGGGAGTTATATTTCATCGCCGCGAGTGCGGCGCAAGACTCTGCAGCTGTGCCTCCTACAGACACCAGTGAACAAGGGCTAAGGAAGCCCGAAACGCGTTTGGCAGTGACCTTTGCTGTGGAGGTGAGGCTGGTTCCCCTGCTACCTGCCAAATAAAAGGTTTTAAACACGCACGTGTGTGGCGCCTCAATGCTGAGCGACCTTCATATGGAATATATATATATATATATATATATATATATCTTCACTCCGTCACTCCTCAATATCCACAAAGACGGAGACGGACCACAATTTCGTGCTGCAAACTCTTCTTTATTTGGGTTCTGCATCGGTCTGACGCGTTTCGGCTGTAAAGCCTTGATCACATGACACGGAAGTGAAGTGAGTTCGCATATTTTTAAAGTGACCAGCACCTATCGTGTAGCATCACGTGAGCGCACAGTAATGGACATAAAAAAGTTATGTAAACACCAGCAGTATTCGGTTTACATAGTTTCCACTGTTCGTAATCTTGCTCGCATTTTAACAAATTTGAAAAACACTTTTACATATTGCAAAACCCATACTTGCATAAAGTGTATGTTTATAACGTTTGTGGTTGCATTGATACCAAATAATGTAGAACTTGTTAGTGTTCACAGCATATATAATATAATGAGGAAACCAAAGAAACTGTGCGTATCCTAGATGCATAAAATTATTATTATTCTCGTGATGCAGCACGTATTAAATGCATGCTGCTTTGACGTACAGGTAATGTAAAGTGCTTATGTGCGGTGCAGACAATTTTTTATAATCTTATACATTTTTTTGGACGTTATTTTACATTTCTTTACAATTTTTTACAATTTTCATCACCCAAGTCAGACTGCATACCTTATCAGTAGACATAAATTCTATCTACAGTTTTCTAGTGGTATTTGCATATTTCATCTACTCTAATTGGGAGATCATTTTTTCCATTATGGCCTATGTGCAAATCCATGCAGTTTGTGCAAAATACGCAAAAATGCAAATATGTGCAAAACAAAGCAATTGTTATCCTATGCCTCTAAAATATTGATTCCTGTTTATCTGTGATCATGAGGTGACACCCAGTTTTTATCTATTCATGAATACCCTTCTAGACAAGATACTTAGGGCTTGCATAAGCTAAAAGTAGTTTGTTTGTGAGGTTTAATCCTCCGTATTCAGTATATATATATATCTAAAATGCATTGTCTTTCAAGATAAATATAGTATAATAAATTTAGCTAGGCTGATAATATTCTTCCATCCTCAGTCATCTAATCCCTGTATTGTAAACCCCTTATCTGTTGTCCTGAATATTGCTTCAACACAACAGTCCTCCTCGTTTCTATTGATATAGACTAGGGGTGGGCGGAATTTACGCAAAATTCCGCGAAACGGCAAGAAATCTCCACGAGCACGCGGAATTTCACGTGCTCGCGGAGATTTTGCTGCGCCCGGTGTAATCTATGCAGGATCACTCTCAGGGGCAGACGAGCATCGTCCCAGAATGAATCCTGCCCTGCATATTTATCCACGAAGATGCCACCGTTTTGTGCAATAGCTCTACTCAACTGGAGTACTTTCTACTGGCTAATCAGTAAGTGCTACCTCGTTGGGTAAATGTATAGTGCCTTTCCTACACTGCAGCTGCGTAAAGGACCAGAAGAATGGTCTCCAGTGACCTCGTGTGTCTGTAACTTTGCCACCGCGCCGGAAAGGCGCCGGGGTCCTTTGTGTAAGCTGTCCATCATAGTGGGGAAAGGGCGGGAAGACGTTGCATACCGCTAGTGTATGTGGGGCGGGGCATCCGTGCGAGTTCACATGCATCTTGTTTATAAAGGGTCAGAGCACGATCTGAGCAGCAGATGAGGAGAAAGAACCTCCTGGCCACTGGACCTACACGGGGATTGCGTTCGAGAAAACCAAGGATGCAAAGACCTCCATCAGGGATTACAGCTAATGTTTGACGGTAGATCTGGGCAGAAAGCACTCCTGCTTAGCCTCGACCTTGCTCACAAATTTGTTGTGCTGATTAATGCGTTACAGAATTTGAGCTTCAACTCGGGCACCTGCTTTATTTAAATCTGTAAGTGCTTCCTGGTGAGGTTTAATTACCTCATGCACCCGAATTCCGTTCCGCCGCGGATCGCGGCAGTTTCGACATTTCCGCGTTCCGCGCGGAACTCGGAAATGCCGCAATTTCGCAAGTTCCACGAGCGGAACGGAATTTGCCGCCCACCCCTAATATAAACCAAGTCTTACCTCTGCTCATAAAAACAATTCCGAATTCGACACAGAAGAACATTTCAATTACCATCGTGTTTTACCTCCACCTTCCGAGGAAAATCCTTGAACTTTCAGAGTACCTTGACCTCAACAAATTACTCTAAATACTTACAATTCGGTTTACAACAAAGTTACAGCACAAGAACTCAACCATCCAGGTGGCAGCCAATGCTCTATGGATTGGTGAATGGTCGCAGGCAAATCTCAGATAAACCTGTGCTCAACCCTCTGGTAGCTTTGCACAGAGCAGTCAGGCTTAAATTAGAGGCAATGTGTAAAGTATTTGTACAACACTGCAAACATTAATAGTCCGAAAACACAACACATGAAAAATCTCACACCAAATTAGAAAAAATTAGTGTTTTTAATAAATAAAACAAGATCACAGCAACAAACATCCAATAAGTAGAACCTGAGATATTCAAGTTTGAAGATTTCAGTGAAAATAGTGCCATAAAGCACAAAGCGGCAACTGTGGATATCTGGTTAAGCCGGACCAGGACACATAAATAAGTTCAGGCTGACTGCAATGGACTGCAGGCCGGCTACAAGGACTCAGTTAGGCCTGCTGAACAAGAGTAACTTAAATCCTGGTTGCGGAGCACAGCAAATTCCCGTATCAAGGATGTGTTGCGCAGTTGAGGCGATGTAAGGTCTGGGCCGGAGATTCGCCAAGCAGGTCCTGTGTCATCCACAAGGAGCCCCTCGATGAGGGAGCTTTCCATGGGAAGTCCTGCGTCAAGGATGTGTCGCGCACCAGATGGTTCCGAACAAGTTGTGGGGCTTGTGATGCGTCGTCGTCGAGAATGACATTGATGAGAGGCTTGAGATGCAAGAAATGCAAGGGCCTGCGTCAGAGATGCATCACACAGCGGCGGTTCCATGGTGGCTGCGGCTGTGGCGGCGATGCAAAGTCCTTGCAATGGGAGAGTAAAACACAGCAGAGGCAATGGGTCTGTTCTACTCGGGGTGCACAGCACAGCAGAGGGGCGTCAGTTCTGCTGGATCCACAGATGGGATGGCAGAGCACCTTCAGGCCCACTTCGGGCTGGGGTGGCACCACTTGGCAGGGTAGGACTCACAGTTGCAGAGTCCAGGTGCCGACTACAAGAGACTAGCCCTTGGAGTTAATCTGATGGTCATAGGTACAGGTTGCAGGTCCATTCCTTCTCACTCAGGCAAGAGGGCAGCAGGTCAGCCCAGCAGGACAGCAGTCCTTCAGGTCAGCAGTGCAGAAGAGTGGCAGTCCTTTCAGCAACACAGCAGTCCTTCTTCCTAGCAGAGTCTTCCACAGGTCCACATGTGTACTGAAGAGTTGGTGTCTGAGATTCAATGTTTATAACTGGTACCTTCTTTGACATGGGAGAAACTTCTAGAGGTTTCCTGCCTCCCTTACCCTAGCTCAAGACTAGCTACAGGGAGTATACAATCCTTTGTGTGAAGGCAGAACACAGCCTATTCAGGAGTATGTGAGGCTGTGCCTAGCTCTGCCCTCCCATCTTGCCAGTAATGGCCCTATCAGGTACACCTAAGCTTTTTTTTTGTGTGGCTGTCTAAAAGGAATACACCAAGACCAAGTGCTAACATACACCTAGTCATGTGAGTCAGAGATAGTCTGCAAGTACTGAATGGTTAAGGCAGAAAAATGCCAACTTTCTAAAAGTAGAATTTTCAAAATTGTAATTGAAAATCTGACCTTACCATAAAAGAGGATTTTTCATCCAATTCCTCAGACATCAAACATGAAGTGGTTACCTGTTCTCATTTGGAAGTTATCCTTATTAAATGTATTATGGTAATCCCAATGTTATCCTAAAGGAGAGGTAGGCCTTGCAGTAGCGAAAAAAAAATGAATTTAAGAGTTTTTCACTATAAGTACATGTAAAACTTAGTAATGTATGTCCTACTTTTCAAATACATTGCGCCCTTCCTTGTGAGCTGGTTAGGGCCTTCCTAGGAGTGACTTATATGTATCACAAAAGGAAGGTTTGGGTCTGGCAAAAAGTTGATTTTGCCAGAACCAAATGGATGTTCAAAGCTGCGCACCCAGGCTGCAATGGCAGGACTGAGACAGGTTTGCACAGCTACTTAAGTGGGTGGCACAACAAATGCTGCAGGCCCGCTAGTAGCATTTAATTCAAAGGCCATGGGTACATGTAGTACCACTTTACTAGTGACTTGTGAGTAAATGAAATATTCCAATGTTGGCTAATATAATGTTACCATGTTTAAAGGAGTGAGCACACACTCTTTATGGGTGGTTAACAGTGGTAAAGTGCACAGAGCCATAAGGCCAACAAAAACACGTGAAAAGAATATGGAGGAGTATGGCAAAATGTTTTGGGAAGCGCCATCCTGAGGCTGACAGCTCTAACAATATTCATTCTATTCTATTCTATTAAGTCTTTACTTAGATTCACTAAGCGTTTTACCAGTAGGACACAACCATTCTCCAATTTGCCAATGAAACCCAGCTGTTCATCACGCTGTACACAACACATTCTATACACAATACCAACATGAATGCACACAATAGTCCTCCACTCAACTAAGACCATGTGTCCTTAATAATGGCAGTACACTCCTATGTACATTCCAGACATGGCACAAAAGCAGAGCCTATATATAGGCTTCTCCTAGTGTCTCTTAAGTTAAGAAAGTCCATGTGCACTTACATTGACGTTAGTCTGCCTCCCTCCTGGGATAGGTTCCAGCTAAGTGCGCTGCATAAAATGAAGCCTTACCATCACTACACAACATCTGATCCACAGTCCAGGCCCTAATTTTCTCAAACACTGGCATCCCAGTCCTTACGTTCAATGCACTAAAAGCTGCCTCCTTCATCACCAACCAATGGACATTCAAAAATAACTCTCCACCTATTGCAATTACATTAGTTTCTTCTCCTGGCAGATTTGGAACCAAAACTACCCCACCAAAAAACATAGGTTTACCAGCCTGCTCCTCAATCGTTTAAGAAACAGTAAAAAACCCTTTAATACCCACTACTCACACAACCTTAGAAAAGTAAATAAGTGCATATTTTTCAACATGCTGCCACACATATACATCCTACTTTCTTTGCAACACCGTAATGCCATGCTATGTAAACATACCCCATTACAACTCTATGACTCTGTATCAAATGCATTTGTGTAAGAAGTTACATATCTTCCTCTGGATGCCCCTATGGGTCAGTTCCACATACTATAAATAGCACTTGAAAAATAAACATTTTAGTGGTGTAGATTCATAGAGAAGAATACAATCCTAGAAAGGAATGCACCTGAGAGGAGCACACAATGGTGAAAAGATTGCTGAAGAGGACCAAAAAGAAGCCCCGAGCAAGACAAGCCAAAAGTCCGTCATTCATTGCAGAACAATCTATGCTGGGACTCTTTGTGCATATTTGTCACATATGACAGAGGTAATGGGTAGAATGTAAACACATCTTTCTAGAATTCTGTATCATGGAGAATATATTATGGTAAAGAGATTGACCCTGTTTTACCTTAACTATGTCCATAAACGATCCCATAACAGTGCCCAGAATGTGGCCAACTTTTCGGGAACGCATAAGTGTTTCCTTATTTTTCATACTTCCAATGGCCACACATCATGCAGGATGTTGGTCTCTTTCATGGGAACCTTCTGTTGCCCTGTTGGAAATGGCCCTTTTTGCAGGGTTATCCCCAAACCTTTTGCTTCTTCCTCCTATTTTTCCTGACCTGTGTTTGTTGGCTATAGGACTCTGGGCACTTTACCACTGCTGATCAATGCTAAAGTGCACATGCTCTCTGTGTAAATTGTTATTGTGATTGGTTCTCCCTGATTGGCATATTTGTTTTACCAGTAGGTCCCTAGTAAAGTGCACTGAGTGTGCCAGGGCTGGTAAATCAAATGCTACTAGTGGGCTTGCAGCACTGATTGTGCCACCCACATGAGTAGCCCTGAAAAGATTTCTCAGGCATGCATCCGGGGGGCCTGCGCGCAGTTTGTAAACTACCATGTTGACTTGGCAAGTGCACCCACTTGCCAGGCCCTAACCTTCCCTTTTCTACATATAGGGTACCCCTCTGGTAGGCCCAAGGTACTCCCCTGGGCAGGGTGCAGTGTATGTGAAAGGTAGGACATGTACTGGTGTGTGTAACATGTCCTGATAGTGAAATACTGCCAATTTCGTTTTTCACCATGGAAGGCTATCTTGCCCCATAGGACAGAATGGGGAATGCTTTGTAACATTTTACAAGCATATCTTCCCATAAGGATAAGCTAGAATAATGAAGTCTGGTATCCCTGAACTCAGAATTTGATAACACATCTTTTAGTAAAGATGGTTTTTAAATTGTGTGTTTGAAAATACCACTTTTAGAAAGTGGCTATTTTCTTGTTCAACCATCCTGTGTGCCTCGGCCTGTTTGTGGATTGACTCTCTGGTTTCAGTGTAACAGAGACAGAGGATGTGCATTCCCTGTAGACAGCCTCTGGAGGGGGTTGAGGTGTGCCTGGCCCTTCCTGGATGACTCAGCCCTGAGCTGAATAGTTCTGGCTGCATACAAAGTGGTGGGAGGAGATTTACCTTGTACCTGAATGGGGCCTGTCTCCCTTGCACAATGCTGTCTCCTCCTCCTGAGGTCATGCTGCTCCAGTGAAGGCAGAACTGGTTTGAACTGGGCTCAGAGCCCCCTGCACAAAGAGAACAAAGACATGTTGGTGTATAAGTATCAGACCCAAAAGCCCAGACTTTAGATCATTCCTGGAATTCAAGAGGAACCTTTGCCAAGGAGAAGAGCTGGAGAGATTGAGAAGAAGTGCTGCCCTTTGCTGTGTGTCTGGGGTTGGCCTGCAGTTGCTGTTTCTGCCAAGGAAAGGAGAAGGACTTTGCTGTGTGCTGTGTCCCCTGCTTGAAGGAGATCTCCAAGGGCCTGAAGTGTGCTGGCCTCCTGTTCTGAAGTCTCAGGGACACAAAGACTTCACCCCCAGCTCCCCTGAACTCTGCTGCTGTGAGTTCTAGCCTGCCAAGAGGTGGCTGTGTCAGTTCTGGGCTTCTGGAGGTTGTTGCTGCTGTTTGGGAGCTGGAAGAAAGAAGAATCATGAAGAACTGCTAAAATCGGCGCATCGCTCTTCTTGCGGCTGCGAGAAGAATTTCCACGCATCGCCGTACCACTGCGAAAACTGTCACAGAGCCTGTCGTCGCTGAAAGAATCGACGCATCGAGGGATCGCAGCTGAAGAGGACCGATGCAGCGCCGCTCGATGCCGCCGCATCGATCGCCACTGCATCCCAGATTTCCGCGCATCATACCTGTGCAGCAGGCTTTCTCGATGCATAACCTGCGAACCGGAACCATCACAAAGAATCAACTCATCACTCCCCATACAGACCGGATTCGACGCAACTCATCTCTGCGTGTCACAGAACTGTTGCATCGCCTCCCCAAGGTCTCAGGAGTGTCGCATCTCTTTGTTTTCAGACTCTGTGGCTGTTTGGCTTTTCGAACTTTGACGCATCTACTTACAGGTACTTTGGTGAAAAGTCACGCATCCATAGTTTTCTATGGTACAAGTTCTTGAAATCTTTTGAAAGTCATATTTTTTAACTGTGTATGTTGGATTTTTGTCGTTTTGGTCTTGTTTAGTTTAGATAAAGATACTTTATTTTTCTAAACTGGTGTGGTGTCCTTTTGTGGTGTTTTCACTGTGTTACTGGGAGTGTTGGTACAAATACTTTACACATTGCCTTTGGGATAAGCCTCTCTGCTCGTGCCAAGCTACCAAGGGGGTGAGCAGGGGTTATCTAAGGTGTGTATCCCCATTACCCTGACTAGAAGCAAGGGTCCCTATTTGGACAAAGGTACCTACCTCTGCCAACTAGAGATCCCCATTTCTAACATGCCCCATTATATTTTATGCCAATTCTTTAATTCCATAAGGCATCCATGACACTGAATAGAATGTATTGCAAAAATGCTAGAGTTTTGGTTAACAAAATTCATTATTTTGACTTTGGTGAGAGCAACTCATACTCCAGAGAAAGACAAAAGCCCCTGGTGAGAAATACTTGCGTATTTAACTATCATTGTCGAGTTGAGGAAAGGGAACAGATCCCTGACAAAAAGCTTGCAAGCAAAGCAATGAAAGTGCAAAGATGTCAATCCATTCTTCTTTTGTTCTGGGATAGCGGGATGGAAGCTAAGACCACAATGCTGCTGTTTAAGCAAGGGGGGACATAACACTGCTTTCATGATTATGAATGCAATCTGAAATGGTTTTCTGAGCATCTGCTGAAGGACACATTCAAGGTTTGAGCAAATAATTCAATTTTACACATTTTCATTTGCCCCTCCAAGAATGCTTTGCAGTCATCACTAAAACAAGCAAACTAGATGGCTGGTGTTCGTGTGCTCATCTGCATTTGACGTCTTTGTTGATAAATAGTAAAGGTAGGAACACTGCTTTCTAATACACAAAGCATACAGGGTATTAAATCTTTGAGGAAAAAGCTGATAAAAGCACTAAATACATTGTATCGACTGCTATATGTCTATTAATTCTAAAAGAGTCAAATGTAAATAAAATCAAAAGAGCAAACACCATTTTGGGATTCTAAAAAAAATAGACATTACATGACCTGTCCCTATAATCTAGTCCTTGGTCTTGCTTAGAATGACATTTTTGCAAGTTTATGTGTTAAAAATTGGCAGAAACATAGCTTTCCTACTCTCTGAATACAAAGAACTAACCGTTTCCTTTATACTAGGTTCACCTTTGCAATGACCAGACACATACATGACACATAAGAGTGGATTGTAATGCTATATATGAGTGTTGGTCATTTGAGTATTGGTCAAGGGGGTGAGAATCCACCTCAAATAAAAATCACAATTCTTGTCAGTATGAATCACCAAGTGACTAAATAAACCTGTGCCTAATCCTCTGGTAGCTTGGCACAAAGAAGTCAGGCTTAACTTGGAGACCATGTGTAAAGTATTTATGCATCACTCAAACAGTAATAAAGAAAAAACACAACGCAAGAAAAATCCCAAACCAATTTAGAATAATAGAGTAAATGTTAATGTATTAAATGACACCACAATTACAAAAATCCTATAAGTAGAATTGCAGATATGATATTTTTTTGTTTGAATTAGAAATAGCATCCAAAAAAATACAAAGCACCAACCATTATCTGGTCACACTAGACTGGGTCAAAGTAAAAAGTTAAGGCAGACCACGATGGGTCACTGGTTGGATGCAGGGACCAGGCTCATCTTGGTGGAAAGTTTACCTTTGGACATGGAAATTATTCTGGAGAAAAGGTGGTAAAAGAGTAGTCAGAGAGCTAAGCTGCAAACTGGATTTGTAGTAGAGCTCGACAAGGGCAGGTTGGTGGAGAGCCGGTTCTAGGTGCGGTCATTGATGGTGGCAGGAAAGCATCGAGCTGGCAAAGTTTAGTGTCTGTGCCGGGAAGCCCTTGAAGTCACTGGGGTGCTGCTTGGCATCGGTCCAGAAAAAGACTCTACGTTTGGACTTAAAAACTATTCAAGAAGTCCTATCTCCTTCAGTGGGGCAAACCAGCAAGTTGAATCCAACTGGCAATTCAATATCAATGGTGGTCCCAATCTCCCACCGGTTCTCTGCATGAATAGTTGACAAAAAGGTTACAAGTCCCAGTTTTTACAGTTTGGACAGGAAGAGTGCACTCTAACAACAGCCGCCAAGGACCCAGGACCTTGGGGGCACCACTTTGGGGTTAGGACTCACTCCAACAGAGGCCAGAAGCAGGGCCCAGGGCAGGTCCAGTTGGAACTGGTCAGCTGAGCATTTACAGGGAGAGAGGCCTCTGGAATCCTGCTGTGTCCTTATACCTCAAACATGAGGTCAGACTTGAAGTCACTTCTGGGGTCCTGGGTTCAAAGGAAGCAGGTCCAGCCTACTCTCAGAATTTTCTGACAGCAGGGCAGTCCTGTTCTGATTTTCCACAGATCCAGGGGTATTTTGAGGAGGTTACTGTCAGTGCTACATTTATGTCCAGTGCCAGTCCGTGGGTGGGGGAAACTCCTGGCCACTCCCTACCCAATGGAGTAAAGGGTCTCAGGGGTGACCCTAACCACACTTGCAACACTTACTGCATGTGTGACCTTAAGCTAATCCACAGTAGCCATCTTGCCTTAAAACCAACATGACAGAACCCTTCTTACCCTGGTCAGTGCTTCCTGTGTCCACCCAGAGGTGTGGCTAAGGGAATGGTCAAACCCTCTGTTGTGTCACTCCAAACCAGTTCTGGGACAGCTTCACCTCCCACAGAGATTGGAGCAAAGCTGGCAAGTAAGACAGAAGGTCGGCAGACTTAGGTGTAAGCTACATCTGCCACTGAGAGTTTAGGCATCCTTTAAAGCTCAGGAATGGGCTGGATACAGCACCCCTCCACCCGCCCATTCTGCTCAAAGAAAAAAACAGCTCTCCTTATGCAAGCCCTTTGTCCACTGTCTGGGAGCAATCCACCTCTCACCACAGAGGAGCCATCAGCAATCGGGTGACGTTGGACATTAGCATAAATGCCCATTTGACTTAGTCAGGAAAATTACAATTTTCTAAAAGTGTCATTTCCCAAATACAAATGTAAAATCTGACTTGGCCATTAAGTTGGACTTTAATTTACTATTAAAATGAGTCCTTGAAAGTATTTTCTAGCTGCTTTCAAACTGAAATTAGGCACTATATGTTGGTATAGTGTGACCCAGAGTGTTTGTATGGGAGAGCAACCTTTTCCACACCGAAAAATGACTTTGAAAGTTTTTCACTAGCAGGACATGTAAAACATTTAATATACATGTCCTACTTTTTAAATACCATGTACCCTTCCCTATGGGCATTCGGGGCCTACCTTAGGGGGGACGTATATAAACTAAGAAGGTTTAGGCCTGGCAAAAGACTTATTTTGCCTGGCCGAATTGGCAGTTTAGACTACATACCCAGGCTGCAAGGGCAGACCTGAGACATGTTTTAGAAAAGCTACTTTAGTGGGTGGCACAGTGAGTGCTGTATCCCACTTGGAGCATTTACTTTACAGGCCCCGGGTATGTGTAGTACCATATATTAGGGACGTATAAGTAAATCAACTCTACCAATTAGGAATAAGTCAATTTCAACATGTCCAAAGAGGGCACAATCACCTTTCCAGTGCTTAGCAGGAGTAACGTGTGCAGAGTTCTAAGGCCAACAAAAATGGGTTTAGTAACAGAAGGCAAAAAATCTGGGGTAATACCATGCACAAGAGCGTAATTTCCAAAAATGAGGAACAATAACATCTTTATCTTTGTTACACTGTATTTAATTTCCTTGAACCATACTCAACCCAAGTTGGTGAAAACTGTAGTCTCCCCAAACAAAGTAAGATATCTGTTCCTAAAATATAGATCAGGCCGTGCCATCAGAAAGTAAATCCCCAAATAACTAAAATCCCTGACTATCTTGTCAAGATACAGGCCCACTAGTTGCAAATTCTCAGTGAAGAACAATTACCTCCAAACACGAACATATAGCAAAAACTACCAGGCAATGAGTAAGAATTCTGGACTCTAAATGGTTCAGCTTGTGGATACCACAAAGTGACTTTGTCAGAAAGCAGGTCCATCTTCCGTTCGGTATAAGAATTTCTTTAACATCTTAAGGAAAACTTGTACCAGGAGAGGAGGGTCAAAGCAGTCCAATCAAATGTCATTTCGCATAACCAAGAAAATATTTAACTTCTGAAGAACATCAAAATGATGGAAAGGCCTTATCATGCAACTTACATACTTTCCCGTTTATCCAGCTGGTAAAAGCAATATAAGAAACTGCCAAGGAGAATTAGTGCAAACGTGCAGAACTACGGGGCATATCATCAAGGGGCCGCAATAAAATTATCACCGCTTTAGCGTCCGTTTTCGGGTGAAAAGCGGCGATAATTTTATCGCAATATCATCAAGGACACGCTAGCGCGTGTTTCCTTGACTTTGCGCCCGTTTCCAGCACGCCTAACTTCGCATCTCTAATGAGATGCAAAGTGGGCGTCAGTGGGCGTACCCCTGACGGACTACCTGGTTAAATATCGCGAAATGTACATCGCGATATTAACAAGGAGTCCCACGCATTTTTGCAGATGTTAGTTTTTGGCGAAAACCGCGGTTTTCGCCAAAAACTAACGTCTGCAAAAATACAGACTTACCTATACCTAACAATGGGGGTGGATTATGCTGATACGACCACAGGGTCTTATCAGCAAGGTTATCGCCGTTTTCCATGGAATATCGCTGGAATACCAGCGATGTTCCATGGAAAACACCGCTATCGCTGGGAAATTATCGCCATTGCGCTATGCGTTGTTAATACAGCGATAGCATGGCGATAATTGCCAGCGATAGCCGGCGATGAAAAAAATCTCGCTAAGAGCGGCCAGCAATAATTATCGCTGCCGCTTGATGATATGCCCCTACATTTGCTGAGAACAGACATCTTCTATGATGTGAAAGAAAGTGAATAAGATATGCT
Source organism: Calotriton arnoldi (assembly GCA_963921515.1). Lineage (NCBI taxonomy): Eukaryota > Metazoa > Chordata > Amphibia > Caudata > Salamandridae > Calotriton > Calotriton arnoldi. The sequence goes on along the minus strand of CAWUFW010002381.1, from coordinate 1,652,268 downwards.
ACAACAATGCAAATTAAGACAATTTCCTCATCATACAAGGCTAACTCTGAAGCTTGTAATAACAAGGAAAGGGCCAGATGTACTAACCTCTTTTGTGGCTCCAAACACTCTGAATCACCAAATGGGAGTGTCTGCGACTGCAAAATTTTTATTTCTTACTTATTAAGTAATTTTTAGGAGTCATTATACTTTTACAGACCCCTAAAATAGGTTTCTGAATGGTTACCGATTTGCAATTTGGAAGGAACATGTTGTGGGTATCTTTTCTAAATTGCGAATAGGTACCAGGTGTATCAATGGTTCCATTTGCAAACCATTGAAAGGTTAGCAACTCCTAAGTTGGGGTGGTAACTTATTCACAAAAGCGAATGGGTCTCATTTTCCGGAAATTTAAACTGATCCAGTATTTTGAATTATTATTTAACCCCCCATCCCTAGGTATGACTATGCACAAACTCCTGCTTAGCACCAGGATACCCTAGTGGGTAATAGTGTGCTTTACAAAAACACATAACATTTTAGTGCAAAATGCATCCTCACGTGCATTTTTGAACAACAATCAACATTTTGTACTAAAAAATAGCACACAGTTTTGTGTGACAAGACCATCAGCCTCTCGCGCTCTGTTCGTTCATTTTATTCCTCTACTCCCACAATACAATTTCTACCGGAATGAAAGATCAATTAAGCAATGTTGCATAATTGCAGAATTTCAGGTCTTTTGTGTAACAAGCGTTGTGCTGGAAATGTGCACATGATTACGGGCCTAATATGTAGCAGTAGACTGAGCCAATAGATTACTATTTAGAATTTCATTAGCTGACTTCCCACTGTTTATCTTGCAGATGAAAACAAAGTATTTGTGTTGTAGTTCTGGATAAATCGTGAGTATATCTCTGTTGTCCGAAGTAGCCTTTGATGAATAATGCTGAAAGTGTACAACAACAAAAATAATCTAAAAAAAACAGTGAACATAGAAATGATTCCCTGCTATCAAAGTAAAATAAGTTTAGGTTAGTGAAGGGAGAAGGCAATGCACATAGTTGTATCCAATATATTTAATTTTACTTGTTTACTTAGAGCAAAAAACTCAACATATAGTTCAGAGCTAATCATTACCTTCAGGTCGACCTGATAACTCAGGTGACTGTCTCAATTTACTTTCCAAAAGAAAACTGTTTTGCACTCCTGCCTTTGGTGTCTGGTTTGACCTTTTTTCGTGAGATGTCTACCTATTATTTAATGAACATTAAGGGGCCGATTCCGATTCGGGCCGGAAATCTCCCCGACCGAGCCGGACCCGGAGAGATTTCCGACCGAATCGGACCCGTGCAGTCCGACCGAACGAGTACGATGCGCACGTATGCCATCGGACTCGAGTCGGTCGGACTCCCATTGAAGTCAATGGGAGCCTGTCGTACAACGCGTACGCGGGCTCCCATTGACTCAATGGGTGCGAGGCGAACAAGGGCGCCCCCTACAGCGTGTACGCGGCGAAGCGATTGGCGCCGTACACGCACAGGTAGGGGGGACCCATGGGTTTCCCCTGTGTGCGACTCGCGCGGCTACGCGTACAGGGGGGTCCGACACGGACCCCCAAAGTACGGCTCCGACAGCTCTTTCGAGCCGGAGTGCGCGGCTCGGTCGGACTGCTTGCGGCGCGCATCGTACCTACCCGGCCGGGGAACGTCTCCATTGCGCGGTGCGAGTCGTGTCCGTGCGAGTCGGTCAGTGCGGTTCGACCCGGGATCGAGTCGGTCGGAGCGGTCGGGACGCCCGGACGAGTCGGTCGGCGAATACGCATCGTACTCGCTCGCCCGGACGCGCGTACGGATCGGTCGGAAAATAGGACTCTGAATCGGATCCGGTTAAGCCGAATCCGATTCGGAGCCCTACCGGCCGAGATCGGAATCGGCCCCTAAATGTTTACAGTCCTATTCCACAAGTTTTTTAGTCTCACACCAAACGACTTATTCACCATTTCAGATGTGGGGATCAATACTATCACCTACTTTAATTCGCTCAAAATGTGATGTGTCTGGAATGGGCATTGTTTGCACTTTTGATTGTTTGCAATATTTTTCTTAGATTGCACATCCATCTCCAAAGCCATGCTGCTCGTAGACATTATAATGTGCATCGACTCGGCTGATGTATCTCATTCAGAGACCAACTCTCATATACTGCTCAAAGGTTTTGCAAAATAATAAGAGTTAAAGTCTAATAGAGGTTGAAAGATGAAGAGCTCAGACACTATGCAGCATTGTCCTCTAATAATAGTTCAGCCTTATTGCTTTGACTTGTTATATGAAACATAATAGCTCGTACTGGCTTTTAGCACTGCATTGCTGCCGAGGTGATGCTCTTGATTGCTCTACTGTCACAACTCACATCGAAACTTCAATCTCACTTCTATTATGATTCGCCTGTGTTTTACATAATCCCAGATTAGCCCGCTAACTCGAAATAATATGTGTTTGATGGACAGGCACAACGAGATCCCTCAAAATATACCCAAATTAAGTAAAACACTGTTACATTGCAGAGTCAAGGCTTTTTAAAAACTACCTTCTCACCTCTTTCAACAGTAAAAATTAATAACAGAGGTAATTTCAAAACCATTTGAACAACCACCGTAAATTCTCAGTGCTAAAGGACTTCTAAAACTTGGCATAGTCATTATTCAGGATTGTTTTTCACTGCCCACTGAATTTAATACACTTCAGGAATCTCTTCATGTATGATTTTGATAAGGGTGTCATGCCCTTGCATACAATATTCACCCAGGCAACTAACAAAGGGCATTGCACGTAATAAGCACAAGTTCCATTACAATTCCATGTTTTAGGTGAATAGAAATGTACATTTTTGCCTACCCTTAAATGTAACCGTTTTCAGTGTTGTCATAATTCTAGCATTCCCATAACTACAGCCCTCTGTTAGGCGTGCCACGAAAACGATGAGTTACTGATATCTTTGAAAGACTTGGTTCATCTCTGCCTGAACAAGAAGTGTCCATGTGTGTTAAGACTTTGGTTATTGTACAGTAAAACCTTTACTTTTGACCTGCTCACCACAAGGAGTGTGAAATGTTTAAAAATAAAATGGAGCAGGAGGCTCCGCATTGCATTGGGTTTATAAACACATTTCAATATTCCTCTAAAGTCTATACAAGTGACTTTCATTCAATATCTACCCAATTGTCACCAATTCTGTACACAACATTTGTAAAAACAGGATGAACTCGAAGACAACGTTTTCAGGAATTAATATTTCGAATCCATTGAGTAATACTTTCCTGAAATCTCTCCAACTTGATTAAAGCAGCTCAATAAATTCAGGAATAAGGAAACAATAATATTTATGTGCCCTTGTGTCCATACCCTATTGAGTGACGCTCAATAGAAAGCCCACATGCAATATGTTAGTCTTTCAGATTCCAAAATTAAGTTAGCCATGATTTCTCCGAACTGTGTTCAACCACTGCAGATGATGTTGATATGTTAGATTTTGCGCCTATGAAAATACTTTCAGAATGTGCATCTGGTTTCAATTATAGTATATCTCATCAATTCTCGAATCGCAATTCATTCTGAACTGTATCACTCAAACGGCTTCAGATGATTTACAATGATTTGTCTTCGGGCAACATACATCTTAAGAGAAAATTGTGGAGTTAATGATTTTGGCAGTTAGATTGTTATTGCGTTTTAGAAAGACTTCCAATTGCTGACGCATTCCATTTATAAAAAAAATCAGAAACTAACCATCCATTAAATCATCCGTCAGCAGAGTTCAAGAGTATCTTTACTAGATTTGATACCAAACTTCTCAAATAGTCGAAAGAGCAGCAGCTTCCAAGATAAAATGCCAAACTTCTTAAATAGTGGAAGAGTAGTCGTTTACTGACGCAAAGTTTTTTGCTAACTCATCTCTGATATTGTGCTTGGCCATGGCAAGATTTACATATACTCCAAAAGGGTATTGTATAGTAATATTGTCATCCTGCTGGTATTCGTTCAAAATGTGAACCTAGCAATTTTTGTTTGTTACTACCATGAGTTATTAGCATTTTTCAAGATTTAAAGGAATGTATGTATAAATAAAATAAATCCGTATTTGTAAAGCGCAAACTACTCACCCTTACGGGTCTCAAGGCGCTGGGGGGCCGTCGTGGAAATTAAGTGAGCGATTGCCCAGAGTCACATGGTGCTGAGCGGAGCTGCCGCCAGGGATCGAACCATGAGCCCTGTGCTCCGAAGTCAGCTGCCCTGGCCACTGCACCACACCTCTCCATAGTGAGTGGCTGGAAGTAGCTTGGTGTCCAGCATATTTCTATGCCATTACTTTTTTCCAAATGTGCAGCAAACTGCTGCAAGACATACTAATGCATACTGACATTAGATGATAATGAAAAAGCATACAAGGACACTTTGCTTACCATAATGATCTTTTATTTCTCCTTTCAATGACAGACATTTTCTATGGCAATAAAATGGTAGCAAACCATCCAATATGAATGAATATTTTGTTTGCAAGGAGTCAGCCATCTCGTCTTCGATCATAGAAACTACATATCAAGTTTTGACAGATACAATTATATGGACTGACATGTAGATAATACTGGCACACCCTTGGAAAACTGAAATTTGCTTGATGACCATGGCCTATACCTATAATATTCAACATCACCAATTAATTGCAAAGAAGGTCAAGTCTGCTACAAATAACATCTTCTTTTGGAATATCAACTTACAATTGGGAGACACAGAGGACAAAGCAGCCACTCAATGATGACTAAAAGCAATGACGCCCATTACCCAGACATGTAAAATACATTACAATGGCCCCAACATGACCCCATTAGGCTGGTGAGATCACTTTCTTTTACCTTTATCCCTTCTCTGTACTTTACCATTATCCCTCCTCTGTACTAAAACATCAACTTCGAGACAAAAAAAATATCCCTACATCTAGGTGTAGGTAAGAAAGTTCATTGACCTCAACAAATCAGTCCTGAAATATATAATCTCATCATATGAATAACAGCTGAAATAGAATTTGTAGAAAACACCACGTTGGATGGGCCAAGTTGGGGATTGCCAGTGAACATTCCTCACAAAAACTGAAAAAACACAACAACAACAAATTCAATTAAGGGTTTCCAAAACAAATTAACACATATTTAAAAGGCAAGTGCGGATTTCCTCAGAATGGAGAATAACCTGCCAATAAAGATTGTGCCAGGAAATACACAAACAACATGAAGAAGTGTGTATGCCCCCAACATCTCATGATATTCCAGACTCCTTGAGAGCCATGACAAATTTCTTCACATAGTTCTTCAATGACAAAATGTAAAAGATCAGGCTTTTGATCCCCAGGTTGATCACAGTCTCACTTAAATCAACTCTAACCCACAAACATAATAAAATATCGAGTTTGTTTGATAAGATAACACAGAATGATTTTCATAGTTCTCGAGCCATCCTTCAACTTCTAGACCCCCCCATCACTCAAAGATTGTAAAACAGGACAGGGTGTCAAGCACCCTCTATGAAATCAAAGCAATCAATACATTTTGGCACAAGGTGTAGTTCCAGAGTGCCTGAAAATTGGCCAAGTCACTACTCCCCTAAAGACATAAACCCAGACCATGTTGACCTGAATACCTTCTCTTTATATATGCAACCTACACTTTGTTTTGAAGATCAAACAAAACTGTTTTGAGAAGCAGGTACGAAATTGAGTTGAGGAAACACAACTGACTTGATGGGCCTAATTAAAATTTTGGTATTCAGACAGAATATCGAGTTGGAAATGTCGACTTACACAAATATCGAGTTGGAAATATCGTGACACAGTAATATCGACAGCAAGAATATCGTGGTCAAGAATATCGAATTTAGTGTAAGAAATATCGTTTTTAAAAGTATAGAAGTCATTAATATCGTTTGCAAAAATATAGTTGTTTAAAATATCGATTTTTTAATTAGTGTTATGTATTTTAGTTTATATTTAAAATCTATGTGATGTATGTTTTTTGTATAAGTATTGTTTATGTTTTTTAATATATGTGTTACATTTTTGTACTTATCAATTTTATTTAAATTACATTTTGCATTTTTTGGTTCTGTAGCGGGTTATGGGTTTATAGGAGAATAGGGTGGGAAGTAATTTATTTATAATAAATTAATGATTATTTTGTATTTATTAATATTTATTTAATTGAGATTTTGTAGTGTTAATTGTGGGAAGTAATTTATTTGTAATGAATTATTAATTGGTTGTTAATATTAAATAATTAATTAATTGATAATTAATTACGGTAATTGTGTAATTTGTTAGGTGCAGGTTGTGGGGTTTATAGGGGTAAAGGGTGGGAAGTAATCTATTTTTGATAAGTTAATAATTAGTTGTTAATTTACATTAATTAATTGATTGAAAATTAATCATGAAAATTGTGTAATTAATTTTACGTGCGGGTTGTGAGATTTATAGGGGTAAAGGGTGGGAAGTAATTTATGTTTAATTAACTAATAATTAGTTGATCATTAATATTGATTAATTAATCGATATTTAATTAGGGTAATTGTTTATAATTTTTGTGTGTGTTGGTTTTACTTTTATAGGGGAAAGGGGAGGGGAGTACATTTATTTTGACTTACTTTATAATTAGTTGTTAAATACTATTAGTTTTTTAATTGAAAATTAGTTTTAATTGTGGAATTAATTTTTTTACAGTTTCATTTTAGCTGTGGGTTGTGGGGTTTGTAGGGGTAAAGTGTGGGAAGTTTATTAATTTTTATGAGTTTTAATTTGTTTTTTAATTAATAATATTTCTTTAATTGGTAATCAATTATGTTAATTATGGAAGTACATTTAAAAAAGATTTAGATGTGGGATGTGAATTGTGTGGTGTTATAGGGTAGGAAATATAAAAGAGTAAATTTATGTATTAATTAATGTTTTTGTTTCTAAATAATTTCTGATTAAAAATATTTATGTTTGAAAATTATTTTTTATTTTATTTAATATAATATTTGTAGGTATTTGTCATATGTATTTAACATTATAATATGTTTATTTTCTATATTTAATATTAAATATATTTGTATTTTAACTTTTAACATATTTATATATATTTTTTGTTTTTAAAATATTTTTGTTGTTATTTTCAGTTTGTTTTTAATTTTGAACTGACTAGAGTGAGAATATTTATTGTTACCCCTCCACAATCCAACAGTTTCACCTACTGTTGCACTGATTGGAGTGGGAATAGTAAATGTTATCCCGCCACTATCCAACACTTTCCCCACTGTTTCACTCACTGGAGTGGAAATAGTAATTTTTACCCGTCCGCTATCCAACACTTTCCCTACTCTTACACTCACTGGAGTGGGGATAGTAATTTTTACCCCTCCGCTATCCAACACTTTTCCTACTGTTGCACTGACTGGAGTGGTAAATGTAAGTTTAAAGATTTTTAAATACTTTAATGTTTTAATTTATAATAGAATGTTGTTTTTTAATAGATTTTATGTTAGTGGTATATATATATATATATATATATATATATATATACACGTGTTTTTTGTAATTTTTAAAGTATAAAATAAATTTAAATTAATAATTTATTAATTGTTTTAAAGTAAATATATATATTAATTATTATGAATGTGTTTAACTTTTCTTTAATTAAGTTTATTTGTTATATTTGTTAAAATGTATATTAAATCTACTTTATTTTTTAAATTAATTTTATTATTTTATATATTTATTATGTTATTTTATTTATATATAAAAATTGATATTTTGTACAACTATATTTTTAACCCTTTTGCTGCTAGGCCTTTTTTTGGCTATTTGGGGTAGTTCGCCCTTAGGCCCCTGTAACTTTTTGACCACATAAGGTATCCACGCCAAATTTGCGTCCTTTTCTTCCAACATCATGGGGATTTTAAAGGTACCCAGGGTTTGTTGATTCCCATGGAGGGGACCCAGAACTTAGCCAAAATACAGCCACATTTTGTTTTTTGGGGGAAAAATTGGAAAAAAGTGCTGAAAATGAAAGTGTCTGTTTTTTCCCTGCAAATGGTATCAACAAAGGGTTTGTGGTGCTGAAATCACCAGCTTTCAGGGACAGACTGACTTCTGTCAGAAAACCAAAATTTGTTTACACAGTTTTGGCATTTTACTGGGACATAGCCTATTTTTGCTATTTTTGTGCTTTCAACCTCCTTCCAGTTAATGTTAGAAATGGGTATGAAAACAATAATGGATCCTGGAAAGCTATACATTTAAAAAAAAGTAGACAAAATTCTGAATTCAGCAAGGGGTCATTTGTGTAGATCCTTCAAGGTTTGTTTATAGAAACTAAGGGGCTTATTACGATGGCGGGCGGATCGTCACCGCCGGCCCGGCGGTGGCGATCTGCCCGCCATCAAAAGGTGATTTACCCACCGCCATATTAGGATGGCGGTGGGAATCACTATTGTTCTGCGGCGGTCGGAAACAACAACCACCACGGTTCCGCAAAGCGGTCCTTTTCCGCCCGCCTTGCGGAACCCGGAACCAGGCAATCATTGTGGCGGTGCAGTGCAGGCACCGCCGTAGTGATTACAATGGCCCTCTCCGCGCAAAAAGGCATGCAGAGACTGGCTTTGGGGGGCCCGTTGCGGGCCCCCTCGGGGGGTCAGCTCCATTTCCATGCACAAGGTGGCAGGCACCGCGCGGTGCCTGCCACGTTGTGCAGGGAAATGCACAACATGGCCATTTCACATTGTGGCGGGTGCTGCAGCCAGCAACACCCGCCGCAATGTTAAATCGCCAGATGCGACCACCGCGGTGGCAGTCGCATCATAATCAGGGTGGCGGGACCGCTGCATGGCAGGCGGGCGGTTCCGTTACCGCTAGGATGGTGGGCGGACTAAAGTCCGCCTGCCATCCTAATCAGCCCTTAACAGTTGAAAATAGGAAAAATTGAAAATGAGTTGAAAAAACAGCCATTTGTGTCAACGTTTTCACCTGACAGATTTTTTAAAGCAATATACCATTACATCCGCCGGACCCTTCTCGTTGTGGGGATATATAGGACTTGTAGGTTCACCAAGAACCTGACGAACTCGGAGCCAATAACTGACCAGAGTCTTGCAATGGTTTTTTTTTTGTGTACCGGGTATATAGCAATTCATTTGTGAAAATATAAACAGTGAAAAATCGGTATGAAGGACACCTATGTATTTCTGAAATGGGAACGAAATATAGAGTTTAGGAACAGTAGCTATTTGCACATCTCCGAAAATGTGAGTACCCATACTAGCATGTGAATTATAGGACATTTTTCAAAGTGATTTCTTTTTTACACATTGTCTTACATTTGGAATGCAGAAATGCATCAAAAGTCAGTAGGTAATAACAGTTGCTCTCCAATTATGTGTTCTCCTAAGTCTCCCGATAAAAATGGTACCTCACTTGTGTGGGTAGGCTTAGTGCCCGCAACAGGAAACGGCCCAAAGTGCAAGGTGGACAGACCACATTTTTACAGTGAAAACTGACCCTTTTTTCCAAAGTGCCAAGCTGTAGATTTTGAACCGTAGCTCTGCCGGCATCTAGGGAAACCTAGCAAAACTATACATTTTTGAAAAATAGACACCCAGGGGAATACATGATGGGGTGACTTGTCTGACTCTCACAAGGTTCTGTTACCCAGAATCCCTTACAAACCTCAACCTTTGTAAAAACAAAACGCATTTTCCTCACATTTATGTGATGGAAAGTTCTGGAATCTGCATGGATCCACAGAATTCACCCACATGCATTCCCAAAGTCTTCCGAGAAAAATGGTACCTTACTTGTGTGGGCAGGCCTAGTGCCCGTGACAGGAAACGGCCCAAAACGCAACGTGGACACACCACATTTTTACAGTGAAAACTGACCCTTTTTTTGCAAAGTGCCTAGCTGTAGATTTTGAACCCTAGCTCTGCCTGCACCAAGGGAAACCTAGCAAACCTATACATTTTTGAACACTAGACACCCAGGGGATTCCAGGATGGGTTGACTTGTGTGGCTCTCACTAGGTTCTCTTACCCAGAATCCCTTGCAAACCTCAAACTTTGTAAAAAAAACACATTTTCCTCACATTTCTGTGATGGAAAGTTCTGGAATCTGCGTGGATCCACAAAATTCCACCCACCCCGCATTCCCCAAAGTCTTCAGATAAAAATGATACCTCACTCGTGTGGGTGGGTCAAGTACCCGCGACAGGCAAGGGCCCAAAACATATTGTGGAGACATCAAAATCACCTATCACAAAACAACCTGATTTTGCAAGGGGGGGGGGGCACCTGGGTTTTTGGCCCCGGGCTCAGCGGCCATCTAAGAAAACCTACCAAACCCACACATTTCTTAAAAATAGACACCCTGGGGAGGCCAGTGAGGTATGGCTTGTGTGGATCCCCCATCGTTTCCCTACCCAGAATCCCCTGTAAACCTCAAATTTTGATGAAAAAGTCAAATTTTTCTGAAATTTCTGTGTGGTAAAGTTGTAGGATCACCGGGCTGACACAAATTTCCTTCCTGCACATAAACAATCCATACGGGTGATTTGTTACTTCTGTGTGTCTTCAGCACACATAGATATGGCAAATCGTCATTATTTAATGATTCTTTATGTGGAAGAAGGAACACCTTTCTGCACCGCTCATAGAAACAGCTGCAGCCCTTTAGAATGGAAATAGTGTTTGGAGGCTAGTCACAATAGGAACATACCAACATAAAATTCTTAAACTTTCCACATCTAAATGCTAGGCATGCTATTTTGTGGACTGCAAGTTCTACTCAGGGGTGACATACTTAATATTAAAAAATAGGGTTATGTCCTTTCAAAAAGCGTTATTTTTACAGGTTCATTTTCATACTTAAAAGCAGCAGTAGTCAAGCTACTTATGTAGGCATTAAGCCATGTTTTTCTTTGTCAACTTAGTGGATGGCCACGTAAGACAACTGTCTCACTCAGGGTGTACACTTGTGATATGTGTGTACATGTGTTCAATAAAATATAAATTATACTGGCGCAAGCTGCATAATTTTGGGAAATTCGCATTACGCTTGTTACGTAAATTTTCTGAAATTAGACCATTACACCACTTTGTGTAATTATACACCATTTGCTGAAAACATTAACAGTGAATGTTGCAATCACTATAATAATTTACCGCTACTGCATGAGAACAACAGAACATGAGTGGCTGTTGTTCGCACTGTTTTTGTGCTTTTGTATTATTTTTTTGCATGAAATTCATTTTTGCGTCAAAAATTAACACAAGGACACATTATGTGCTAAAATATATACATTTTACCAAACTTTTGCGTAATTACATGAAACCTAATTATGCGGATTTTGCACCCTCCTAGGGTTCAAGTGAAAACTGGAAAGAGACTCTTACCCAAGTTTCACAGCAGCAGACATTATATTTAACGGTAGACCATGAGGTCCATTTTACCATAAAGCTAACAGTGTGCTAGATTCCATTAGTTTGATCTACACAATAGAACGTCCATCAAGAAAAAATAAAGATGGATTTTCATATGTGAGAATCTTCTTCCCAGCCCAAAGAACCTTCCCCACAAAAGTAGCCTATGTACTGGGAAAGGTTGCCCACACAACTCCGATCTTGGTTGGTTTAACTTTTATTTATTCATTTTTAATTAAAGTCTCAGGCAATGCATCAGTTATGACAAACTAATAATATATTTGTTCCCTTCAGTTGTATCTTGATATGAAAGTCCAAAAAGCGTTGAATTTCACACATATATATATATATATCCCACAAAAGTGTTGTTCCAACTCTCTACGGACAACACACCACGGTCCAAGTTCTTTTTGAGCGTGTTTTATTTTTAGCAAAGCAACTCTACGCGTTTCGGAGCAATCCCCTCCCCTTGCTCGTGAGAGAGATACATATATATATATATATAGATATATATATATATATATATATATTTTTTCAACAACAGGCACCCCTCCTGGGAGCTCCGCCCGTGGACCGGTGGTGCGATGACCGCCGGTGGTGCAAACCGGCATATTAACTTCTTCGACTATGCCAATAACACGCGCTCTCAGAATCTCGTACAACGAAAGTTTATTAAGTTAAAGGTAACGCGTTTCGGAAGCAAAACTTCCTTGATCACACGAGGAACCCAGTGCATATCGTGAGTTTACATAGTAATAGTAATGGCAGTCAAAGAGGACAGAAAACAATGCAGGAAAGATTGGCGGCCATCTTAGAGCGCCCAAAACATTGCAAAATGTAACTATAGTATGAATATTCGTATACCTGTCTACACATCTTGTTATATATCTGCGCAGTTGATTGTATAACATACAAAAATTGCTATTATATTAATGCAGTATTTAAAGTAAAATACATGAGTACAGCTGCGCATTCCACGCTCATTTGTGGCATCAAAAATTATATCGCCTTACAATATGGATCATAAACACCACAGAGTGCGTGGGCCGGGATGTGCATGCAGCGAAAGGCCTCATTAATTACATGGCCGAGCTCGCACTGCTTGACCCTGCTAGGGAGCCGGGATGGCTGCGTGCAAAATATGGTGGCCATATTGGAAACCCCCATTCAAGTATATGTTGTTGTGGGCATTTCACGACACGGTAGTGCACAGTGAGTAGTGGGTAAACCGACAAGATGTCAGAGTGATGTGCCATTACAGGGTATTCCATGCTTTCTCAATACAAATGCGCTAGTGGCAATGTAATTCATAGGGGGGTCAGTTCTGGTATACTGTAGTCCGTACCCATTTCCTGGTAGGAAATTTCATCCTAGAGCCAAGTGGCTCATTAATGTCTACTCAGTACTGTCCAAAGACAAAAAAACATAAACGGTGACTATAAGTGAAAAAATACAAGAAAAAATCTTATCTATACGTTGGTGGTGCACTCTTCGTAGAGGTGAAGAAAAGGTTAGGTGGCCCGTGAAGTGCCCGGAAGTGTTCGGTGGGCCCCTTCCTTTCCTCCTGTGAATGGAATAAAAGAAAACATAGGATTAAAACATTAAAATATAACTCTAGCTTGACATATAATGGTTCATGGGAACTGGTTCATGCAAGAGAAGTTATATTAATACATCAAGCAGCATGGATCATTTGTGCAACTTCCTAAGAAAGAACACATGCATAATGACATTATTCTTCTATCAAATGTGTGGCTAATTCCTCATTTAAATTGTGGCCATACGGGTATCTTGTCTCAAGTTCTAGAATCCATCTTGATTTTTTTTTCCTGAGCTTAAGTTCCCCTTTACCCCCTCTAGGGCTGCCTAGTACTTGTTCGATAACAAAGTAACTAAGAAGTGAGCTGTTGGAGAGGTGATATTCTTGAAAATGTCTGGCAACCGGGTACTGGGGGTTCTTGTTACTTATGGCCCTGAGGTGTTCAAGTACCCTTTTATTGGCCATGTGCGTAGTGCTCCCTACATAGCGTTTTTTGCAAGGACATGTCAAGATGTAAATCGCATATGTAGTACTGCATGTCAGGAATTGAGAAATGTTTTTTTTCTTTTCAGAGTGTGGCATACTGAATTCATTAACCATGTGGCTAGCTTTGCACACCATACAATGTCCGCAAGGGTAAAAACCCTTGAGGTTGTGTGTGCTGGTGATTTGTTGTTCTGTAATATCCCCTTGCATGAGCATGTCTCTGAGACTGCGGCTTTTACGATATGTGATTCTGGGCCTATCACTGATGGTGGGTCCTACTATGTTATCGCTCTTAAGGATATTCCAGTTGTCGTTAAGGATTTTTTGTATTTTACGCGAACTGTTGTTATATGTCAAAATGACTCTTGTCTCATGGGAATTAGTGTTTTTCTCCTTATTACACAGAGTACTTGTTCTGTCGATGTTTTTCAGTTTATTGACTGCTCTGTTAAGTACCCATTCAGGGTACCCTCGCTCTCTAAAGCGTTTGATCATGATTTGTTCTTCTATCTGGTAGTTGTCTTCTGTACTACAATTCCTTCTCGCTCTCAGCAACTCCCCATACGGAATGCTCCATTTAAGGGTGTCTGGGTGTCCGCTGAGAGCGTGAAGAATACTGTTGCCAGCCGTTTCTTTACGGAATAGTCTGGTCTCAAGTGTGTTGTTGACTGCTTTGACTTTAACGTCCAGAAACTCTATTTCTTCTCTGTTAATGTTCTGTGTGAGTACTATATTATAGGCATTGGTGTTGAGTTTCTGAATGAATTCATTAGCCTCTTCTTCACTGCCCTCCCATATTAAAAAAAGGTCATTGATGTAACGCATCCAGGTTTTTACCCTTTTGAAATACTGGGAGAGACATGTGTCATTCCTGATCTCTATTTCCCACAAGCCTAAGAAAAGGCCCGCAAAGTTTGCCCCAAGTTTTGCGGGCCTTTTCTTAGGCTTGTGGGAAATAGATATCAGGAATGACACATGTCTCTCCCAGTATTTCAAAAGGGTCAAAACCTGGATGCGTACATCGATGACCTTTTTAATATGGGAGGGCAGTGAAGAAGAGGCTAATGAATTCATTCAGAAACTCAACACCAATGCCTATAATATAGTACTCACACAGAACATTAACAGAGAAGAAATAGAGTTTCTGGAAGTTAAAGTCAAAGCAGTCAACAACACACTTGAGACCAGACTATTCCGTAAAGAAACGGCTGGCAACAGTATTCTTCACGCTCTCAGCGGACACCCAGACATCCTTAAATGGAGCTTTCCGTATGGGGAGTTGCTGAGAGCGAGAAGGAATTGTAGTACAGAAGACAACTACCAGATGGAAGAACAAATCATGATCAAACACTTTAGAGAGCGAGGGTACCCTGAATGGGTACTTAACAGAGCAGTCAATAAACTGAAAAACATCGACAGAAAAAGTTATCTGTGTATTAAGGAGAAAAACACTAACTCCCATGAGACAAGAGTCATTTTGACATATAACAACAGTTCGCGTAAAATACAAAAAATCCTTGACGACAACTGGAATATCCTTAAGAGCGATAACATAGTAGGACCCACCATCAGTGATAGGCCCAGAATCACATATCGTAAAAGCCGCAGTCTCAGAGACATGCTCATGCAAGGGGATATTACAGAACGACAAATCACAAGCACACACAACCTCAAGGGTTTTTACCCTTGCGGACATTGTATGGCATGCAAAGCTAGCCACATGGTTAAGGAATTCAGTATGCCACACTCTGAAAAGAAAAGGCATTTCTCAATTCCTGACATGCAGTACTACATATGCGATTTACATCTTGACATGTCCTTGCAAAACGCTATGTAAGGAGCACTACGACATGGCCAAGAAAAGGGTACTTGAACACCTCAGGGCCATAAATAACAAGAACCCCAGTACCCGGTTGCCAGACATTTTCAAGAATATCACCTCTCCAACAGCTCACTTCTTAGTTACTTTGTTATCGAACAAGTACTAGGCAGCCCTAGAGGGGGTAATAGGGAACTTAAGCTCAGGAAAAAGAATTAAGATGGATTCTAGAACTTGAGACAAGATACCCGTATGGCCACAATTTAAATGAGGAATTAGCCACACATTTGATAGAAGAATAATGTCATTATGCATGTGTTCTTTCTTAGGAAGTTGCACAAATGATCCATGCTGCTTGATGTATTAATATAACTTCTCTTGCATGAACCAGTTCCCATGAACCATTATATGTCAAGCTAGAGTTATATTTTAATGTTTTAATCCTATGTTTTCTTTTATTCCATTCACAGGAAAGGAAGGGGCCCACCGAACACTCGGGCACTCACGGCCACCTAACCTTTTCTTCACCTCTACGAAGAGTGCACCACCACCGTATAGATAAGATTTTTTCTTGTATTTTTTCACTTATAGTCACCGTTTATGTTTTTTTGTCTTTGGACAGTAGACATTAATGAGCCACTTGGCGCTAGGATGGAATTTCCTACCAGGAAAAGGGTACAGACTACAGTATACCAGAACTGACCCCCCCTATGAATTACATTGCCACTAGCGCATTTGTATTGAGAAAGCATGGAATACCCTGTAATGGCACATCACTCTGACATCTTGTCGGTTTACCCACTACTCGCACTGTGCACTACCGTGTCGTGAAATGCCCACTACAACATATACTTGAATGGGGGTTTCCAATATGGCCACCATATTTTGCACGCAGCCAACCCGGCTCCGTGGCAGGGTCACGCAGTGCGAGCTCGGCCATGTAATTAATGAGGCCTTTCGCTGCATGCACATACCGGCCCACGCACTCTGTGGTGTTTATGACCCATATTGTATGGCGATATAATTTTTGATGCCACAAATGAGCGCTGAATGCGCAGCTGTACTCATGTATTTTACTTTAAATACTGCATTAATATAATAGCAATTTCTGTATGTTATACAATTAACTGCGCAGATATATAACAAGATGTGTAGACAGGTATACGAATATTCGTACTATATTTACATTTTGCAATGTTTTGGGCGCTCTAAGATGGCCGCCAATCTTTCCTGCATTGTTTTCTGTCCTCTTTTGACTGCCATTACTATTACTATGTAAACTCACGATATGCACTGGGTTCCTCGTGTGATCAAGGAAGTTTTGCTTCCGAAACGCGTTACCTTTAACTTAATAAACTTTCGTTGTACGAGATTCTGAGAGCGCGTGTTATTGGCATAGTCGAAGAAATATATATATATATATATATATATATATATATATATATATATATATATATATATATATATATTGTTCACCAAACTGCCCAAAGCATTCGAAGGGTCACTCGACGTTGCTCGCGCCATCCAGCCTGTTTTTGCTGCTACCCTCGTGTTCCAGCCATTATTAATAGATTTCCCGACGCGTTTCGAGGCTGTCATGCCTCTTCATCATGGGGTGCTGAACAAACGGCATCACAAACTCACATCACTTCAAATTATCGGCATCTTTTATTTCTACAAATCCTCCCCAAGGAGCCTGCCCAGTGCAGCTTCTTAGGATGCATCATGGGATATGTAGTTGCTGATGTGAGTAATTATATTCCCTTTAGTAGGTGCAATGTCCATTCGTAAAATTGAAGCTTTTAAATAAACAACACCCAGCACCCCATCTGGAGCCCTACTGTAGGGTAAATATATTGCTGCAAAGAGTGAATGACGATCGGAACCCACTGAGGGTAATATGTACTCCTAATGGACTACAAATGCCAGCATGCACGATTAAAATGGAATGAAAACAAACGCACTTAGCGAGGCCCACTAGGGGGCCAGTATAAAAGCATGCAGTTAATTAGCCTTGCTAATTGGAGTCTTCTGCCATCGTTCACGCTACAAGCTGCCTATGAGTAAGAGGCAGAGCGCCTCGAAACGCGTCAGGCATGATGAACTTTAAAAACTGGAATGAGGAAGCTGGGTTTCCCTTTTACAATAAACCGGATGGTTCTTGCAGTGGTTGTCGAGTGCGTCCTTAAAATGCTCTTGGGCCTTTGGTGAAACAAATATCAACACGGCAGCCCTGCCGTGA
Organism: Calotriton arnoldi; assembly: GCA_963921515.1. NCBI lineage: Eukaryota > Metazoa > Chordata > Amphibia > Caudata > Salamandridae > Calotriton > Calotriton arnoldi. The sequence continues at coordinate 1,634,707 of CAWUFW010002381.1, read as the reverse complement.
AGGACTGCACCATCTTCAATTTGACAGAGAGGCTGCGTGGTGGGAACTATTCCACGCCAGTTTTGCAGCACAGCTACTGTGGAAAACAACACCCAGCACCCCATCTGGAGCCCTACTGTAGGGTAAATATATTGCTGCAAAGAGTGAATGACGATCGGAACCCACTGAGGGTAATATGTACTCCTAATGGACTACAAATGCCAGCATGCACGATTAAAATGGAATGAAAACAAACGCACTTAGCGAGGCCCACTAGGGGGCCAGTATAAAAGCATGCAGTTAATTAGCCTTGCTAATTGGAGTCTTCTGCCATCGTTCACGCTACAAGCTGCCTATGAGTAAGAGGCAGAGCGCCTCGAAACGCGTCAGGCATGATGAACTTTAAAAACTGGAATGAGGAAGCTGGGTTTCCTTTTTACAATAAACCGGATGGTTCTTGCAGTGGTTGTCGAGTGCGTCCTTAAAATGCTCTTGGGCCTTTGGTGAAACAAATATCAACACGGCAGCCCTGCCGTGAAGGACTGCACCATCTTCAATTTGACAGAGAGGCTGCGTGGTGGGAACTATTCCACGCCAGTTTTGCAGCACAGCTACTGTGGAAAACAACACCCAGCACCCCATCTGGAGCCCTACTGTAGGGTAAATATATTGCTGCAAAGAGTGAATGACGATCGGAACCCACTGAGGGTAATATGTACTCCTAATGGACTACAAATGCCAGCATGCACGATTAAAATGGAATGAAAACAAACGCACTTAGCGAGGCCCACTAGGGGGCCAGTATAAAAGCATGCAGTTAATTAGCCTTGCTAATTGGAGTCTTCTGCCATCGTTCACGCTACAAGCTGCCTATGAGTAAGAGGCAGAGCGCCTCGAAACGCGTCAGGCATGATGAACTTTAAAAACTGGAATGAGGAAGCTGGGTTTCCCTTTTTACAATAAACCGGATGGTTCTTGCAGTGGTTGTCGAGTGCGTCCTTAAAATGCTCTTGGGCCTTTGGTGAAACAAATATCAACACGGCAGCCCTGCCGTGAAGGACTGCACCATCTTCAATTTGACAGAGAGGCTGCGTGGTGGGAACTATTCCACGCCAGTTTTGCAGCACAGCTACTGTGGAAAACAACACCCAGCACCCCATCTGGAGCCCTACTGTAGGGTAAATATATTGCTGCAAAGAGTGAATGACGATCGGAACCCACTGAGGGTAATATGTACTCCTAATGGACTACAAATGCCAGCATGCACGATTAAAATGGAATGAAAACAAACGCACTTAGCGAGGCCCACTAGGGGGCCAGTATAAAAGCATGCAGTTAATTAGCCTTGCTAATTGGAGTCTTCTGCCATCGTTCACGCTACAAGCTGCCTATGAGTAAGAGGCAGAGCGCCTCGAAACGCGTCAGGCATGATGAACTTTAAAAACTGGAATGAGGAAGCTGGGTTTCCCTTTTTACAATAAACCGGATGGTTCTTGCAGTGGTTGTCGAGTGCGTCCTTAAAATGCTCTTGGGCCTTTGGTGAAACAAATATCAACACGGCAGCCCTGCCGTGAAGGACTGCACCATCTTCAATTTGACAGAGAGGCTGCGTGGTGGGAACTATTCCACGCCAGTTTTGCAGCACAGCTACTGTGGAAAACAACACCCAGCACCCCATCTGGAGCCCTACTGTAGGGTAAATATATTGCTGCAAAGAGTGAATGACGATCGGAACCCACTGAGGGTAATATGTACTCCTAATGGACTACAAATGCCAGCATGCACGATTAAAATGGAATGAAAACAAACGCACTTAGCGAGGCCCACTAGGGGGCCAGTATAAAAGCATGCAGTTAATTAGCCTTGCTAATTGGAGTCTTCTGCCATCGTTCACGCTACAAGCTGCCTATGAGTAAGAGGCAGAGCGCCTCGAAACGCGTCAGGCATGATGAACTTTAAAAACTGGAATGAGGAAGCTGGGTTTCCTTTTTACAATAAACCGGATGGTTCTTGCAGTGGTTGTCGAGTGCGTCCTTAAAATGCTCTTGGGCCTTTGGTGAAACAAATATCAACACGGCAGCCCTGCCGTGAAGGACTGCACCATCTTCAATTTGACAGAGAGGCTGCGTGGTGGGAACTATTCCACGCCAGTTTTGCAGCACAGCTACTGTGGAAAACAACACCCAGCACCCCATCTGGAGCCCTACTGTAGGGTAAATATATTGCTGCAAAGAGTGAATGACGATCGGAACCCACTGAGGGTAATATGTACTCCTAATGGACTACAAATGCCAGCATGCACGATTAAAATGGAATGAAAACAAACGCACTTAGCGAGGCCCACTAGGGGGCCAGTATAAAAGCATGCAGTTAATTAGCCTTGCTAATTGGAGTCTTCTGCCATCGTTCACGCTACAAGCTGCCTATGAGTAAGAGGCAGAGCGCCTCGAAACGCGTCAGGCATGATGAACTTTAAAAACTGGAATGAGGAAGCTGGGTTTCCCTTTTTACAATAAACCGGATGGTTCTTGCAGTGGTTGTCGAGTGCGTCCTTAAAATGCTCTTGGGCCTTTGGTGAAACAAATATCAACACGGCAGCCCTGCCGTGAAGGACTGCACCATCTTCAATTTGACAGAGAGGCTGCGTGGTGGGAACTATTCCACGCCAGTTTTGCAGCACAGCTACTGTGGAAAACAACACCCAGCACCCCATCTGGAGCCCTACTGTAGGGTAAATATATTGCTGCAAAGAGTGAATGACGATCGGAACCCACTGAGGGTAATATGTACTCCTAATGGACTACAAATGCCAGCATGCACGATTAAAATGGAATGAAAACAAACGCACTTAGCGAGGCCCACTAGGGGGCCAGTATAAAAGCATGCAGTTAATTAGCCTTGCTAATTGGAGTCTTCTGCCATCGTTCACGCTACAAGCTGCCTATGAGTAAGAGGCAGAGCGCCTCGAAACGCGTCAGGCATGATGAACTTTAAAAACTGGAATGAGGAAGCTGGGTTTCCTTTTTACAATAAACCGGATGGTTCTTGCAGTGGTTGTCGAGTGCGTCCTTAAAATGCTCTTGGGCCTTTGGTGAAACATATATATATATATATATATATATATATATATATATATATATATATATATATATATATATATATATATATATATATATATATATATATATATATATATATATATATATATATATATAATAGTACTCAGGAGGATATTGCAGTTAAAATGTGCATGCGTTATCTGAAATGTGATTTCACATTTCAGATAACGCATGCACATTTTAACTATAATATCCTCCTGGAGTACTCTTTATATACCCAGGCCTCAGCATTGCAAAATGAAAGGAGAATTGTTGTCTGTATACTTCAAAGATGTGCCCAGTGTTGTTCGTGTGCTCTGCAGAGGGGTGGAAGTAAAGGGTAGAACACGCTAGATTTTTAGTATAAGCACCATGTAAATTATTAGCATATACAGTATTTGTTTGTTATTTTAACCCATGTGGACTCCCTCAAAAAGTAATGCTGATCCAACACTAATGTACCAACCTTGGTAGTCTCTCAAATAGATGATTTTCTCGTTTATTCTTTGAAAAACAACATGTGATCTAAGTATGAGAGATCTTAACAAATACATTTGTAAACTCATCGACTCAATCCACAGGCAGATGGTCTAATCGAAGAAGGAACCCAGCTAGTAAACTTCATGTCTAATGTTTTTGGTAATGTGGCACATTTGTCTTCTAGATCTTTTCATTCTTCATATTACAGATCTTTGGATGATTTTTTTTCCTCTCGAGACCACCATGAAACAGTGCAAAAAATGGAGAAATGCGTTTTGTTTTTTGTTTCTTAGGGGTGTATTTCAGTAAAAAATAAAAACTATACTGAGTGGATCTAAAATGACATGACAGGCTGCTCGGCACTACATTTCTAATGAGAGAGGTCCCACAACATGGTGAGGTTGTCTAGATAAGGCAGACCGCCCTCTCTTTGACACCAAAGGCTAAATTAGGCTAACAGAGATAAGTTATTATGAAATATTAATTAAATCACATATAGCAGTGACGGCGTCATTTGGATTAGAGGGAAAAATCTAATGTTAAAATCCAAATGTGACCAAGTTCTCGCTGGGCTTTACTAGTCTATCTCAACAACATTTATATAATTGAATATATAATAAACAAATACATGTACTAAGCGGTAAACACATATATCCCAATATGCAGAAATGTAATCACTGCACTTTATTTCCTTCAGCTGCATTACAATGGCTCTTTAAATAAGGCTGCATTTTGCATAGATCAAACTTAAAGAGAGATGTAAATCACCGTTTCACATGTTACTAAATGAAGCAATGGACATGTCGTGACGTGTACATTACACTTTCACCAAATGTTGTTCTGCATTTTTTAACTTAATGTTTCTAAACACATACAAATAGAAAAAAACGATTTTAAATATCGAGACAAATGAATACAGAAAGAATGTACCCCATTGTTTCAAACACATTCATCTGAGGAGATTCAAACGCACCAACGTAGTCTTACCTGGTCTAACAACTGGTTGTAAAGTTCATGGCAGTTGTCAAAAACATATCTGTAAGTGGCATCTAAACAGGCTCGGACACAGTCCTTTACAACAGTGCTGGCTCTTGGGGGACTCTGTAACTCCAAAACCTGTAGAGCAGAGGCACAAATCATGGGGTTAAACAAAAAAAAGTGGAAAAGTATTGTAGCTATGTAACAAAAAAATGTTACTCCCATATGTAAAGTAAAACATTTTAAGCACAAGAATACAACGATGGAACGTCTGCGGAGCAAACTCAGATTTACAGAAACTAATAAAAAGGCTGAAGAACTATAGGGAGCATACTTTGTACAGGTATATATTGATATACTTAAAACCGATGAATGATTTATGAAAATATAGAAGTAACGTGGTGACAATAATAATAAAAGAAAAGGCTTTATAAACCGTTGTCTCTAAGTTCTGTAAGTAACAGACGAACTGAAGACTCGAAGTTTGCAGTGGGCGTGCAAATTAGATCTTATTGGATTGTATTATCCTGTAACCCCCTACATCATTCTGACTATATCGCTTTACTGATATAGTTAGGATTGTGTTTCTTTAGGAAATACCGTTTTTGTGTTGCTAACTACTTTGGCGCCAGTTGACAAAACCCCACAAAATGTTGCAAAAAAGTGTGTCTTTCTGACTAGTTTCTGCATGGAAAGTTTCGAGGTGATCAGTCAAGCAGGGACTGAGACAAAGAGGGGGCCCAATACATGTTTTCCCCCTTCATTTTTCCATAGGAACTTTAGACACAGTTGTAGCCCAAACTGCTGAATTGATTTACACCAAAACACAAAAAGCACTCTTTCTGGATCATTAACTCGTACCCTCGCCATGCGCTGCTAATTACCCCACATATTACAACACTCATGACATCTTCTATGACATTATTGATATCATTGCAACATTTGTAATGATTTTATTGATGAGAAAACTGTGCATGGTAAGTTATAGTTAACTTAGGACAAGAGTTATACTTGAGATAACTTTAACTGGTGAATTTCCGTTGTTTTTACAGTTAAAACGTTATGTTGTTAAGGAACATTTCACCTAACTATAACATTTTGGTTTTATCAGTGAATAAATAAATATGTATTTATTATATCTTGGCTTGAAAACCAGCTAGGGCCAGGTTTATTTATGTGCTCAATTTTCACAGAAGTAACTTATAAAGATCCATACACAAAGGACGATTTTGCTGTTGCAGGACATTCAGTTTATGAAGAGTATCACATGTGCCACTCCTATTACTAACTCATGGGGCCTTATCCTGGTACCAATTCTTTGTTCAGTATTGATGCAGAAGGCATATGCACATCTTTCTTTCCATCTGCTGTGCATGCATTATCTTGAAAAATAACCAAATTAGTGCATGTGCTGCTGACAGCAAAGTTCGGAAACACGAAGAGGCAATTACTGACTGTGTAAACGAGCTCTGCTGTCTGCTATTTTGACAATGAGTCAGAGATATTTAAAATTGGTTTATGAGCTGAAGACAGGAAAAAGAGCGCACATAGCTCTTTTGCACCAGCGCAGTGCAGAGAATGGGCTCATGATACAGTCCCAAGAGTACAATAGTGGGTTAGGCCTTAGAAGTCCTACAATAATAACCAACAAGGATAATGAGCAGTAATTCCATAATTCCCTAGCATAAAGAGAAATGGCTTCCCAAACGTACTGCCAGTGGTCCCTCAGTCTGAATATCTTACTGTTACAAGGAGTGATATGCGACAGACTTCAGCATGAGTTTGGTGACATTTTACTTAAAGTCAAAGTCAATCACATTACAGGCAGCCACTCGCCGACACCTGCTCCCTGCCACCTCCAAGTGACGCACCACTCAATCACCATTCCATTATAACTGTCACGGAGAGTGGAACAGAGGTGTCACCAGCTGGAAGTATCATGAGGCAGCGCTCGCCACATTAACACTCCCCCCATTTCCCATTATGTTGGAAAGTCATCCTGTGTTCCCTGTGCACCCCCATTTATTGCTGACCGGTACTGGTGGTAACTAACTCCGATTGTCCCTGGGCTCTGGTTAACCAGGCCCAGGGCCAGTGCTATGGTGAAATCACAGTGAAAACACACACATACATGAGGGCAGCGGCGGCCGTTCCTTTAAGGCAGAGGATCACTGCCCCCCCTGCCTCCACCAGTACATAATGCGATAATAAAAAGGGTTTTAAACCAGTTTTATTATCGTTTTATTTTAATCCCCTGGACCCGCCCCCAGGACTCTGACGAGTCTTGGGGGCGGGTCCAGGGGATGACACTGCTGGTGGGGGAATGGTGGGCACTCCCTTCACTGCACATGAGGTGTTTGGCTGGCCGTCTCAAGCTGGCCAAAGCCCTCATGCGCAGTAAAGCTCAATTCCAGCCTCAGCTGTGTTGCTGGGGCTTGGAATACAAGTTGCCAACGCTCAGGCCAATCCCCAAGCTGCTCTCATGCGACAGCATCTTCAGGATTGGCCACAGGGCAAACTGGGAGCCTGTGCCCAGAGCCAGAAGCAGGAAGTTCCAATGCCCAGGAAATGGCGGCGGCAGCACCAGCATTAAGGTAAGTTTATTTGGTTTCTTCCTTTTTTGGTGCCCAAACCCTCCCCACCTCCCCCCTCCGGCCCGGACCCCCCCCCCCACTTTCAGGGGATGTGCCGCTACTTCGTGAGGGTACACTATATATTAGTGTACAATTATAATTGGCATGACCTACCCTATAAGTCCCTAGTACATAATAAGGCAGGGGGATTAAAGCTACCCTTAAGTCCCTAGTATATAATAGGACATGGCAGTTTAGAGGCCAGCAGCCCTTTCTGCACTTGCATGTGTGCACTGCTGAGAGCCTGAGTTCATTTTGAAAGCAGCCCTGTGTTGCAGCACTGCTTTTAAATGTAAAATGTGCCCAAACTCGACTTTGGTGGTAGAGGCACATAAAAAGTGATAAACTACAATATCTTGGCATACTAGGTACCCCCAGGGTCTCCCCTAGGTATCCCAGGGGTAGGGAGTCAAGTAAGTATAAGGAGGACCTTTATGAAAGAGGTTTTATATGCCCTGGGGATAGAGAGGCATTTCACTTCCCTCATTGCAGTAAAGTGGTTCGTTGGGGTGAAAATTGTGTGGCATTAGGAAGGGGTCAAAAGTTGAGAGAGTCACAGGCGCACCAAGGTTGGTTTGTATTGTGGTAATTTTGTTTTGAAGAAGTCGCTTAACTCCTGGCCTATTTTAGGGGTTACAAAGACTGGGGAAAGCGCGTACTTCGGCGCCCATAATGCAAGAGACAATATTAAAGATTTCTTTAGGCCTGTTTTTGGCAGTAATTGTTTGTTAGAAATTAGAGCAAGGTTTTTTTTATATTGTTATGGTAGCATCTGAGGTCCATTTGATAGGCAGTTTTATATGCGTCCAGATATTCTCTCCTCCAGGATCTCTCGAGTTTTTCACCGTTTTTTCTTTCTGTGCCTAGTTCAGAGGAGAACCAGGGTGCAGTTGAGGTGGATCTCTGCTTCTTTGGAGTGGAAAATTGTTTGGGACAATGAAGTCAGAAGCGTCAGAGAGCCATTGGATCAATGAGGATGTGTCTCTATTGGCGTTACACGAAAGCTTGGGTTTTGAGCAAATAAGGGTTTTCTGTAGGGCAGACATGTTCACCCTATTCCAAGGTCTAGTGAAGGAGTTTTAAGGATTAGGTTGTGTATCTCCCCAAGTTAGGGGAGAATCCTGAGTAAACGTTAGTGAAATGTGGTCAGACCAGGTTTTTTAGACTGGTGTCTATAGGCCATTCGGTGTGTGAGAGAGAATTACGACAATGGTGTGCCCTGCCTTATGTGTATGGCCAGAAGGAATAAGACCAATGTTGAGGGCTGTGTTAGCATCTAGGAAGGATCTGGTCTGTTTGTCATCTGACTTGTCCATGTGGAGGTTTAAATCTCCAAGTATGGTGAAATTGGAGTATTTTATTACTAAGGGGGCAAGGGCTGAGTCTACAGAATCAGAAAAGTCACTTCAAAGACTACACAAATACATTAATGTTACATGAAATAAAACAACAGCACTGAAGACTAAGGGGCCGATTCCGATCTCGGCCGGTAGGGCTCCGAATCGGATTCGGATTTACCGGATCCGATTCGGAGCCCTGTTTCCTGACCGAATCGTACGCGGGTCCGGCCGAGCGAGTACGATGCAGGCACCCGCGAAATCTCCAACCGACTCGAACGCGGCTTCAACACGCTCCGACCGACTCGCATGGACACGACTCACACCGCGCTATGGAGACGTTTCCCGGCCGGGTAAGTACGATGCGCGCCGCGAGCAGTCCGATCGACTCGCGCCGTCCGGCTCGAAAAAGCTGTCGGAGCCGGACTTTGGGGGTCCGCGTCGGACCCCCTGTACGCGTAGGCGCGCGAGTCGCACACAGGGGGGACCCATGGGTCCCCCCTACCTGTGCATGTACGCCGCGATGCGCATCGACGCGGACCTGCTGTAGGGGGCGCCCTTGTTCGTGTCGTGCCCATTGAGTCAATGGGAGCCTGCGTACGCGTTGTACGACCGGCTCCCATTGACTTCAATGGGAGTCCGACCGACTCAAGTCCGATGGCATGCGTGCGCATCGTACTCGTTCGGTCGGACTGCCAGAGTCCGATTCGGTCGGAAATCTCTCCGGGTCCGGCTCGGTCGGAGAGATTTCCGGCCCGAATCGGAATCGGCCCCTAAATAGTGAAATTATATATTTCTTAACTTTGCTCTAATGAAGAAATTCAGGTGTAAACTTTGGATGATCAATAAGTCAGATCCTAGTTATTTGTAAATGTATCAAGTAAATACAGTTGGGGAATATAATAATAATTATTACAAATATATAAATGCAACAAAAATCATATAGGCATTTTTAGGACTTGTTAGAGACAGCTTTAGTTCAGTTGCGGCTCCTCCACTAGGGCGGATGAGTGCCGCCCCACTGCATTTTTTGCAGTGGAAAAGGGAAAAATAAAATGATGATAACACTACGTATTATCATTTTATTTTCCCTTTGTAATGCAGCTTTATGGGGCGAGGCTTGGCTGTCATCACAGCCAGCAAGGGGAGAGATGGTGAGCACTTAACATGACTGTTTGGTCGGCCCTCTTGGGCTGCATTGCAGCATTGTGATTGGCTTAGGGGAGGGAGCCTGAATTTCCTGCTTCAGAGGACAATGCGAGGCAAAGCGGCAGTCTAGCGGTTGGCAGCAAGGTAAGTTCATTTTAATTTATTTTTCAATCGCCCTCCCCACCTGTGTTACTCGGTGGCAGTCGCCACTGCTTTAGTTGTCTTACCAAGATTATAGTATCATTCCATTGTTTGCAACCCATGTTATAGCCATTAAATTTTGCGACTATCTCTCATGACAAAGGGAACATTTACTTTCCAGTGATTATTTCCTACGTGCAGAGCATGACGCTGCCTAAAGATGCTTACTATTTTTCCTAACATAGTGCCCATGGCAGAGCTTGGCAAGTCCCTGTTTCAGGGTTCCTCCTGTAGAACATAACACCATAGGTTGATGGTCTTCAACTGCCTCCTTCTACATGTCTCTGAGGCAGGACACACCAAACTCTTCTTCTGCACTGTACTTATAGAAGAGGAACTTCCTCCTTTTACTAGTGCCTCATGTTATGACATGTTTCTAACTGACCTTTCCCTGTTTCCCTGTTTCTGCCTTTGCCAATGGTATGTGGAATTTGAGCTGGATGTACCCCCATCATCTCGGCAGAGACAGGAGCACATCAGCTACTGGTGCTTTGTCTCATGAGTAGACCCGGAGCCTTCACCTTGACAAGCTAAGGGCACATTCCACGTGGCATCTTACCCAGCATGCTGCCATTGGGATGTATTTTGTGTATGCAACCACAAAAGAAACTCCCAATTTGTGGACTTCTTTCTCAGGCCATCGTAAAAGATATGCCCACATTCCTTCAAGACACCAACGATGTCCTGCGCACCCTAGAAGGGTTTGAGTTTGACAGAAGCACTGACTACTTAGGCTCTTTTGACGTGGAGTCACTATACACTTGTATACCGCAAGACCAGACTCTTCGAACTATTGAGGCACTACTCAACACCGCTGATTTGGATACCATCACCCCTGTACCTTTCATCATGACCTGTGCCACAATGGTCATGCAAAAAAACTTTTTCCAAAATGAAGAAACCCTATTTCTACAGGTCTTGGGCACTTCAATGGGCAGTACTTTCGCCCTGAGCTTGGCGAATCTATATGTCCATTCGATTGAACAAAATACCATTCTCACGACCAACAATCCATTCATATCTAAAATTCGGCTCTGGAAACGTTACATCGATGATGTGCTGGTGGTATGGCAGGGAACTAGTGAGGAGATAGAAAACCTTCATCTCTGGCTCAACTCCTGCAACAATTTTCAGAAATTTACTTGTGAATATAACAAAGTTCAAATCCCCTTCCTGGATTTATTAATCTACAGCACTGAGGATGGCCTCGGGACTGAACTTTATACTAAACCTATGGCAAGAAACTCGCTGCTGTCCTATGCTAGTTATCATCCCAAATCACTCTGGGATAACTTGCCCTTCGGCCAGTACTTAAGGATTCGACGCAACTGCTCAGATGTGGCTAAATACAAGAGACATGCATCGACTTTGGCTGGAAATCTAATGGACCGCCAGTATCCACGTTCATTGGTTCAGAAATCCCTTAAGAGAGCGCGCAACAACCACCGGCAGGCCCTCCTTCAGCGACAACCCCCAAAAGAAAACTACAAAAATGTGTCTACAAGAACTGGCACATTTTGAATAAGGGTAATGGTAGGCTCTCTAAACCTATGTTTGCATTAAAACGCAGCACCAACCTTAGGGACCAGTTGGTACATACAAGTCCGCGCATTAAACAGCCACCTGCACCAAGTACACTCTGGAACCTCCCCCAGTCAAGGGACACTTCCCCTGTGGTAATTGCAGTATGTGCAGTCAGACTTCACCAACAACCAACATAGACATAGGCACAGACCGAGCTCGGGAGTTGAGACTTCATACCAACTGCAACTCTGAGGGCTTGATATACCTGATTACTTGCCCCTGCGGCCTCAGGAATATCGGCATGACTACGAGAAAGGTAAGGACACGTATGCTGGAGCACAGAAGCACCATTAGATGCAGGAGACAGATTAACAAGCTGACCACACATTTTTTTTAAATAGGTCATGATGCTAACGATTTCAAGTGGGTGGTTCTTGATAAATCCACTCTGACGCGCTCCACTGCCAACTTGACACAACTCCTTTTTCGGAGAGAACAACGTTGGGTTTTCAGGCTGCATACCGATAGCCAGAGCCTGAATGATGAGATTCTCTGGTTCAGCCTACCCCCCTAAACTCTGACCCGGGCTCTAGCTCAGTTCCTGCTCCATTTTTGTTCACCCCTCTTTTTGGAGTTCTATATTTATTTTTCTGGAACCTCGTGCCCCACCATGAACCCTTGTTGATTCCCATTGTTCATGTTTCAACAACCCTCCCTTGGGTTGTGGAACAGTTAGGTACCTCTCCCTTGGGACATCTCCCGGGCACCTCTTTCTTCAAGGCAGGCACTTGCTATCTTCACCCATTAGGCCACGCACTATCACCTTCCATTTGGCCCCTCCATTCCCACATTATTGGGATTTCTCCATACATGGCCCACTTTTGGACCATCCCACAAAGGTTGGGACATTCTTTTTCCACTCGGCACTTTCACACTATTCCAAGATGGCCACCATTCCTTGTGGCTTTTCATGGAGTCCCTTTTTTGTGTCCTCATGGACCAACCCACACCGGATGGTACCATTCTTTCACCTCTCCTACTCTTCCAAGATGGCCGCCATTTCCAGCACCTCCGCGAGTCCGTCCTTGCTATTTGTTATGGTGGGGGCGGAGCCGCCGCCTACTTCGAGTACTTAGGTCCCGGCAGAGATCTTTACTATTCACCAGCTCTCCCGGGACGCACACCGGAGCATGGTCGATCCGAGCAGAGGTAAGCGAGAATCCTTGGGTCCGACTATACGTACCCGACTCTAGACCCCCTTGGACCCCGCCACACCGGCCGGTCTAATTCCGCCCTGCCGCGTAGCCTTGCTCTATGGCCACTGTTCGTCCAGTCCAGCTTGCCCGACCATACCGCACACCACTGTGCGTTTATCTCAGTCGGGGTTAACTATGCAGCTCCTCGTGTCCCGCATCAGACATGCGTTGCCAGCATGACGCCATAGCGTACCGCGCATCACTGTGTGTTTATCCCAGTCGGAGTTAACTATGCAGCTCCTCGTGTCCCTCACCAGACACGCGTTGCCAGTATGACGCCTCAGCGTCCTCTTCTACTTCGCTGTCATAGCCATCTGTACTGATCCCCGTTAGTCACCGGGGATTAGGGTTTCTCACACCTGCAGTGCTGATGGTAGGCTCCCTCCTCGCAGCCAACCAGGACAGTCCTCCCGGTGCCGTATCCCTTCTTTGGCCATTATGTTCCCCGTAGCTACAGTCCCGTTCTCTGCCACGTTTTTTGAGCAGCCGAACTAGGACACTCCTCCAGGTGCCTTACTTTATATTTTCCCTCTACATTTTGAATTTCATGCTTTTATTTGAATTTCATGCATTTATCAGTCTTGCCACCCCGCACACCTTGGTAGCCATGGGTTGCCGTGTTCTCCAGGCTCATTCGCCTATCAACCATAGCCTGTGCTGCCTCCCTGCTTCGTTGACACAGGTTTCTGCCGGCTTTGTGCCCTGCCTATTGCTATGGCGCACCAGGTTGTTTCTGTGCTTCAGTTGCAATATTATTACCAAGAATCACTTTGAAATATGCACACACAGGATCATCCTATTTTATTTTAACCAACTGTTGGATTTGGTGTATGATGTTATGACTGTGATTTACAGCCACACGTGCCCCCTCCTCTCAATCATTTAAGGTTTAATGGAACCCTCCTCGAGTGTGCCGAGGACGAGTTACCACTAGCGCCCCGCAAATGACGGGTAAGCTTTTACCTTCTGTCAAGGTTTTTTTGTACTATTGTTCATACGTAGCCATTGGGTTTAAACCTTAATAGTATATTGTTGTGGCGCGTTTATTAAGGAGTGTAATTGTGGTACATGCTGTACATATCAAATAAACGCAATTTTTGATTTATAGGAACACCGCTGAACTCCAGCTAATCACGACTGACGCCCATTCCGCCAGCCGTTGCATCACTTGAACACCAACCGGTGTCTGGTCTGGTGTCACTTTTTCTCACTTTATTCATTAGGTCCTGAAGAAAGCCACAGCACCTCTACAGAGGGCAAAATGGCTGAAACATGTCGACCCTTTGATCACATACAACCATGCTAGGTTGAATTCTCTGGGCATGGTGGTGTAATTGGTTTTAACCCTGACCCCTGGGTGTATCAATAAAATTGTCTATCAACACACCAGGGAGTTAGTTTTATCCTCACTAACACTTTCCTTCTCACACTCTCCCTCCACACCCTGGCTCATCACAGGTTTTAGTATACCTCGTCTTATTTACAATCAAAATATCCCTGAGCTCCTCCCTCTTAGTGAGGGGGTTGTAGCCCGCACCGCAACCAGGTTCGCGGTGCGAGTAGGTTCCCTATGATGAAGCATGTCACCTATGGGTGAGTGAGGGAATTCGTTCGATAAAACGGAATCCCCCCCACACTCCTTCTACTTGTGTTTTTAATTCTCTTGACCCAGGGTGGCCTTTGTGTGTTATTATGTATTTTGTGTAAACATGTATTTATCATTTTGGAAACAGTACCAAAGGCTGGGACTTATAGCCAATGGGGTAAGTAGACAATCAGTGTAATTAACTCTTCTTAATTGTCCTTGAGCCCAGCTGGGCTGCTGTCGGGAGGGAGGAAGGTGCCTGTGGTATTTTAGGCATTTAGATATTCAATAACACATATGGACTACCTCCTCTTTCTTACCTTGCCCCTGACTTGCCTCCAAAAGGATCCCCATACAAATATTGTTTCCTCTACGCCCACCAGAATTGCAGGAAGGCCCCCCTGGAGTATCCTGCCTCCTGCACATCTGCCCAATCTGCAAAACAGGTCTATCTTTGTACATAATCTCTTATACATACCTTCACTATCATATGTACACCAGCTTAAAATACAGGAACTAAGCAGTGTGCAGCTAGCCCTAGCGCTATAATCCCTTGCACCCATTATAGCTTGAGGATGGAAGAACTGTACAGCTAGTCTTACTTATGCCTACCCCAAATCTGCTTCATCAGTGTATCCGTCCAAGCCTGAAGGGAGGATCGAAGGTATCAGCCTGAGCAACTCCTCCTTATTCCTGCATCAATTTCATAACCCTTATCACTCTCTGTGGCATCCTACGCTCCTACCCTCACCTTCAGAGGGACCCAAGAAACACTACTGCAGCCCTGCACTGGCCACCGCCTGTAGACACTAGGGAGTGTCTAGCTGTGCAACTGGCCATTGTGTAGGTGGCTCATGACTACTTGGGCTGTCTTTGCACTCTTTACATAAACAAATTGTTAGGTTTAAACATGAAAAGCAGTCTGCATTGTCTATCGAAATCCATCTGATGGTATTCCTTATTCCATATCATTGATGGTTGACCTTATAGAATTCACGATCCTGTAGTCCCTCACAAATTGTAGTCCTACATTTACGACTGTGGTCCGTCCTCATTTTTGGCCATCAAAATCTGTTCACACACTCATTTACCTATTCATTCAACCAAGGGCACAATCACTGCCCCACTTATGTATGTATATACTCATCCATTCATTCATCTATGCACTTATCTAACCATTTATCCACAAATTGAATCATTTTCACATTTTGTCACTCACCCATCCCAGAAAGAAAACACACAAACTTGCCAATCAATAAAGAAGCACTTGCAGTTATAAAAAGACAGACCTATTTACTTTGTCAATGCATATTTCAAATTGTACCGAATATCATCTAGTAATTTGAATTTACATGAATTTTGTGTATTCCCTCTATTGTAATACACTTAACATCTATTGAACCTTACAATGGTGAAACATACTATGCGCTTAACTGGTCTTTTAGAATTTAACTAATTTCAGGATGCAATTTATAATGAGTTCAAGATTAGCTCTCAAGAGCATTACATTACTTACTTTGCATCAATTGTTTGGGTACTAGCTTTAGCAGTCTCCACCTATCCCTTGCTTGCTATTCCAGGAGAGGTGAGGGGTGATCAAGGCGCTCTATTTATAGTGGCATCGGCTGTACCAATCCCCAATATTAGTTCAGTAAGATCTTATCCCCACAAATCACAGCAGCAAATTTTGTGATAAAGCAGCAATATTTGGGTATTGTGTGTGAAATATATGTATTTCAGGATGAAAACAAGTCTGTCATTTGCATCACTCTTCAGTTTTCATTTGCACTAATGACTAGGAGGAGGCCAGTTCAGGCATTGAAATAATATCAGATCGCATAGCCATGAACCAGCCTTCCTTAAGTCCTTAAGACAAAAGAAAAGGTCTGCTACCATTAATCATCCCAGTCCATTGCCTAAGCTCTCTCAGAATATGTCTTAGAGGAAGTGCAGCAGTTAAGACTGCACAACTTATTTTTTTAATTTTTATTTTACAGAGTTTTATATAGCGCGAACTTGACCCGACGGTATTGGGTATCAGATCGCTTTAAACGAGCACCAATTGGATTACATGAGGACACATTCATTTTTGTTAGGCACAGGGAGATTAAGTGATTTGCCCAGAATCATAGGATGTTGCACGTCCTTGCCGAGACTCGAACCCGGTTCCCTAGATTTGAGGTCGACCGCCCTAGCCGTTAGGCCAACTCCTCTCCCCAAAACTTCCTTACACCACTATTTTCAATCACTTACGTGACAAATAAGATATATAAACTCTGGTACAGCCACCCTAAAACACAACTGGATGCAGATCACCAGAAACAGAATCACAGATACAGCAGTCTAGAATTTAAATATGATGATATTGATAATTGCTCTCAAGGGCTGGCCTTAGAATTTTGGTGATTCCAGTGCTAAGCCCAGTCCAGTGTTCAAACCAGCCATTAAGCAGGTGCATAGGTCCAACCCCCTCTGGAGTTACTTGCGACCAGTCCTTCAACGGGTGAAGGCCCTTGTGGACCGAGTCTAGCTCCTTGAGGCACCCACCTCACCTATTGCCCTCTCGTGCTCTCTCTCACCTTGTTCTTGTTCCATGACTTTTGTGCCACTTTTCTTGTACTTTGTGCCTTTTCTTTTGCTCTTTCTGCGACTGCCTGTGTATTTTAATCTTTTCTCTCTTTTTGCCTTTTGTGTCTGAACTGCCCAGTGCCAGAAACCTGGTCCTCCCCTGACACACCACTACCCCACCGCTCTCCTTCGTGCTTGAACATAGGATGTCTCACCTCCCTCTGCTGATGTGCAACACCACACAACACGGAAGAAGCTTTCACCTGATCCCTCTGCCACTTCAACAGGGGTGACAAATGCAAAAATAACAGTTGATGGACAGAATGCAGAACAATGTCATACATTCACCCCAGTACAGAGATCTGGGCCTAAATCCATCGTTTTTTTGCTCACCATGCCATTCCAGTTTGAACCCAGCCATATGCAAATCAGTCTTGACCCTGTGCCTCATGGGAACAGTCCAGCCCGAACTGCCAAGCCAGGTTCTCCCTGGACTGGAAACAAGCATCCTAGGACCGGTTTCGGGGTTTCACCCCTCTTCAGCCAGGATAGCTTGATTCCAGTGGCATGGAGAGCACGGGACCCACGTCTGGGCATACCCATCCCACTCGGGGTGACAAATGCAAAAATAACAGTTGATGGACAGAATGCAGAACAATGTCATACATTCACCCCAGTACAGAGATCTGGGCCTAAATCCATCATTTTTTGCTCACCATGCCATTCCAGTTTGAACCCAGCCATATGCAAATCAGTCTTGACCCTGTGCCTCATGGGAACAGTCCAGCCCGAACTGCCAAGCCAGGTTCTCCCTGGACTGGAAACAAGCATCCTCGGACCGGTTTCGGGGTTTCACCCCTCTTCAGCCAGGATAGCTTGATTCCAGTGGCATGGAGAGCACGGACCCACGTCTGGGCATACCCGTCCCACTCGGGGTGACAAATGCAAAAATAACAGTTGATGGACAGAATGCAGAACAATGTCATACATTCACCCCAGTACAGAGATCTGGGCCTAAATCCATCGTTTTTTTGCTCACCATGCCATTCCAGTTTGAACCCAGCCATATGCAAATCAGTCTTGACCCTGTGCCTCATGGGAACAGTCCAACCCGAACTGCCAAGCCAGGTTCTCCCTGGACTGGATACAAGCATCCTAGGACCGGTTTCGGGGTTTCACCCCTCTTCAGCCAGGATAGCTTAATTCCAGTGGCATGGAGAGCACGGGACCCACGTCTGGGCATACCCGTCCCACTCGGGGTGACAAATGCAAAAATAACAGTTGATGGACAGAATGCAGAACAATGTCATACATTCACCCCAGTACAGAGATCTGGGCCTAAATCCATCGTTTTTTTGCTCACCATGCCATTCCAGTTTGAACCCAGCCATATGCAAATCAGTCTTGACCCTGTGCCTCATGGGAACAGTCCAGCCCGAACTGCCAAGCCAGGTTCTCCCTGGACTGGAAACAAGCATCCTAGGACCGGTTTCGGGGTTTCACCCCTCTTCAGCCAGGATAGCTTGATTCCAGTGGCATGGAGAGCACGGGACCCACGTCTGGGCATACCCGTCCCACTCGGGGTGACAAATGCAAAAATAACAGTTGATGGACAGAATGCAGAACAATGTCATACATTCACCCCAGTACAGAGATCTGGGCCTAAATCCATCGTTTTTTGCTCACCATGCCATTCCAGTTTGAACCCAGCCATATGCAAATCAGTCTTGACCCTGTGCCTCATGGGAACAGTCCAGCCCGAACTGCCAAGCCAGGTTCTTCCTGGGCTGGAAACAAGCATCCTGGGACCGGTTTCGGGGTTTCACCCTCTTCAGCCAGGATAGCTTGATTCCAGTGGCATGGAGAGCACGGGACCCACGTCTGGGCATACCCGTCCCACTCGGGGTGACAAATGCAAAAATAACAGTTGATGGACAGAATGCAGAACAATGTCATACATTCACCCCAGTACAGAGATCTGGGCCTAAATCCATCGTTTTTTTGCTCACCATGTCATTCCAGTTTGAACCCAGCCATATGCAAATCAGTCTTGACCCTGTGCCTCATGGGAACAGTCCAGTCCAAACTGCCAAGCCAGGTTCTCCCTGGACTGGAAACAAGCATCCTAGGACCGGTTTCGGGGTTTCACCCCTCTTCAGCCAGGATAGCTTGATTCCAGTGGCATGGAGAGCACGGGACCCACGTCTGGGCATACCCGTCCCACTCGGGGTGACAAATGCAAAAATAACAGTTGATGGACAGAATGCAGAACAATGTCATACATTCACCCCAGTACAGAGAACTGGGCCTAAATCCATCGATTTTTTGCTCACCATGCCATTCCAGTTTGAACCCAGCCATATGCAAATCAGTCTTGACCCTGTGCCTCATGGGAACAGTCCAGCCCGAACTGCCAATCCAGGTTCTCCCTGGACTGGAAACAAGCATCCTAGGACCGGTTTCGGGGTTTCACCCCTCTTCAGCCAGGATAGCTTGATTCCAGTGGCATGGAGAGCACGGGACCCACATCTGGGCATACCCGTCCCACTCGGGGTGACAAATGCAAAAATAACAGTTGATGGACAGAATGCAGAACAATGTCATACATTCACCCCAGTACAGAGATCTGGGCCTAAATCCATCGTTTTTTTGCTCACCATGCCATTCCAGTTTGAACCCAGCCATATGCAAATCAGTCTCTGCATTCTGTCCATCAACTGTTGTTTTTGCATTTGTCTCCCCGAGTGGGACGGGTATGCCCAGACATGGGTCCCGTGCTCTCCATGCCGCTGGAAACAAGCAATCCTGGCTGAAGAGGGGTGAAACCCCGAAACCGGTCCTAGAATGCTTGTTTCCAGTCCAGGGAGGACCTGGCTTGGCAGTTCGGGCTGGACTGTTCCCATGAGGCACAGGGTCAAGACTGATTTGCATATGGCTGGGTTCAAACTGGAATGGCATGGTGAGCAAAAAACGATGGATTTAGGCCCAGATCTCTGTACTGGGGTGAATGTATGACATTGTTCTGCATTCTGTCCATCAACTGTTGTTTTTGCATTTGTCACCCCGAGTGGGACGGGTATGCCCAGACGTGGGTCCCGTGCTCTCCATGCCGCTGGAATCAAGCTATCCTGGCTGAAGAGGGTGAAACCCCGAAACCGGACCTAGGATGCTTGTTTCCAGTCCAGGGAGGACCTGGCTTGGCAGTTCGGGCTGGACTGTTCCCATGAGGCACAGGGTCAAGACTGATTTGCATATGGCTGGGTTCAAACTGGAATGGCATGGTGAGCAAAAAAACGATGGATTTAGGCCCAGATCTCTGTACTGGGGTGAATGTATGACATTGTTCTGCATTCTGTCCATCAACTGTTGTTTTTGCAAACTTCAACAGGGGTGGCTACAGGGCCTGGCCTGCAGCCAGGAATGTCCAATACTCCACAGGCAGCCAACCTCATTCACATTAGTGGCTTAACTACGTTACTAGTCAGTTGAAACTTAGCACACTCGTATTATGTGAAATTTTAGCTGTGTTTACCATGTTGGACATTTAAGGGTCATGAGGATGTTCGGACACCTATGACTGTGTAATTATCACTTCGTTTATTTTCTCCTGCTGTGATATTTTATGTATATGATTCCTTCTCTTTGGTTACTCTTGGTTGTTTACATGTACCCTCTTGCCACATATATTGTAAAGCGCTCTGATACCCCCGGTGGCCATCGCTTCTCACATACTTCATATGTGTGCATCAGGGGTTTACCACAGCACCAGGCCTGTGGCCAGGCTCAGGTTCTAAGCCTTCATGACCGGCCAACCTTCACTATTCACGATCTTTGTCCATTCACAGTCTGAGGATGGCAGCAGGGAATGATCTGCAGCCAGACCCTGCATCCACCCCTCTACTTATTGGCCCGACCCTCTTGCACCAAGACTCTGCAGGCAGCCAACCTATCCATTTCAGAGTTCAGAAAATTACACATTAATAAGGATAGAGAAGGTGGGGTCTGGCCCAGCAATGTGTGCGTTGTGAGATGTCTCAATGAAGAACTTCAGTTGCCCATACTGATAATAATGCAAGTCAGTAAAATGTTGCTATGCCCAATATTATCATAACGTCTAAGCAAAATAGAAAGTTACACAGCCTCATCCAATGTGTCTAGAAAGTCATTCTGCAGCACTGGGAACATTTTAGTTTTCTATGGCCTCAATATTACAAGCTATAATTTCAAGTAAGGTAGTCGGTGTTTACTAAATACTTTCTGATTTAATGTTTGACACTTTAGTTAAAAGGACTTGTCTACATGTGCCATATTAGCTAGTTACAATAATTGCTGAAAATCAAATGACAACATGTACTGCCAATGCCACTGTTCTTAAGTTCTTTATGAAATATTTAGTATGGGGATTACCCATCTGCTGGTTGAAGTCATACACTTGAGTTGTATATCGGGGTACCTGCCCAACTGAGATGTTTGTGGTGGAGCTACAGCAATCAAGAAGGAGGGCAGAGCAGGAGAATGACTAAAAGTAGAAGTGTAGCAAAGCAATGCACTGGGGATTGTATGTATTTATGCATGTAGATGGTATTTCTACAGCACAAACCTGGCCAAAAGTCAGAGGAGGTTTGTACATGGTCAAAGTACAGAATAAAGTCAATGAGTGATAGAGTTAGTTAGTTTATGGACAGTTGATGCATTATGATGAAGTGTTCTTTAAAGAGGTATGCCTTCAACGTTTTCCTAAACTGAAGCAGGGTTTGGTCAGCCCTGATGGATGAATGGATGTTGTTTCAGGTCCTGGGTGCACAGATGAGAAAGTCTACTGCCTTTGTTTTCGTTCTTATACATTTCAGTCTGCAGTCTGATGGTATCCTGTCTGTGAGTGTCCCAAGAACCACAAGAGATGGTTAGCTTGTCTGCAAGATAAGTGGGATCACTGGTCCTGACAACTTCATAAATGATGCAGCTGGCTTTAAAAATTGTGCAAGTGACCAAGGGGCACCAATGGAGTTCATTAGCATAGGGGTGTTAGCATATTTCTACAGGCCCTGAATGAGACATGCTTTGAAGGACATTGAAGGCTTGGCATCTTCAATTGTCCCTAATGATGCAGACTCAGTGGGTCTGCGAGGCAGCAGTGAGGGCAGACAGGTACTATCAAAAGATGCAGCATTCACAGGCTAAGGATGAGAAATTATCTCATGTTGAGTCATGAAATGAGCTGAGCCCAGGTCCGTCTCAACTTGTTAGCTGGAGCTCTGGAGGAGGAGGTGGAATTCTGTAGAAACTGAGCATAAGTAATCCAGTGATGCCTCCTTGTATCGCTCCTTTATCGTAGCCTGCTGTCTGCCATCTCCACCCTTCTGCAAACTCTCTGTATTCTAGCCTCTACCCTGCAGCAACATATTTGTGGTCGTTCTTGTTGTCATAATGGTTATCCCTAAATGGTGGGCCTTGATAATGAAAAACACTTTCTGCTCGTGTTTTTCATTTCACTTACATGAAGGCATTTCATCATCTACAGTGAAAAAACTTTTATAATATTATTGTTACTGCTTTTTGAGCCCTAAGTATGTTTGATTGTTACAACCTGTATGGATGCTGGTCCTGTGATCACCATGCCACAGCTGAATGATTGTAAATGTATTTGGGTTGGACGGGAGGGCAAAATTAAGTTGAACATTTCTTAAAACATTTTGAAATGTTATAGACTGTGCGACCTTTTATTGCCCACTAGTCCTAACAGCTTATGATATATGTATTGACAACCTTTAATTCATATTATGTTGACAAATTAACTGCTTTGCTACCATGTTTTAGAGTTTTTGTTTGGAAGGGTGTAGCCAGACGCGTCTAGGGAAGGTATGGTGTGCCTGCCATTGCACAAAAGCACACCTCATATTTCCCCTCCAGAACGTATATCTTCCTTGCAAATTTATTTGTAAATGTACTGAAAAATTCACAGATTGTTTGTTTCGAAAAAAATTGCTGGTGAAATCGTTCTACCCACTGAAACAGCATATAAGACGTTGGGCTTCTTCGATTTCTTAGTCCAAATCCATGAAGTCGTTCGCGTTCCACCATTTTCAAAGCTCACCAGCCACCAATGTCCATATAATGTAGAGACGTCACGTTACTTCTAGTTTGAAATCCTAATTACGTCCAGTTCAGCTTTTCTCTTACATATGTTTGAAACCAAATTTAGTAATTTACTTTCCATACCATACACACACACATCACCGCGTTCAACTAATCTTACAACAAGATACTGCATGCTACAGTATTTGATTTTGATCATATTGGTGTAAACATGAACATTTTACCTTCATTCGAAAGAAAGTGATGCTCGTTAGTAAGTCCACTGTTGATTTTAAGTCCTGAAGTCTTTCTGGATTGCTGGCTGGAAAGTTTTCCTATTTTGGATATAAAAGCGAAAAAATCACAGCTTCATAAATTGTCATATTTGTATTGCTGCATATAATACATGTATTGCTCGCCTTCTACATAATTGTAGAAATGAAATATCACTTTTAATTCTTTACACATTTCATTAATCTTCTCTGTATATTCATACAGAAAAAAATAAATATGGTTGCGCCTCTTTATATTGACTATTTGCCATAGGGCGCAATTCACAAAAATAGGTCTTCTCTGTGAATTGCTTTCTTTAATTCACAGTGATGACTTCATTTGCAGGAACTTTTGCTTTCTTAAGCAAATAAAGTTCAATGAATGGTTCACACAGCATTTTATTTTATTTCAGTGCTGCTAACAAAAACGCTTTCACAATGACTGTGCTGTTCTCAGAGCTTTTGCTAGCACACCTGACAAGCTCTCCCTTGCAGAATGATACTTGAAGCAAGCATCAGTGGGGCATATTCTCAAGGAGCCATCGCCGATTTATCGGCACTTTAGCGCCGCAAAAGTGGCGATAGACTTATCGCCCTATTCACAAGCTGGTGTAAACTGCCGACATCGCCAGTTTTCCTGCCATAGCTGCCGCAAAACACATCGCCACGGATGAGAGCGACAACTAACGCTAATGATATGCAGAGTAGGCGTTCCTGTGCAAAAACACACGAAAACACCACTTCGCGATATTCTCAACGACCAGCCAAATCCGCGATGCGATCCGAAAACAGGCGATAAGGCGCATTAGCAGCAGGGATTCAACACCTGCCTTTTACTGGTGTTAAGCAGGACGACAACCTGCAGTATGAAAGGGAGCCCAGCCTAGAGCCACATCTGAAGACCAACAGATGCCATGGAGACAATGATCATGCAGCCTGGAGACCCAAGAGGGCCACAACACCCACCGCAACCACCCCCCGGAGGACCCTCCCCCCCAGGTCATGAAGTCCAGTAGTCAACGGTAGTGGAAAAACAGAACTTCATTACAAATACATAAACAACAAGACGAAAAGCTCAGCCAACGCGTTCCATTCCTAACGGGGAACTTCACCAGGGCAAAGTGTGGATCCAATAAACTGCAAATGCTGCGGGAACTCCCCAATACCATTCCATATCCCGAAATCAGTAGTCAGGAACCTGTTGGAGAAATGGTGACAATGGTCAAGCGTCCTCATAGTCACAAACGTAATCTGGTACAGTGTATTGCACTTGGACAAACCGGAATGCATACAGGTATGATGAATCCAGTCCAAATATACTGTAACAGAAGTCTGTGTGCTCGTAACCTCCGCAGGAAAGAAAAGGAAGGTTACGACCATACAAACATCTGTTACGGTCTCATTATGCAGGAGTCATCATACCTGTAAACATCACGGTTTGTATCATATTGATACCCCTGCACCTTCACTTCCCCCACGCTGTGCATGAACAGCTGGGGACCATGCAAGGGAATTACACCATAGCTGCCTTACCGCACGTGTCGGGGGCAATTGACTGAGAACATGTACCACTTGTGCCCCCTGCCGACCGAGCACACAATTACCGCTACAGAAAGCACACACATTCCATCAATGTGCAGGCAATAGTGGACCACCGGGGACAGTTCACCAATGTCGTCGCCAACTTCACAGGCAGTGTGCATGATACATACATCTTCCGACAGTCCATCATCAACCAGCGCTTCCAGGATGGCACCTATGGCAATGCACTGCTCATTGGTAAATACTAACTGAACACACCACACACCTCAACTCCACAATAACACAACTCACAACTGTGGGAGAGCACATGTAACAAAATCACATACAACATGCCAACCAACACGACAACACAAGTAACCATGGTAACAGGGGCCAGACATGTAGACAAACCATCCACAAAGGCAGAGCCCCTCTGCCACACAATTGCAGAATGTGGGGAGAGGTGGGAACCAAGAATGTGCGAACGAGGCAAGTGACCCAGCAATAAGAAAGGACACAATGCCAAGTGTGGCGGAGATGTGCTGGACAGACTGCAGTATGCAGAGCACAGACATGCCCATGTGGACATCTACTGCTGGTGTTTGCAGTGTAGTGGACAGTGAACGCAAACAGGTTAGCCCAGGCAGTGTGGAAGACCTTGGACATGTAGCCATGTGGTCCCCCCCTGTAAGCCTGAGCGGAGCGGACTTGGCCGGTGTATGTCGCGAATGAATAGCCTGGGGCCCTGGGCGTGGTCCAGTTCCGGGATGGCCACCACAGTAACTACTGCGTGTGTCTCTGTGTCCGCCATATCGTGACCATAGGCCTACACACACGTGCCCGACCACATTCAACGGCCGTATTCACACTGGAGACGAGGTGACTACGTCCCAAGCCAACCCACGCACATCTCGTCAGCGCATGCAGGGTTGTGTCTGCCAGGGCGGCGCCCCCCACCCAGCCACGAGGCCGCCGCCGTGACCGTTGGTGCCTGCGCGATCCTGTGCGCTTGCTGCACCCCAGCCCTGGTCCCCAGACTGGTCCTCCGCCCAGCGTTGACTGCCTGCCCCTGCGCACCCAGGCCTCAATGCTCACCTGCCGCCACCGGCATGTCTCCAAGAGGGCCCTCCACGTGCCGGTGCAACCTCCTCAGCCGATCGCTGGATTCCACGCCACAGGCCCCCAGCGCACCCTGGGGCACCGCACCACGGAGTGATGTGTGTGCTGACTGCTGCCTGCGCGTACACTGCGGTCCAGCAGGGCTCACAATTCAAATCGAGTCTTGATTTGCTGGACGCCGTATCGAGGCCAACGCATCATTGCAGGCTGCACACCCGCTCAGCTCTTCAGGTGGGCCTAACTCTGTGCACCGCAAGTCATCGCCACGTGGCGGTAGGCCCATGCCGGACGCAGGCCATCGGGTGCCACTAACTCAGTGCAACGCAAGTCATCGCCATGTGGCAGTAGGCCCGTGCCGGATGCAGGCCATCGGGTGCCACTAACTCAGTGCAACGCAAGTCACGGACCCTTTATGATCCGTGGATGCGGACACCATCATGTCACCTCCGGCAGTGGGGGATGTGCTGTGGTGGGCCCTTTTATTGGCAGGGTCACATGTCCTGTGACGCCTGTGCTGGATGGGTGTGGTGTGGGTGTAAACCAGCCCTCAGGGAGTGGCTGTGGCATGCTGACAACTAGACCAGTGACCAGCAGATCACTACAGGGAATACCTGGGACATGTAGCTGTGTCGTCACCCCCTGTGAGCGTAAGCGGAGTGGGCTGGGCTGGGCTGGCGTATGCCAGTCCAGCGTAGGGGTGTGAACAATGAGCCCAGGGCTCTGGGGGTGGTTCAGTTCTGGCCTGGACAAGGAAGTAACCAATGCGTGTGTCTCCGTTGTAGTGTCTGCGCCACCCGGACCACAATCGGCAATGTTGCACCCTGTGACCCAAGCCCCACAACATGTGCAAAATGGACGTGAGGGGGAATCAGTGACCCTACATTCATCCATACTGTCATACTTGAAGGATCATAGACATGCCACATCTGTGTGAATTTGAATGTTTTATTCACATTCAGTGGAGTGTTGCAGCTGGAGCAGTACAGGGCCATGCACACCCCACTTGACATTGTTGCCCCGTGGAGGGCCAGCCAGAGTCCATTAGGGAAGGACAAATTCATCGGAAGAGGAAGAGTTCAGTCCACAGTCTGATTGCTGTGTCATTGGTAACCAAACAGAATATGGCAGTCCATGTCGAGGTCCAAGGTGAGTGCCGCAGAGTGTATCGGGGGACGGTGGAAGGTGATGATTCAAAGGGCCAAACCAAGCTGAAACAGGCCATATGGCGGAGATGAATGCTACCGCTTCCTCATTACCACAACGGCAGTCTCATCCACATCATTGTCCTCTGATGTGTGATGTGCCTCACCTGTGGGTGGTGGTGTTTCGGCTGCAGCACTGTGTGGCACTGACACATCAGGGGCCGGAGGTGGAATGTCTGCCACACTGTGGGGCACTGACACATCAGGGGGCGGAGATGTGGATGGTGTAGGAGCAGCAACATTCATCTGCACCAGGCCTTGTGGCAGCAATGCCATGATGAGGATCTGCAGGGCATGGAAGATCCCAGCTACATCTCGCTGATGTGCAGCCGTGGCAGCCATCCTTTCTGCCTCCATCCGCACCATGTCCTCCATGAGCCTCCGCATGTGTCCCAACTCCCGGCTGAGATCGCTGGAGCCACTCCGACTAGACAGGTGTTTTTGTCTCCGAGTCATGACTCCAGCGATGTCAGCCATGGCTCGTTGGAGACCATGGAGCGGACTGTGGGTGTCCGTTAGAGACTGTAAGTGGTCCCTGATGGGACGTAGACACCCATGGATGGCATCTAGTTTGGCTGCCATGAGGTCGAACCCCACCTGCACCTGCTCAGCCATCTCCTTCTGGCCCTCCAACACACAGCGTTGAAATGCCATGTGTTGGTCGTGGGGATCCTGGGAGACAGCCGGTGTGGTGGGTGCTTCCTGCTGTGTGGTCTGTGCAGGGGGTGGGGTCTCCTCGATGCAGCTGGGCTGCCATGCTCCTGGGGGTGGGGTGCGGAAGCTGTCCATGAGCTCTTGGAGGGCCTCGGTGTCGAAGGTGGGGAGGTCCTCCTCGTCATCAGTGAGGAGGTGTTCGGTCTGCTCTGCAGGACGTGATGATTCTCCCTCTGCAATGTAAAGGGGAGATGCAGTTTAACAGTGTGTTCCATGTATGTTCACGCATTGGCCAAGTTTCCAAACAGACTGCATGACAATGTACATTGTGACTGTTTAGGAGGAGCTGCCTATTTGAAGCAGGACAGTGGACATTTGGGCACCATCAGGGATGTGGGGTTGTACTTGTCCATTATCATGTCACAGTTTCCTGCTATGCCAAATGTGATTTGCCAGTTTCTACACACAAGCAGCAGCAGTTGTTCTGTTCTGTTGTGAATGTGTTGCAGTTTGTACCACATTGTTGTCAAGGTTGATGTGCTCTGATTCTTGTGTGTGTGCTGCATTGTGGGAGAGTCGCCCCTGCAGCTCTGACTTTGCTTGGCCTTCTCCATTTCAGACGGTGTGCCTTTGACTTCTGTGCTTATGCAGTGCTGAGATGTCGCATACTTGGGAAAATTGGGCTCTTGGTGGGAGTTGGGACTCTTGGGCATGGTTTGTACGCAGATGTCTTGTTGCCGTCAGGGGTTGTTTGTGCACGTGGATGTGTCAGTGTGTGACCTGCTCCTTTCCGGATGTGGACCACACTCAGCCACCTCAGTGTCGTGGGGTGAAACATGTCATGATGAGTGGCCTGCAGACATGCTCATCGTCATGCAGTGTCACTTGCATTGTCAGTGGGGCTCATGGATCCGCAGCTTTGCTTGGTTCAGCACATGTGCATGGGTTTGTTGTGAGATTGGTGAAGTGTGGGGAGGGCCCCCTCTGGGCACATTGTGGACGGGGGACTACTTGCTGTTTCTATGTGTGCTGCAGTAGGGCAAGGAGATCAAGGACATGATCCAGAGTCATTGTGGTTGTGCAGTGTGCTATACTTCATTGTGCATGTGTGCCATTGTGCCTATCTCCCCCCGTCCCCCCAGTCCCTGGTGGTTACTCACCCTGTTGCTGTTGTGTCAGGTCATGTTGATCAGTGTCCGGTCCCCCGACTCCTGCCACCGTCTCCACACTGATAACTGTGGACACCATTTCCTCCATCTCATCCAGCTCCTCCTGTGGCACGGGACTCCCACCCCCAGTCTGCATTGCTGCTTTGCGGTTGTTTGCGAGTTTCAGCTTGGTTTTGCGCTTCACATCATTCCAGCGCCTCTTGAGCTCTTCCATTGTCCTCCTCAGCACTCCGACTGCATTCACCTTGTCCAGGATGGACTGCCATATTGTATTTTTAGTTGCCAATGACACAGTGGAGGTGACGAACAGTTGTTGATGGTATTCTACCACCTCCGTTATCAGGATCCTGTTTTCCTGCGGACTGAATCGCGTCTTCCTCTTCTTCTCCTTGCCCTTCCCTGACCCCGAGGTCCCAGGCTGGTCTTCCGTGGGGCTTGTGGGGTTCGGGTTGTCCTCTGTTCTTGCTTCGGCTACCTCCATTGTGCTTCGCAGTTGTTATGTTTTTTTGGGGGGGTTTTTTTTGCAGCTTTTATGGTGATTTTTCCCGCCTGACGTGGGAATTGCAAGCCTGGCGCTGCTTGTCGCCAATTTTTCTATCGCGTTTAGGCCCATCGCAACTTTTTTCACGTTCGGGTTTCCTTTTTTATCACCGTCGCAGTAGTTGTATTGCGGACATTTGAGGCGTTATCGGGAAACTATCTCATGGTACCGCCATGTTGAGAATACAACGTTGACATGGAGTTATTTTCCGGCGATAGACGGCGATATGAAAAATTGCATTAGCCTATTTTGGCGATGTTTATCGCACGTTCTTGAGAATATCCCCCAATGAGTTCTGCCCAAAGTGTGAAAATAAGCATTGTAAACAGAGAACCCTCTCAGCAAAAAGTCAAATACACTGTCTCAAACGCCGCTTTATTTCCCCATGTTCAGCCTGTTAAATCTAATCTATAATGTCAATGTACTACAATTAAAAAGTACATTTTAGAATACATGTTTTTAATTTCCTTACAGTGCTGCTTTACATTTGAAATTTAACTTATAATAATACACATTTTTGCATTGAAACACATTTTATGTATTTATTTTATTTATTGAGTTTTATATAGCGCAAACATGATCCTTTTGGGTATCAGGGAGGAAAACAAATAATGGTATATAAGTGACCCTTTCGGGAATCATAATGCTGTACATCAGGAAAGGTAAACAGATAAGATTATACAAGTGCGGGAGAACAACAAAGTGAGTATAATGATGTAGGTTGATGATTGTAGAGTCTGGGTTCGGAATAGTAATTAAATAATATGTGGAGAGTCATCACAGAAAAAAACAAAGGGTATGTAGTGGGGCTAAATAGACTTGCGGAAGGGCAGGCCATGGAAGTAAAGGGTCCAAGACAGGTTGCATCTTCATAGGGGAAGGAATCTGTTCATTAGTAGTTGTTTTACTCTTCATTTGAAGAGGGCAGTTGAGCGGTTGGATTTGGTCTCCGTAGAAAATGAGTTCCCAATTTTGGGGGTAATTCTGGAGAAGCAACACTTGTATGTTTTCATTTTATTTTTTAATTTGAAGGGGATAAGGGCACCCCCAAATCTGCCAACCGCCTGCTGGAAGATGGGTCTTTTGAACTGCAGGTCACTACCAAAACACAGTTTGGAATTGTTCACCTTGCTGGAAGATCTGCAACCTGTTGTGCTATTCCTCACAGAAACGTGGCTGAGTGAGGACTGTGGACCTTTTAATGCGGTATCCCTCCCAGCGGAATATACGACCGTAGCCAATGATCAGGACGGTAAGAAAGGGGGAAAGGGGAGCCATTATCTTTAAAGATAATCTTAATGTAGGTCCTCCCCAATAGACATTGAAGGTTGCGAAAACCTATTATTTTCTATCAAATATCGCACTCCTTCACATTCTCGGGTCTGCTTCTCTTATGACCCCCAGAGCCTACTACAGATTTGGTACAGCCTATCCCATAAATCATAGCACATCACAGCCTTCAACCAGCTATTTTTATGTTTTGGGAGATATGAACATACATATGGACAACACCTGTCCACAAGCTCTAGATCATCTAGAACATGATTTGACAGCAATTCAGCTTGCACAATTGGTTATGCTCCCTACACAAAGTAAAGGTCATATATTGGATTATATCTTTACTAATATGCTTAGTTTGAAGGTAAATGACCCCCTACCGGTACCCTGATCAGATCATTTGCTGATTGAGTTCTCCATCATGAAGACAGAATCACCTAAACCAAGCATCCCTTACAATAAACTGACCAGACAGTGGTCTAAACTTTACATTGCACATTGGACAGAATTACTGCAGGATTCAGCTCGGAACCAAGTAGTAGATGTTGAATACAGGTCTCGATCCCCTACTAGGGAATCATAGATGAGGCTTACTATCCCCAGTGCATTGCTCTGCTACTTGCAGGTCAGGGAAGGACCCTGTTTGTCAGAGGTCCATCAGCTCAAGTGCGGAGTGCCCCAGGGCTCATCCTTGAGCTTCACCCTCTTTAATGTGTATGTGTGTCCCTTAGCTGACCTCATCTCCTCATCAGGTTTTACAATAGTGTCGTACACCAATGACACCCAGATCGTCATTTCCCTAGCTCCTAACATCGTAGCAGAGAAACTGTCTGCCTGTATGGTACAAGTGAATAATTGGATGGCTACTAGTTGCCTCAAATAAATGGAAACATTAGAGAGGTCCTGGTGGTCAGAAACAATCCATCTCTCTGGGACCATCTCCTCTGGCTGCCATGCATGGGAGATTGCCCTTCCCGTAAACCGGAGGTAAAGAGTTTAGGTGTCCTTTGGATAAAGACCTCACATTGGCCCCTCAGGCCAAAAAAGTGGGTAGGATTTTGCTTTGTTCTGCTTAGAGCTCTTAGAAAGACATTCAAATGGCTCCCTGCGGAACCTCAGAGAACAGTGGTACAAGGTCTCATACTTTCAAGATTAGACTACAGCAATTATCTGTACCTAGGCAGCTCTGCCTGCGTCATCAGGAAATTGCAGCTGAATCAAAACGTCACAGCTTGAGTATTGCTGAGCCTTCCAAAATCACAGTATGCATGTCTGGCTCTAGCCAGCCTTCACTGGTTGTCAGCAAAAAAAAGAATAGAATTGAAAGCTCTCTGCATTGCGCACAAGGTAAAACATGCCCATGGGCCTCACATTCGTAGTAATCACATCAATCCTTACCGCAATGCAAGAGAGCTAAGATCAAATAACCACTTCCTCATGGCTATGCCCAGAATCAAAAGAGCCAGAAGCAGAGGGCGCTCATTTGCATATTAAGTGTCCAAGATGTGGAACTCCTTACCTATTCACTTAAGAGCAAACAGAAACTTACTCAGTTTCAGAAAGCAATTGAAGACCCCCATATTTGTGTAACAGCGCATCACTAATCTCACCATCTTTGTCAAAGTACTGGGACATCCGATCTGGGTAACCATGTGCTATACAAGATACTCGAGTCTAACATGTAACATTTCAGTAGGCGGGAGTCCGTGCTTCTTAAAGTTCTAATCTCACCTGATGACATGTTTCTTGGCCGGGTGGTTGGACTGTTTTGGTGAAGAGCCCAGCAAGCAATTTTTAGATGGATTGTTGCCTCATAGGGTAGCCAGTTCAGCGCTTTGAGGTCTGGGGTGGTGGAATCGCTTTTTTTTTAGCCTGTGATGAGTCAAGCTGCCATGTTAAAGATTGCCTTCAGAGGTGCAAATTGTGTTTTTGGTAGACCCACGAGGGTAGCACTACAGTAATCTAGCTTAGGGATCACTAGCAGTTGAACCACTGCCTTGAGATCCGCAGATGGAATGAAAGTTTTTAATTTCGTAAGTTCCTGCAGTTGGTAGTTGGCGCCTCTGGTGGCGGTGCTCATGTGATCCTACATGGAAAGGTGAGTGCCCAGGATTATTCCTAGAGATTTTGCTGAGGTTATGATGTGTGGGGAACAGTTGAAAGCTGTTAGATGATTGAGCCATTCTTTGATTTTATGAGTGTGGTTGAGTGGAGAGATTAAGAGGAATTCAGTTTTGAGAGCCTTTTGTTTGAGGTGGTTACGAGTCAGCCAGTGTCGAGTTTTTGTTGGTGTGTTGTTGAGGATGCTGATGTCTTCTGGAGTGGCGATTTTCAGGTAGAGTTGAGTATCATCAGTATTCATATGTTATGAGATGTTAGAGAGTTGAAGGATTTCAGGCGTGACTCGCCTGCTGTGGTTTGTGTGCGCGGCGCTTGCAGCATTGGCGGCCCGGTCCACATTGCTGGCGCTGTATGAGTGAGTGGCGGAGCACTACAACTCGCTGACTCCCGGTGGTGCGGATTGGCCCTCTGCCCCCTGGGTCGCTCCCCTGCATCGTGACGGAGCCGTGTGGGGCTCGCTCTGGAGCTACTGACATTGGGGCCCCTGGATCACCCGGAGCTACGGAGGCTCGACCTCACATCGCTGCGGCTGTCGGAGGAGGGATCAGTCCAGTATCGGCGGCCTATAGTGGGGTATGGGATATAAGGCTCCGGGGCCCGCCTTGATGCCCCAGCGCTCATAGCCTGAAGATTAGTCTTGGCCTGGCTTCATCTTTGGGGTGGAACTGCCAGCATGCTGTTGTAAGCACCAGAGGCAGGGCCCATCTGTCCTAACTAGTCCCACGCTACCAACGCACTTATCGTCTGGTGACTTAAGCCACTGGGGTCCCAGGGGGGGCTGACCCTCTGACAGGAGTGCCACCAGGTCAGATATTGTTCGGCTGGCGATGTGACCCTCATTTACTATATCCACTGTTGGCACTGACTTGGTCCTGCGAGACACGTATCTGGAGGACATTGCTCGCCGCTTTACAAGGAACGATTGCTGTATTGTTTTTTTGGTATTTGCATCGCCCACATTACTGGGTGCTGGGTCTGCGGAAGCTGTGCTATAGCTGTGAGGGCTGCCTAGCGCCTGCCGTCTCCGTCGCTAATCATGGGGAAACCGGACAAAACACAGCCCCGCCTCACGTTTGAGGCACGAAAATCAAGCAGGGGTCCCCAGAAGGCGGCTTCCGACTCAGAGGTAGATGGACAGGGGGAAGGCCCGCCTAGCCTAGAGTCGACACTGATGGCGATGCAGAAGAGCCTCCAGGCCATTGAGGGTAGCATGTCAACTATAAATCATAGACTGGATCACATGTCTTCGCAGCTCGAAAAGCAAACTACAAGAATGGGGGAGGTTGAGCAGAGGGTCTCTAATACAGAGGATGGCCTAAACGACGTCACTAGCAAGACCCTCAATATGGAGAAGGTATTGGCTCTCATACAGGCCAAGAACGAGGATTTGGAGGCCAGGTCCAGAAGGAACAACATCCGCCTTACGGGCCTTCCAGAATCTACGAATACTGGCAAAATGGAGCATTTTATTGAATCTCTTATTCAGGAAATATTTGGTTCTGAGCAACTGTCCTCGATGTTTGTGGTGGAACGAGCCCACCGCTCCCTGGCGGCGCGACCGGTCCCAGGTGCTCCTCCTCGACCAATCATAGCCCGGCTGCTTAATTACCGGGACCGGGATGCCATCCTGCGGCTTGCCAGGGAGAAGGGCACCATATGTCATCAGGGAAACACATTGGCCTTCTTCCCCGACTTTACAGTCACAGTCCAGGCTGCGCGACGTGAGTTTGGGGCAGTCAAAAAATTCCTCCAGTCTGAAAATATACCTTACGCCATGCTGTACCCCGCGCGCCTCCGCGTAGGAGCGGAGGGGAACTTCAAAATCTTCTCTACACCTAGGGCAGCGATGGAGCACGCAAAGCAACTAAAGAGGCAACGGCGAGAAACTGAATCTGATCGGGGAGAGGAGGACTGATAATGCTCAAGGAATGTGCGGTGGGGGGGTTCTGCGTGGGCCCTTGTATGGCTGCGCTCCATGGTTGTTTTTCTAGGGGCCGGACTAACTGCTCCCTGACTCTTACTAATGAGCACAAGTGGGATGATGCTATGTCATGTACATGACAGTTTGGATGTTCTCTCATAAGTATTTGCCTATTGATTGTAACACAGGTCAATTACCTGACCAGCCACCTCCTACTTTGTGGGAGGATAGTAGCCCTCTGACGCCCTCTACATGGGAATTCCCCACATATTGCTATTTAATTGTTGTGTTTATTTGGGTTTGAATAGTTTTGATTGGGATGGCTTTGGCAAGTTGAGGGCGGCCGAAGTGGGTGGGGGGTATGTGGGGGGGGGGGAGGGGGGTATGGACCTGAATGGCACGAGTTTACCATCTGGCACGAAATATTGAGCGTAGTGGTTTGTAGATTGATGCAGGCATGTGCTGTGGTTCTTAGATTTCTAGAATTGGTACTCATGTGGCTCCCAATGTTTCCAGCGGTTTTGGCGCTGTCGATCTCTACTGCACTGTTCACCACTGTGTTCCAAATGTATATCAATAATCTCACTATGTACAGGCCCTATGAGCGGTAGCTTTAGATTTTTAACATGGAATGTGCGGGGTCTCAACAGCCCAAAAAAGATACGAGCAGTGATGGCGTGCCTGGACAGGCTGAATGTCCACGTGGCCATGTTGCAAGAGACTCATCTCACTCACCTCTCTGAACGTAAGGTTAAGGTGGGCGGGAGTGCGGATCACCTCCTCCTACTCCTCATACTCCCGGGGGGTGATGATTCTGGTCAAAAAGGGGATTCCATTTCAGGTGCATGGCACAGATACAGATGATCAGGGTCGGCTGGCCATAGTGCACGGGACGCTTGGGGGCACGAGTGTGATCTTGGCGAATGTATATGGTCCCAATGTGGATGATCACCCCTTTTTTGCGGATGTATGGCGGCGTATCACTGCTCTCCCCATGGCTGAAATTGTCTGGGGAGGGGATTTTAATACCTGCTTGGATGTTACCGCAGACAGAGTGGAAGTGGGGGCAACGCGACATAGACTATCCACTACCTCGCTTTTGGGTATACTGGAGGCTGGGGGCTTGCAAGATGTGTGGCGTATGAGGCACCCGGAGGCGAGGGAGAGCACGTTTGTTTCTGCGGTGCATGGTACTTGATCCAGGCTGGACTATTGGCTGCTATCTGAGGAGGCGTGTACCTGGGTTGTGGATGTGAACCACCTAGCGAAAACACTGTCCGACCACTCCCCTGTGCTCCTGGAACTGAAGGTCCCGGGATACGAACGGCCCCCATTCACTTGGAGACTGCAGTCGTCATCCCTGACGGACCAGGTTTTCAGACATACAGTCGGTGAGGCCATACATTATTTTTTCCGGGAAAACGAGGGGACTGTCGACAAGCAGGGGGTTTTGTGGGAGGCCTTTAAGGTTACCATTCGGGGAGTATGCATTGGCATGAGTCCTTAAGGATCTATGCCGCCGGATCCACAGGCTGGCGGGTGAAATTGCAATACTGGAGCGCGCATATGAGTCTGCTCCGGCCCCTGAGAAGCTGGCTGCGATCCGTGACCTCGTGTCGGAGCACAATGAGACCGTGGATCAGGAAATGGCGCACAGATCTCGTAGGTGCACCGCTCGTTATTATGGAGAAGGAGGACGACCAAGTCGCTCTCTGGCACAAAAATTGGCGGCACCACGAAGCCAGACCCAAATTACCGAAATTTTGGACGAGGAGGGCGTAAAGCACTTTGGCACAACTGAAATTAGCAACGTGCAACTATTATTCGGAGCTTTATGGAGAGCGGGAACAGACGGAGGCGGGTGACATTAACACCTATTTGGAAGATGTGGCACTAGGCTGGCTTCCCCCTAACTATAGAGACTATCTTACGCAACCGTTCGGAGTGGAAGATGTGAAGCAGGCCATAATGTCCCTTCCGACCTGCAAGGCGGCTGGACTGGACGGGCTTCCTAGCGAATTTTACAAGGCATATGCGGATGCTTTGGCGCCACGCCTATTAGCAGTATTTGCTGAGGCGTATGAATCGGGTGACCTTCCCCCTTCCTTGCGGGAGGCTCTACTCGTCATGCTTCTGAAACCTGATAAGGCGGCTAATGTCTGCGATTCCTACAGGCCCCTCTCCATTTTAAACATTGACGCCAAGATATTGGCCAAGATGATCGCAACCAGGCTTCAACTGCTGGTCCCCAAGCTGGTCCTGCCGGACCAATCGGGGTTTGTGCCCTCGCGCTCCACAATGCACAATCTCAGCACAATCTTCTCGACCCTCCATTACTTCGAACAGGACTTCCAAGCCGTAGCTGTGTTACTCGATGCGGCGAAGGCCTTCGACTCCCTTAAATGGGAGTTTATGTTTACCGTTTTGCTGCGGATGGGCCTACCACCGTTCTTTTTAAACTGGATACATCTATTGTACACAGCACCAGTAGCACGGGTCCGCGTGAATGGTTGGATCTCCGACTCCTTCGCTATCAAGCGCGGCACGAGACAGGGTTGCCCCCTGTCCCCTATGCTATTTGCCCTGGCTCTGGAGCCCTTGGCGTGCAAGCTGCGGCAACTTCATGCCCAGGCGTCGCTGCGGTTTCGACAGAGGCCTTTGGTAATGTCATTATATGCTGACGACATGATGCTATATGTCCGAGAACCAGCCACCCACTTGCATGCGCTCCTCCGTGAATATGTCAAATTTGAGCGGTACTCGGGATTAGGCATCAATTGGACGAAGTCCACTGTATTTCCGCTGACGGCGGGCACCGCAGAATTTGAGTTAGACTATCCCCTGACATGGTCGGTTGACCCAGTAAAATATTTAGGCATATGGCTGCATAGAGACCCTGACGTAGTTATATCGACTAACTATGGCCGAGCCATTGATAAGATCACAGACCAGGAAGCGCTGGACCAAACTCCCGCTCTCGCTTGCGGACCGCATTGCTGTCATAAAAATGTCTTTCTTACCTAAGCTACTTTACTTATTCGTCAACATTCCTCTTCGACTGAATAAAGCTCTGTTTGCTGCTCTGCAGTCGACCCTATTAGCGTTCGTCTGGGGGTGGGAAGCCCCGCTGCAGCTGGAATGTCCTAACTCAGCCCTTTGACCGTGGAGGCTTCGAGGCCCCAGACCTGCGCTTGTACTATTTATGCGCCCAGGCGCAGTTCGCACACTTCTGGTTCTTTCCGCAGAAATTTCAACCACATGTTGCAATTGAGGCGGACTCTATTCTACCTATGCCTCTGATGGCAGCGGCACTGATGGGTGGGAGTGGGGGTCCTCGCTCGGAAATTAGCCCGGTTCACTGTACTGCCTGGGCGTGGAAGTCTCTCGCAAATAGGGCACAGATAGATTATTTGTACACACCAAATCTACCGCTTGCTGCACACCCTGATATATCGGCCGCTAGGGATCTGGCAGCCCTGAAAACATTGAGTAAGGTGGGAATCACAAATATTGGCGATTTATATACACAAGGTCGGTTCCGCACTTTGGCTGACCTGCAGGCGGGTCAGACCACTGGAATGATGTTGGGCTTCACATATATACGGGTGCGACAGGCAATACGGGATGTCTATCCAGAGTTCCCCACCGAACCACGAACGCTACTAGCCTTACGCGCGATGTTAGGAGGAGAAAACAGACGAGGCCTCATTACCAAATTATACAATGCATCTCTCCGGGAACGTGAGATGAGTGATTCCCCCTCCTATTTGAGGTGGAATAGCATCCTGTCCTCTCCACTGTCGTTGGAGGCTTGGAAGACTTGCTGTGCCTTAACGGGGCGCCTAACGGCAAATTGTAACCTCCGCATCATTCATTTTAAATATTTGCACCAACTCTACTACACACCGATTCAGTTGCACAGATATGGGTTGCGTGAAAATGCATGCTGTGTGCGGTGTGGCCAGGCTGACGCGGATTTTATACTCGTAGCTTGGTTTTGCGCCAACATTTTACAATTTTGGACACGTGTCACACAGGTGTTATCTGCTATCATTCTGGAGCATGTTGGATGTGTACCTGAGGTATGTCTGCTGGGATGGGTACAGAACCTTAAGCCTTGCAATAGGTGACTAGTGGCCATAGCAACCCTATTTGCAAAGAGGGCCGTGGCAAGATGCTGGGGGGCACGGGCTGTACCTACGGTCGGGAGGTGGCTCCAGGATCTACTATATTGCAGGGATCAATTGACACTATACACAGATGAGCTGCCCGAGGCATCTCGCCCAAAGGACTTCTGGGCTCCTCTTACTGGATATCTCCTCACCAATCCGGATCTGGCATGACTTGCTACACAGGTGAACAGTGCATGCCAGCTGAACGTTATGGAACTGCCATTTAGAACGTCAAACCATAATTATTGCCACCAAAACCATGAATGTACATACAAGTGCCGGGTGGGAAGGGGGTTGTGGGGGGGAAACGGTTAGTTTTCTTTCTTTTTTTTTCTCTTTTCTATTCAGGATGTTGTTTCTTATTGATAAAAAAGCTTGTTCAAGATGTACTGTCACAGAAAGATCTGCTGCCCCTGTTACCAGGGAAATATGATTGTAATATTCACAAGCTGCTTAATAAACATATTTAAAAAAAAAAAAAAAAAAAGAAGGAGGCAAATACATCACAACTGGGTGGAGTTAAATTCTCAGAAGAAAGGGGATTTCATTTCCTATTAGTTTCATTTTTGAAAAGTTCCAACAGCTTTTCGGGGTGGTTTGCGGCATTGCCAAGTGTTTGTTTGAAGAAAGATGCTTTGGCGCTTCTGATATGCCTGTTGTAGGCTTTCCTTCATAGTTTCAGTAAATTGAGGTTAGTTGGAGAGGGAGAGAGTCTCCAGGTTCTTTCCGCTGCTCTTAGAGAGAGGCATTCATCATTAAAGCTGCATTCAAACCATGGGTTAGATTTTTTGATCTGGATTCTTTTAATTGTTTGAACTCCATGGCATCCATGATGTCGGAGATGGAGTTGATGTAATGGTCAGTGAGGTCTTATTGAAATCACCACGAAAAATCTGGTTATTGTATGATCCGTTGTTGGTAGAGATGATCTCCATGATTTTTTAGAAGAATGTGTGGTTATCACCAGGAGGGTGGTAGATCACATGCAGTGTACATAATGTGTTGTCTTTAGTTGAAATATTGACGCCCAGATATTCACAAGAGGACAGAGATTGAGTATGAGTTTGTTTTATTGAGAGATTGTTCCACAGAATACAGGCGGTGCCTCCACCCAGACTACATGAACGGTTCAGACAAATAATGTCAGGGGTGGGAGGGACTATAATGTCCAGAAAGGGGAATGAGAATTCATTAAGTGATGTTTCAGTGAGGAGTAGAAGGTCAAGATCAATAGTAAGAATAAGGTCAGCAATATTGGCAAAATGCTTCACTGCAGATCGGCAACTGAGTAACACGCATTTTAAGGTTGTTTTGGTTACCGTTGTGTCTCTATGTGGGTGAATGATGATTGTCTGGATTTTCCCGATGGGCGTAGAGTGCTTGATAGGTGTCTGGTTATAGGAGGTGAGAAGGGTGAGGATATCGTTATTAGATAAGTGACTAACCAATCTATTGGGTTGGGAGGAGAGGCCTGGATTCACAGCTCTATTTAGGCGGAGGGATCCTGGCGTTGGCAGGGCAGTTGGTAATAGGGCGTTTGAGGATGGTAGTGTTCTGTCTCCCGTAATGCTTTGTTTGATTCGTACCATTGTGTTCCAGTTTATAGGTAATATGTAGTAGGTTCTGGATGTCTGCCCTCATCAGTTGTAATTCTGTTTTTAGGTCGTAGAGCATTGACCAGAGAGTAGAAGTATTATGGAACTGATTTGGAGGAGGTGTGTGAAGGGTTTTGGTGGAGAGTGGGGGTAATAGCGGTTTGGGGTGGCCCAGGGATATGGGGATGGGTTGTTGGTCAATGATCGTGCGATGCTGCATGGTTTGGAGGTAAGGTGGAAGAAGTATTTGGGGACTGGAGGAGGTGTGGTGAGTCCGAATTAGATCCTGTAAGGGGAGAGCATTGTTGAGGAAGGAGTGTACACCTATTTCTGTTTCTATGGCCGTAAAGGGATGGGTAGTCCAATATCGCTCTCTATGCATGCTGAAAGGGAGAGGGCCTCATGGGCTCAGAGTGCACAGTAAGAAAGCCTCAGGCAGGAAAATGTCGCTTGTGGGCTTGTAGATCTTGAAGGAGTAGGGTCAGGTCAATTTCCTAGGTTCTCTTTGGTAGTTTGTGTGTAGAGTCCGCAAACTTCAGTTGATTCTGCTGTAAGAAATGGGGTGAGCTCTCTGTTAATGTATAATTAGGGTAATTCGTATAGGGAGGTGCGGCCCAGAACAGTGTATTTACGCTGAGTTGGAATGGAGCCAGCCCATTCCAAGTCAGCTGCCGATTTGGTGGTTAAGGAGGAGCTTGGGTTCTGGTAGTCCTCTTTCTATTTCTGTGGTGTGGTTGGGGGAACCAGTGAGGTCGAGGAGTGACTTTGACGTCTTTTGACTTCTTTTATTTTTAGGTTGTATGGGGAAATCATGTGGCACCCAGGTCTCATTGGTCCTTTTTTTATGTATGTGCGAGATCGGCAGGGCCCTTGGACATTGGGGTTGACGAGGGGGACCTAAAATTGGCAACCCTGGAACCCTCATGTGGTTAGGTGTGCTGGGACACATACAAGGCAGTTGAGACCTCCCCTCTATGAGAGGGAGCAGTCAAGACCAGATGGGAAAGAGCGCATCAGCGTGTAGACTGTGAGTGCTTTGTGAGACATGTATTGGCGCTAAGGAAGCAAACAATTTATATGGTTTGTGGGGCTGACAACAGGTCTGACTTACCGGATTCCTGTGAATGGCTGCAGCCCCTCACTTCAGCATAAAACGCTCCTTCCTGGGGGTGCTGAATCGCAAGACCTCCATGCAGACTGCAGGCGCCGAGGGGGCAATCCTGCCTCCACTACAGAGCCAACAGTATCCAAGAGAGGCTGCAGAGATCATATTTTCGACTTCGTTGAGAACTTTTCAGTGGTCGTGCCTGCGCTGCAGAGCAATAGTAGCCCAATACTTCAGGGACCGGCTCGACCAGAGACCGTGGCTCTCCCTGCAGCTGAAGGCTATGCAGCGCAGGTAGAACCGCGGCGGGGTCAGAGAGATCATGGCCCAAGGTGCCGGGGTGAGACGAGAGAGTGGGTCCAAAGGTGGACTGAGGTGTCTGCAATCCTCTCGCAGGTAGGGGTGGTTCGGCAGCCAAGAGGCCAATGCACGGCAGAGGAGGCAGGCCCAGAGAGGGAAGAGAGTCGACTCGAGAGTTATCTCAGCCCGTGCAAATAGTGGCTATTCTTGACAATGTAGCGACTGGCCATCATCAAACCTGGGCTCGCTGTGCAGGTCACATAGTGTCCATTGGGAGACAACATCCTCGGGGCTCTGATTAAGGCAGATAGGGCCAAGATGGGGATGGCATTCCCACCGAGGGCTGTGTCACCGGTGTGGGTGCGAGACTTGTGCCACACTTCAGTGCTGGGGCCGCCAGCCTGGTACCAAGCATTTTAGTCCAGTAGAGGCTCCAGCATGGGCACGGTTCCAGGTGTATTTGAGGTAGGAGTAGCTTATTTCAATGTTGCAGATACTCTTGTTTGTTAGTTCAGTTCCTGAGAAGTTATGGATTGGATAACCATGGGAATACTAGGATTTTCACCAATGATGTTCCCGTCCCTCAGGAGCGTGTCTCTGTTGCTCCTTCTCTGAAGGTCATCTTGTTCTCCAAGAATGTAGTAAGTAGATATTCACACATTATTTATTCCCCCACAAGAAGCACACATTTCTAAAACACTGACCGAGATATCGATAGTCTCAGGCAAATACTGAGTACAAAAAAAAAGGAAGATGACTCTTCAATGCTCCAAATCTTTCTAAAGAAGAGTACTGAAATCAATTAATCAATCATGTAACATAAAGAACTCTATAAAGTATTGTCCTATAATACCATCTCCAGGTTTGGCCTCAGTCTCATGTCTCTTGATGTCACCAAAACCTATTAGTGGCAACATAGACCCATATTACGGCCATATTATGTGTTCTATATATTATTTATACTTTTGTTCATTACCCAGTTTCCAATGACTTTTGCCCTCTCAGAACTGGTGCTCATCTGTGGGCACCTCATAGCAGTTAACAAATAGTCTTCTCTATGACATGACTAGGAAAAAGGCCATCGAAGCTAAAAAGGTTTAACCTCACCTGTCCCTGTTGACAAAACATATTCCTCAGCTGCAACAGGTGTGAGCACAGTTCTTAACTAGATGAGCAAGCACACACACGTTTGGATGTATTGCAGAAAAATACTATATATATATATATGTGTGTATATATATATATATATATATATATATATATATATATATATATGTGTGTGTGTGTATATATATATATAGATATGCATAATTTTCTATAATTTTCTATAAACAACTGTTAATAATATTCCTTATGCAGTTTTCTTATGAAGTCCCATTGATTACGAAACGTTTTATTAGGGTTCCTAAGTATATTAGACGCAAATATCTAACATTATAGCTAAATTAGTTAGTTATAAAATATTCACTGATACCTCGAAAACCGCACTTTGCACAATTTTAACATTTTAATATTTACACTATTTTTGTAATATGATGAATTTTGCAGTCAGTATTTATATGATTTTAACAATATTTATCGGATTAAGATTTTATGTTGTTATTAATATATATACATGCAATTTATTATCTTTCTATTGCAATTTTATTAGATTATTGTATTTTTGCACAATTTGCACTGAGTTGCACGATTAGCCTTTGCTGCTATGTATTTCTTGCACTTTAATGCGTCTTTTCTGTGGATGTACTATACTACTAAAAAAGCAAATATTTAAATTGTCTCACAAATTATTCGGGATTTATCCGGTAATATTGCAGAATCAATTTCAAAGTGTAGATAAGTTTTCTCTTTGTCAGAAAGGGTGTATTTATACAGATAAAATTCTTTCTTTCATTTTGCTATTTACTGGTTTATTTATTTATATGGAGTATGTGTATTTATACAGAAATATTTAAATCAAATTGTTAATATTCTTCCATATGATTGTTTAAATTGTTTAAATAGTTATAAGGCACCAATATGAAACGCTTTGTTTTACATGCAATTTTTGAGACATTTATATTGCATACTATATAGTCTTTTTCCATGCACATGATCATGTGACACGGAACACAGGAAGGCGGGATTCACTGGGAAGTAGCATTTAAAAATGAAGGTTCAGACTGATTTTCCGTATGTGATCAAGGGCTCTCGAGCCCGAAACGCGTCATTTTATGAGAAAAATGGTTGAATAAAAGAACTTGCCTGAAGATTCCGAGTTGGTCCGTCTCTCCTTCTTCG
This sequence comes from Calotriton arnoldi, assembly GCA_963921515.1. NCBI lineage: Eukaryota > Metazoa > Chordata > Amphibia > Caudata > Salamandridae > Calotriton > Calotriton arnoldi. The sequence continues at coordinate 1,590,594 of CAWUFW010002381.1, read as the reverse complement.
CCGCTTGGAGGTTGCGGGAGTTTCACATTCTACTTGGATATATATATATATATATATATATTTCACTGAAAAAACCATAGGTTTCTGGACCGTTATAGTTAGTTGGACATTTCACTCGTACAAAACCATAGAAATTCCGGCGTTATAGTTAGTTCAGCTAACTATAACTCGTGCCCCCGCAATGCACTGCTGATGACGTCACATATTACATCATTCATGACATGGTCAGTGACATCACTGATGACATCACTGATGACATTTCAAATGACATCACTGATGACATCATCCAGTGACTGTGTGTTTCTGTAAAGTTTAAATTTGTTTTATATATATGCCAAGCTGTATTGAAGAATCAGTGGGTGTATAAGTGTCTGAATGGAGGATTTAGTAGGTACGTGACTGACTGTATAAGTGAGTGATTAAATGTGTCTTACTGAATGCATGGGTTAGTGACTAAACTGTGTGAAAGTCTGTATCAGTCTGTCTGTTGTTGTGTAAGCTGCTGCATGGGTTGGTGAGTAGCTGCATGAGTGACTATATGGGTTATTGATTGCTTACCTGAGTATTTGTATAGCTGCCTGAGTGTGTGTGTGGGTGGGTGGGAGGTGTGTGACTCTATGTATAGATGTGTGAGTGGTTGATTCACTGGGTGTATGGGTTCAAGAGTGCATGTGGAAACAGCTGTATGGGTGGGTGAGTGTGTGTATGGGTGTGTTGGTGAGTGAATGGATGTCTCAGTGGTACATGTGCAAGTAACTACATATGAAAAAGGCAGTATATGTGAGTGATGGTGTATATAAATAACTATATGTGAGAGTCAGTAATTGTGAGAGTGGCTGCATGGATGAGTGTGTATTTGTATCAGTGATTCTATAAGAGAGTAATTATGTGTTAGTATCTGTATGAATAAGTGAGGTGGTGTCTGTATAACTGTATAGGTGAGTAAATGGAAGTATGATTGATTCTTTTCATGACTGACTAGGTGTGTGAGTAACTCTGGATATGTGGCAGTGTGTGAGTGTCTGTATAGGTGTATGAGTGCATATGATAGTGTAGTATTGATGAGTGACTGCATGTATGAGTGACTGTATGGGTGAATGAGTGGATGTGTGTGTAGACCTAGGAATCAGTCAGCGCATATTTAGTAAGTGGTATTGATGTGTCTATTGTTTCGAAAATGGTAGTCTGTATTTTAGAGTGGGTGTATCAAAGGTTATATTCAGGTGTGAGGAGGTGCATCAGATTTTCACGTGGATGATGTCATCAGTGATGTCCTCGAAGGGACAGTGGAGGGGAAGGAGCAGCGCCGCTGCAGGGTCAGGGGTACAGAGGGATGCAAAGGCCGGGGGGGTGCAGAGTGTGGAGGTGAGAGGGCAGTATGATGTATAGTTGGGACGGGTGACGTCACGGCCAGAGCGGGAGACTTCGCAGCGTCAGGTCCGAGTCTCGGCGTCAGCTCCGCCGCCTGTGATTCTGGGCACATCACATAATTCCGCCATGACTGGAAATGAACGTGCCCTTGTGTAATTTAAGAGGGGCTCAGGTAAAGCGCTTCAACGCCTGTGGGGTGGGCGAGCTGGCGCTACATACAACTGACACAAAACATTGAGCAGAGCAGGGTGTGAAAGGGATTTATTAAAGGGCAGGGGGGGGCTCGCTTCTGATTAAGAGAAGAGTTTTCACCTGAGGGGGGGTGTCACTTCCAGCGCCTCCCCCGCACTCCGGTGAAAGCAGCCCCTGATGCCCCGGGCTCTGCCTGTGACCCCCTGCAACACCCCCTGGCCCCCACATACCAGTGCTGGGGGCCCCGCCTGTGACCCCTACCCGGCCCCACAGACCTCCGGCTCCTCTCCTCAGCACCAGTAATGTGGGCCCCGGTCTGTGGCCCCACAGACCTCCGACTCCTCTCCTCACCACCAGTAATGGGGGCCCTGGGCCCCACGTAGGACCCCACCCCGGCCCCGCAAACCTCCGGCTCCTCGGCCTCAGCCCCGTGGGTCATGTTAAATACGGTGGCAGAAACATTTCTGGAGAGCAGATCGTGCATGTGTAGGATGGAGGGAGGGGAGTGCTTGTGTAGGGTGGAGGACGGGGAGTGCATGTGTAGGGTGGAGGACGGGAGTGCATGTGTAGGGCGGGGAATGTGTTCTACAAAAACTTCTGGAGAGCAGATCGTGCAAGAGTAGGGTGGAGGGCGGGGAGTGCATGTGTAGGGCGGGGAGTGCATGTGTTGGGTGGGGGACGGGAGTGCATGTGTAGGGTGGAGGGCGGGGAATGTGTTCTACAAAAACTTCTGAAGAGTAGAGGGTGCATGTAAAGGTTGGAGAGCAGAGAGCGCGCGTGTAGGGTGGAGAGGGCATGTGTAGGGCGGGGAGGGCATGTGTAGGGCGGGGAGGGCATGTGTAGGGTGTAGGGTGGGGAGGGCATGTGTAGGGTGGAGGGCAGGGAAGGCATGTGTAGGGCATTTTAAGAGTGGAGGATGCATGCATGGAGGGAAGATCTCACCTGAGGAGGGCTGCACATCCTCGAAGGGACAGTGGAGGGGAAGGAGCCGTGACTGGAAATGAACGTGCCCTCGTGTAATTTAAGCGGGCTCGGGTAAAGCGCTTCAACGCCTGTGGGGCGGGCGAGCTGGCGCTACATACAACTGACACAAAACATTGAGCAGAGCAGGGTGTGAAAGGGATTTATTAAAGGGCGGGGGGGCTCGTTTCTGATTAAGAGAAGAGTTTTCACCTGAGGGAGGGGTGTCACTTCCAGCGCCTCCCCCGCACTCCGGTGAAAGCAGCCCCTGCTGCCCCGGGCTCTGCCTGTGACCCCCTGCAACACCCCCCGGCCCCCACATACCAGTGCTGGGGGCCCCGCCAGTAGAAGGTAGTAACTACGGCAGCTTTTCAGCAAGAGAACGTGCCTGCCTGCCTCACGAACAGCTCATTTTCCTTTGAACAGTACAAACAGTACACGTTTCGCCGTTATTTAAACCAACTGCAGTGAGATGGAATGTTTCTGAGATGCCGTTAGCCTTTTCTCTACTGGAACGTTTCCCATATAATATTTAGAGTATATTGTAAAATCTAAATTTCCCTTACAGCAAATGCATTACTCATGTGATAAACCTTACCTCATATTTCTCTCTCCGTCCGAGGCACAAGATGGCTGCCAACACTTCCTGGTTTGAAGTGTTGGCAGCCAATTAGAGCCAAGCTCGTGCTCGAGGGTTAGGCTCCGCCCAGATATATATATATTTTTTTTCCTGTAATATCTCAAAAACTACTGAACGGACTTACACCATTTAAAAAAAAGGTTGCTTTCTGAACCAAACACTACCTTTTTGTCAAATTTGGTGTAATTCCGTTCAGCAGTTCGGGCTGTAGCCTTGGCTAAAGTTTCCTATGGGAAATTGATTTTTTCACTCTTATTTTTGGAATTTCTCAGCAACTACTCAACGGATTTACACCATTTAAAAAAAAGGTAGCGTTCTGAACCAAGAGCTACCTTTCTGCCAAACTTGGTATAATTCCGTTCAGCAGTTCGGGCTGTAGCCTGTCTCAAAATTTCCTATGGAAATTAACACACGAAAAACACTTTTTGGGACCCCCCTTTTTTCTCCGCCCCCCCTTGACAAATCACCCCCAAACTTTCAGGATAGGAGCTGACCTGGATAGACCTTTTTTTGGGAGAATTTCGTGAAGATTCGTCAAACGATGCCAAAGTTATTAGCAAAAGAAAAAACGCTTTTTCAATAGAAACGAGGTCCTAACTATAACTACCTACTGGCGACTGCCAGTAGGTAATATATATATATATATAATTTATATATACACATACTAAAACAGTTAAAGTGCAGGTATGGTTTCAAAACAAAATCTGAAAATAGCAAATTATGGTTAGGTAAGCTACCCATATCTTGCACCTCAGACATGCAATGCTCATGACCACATATACGACATCATAGATAACATGTTAAATTACATCACCAAAGACTTTTGATTTTTAAATAGTTTATTTACCCTGTATTTTGATAGGTCGATCCTCAGTGAGTTGTGTAGCTGATCCAGCAACTTGATGAATTTTTCTCTCTAAAAATAAATCATGCATGTAAGAAAAATATGCTGATTAATTAGTATTCATACGTGATCATTTAATAGCACTGTAGTTATAAATTGTAAATTGTAATTATACAAATAATGTTCAGCTTACTGGTCTGTTCATTACAGTCACTACCTCACATACATCATGATATATTATGCAGTATATCGCACAGAGTCTGAGGCATGCATAAACATCTAGGTCACAATAATTTTAAATGCAGGTGTCCATAGTTATAGGTAATCTACTATATGTGTCATTGGCTTCAGCCTAAAAGTAGCTCCACCTCTTCTTCAGACACTACTCCACACCCTTGTTCTCCTATTCTACATAGCTGTCACGTTTTTCAACTTCTATGCCTTTTTCACTGCAGGGTATATTTTCCAGCCAATGTCTATTACAGTTCCTCGTAGCTTTTGCGCCACTGCACACTACCTTCATCTTTATGTATTGAGCATAGAGCACATTGGATGGCCTTCGCCAATGCCATGTGTCCTCACCTCATACACCAGACGCACTCTGAACGTTCTTTGAGCATTTGCATTGGCCACTTGATATTTGGTCACAAGCCCAATCCCAACTGTGCGTTACCATTTGCCCTTTACTGTGAGCACAGGGTGCAAGATTAAGCTCCTGACTCTACCTCACACTTAATTCTCATGTCCGCATCCACAATGTGTACATCTTGCAGCCATATCCATGGTCCCTAGTGTTCAGTATGTGGTCTTTGGTTGCTATACCCTGCCCTCAGTCATGATACTCATATCCCCACTGTGCATGACCTTCAGCAATATACATTGGTCAGTAGGTGACAATCACGGGCCCAACCCACCACAAATGGTGTTTGAACTGCAGGCTCTTAGAACAAGGTATGGCATTCTGCCACTGCTTGTACCTTCCTCCACAATTTACTACCTTTTTTGACACTGTGTATTTTTTGTAATACAAAATTGGTATTTTTCAACAGCAATGCAGTTTTGACAACCATCACCATTTTAAGACGATCATGATCGCCTTAAAATAATATTGAATCTCAAACCAGTTTTAGAATTGCTGCCAATTTAAGAAGACAACAATAATGTTAAAGTAGTGTAATTGACATTACAGCTGTTTCATATTTTTCTTTTTTTTTTTTTTTAAAGAACTCCCAGCCTCTTTATAGCTTTTTCATTCATTATAAATTTCTCTGTCGCACATTTATTCGTCTCTCTTTCTTCATAAGAATTGCATGGACATAACGGGTAGGACCGTGATAGACCACACTGAATTTGAAATTTCACAAGGTAATCTGGAATACTGCACTTAATTTCACCAGTAAGGGGCCGATTCCGATCTCGCTCGGACAGCCCTCCGAGAGCTGTCCGTAGCCTTACCTTGCGACCGACTCGTACTGGGAGCCGGTCCGTCCGGGCGATGAAGTACGATGCGCAAAAGTGCCACAACTCCGAACGACACGTAGGCTCCGATTCCAGCAACATTTCCCGTACGAGCCGCTTATCCAAACGCCCATCCGAGTCGCCCGGAAGCAGTTTCCACAATAGTTTCCGGCCGGACAAGTACGATGCGCAAATCCTACGCGCCGAACGGGTCGCCACTAGCAGCACGTCACAGCATCCGGGAGAGATGAATAGCAGGTCCGATTCGCGCCACAACACAATCCACTGCTACGAAACGGACCAACTCACAACGTGTACGAGACGGAGCAACAATCAGCAAGTACGAGACGAACCAATGATGAATCCCATCGTGCAGGTCATCCCAGTACTGTATATCTATGACCGGATCATGAACAGACGCGTACGTCGCAGACGGTACGTCAGACACCCACACAAACAAACGTCACAAACGCGCAAAATGCTACATACACATAGGGGGGGACATGCCGTCCACCAGCAAAAGCAAAACCCCAGGGGTAGCATGGTCCACACCACCAGCAGTGCCCACACCTAGGGGGGGGTGCCCAGCACCACTACCATCACCACTCATAGGGGTCTCGATGCCCTGCACCACTACCAACCCCACTCATAGGGGGCTGGATGCCCATCAATACCAGTACCCCCCACTCATAGGGGAATGGATGCCCTGCACCACTACCATCCCCACTCATATGGGGCTGGATGCCCTGCACCACTACCATCCCCACTCATAGGGGTCTCGATGCCCTGCACCACTACCATCCCCACTCATAGGGGTCTCGATGCCCTGCACCACTACCATCCACACTCATAGGGGGCTGGATGCCCATCAATACCAGTACCCCCCACTCATAGGGGGCTGGATGCCCTGCACCACTACCATCCCCACTCATAGGGGGCTGGATGCCCTGTACCACTACCATCCCCACTCATAGGGGCTGGATGCCCTGCTCCACTACCACCCCCACTCATAGGGGGCTGGCTGCCCTGCACCACTACCATCCCCACTCATAGGGGGCTGGATGCTCTGCACCACTACCATCCCCACTCATAGGGGGCTGGATGCCCATCAATACCAGTACCCCCCACTCATAGGGGGCTGGATGCCCTGCACCACTACCATCCCCACTCATAGGGACTGTATGCCCTGCACCACTACCATCCCCACTCATAGGGGGCTGGATGCCCTGCACCACTACCATCCCCACTCATAGGGGGCTGGATGCCCTGCACCACTACCATCCCCACTCATAGGGGGCTAGATGCCCTGCACCACTACCATCCCCACTCATAGGGGCTGGATGCCCATCAGTACCAGTACCCCCCACTCATAGGGGGCTGGATGCCCTGCACCACTACCATCCCCACTCATAGGGGCTGGATGCCCTGCACCACTACCATCCCCACTCATAGGGGGCTGGATGCCCTGCACCACTACCATCCCCACTCATAGGGGGCTGGATGCCCATCAATACCAGTACCCCCACTCATAGTGGGCTGGATGCCCTGCACCACTACCATCCCCACTCATAGGGGGCTGGATGCCCTGCACCACCAGCATTCACACACATAGGGTCACTAAGCAAACCCCCACCCCTACCATCTTTGCAAGATTCTATGTGTGTGTGTGCCAAATGCCCACAACACTGATTCTGATAGTGAACATACAATGTGACTCCCATCACATGTGTGCCCAAAAGATGAGTGTGGGGTTCAAAACTCCAGCATCTCAGGAACATTGTGGTAATGGGTTCCAAAGCCCACATCACTACAGTGACCAGAAGGTGAGTGTGGACAAAATAATAGCAGCATCACCAGACCAGCATTTGTGCTCACTGGTCCCAAATCCACAACCAATGTAGTGGCAATGTGGTGGTTGTGTCACATACAAACATAGATTTGAGAGGCACAGATTGATGTGTATCACAAGAACTCCCTCTGCCATGTGCAGACAAGCATTGGCCATGAGCCCTGACAAGGCCCACTTTGTCCAATTTGACAATGTGAAAAGTGAGCATCATGATGTATACACACATATCTCTACGAACAGACACACAAACTGAGGAATCCTGTGGAGACTGTCGAAGTTAGGTGACAAAGTCCCATACCATGGCAGCAATGGGACATACCAAACATGAGCAATGTGCAGGATGATGAGCTACAAGATGCATGGACATTAGGGAAAAACCTCCAAACTACATCCACACAATAGAACGCAAAAGCAATACCAATGCAGAGGTGCAGATGCACAAACACAGACAGGCAGACCCACACTGCATATCATACACAACATGTGTGTGTGTCTCAGTGTCCCCAGGCTAGTACACAACACATGACGGTGGGATGAACTCCAATCACACCGATGTGTCCACAGTGCCATACAAAAAGTAACTAATGAACTGGGCACCCCTTTGTGGTCAAGCATACATCGTCAGATGAGTGGTATAGCAACGTATTCATGTGACACAAGCTGGGTGGAACAGCAACCAACACAGCAAGAGACAGACCCACTACAGCACTACCCTCTAGTACCGTAATTTGTGGTGACAGTAGCCTGTACGCCATCCCACTGTGATGACAACGGTCTGTTTTACCCATATTGTGGAGCACAGTCAGCTGTGCATACTGGGTCATGTGTCCAGAACAACAAACTCACATCACACCTCCATAAACACAAATCACTGGCCATGTCCTGCAACCAATGTGCAAAATGTAGGTAGGGGCCTAGACATGAAACAACTCACATGTGGCCACCCTCAACACCACACACCTTGATCTGCAACAATGTGTATCAGCTAGGCACACAGGGACTGTTGAGATAGCTCAAGCACCCATTACAATCCCAGGGGTGGTGGGGGGATCTAAGGTACACAAAAATCAACACACATGGCCTGTCAACAACACCTGTGAATGTCTGCCACACTGCACAGTATGCGGAACATGGGCATAATGTGAAGACAACACGATTCATTGGGAACCCTGCCACACACCTACACCAATGAGGAACCAAAGGAGACCCACAAAGAACACATGTTGACATCTTCCAACATTGCAGCAATGAGCCTGATGAGTGGGAGTAGTCACACACACATACAAGTGAGCCTCACACTGACAGATACCACATAGGGAAAACAACATGATGTTTGAAACACATAAGTGCCAATGGGAATCCTGAATGTGTCCCATGTGCGTTTGACAACATCCCCTGAAATTACAACTAAAACAGCCATGGATGACAACCTAATGACCAGTAGTCTGCCATGCACCGACACCCCAGTAAACCCAGGGAAACGAAGTCTGATGAACACAGGACAACTCAGCAAGTGCACATAACAGGAACATCTGCATGGAACACAGGCTGAGTCGAAAAAAGGGAAGGCAACACACACAGACATGCTCACACAACACACACCATGTGCACAGGCAATGCCACGGAATTACAGGTCTCCACTCCTGGGGAATGTCAGCTGTGAAAAACGTTGTTTGTGCAGGGTCCTGTCATGCCAGCACACCACCTGCACAGTGAGCCAACAATTACAACACAATGAAAGCTCTGGTCACAGCAACATGTGTATGGGAGTGTCCCTTCAGTCATCTGCACATACGCAATACACATGTAGAGATAGTTGCACCGATGACACAGATGACTTGTGTACCATGGATGCACAAACCTGCCTGTCCAGTGTAGATGGGCCCAGTCAGGGAATCTCACCATGTGCCCAAATGTAAGTACAACATATGTGCAACAGTGTATGCCAAAGATGTGAAGTAGCAAACCCAAAGAGATAATCCTGGTTACAACATTTTGCAATCATTACACCCTGTAATTGCAGCAAAGGATGTCATGGACACATAGCAGAAAAGTACACATATCCCATGGACCACATGGAGTCCATCACATCAACAAATCATCCTGTTGTACCTTCAAAACACAAGTACAACATCAAGTCCATGATACTCATCATCAACATCATGTACATTAGATGCAACAACAATGGATAACAACAATTTGCTTTATTAAAAAATGAAACTCCTCAAAACTGGTAATTCGAGTCCACAATGTCAAAAGGCCAATGGCCAGTCCATTTCTCAATTCAACCATGGTGACATGTGACAAGTTGTCACCCATTGCTTGCCTGTACTGCTACGACCAGGGGACATCTCCCCTTGGAGGGGCATACATGGGGCAGGCCAGGCACCGCAGGGACAGGATCAGGGGACAGCAGAATGGGGCAGTGGAGGGGTGGTGGGTGCTGGAGTGTCACTGGCAACTGCAGTGGAGGTGTCTGACACAGTGGGCACCGTCACAACTGCAGGGATGAAGTCAGATGGGGTGGTTGCTGGCACCACAGCAGTGGGCAGGTCAGATGGTGTGGACGTGGTCTCCACTGCAGTGCCAAAGTCAGACGGGGTGGATGAGCTCTCCACTGCAGTGCCAACCTCCAAAGTAGTGTCATGGCGTCCAGGTGAGGTGGGCAGGACAGAGGGGGGAAACACGGACTCCACACCAGTGGCAGGAACAGGCTGAGCGTGTGAGGTGTGGGTGGAAGTGCATGTAGTAGAGGGGGAGGGCCTAATCATTTTGGGGATGCGGTATCGGTGTGTGGGTGAACCAGGGGCAGGGTGTGGCTGGGGGACCTGTGGAGTGGTGGCCTGGGGGCTACAGGACGGATACTGTGTGGTGGAGCTGCGGGATTGTGGTGGGGTCTTGCTCTTCCTAGTCTGGGGGGATTTGCGGATGGGGGCCTCAGTGTCCGTGCGCCAGGGGGAGGGTGTCCGTGTGGCAGGGGAACTCCCCCCTGTGCGTGGTGACTTCCTCTTCCCCTTGTGAGTTGGAGCAGATGGATCAGTGGGAAAGAGGCCAATGTCACAGAGGAAGAGCTGCTGGGAAGGGGGGGTTGCAGGTGAGGCAAGGGAAGGGGTTTTGGAGGGAGAGGCATCTGAGGACTGCAGAGTGCTTCTGGATGTCTGTTTGTACGTCTGTGACCCATCCCCTGTGTGTGTGCCATTAGTCACCGGAGTGTGCATGCCTGTGGCTCTGGATTTTGGCTTGTGTGGCTGTGTGCTGCTTGTGTCTGTTGTGGTGCGTGTGGGTGCTGTTGTGTGGGTGCGTTGGACAGGTAGGGCAGTGGGGATTGTGGATGTGGCAGAGGTAGGAGGGGTGAGTGACTGTTGGCGGAGGGACACTGCTGACGTCTGTGTGGAGGCCATGGCCTGAATAGTCCGATGTAGGGCAGACATGTTTGATGAGATGCCCTCCATGAAGGACACCAGTTGTGTCAACAGACTGGTGTGGGAATGGAGGACACTAAGCATCGCTGTCTGCCCTACATGGATCTGCTTCAGCAAGTCCACAGACTCCACACTCAGGGCAGCAGGGGAGACAGGGGCAGGGGGTGCGGTGCCTGGCACAAAGGAGACATGCTCCCTTACAAGGGGGCCTCCACGGACCTCTGGGATGGGAGCAGATGGGAGGGTGGAGATGGTGGTGGTGGCGGGGACAGACTCGCTCGGTGTTGTCTGGGGTCTGCTGACACCCGCCTCCACAAGGGAGTCCTCACTGGAGATGCTGTGTTCCTCAGCCGAGGTGGTTGTAGCTGAGGTATCCTCAGTGTGGCTCCCCTCACCCTCTGTGCCACTGGGTCCCTCCAACTCCTCTCCAGCAGACCCAGTCTGGCTCTGCGGCTCCTCTTGGTCCGTGGAGCTGTCTCCTCCAGTAGCCGAAGATGTTTCTGCAAACAATGAGGACAAACAGATACACATAAGTCACTTGTTTCACCTGAGACATCACAGTCATTACAGCACATTACAGATGACACATTTTCCTCATTTGCTAAATATTGCTAGAAGTGCTGGCACATATTTAAAAATACACCTGTCATTCTGCCAGTCAACCATGCCACTCACACACTTCCCCTCCATGGACCCATCTGTATGTTGCATGTAGTATGCCACTACTTATATGTGCACACATGCACCGCATAGACATATCTCAGAACATCTTAAATTGTGAATGAAATGTGTCAGTACACACATATCCCATCTCCTGCCACTGACTCAGTACATGTGTCAGGATGAGGGATGGCCAAACTCATTGTCAGTAAAATGGATATGCTTCCTTCACAAGACACCATGATGTGCCCATGTATTGATGGTCAATGCCACAATAGAGTGTATGCCGTACAATTGACATAACGGCAGGATACACATTAGCCAGTGGGATACCATGCTACGGGCCAGTCTGGCTAATCAGTCATCTCTGGATAAAGTCACAGGGGCAGTGCATCCATAAATAAAAAGTCTGCACTGTGTCACAATCATAATCATTTTGGGGAATGTAAGCCCTGCAGCTGTCAAGTGCACATGTTCCACTACTGCTACACACATCTTAAGGCATATGATGATCCCACGTAATACAAATGCGACAGTTGAGTGACTGCAAGCACCAATCTGTGAACATGATAACATCACAGTCTGATGAGAACGAATTGAGGCTGCCTGCACTATTATGTATAATACATCATTATGCACCGTCAAGTGATCACACACCTATGTTTTTCCCCATTGTGATGATCCATTAGCCACACCTCAGCTAGCTGCCAAAAGAAAAATGCTCAACACCACAGGAGTCTAAGATGCTAGGCCACTCCAGAATGACACTGAGGCAGACACCGTATTGCATATTTCACAATTAACTAAATGTAGGCTGACACACAGGAGTAGGAGCACAGAGTGTTCCTCATGTCCGGAGTAGGCATACCTGTCCAGTTCCATGTGTAACATGGGATTACCCTGAACACTAGGCATGTGTTCATGCATGTGTGACACACATGATGTACATTATTATGAGGCCCCAAGATTGTCTTACCTGCTGCATGGCTGTGTGGTAAATACCACAGACACATATGGTGAGCCAAAGCATCAATTGGAACACATATCATTAGCCCACATAGAGTACATGTCTGATTTCTGGCAATGTGCAGACACATGGCAATCAATTGCCTCACTCATGAGGACAAAACAATGCACCGGTAGCAGATGCTGTTTACAACCTTTAATTATGGACAACAGCAGGGACACACAACACAAGTGACACAAGTCACAGACTGAAAGGGCCAGACCTGTGTATCAGATGAGGATGGGCCATGAACAAAATTAGGAACATGACTCCTGTTCAAGCAGACAGGAAATCTGTGGGAGTGTAACCAGGATGAAGGAGTGCAAAGAGCATGTGAGACATAGTTCACAGAAAAGGCATGCACTTACCCCCTCCTTGCTGCTGTCTGGCCTTTAACTGCCCATCCAGGTCAGGGAAGACCACCGCCAGGATCCGGTGCATGTGGGGGGTCAGTGTCCGTCGTCCGCCCCTTCTGCGAGGAGGCGACAGCTTCAGCTGGACTCTGGCGATCCTCCGGGTCCAGCCACGAAGGTCCTGCCACCTCTTCTGGCAGTTGCGGATGCGGCGTCTGTAGACCCCCACAGAACGAACAGCCCGGGTAATGGTCAGCCATATCTCCTGCTTGTGATGGGCATCAACCTGTGAGGATGACAAGGATAAAAGTACATTACCAGAAATGCAACATGTTTGTTCAACACACAGTTGGATATACATGTCTTCATCACAAGGGCATATGAGGTACACGGGTAGTGCAACTATGGTGATTGACAGTTGTCCTGCATTTACAAAATTGAAACATTGCCTGAGTATAATAACTGTGTTAAAATGCCCTTTTCATGCACAGTACCTGTCCACTACAGGTACATACACACTTTGGGGGTAACAACTACTCAGTGAGCATGCTAGCCACTGGTGTACACAATGCCATTATTGCCAGTAAGACAACATGCACAATGAAAAAGGGATGTGGACTGCACACTCACCTGCTCCCCTGGTGTCCCATACAGCTTGCTGTACTGTGGAAGGAGGCTGTCCAGCAGGGCCTTGTTCTCCTCCTCTGTGAAGGCTGGGGCCCTATCCACAGTACGTGCCATTCTTTGAGCCAGAGGATGCAGAGACAGCAGCAGTGGTAGCAGAGATGTCAATGTGGAGCATGTAGTGCAGGCAAGTGAGCTCTCAGGGGAACAGACAGCCTTATATCTGTGCTGCAGAGGCAGATTCTGTCCCATGCGTCCAAAGCGATAGGTCCAACACGTTTGTATCCTATGAATCTGGCCAATCCATTGCATTGCACGGCTCGTACACGCCTTCCGCATCGTTCAAATATGTCAAACCCATTACACCAACGAGTCTGATACATTGTTGTAGGGAGCCAACTGATTTTTCACAACACGAATCGTACAAGGGCCAAATCCGCGTCAGTCCCCATTGCAGGCAATGTGCAAGGCGTGTGTGCAAGGCGTGCGCTCGCCTCGTTCCCTAGGTGTCCGACGCGTCTTTTGAATTGGTCACCCGCGTCAGTCCCCATTGCAGTCAATGTGCAAGGCGTGTGTGCAAGGCGTGCGCTCGCCTCGTTCCCTAGGTGTCCGACGCGTCTTTTGAATTGGTCACCCACGTCAGTCCCCATTGCAGGCAATGTGCAAGGTGTGTGTGCAAGGCGTGCGCTCGCCTCGTTCCCTAGGTGTCCTACGCGTCGTTTGAATTGGTCACCCGCGTCAGTCCCCATTGCAGGCAATGTGCAAGGCATGTGTGCAAGGCGTGCGCTCGCCTCGTTCCCTAGGTGTCCGACGCGTCTTTTGAATTGGTCACCCGCGTCAGTCCCCATTGCAGTCAATGTGCAAGGCGTGTGTGCAAGGCGTGCGCTCGCCTCGTTCCCTAGGTGTCCGACGCGTCTTTTGAGTTGGTCACCCACGTCAGTCCCCATTGCAGGCAATGTGCAAGGCGTGTGTGCAAGGCGTGCGCTCGCCTCGTTCCCTAGGTGTCCTACGCGTCGTTTGAATTGGTCACCCGCGTCAGTCCCCATTGCAGGCAATGTGCAAGGCGTGTGTGCAAGGCTTGCGCTCGCCTCTTTCCCTAGATGTCCGACGCGTCTTTTGAATTGGTCACCTGCGTCAGTCCCCATTGCAGGCAATGTGCAAGGCGTGTGTGCAAGGCTTGCGCTCGCCTCGTTCCCTAGGTGTCCGACACGTCTTTTGAATTGGTCACCCGCGTCAGTCCCCATTGCAGTCAATGTGCAAGGCGTGTGTGCAAGGCGTGCGCTCGCCTCGTTCCTTAGGTGTCCGACGCGTCTTTTGAATTGGTCACCCGCGTCAGTCCCCATTGCAGTCAATGTGCAAGGCGTGTGTGCAAGGCGTGCGCTCGCCTCGTTCCCTAGGTGTCCGACGCGTCTTTTGAATTGGTCACCCGCGTCAGTCCCCATTGCAGGCAATGTGCAAGGCGTGTGTGCAAGGCGTGCGCTCGCATCGTTCCCTAGGTGTCCGACGCGTCTTTTGAATTGGTCACCCGCGTCAGTCCCCATTGCAGGCAATGTGCAAGGCGTGTGTGCAAGGCGTGCGTTCGCCTCGTTCCCTAGGTGTCTGACGCGTGTTTTGAATTGGTCACCCGCGTCAGTCCCCATTGCAGGCAATGTGCAAGGCGTGTGTGCAAGGCGTGCGCTCGCCTCGTTCCCTAGGTGTCCGACGCGTCTTTTGAATTGGTCACCCGTGTCAGTCCCCATTGCAGGCAATGTGCAAGGCGTGTGTGCAAGGCGTGCGGTTGCCTCGTTCCCTAGGTGTCCGATGCGTCTTTTGAATTGGTCACCCACGTCAGTCCCCATTGCAGGCAATGTGCAAGGCGTGTGTGGAAGGCGTGCGCTTGCCTCGTTCCCTAGGTGTCCGACGCGTCTTTTGAATTGGTCACCCGCGTCAGTCCCCATTGCAGGCAATGTGCAAGGCGTGTGTGGAAGGCGTGCGCTCGCCTCGTTCCCTAGGTGTCCGAGGCGTCTTTTGAATTGGTCACCCGCATCAGTCCCCATTGCAGGCAATGTGCTAAGTGTTCCACCCACAATAGCTTTCCATGGACTCATGGGCACACCAACAACAATACAGCCTGTGACACAGTATATCAAGGGGCATGTCAGGCTGCATTACCTGTGTGTGCATATGTGGGTAAACATGTGATTTGGTATGTGTCACTTAGTGGCACCCACTCCCAGGCAGGGCAAGGTGTCATGGGGACAGATCCCGCTGTGTGTTGGACACATAACCACTGTGATTGACGACTGTACAGTTCAGGGCATGAGGCATGTACACAGTTCCCGGGGTACACTGTGTATGAAATGTGACATACACCCTGACTCTTAGGTGGAATGGGATGTGTGTCACAGGGTGTCCCAGTGCCACAATTGTGATGTTCATCCACAGTATGTGTGCATTTAGTAAAAGAGATTACTTTGATTTCATGTGCTCAATGTCAAACAGTCACCACATCCATGTGTATTATCAATGTGAGTTGATGTGGCGTCTGTGTGTCACAGACACCATGTGTGAGATGCAAAAAAACATTGTGGCACTTCATGTGTGTGTCATTTGTGCGTTGTGGTGTGTATATGAGACGCTACATCATGATGGTGTCCTTGTGGCAACACAAGGTCCCTGTGTGTGTCTGTCAAAAACCTGTGATGTGTGGTAGACATCTGTCCTCACTAGTGACTGTGGTGTGTGTCTGGTTTGTGACACTCATACTGATGTACTGTGTCAGAGCCCATAGATTGGTCACAGCACAACATGGACCTTGTCATGTGGACCTGTAGAGCTGAGATTTCAGATGATGGGCATGTATCTGACATGTGTGCACATACACTACGGCACATACATCATGTCTTTGTGGCCTGTTGTTTCATGTGCTATTTAGCATGTACACTGGCACATAGATAGGGGAACTGACAAACTGTCTTTGCTCATCTATGTACTGCAGGAGACCAGCTGTCCACAGACCGTTCCCTGACCTTGCCACCATGGTTGAACGTGACTGCATGCGACGGTACCGCTTCACTAGATCACTGATTGAAGATTTGGCGGAGCAGTTGGCACCACACTTGCAACCTGGCCGGACATACCCTACTGCGCTGAACCCCGAGGTGAAGGTGATGGCAACCCTACACTTCTTTGCCACCGGTACCTTCCAACACACAGTTGCTACTGCTGGTGGGATGTCACAGACCATGTTCAGCCGTGTGCTTCGAGATGTGTTGGAGGCGATTTTGCATTTCCTCAACCACTACATCCATTTCCCAACACCACAACGACTCTCTGACATCAAGGGTGACTTCTATGCCCTGGGAAGGATGCCACATGTCATTGGCTCCATTGATGGGACACATGTGGCTTTGGTACCACCACAGGCACATGAGCAGACCTACCGGAATAGGAAACATTTCCACTCAATCAATGCTCTGGTGGTATGTCTGGCCGACATGACCATTTCACATGTTTGTGCACGTTTCCCAGGTTCAGCGCACGACGCTTACATCATGCGGAGTAGTCGCATCCCAACGATTATGTCACAGATGCAGCACCAGCGTGCCTGGCTTGTCGGTGTGTACTGACTGTTTACTATTATGTGATTTTGCTAAAGTTTATTTACACCTCTTTTAAGACTCATCTGATGTGCTATTGTCTTTATGTAGGTGACTCCGGATACCCCAACATGCCGTGGTTGCCGACACCCCTCAGGAACCCTGTGACACCGGCGGAGATGCGCTACAATGAGGCACATGGTCGGAGCAGGAGAGTGATCGAGCGGACATTTGGTCTCCTGAAAAACAGATTCCGCTGCCTGGACAAGACAGGAGGGGCCCTCCCATATGCACCTGCTAAGGTGTGCAAAATCTTCATAGTGTGCTGCATGCTACACAACCTGGCAGTGAGGAAGGAGTTGCCTCTGATCCAAGATGACGATGACCAACATCCGCCAGCCAGGGAGGATCCTGCCCTGGGGCATGATGCCAGTGATGATGAGGGTGAGGATGATGTTCGTAGCCAGCTGATCCTCAACTTCTTCACATGAATGTGAGTATACACTGATGTGTCTTCAAAGTATTGTGTTTGCCTGATATCTGTTGGTGGTGCACTTGTGCTGCTTGAGTGTGACTGTGTGCTACTTGTCAGGATGCTTGCTGTGATGTGTCCTTTCAGGTAGTCTGTACTCCCAAACAGTGTTTAGCTGATTGACATGTTGTGTGTATGTCGTTTTGTTACATTTGTGGGCATGTATATTGTTGTTGTATGCTGTAAGTCAAGGTTTTTGATTGTGTTTTCTGTCTGTCCTTCACAGGGTACTTTGGCTGCTGTATGGTGAGATCTGAACCCCAAAACCCAGATCCTTGTTCCAGTGTGCAAGTAGTCGTTGTCCCAAACAATGATGTGACACACACCCCTGGACTTTACTTGTTTAAAACTTGTTTAATGTTTGCTCACTGTTACGTGAGGTTAACTTGCATCAGTTGTGGGCTTTTCACGTTGTGAATCTGTAATTAACCTGTGCTTCACTTTGGGATGTGCTCTGTGGGTATCTACACATCATACAGTCATTAGCATCCTGTACCTGTGGAATGCTTGCCACTGACCCAGGATGGGTGTGGTGTATGTGCATTCCACTGTATTTCCTGTTGACATCACTTATGAGGATGAGTTAGCTGGACATGGTGAGTATGTCTTGTGTTGCCCTAGTGGTGTGTTTCCCTCATATGTGTCACATTACCATGACTCACATTACGGTGTTCACATTGCTGTGGTAGTTTGCATGCACAGTGTTCCTTAACAGATCATCATCGCCATGACACAGACAAAGTATAAATCACGACAGAGGCAAGTATTGTGTGAATGTAATTTTATTTACAGACATGTGTAAGGATGGTGAACGGATTTTGAAGTGCTGTACAATGTGATGGTAATCCAAAGTTCCCAGGTGAATTGGTAGTCTTAAGAGATGAAATGTCCAGAGTAGAATCCACAGTCATTAGCTGCATTGTCACTGCTTTGCCCTCCATGTCAAGTGGGAGATTTGTGTGTCAGTCGACAAGGTTAATTGGTTTGCACACAAGGGACGACATACAGAACAGGTGTTGAGTTCCTGGGGGATATGCATGGCCATCAGCGTCTCAATTCCCCTTCTTTGGACGACCCATCTTCTTTCTCGGGGGACCCTCATGTGCAGGCAGCTGTGGTGCAGAGGCCTCTCCGCTAGAGTCCTCCTCCCTCCCTGTGACAGTTGCGGATGTTGTGGCAACAGATGTTGTGGGCGCACAGGGAGGTGTGGACATGTTGGTGCTGATCTGGCGGAGGCAGGTCAGTATGTCCCTATGCACCGCTGTTAGTTCATCCAATTTGTCCCACTTGGACTCCATCCGGGACATGTGGGAGTCCAAGCGGGCATGATGTGCTGCATGCTGTTCTTTGATGTCCTTGAGGATCCCCACTACCTGTCCAAATCCTCCGGTGCTTTCCTGGTAGGCATCTATGATGCGTCCCAGGTGTGGCTCATCATGCAGTCCAGCCCCTCTGCAGGCCGTGTCCTCTGCCTGCCCACCCTCCCACCGCCCCTACCCACACGGGCAGGAGCTGCCGTGGCCGGCACAGGCAACACTGGGACCACTTGAGTGTTTGCGATGGTGGTGTTGTCCCTTGATTCCAGGGTGCCCTGTGTACCTGTTCCGTTGTTGTTCAGTGGCCTCGGCCTGTCCGTGTCAGCAGGGCTACTGGGTGTGGTATCAGATGTGGCAGGTGTGGTTGCAGGGGGTGCTGATGTTACTGCTGCTGGGGCTGCACGATGAGTCACACTGGAGGTGCCAGGTTGTTCTGGGTCGTCGTCCGAAGAGGACAGGAACTGATCCACACCGGTGAGCTCAGGGTCTGGAACTGGGACTCTTCTTCAGGTCGTGCTGTGTCCCCAGCATCCCCTGTGTTTGGAGGAGACACACAATGTATGTTATGTTTCTACCAACATCAACGTTTCACACACATTACATTTGCCACTGGACATCATGATGAGAGTCTGTACATTGCATTGCCAAAAGTTGTGACAGATTGAGGTTGATATTGTTGGAGCACTTTGTCATGGCAACCTGAAGCATTTCGATGTGCACCTCAAGTTGTGTGCATGACCAGCTCATGTATTGATCAATTATCTGTACATGTGCATTGCTACTCAGGTTCCATCACAGCTGTATCATCCCTGTCCACATTTGTGCTATGACGATGACATACGTACAATTTCACTTAGGGTATGTATCAAGCTTGGTGCATGTGTGGTGTAATTTTTGCGTTGCTCTGTGCGTCACATTGGTGGGTCTGTGCAACATGGTCACAGTCCTGTATGCCTGTGATCCAATGTGAGATACTTTCTGGTTATCTGTGTTCCTAGTTCACATCTCATTACAAACAAGTCATGGTGTTACTGTGCCTACTGATGTTGGTGCAGAGTTTTGTCAGTGCTAACATCTTTTATCTTGTCTATTTCCTCCACAGTGAGAGGGATTGGGCACAGCGGCACTCTTTCTTTTCCATGCTCATGACAGTGTTGGGTGTGTGTGTTACAGTTCTGCTGCTGTGAGTTGCATGCGTCATCCGATGCAGTCCAGGATAGTCATTGTGTTTGGATTGTCCATGACAGTGAGTGATGTGTTGTGTGAATGATGCGTACAACGCAGACCGATGTGGTATTGACATGCACCTCACAACTGCACATTTTGTGTATGACACCATGCTACAGTGTCAGCTATATGTGTGTGTCCATTCTAGTCACTGTCAGGTGTCCACTGTCAATGATGTATATGTGACATTGTGTGTGCTTGGTGCTATGTACTATGTCTGCATCTCCCCAATTGTCATCTCCAAAACACACCTTCACAGGCAGGTCAGGGGACACCCCAGGGACACTGAATCTCCAGACAGTGGGAGGATACCTACAGTTCCAATGGCTGTGAGTCTAAATGTGTTTGAGTTGGCCAGTGCGTAGGTGTGACTTGCAGCCAATTCATACATCTGGACCATGTGTCTGACATCTTGCCAAGGCATTTACTTTTGGAGTGACTGGTCCCAGGGTGCAATTTGTTCGAGCAGAGAAGGTGTGTTTTGATGCAGCATTGATGGCATTTGGAGTCATTGCAGGACCTCCTTCACCCACAGTGGCCAGGTAATCCCCCATGTGGCATGCTTCCATTGCAGGGAGTAACAATTTACGTTCAGGCTGTCAGTCAGTAGTTTCCTGTTGTTTGTTTGAGCACAAGTCCCAGCAGGGCCTTATACTCCCCACAGCAGGGCCTAGTGTCAGCCATCTTGGCAGTGCTTTTGCACTCCCTGTGAGGTGAGCATGGTTCAGTGTGAGCTTGCTGGGACATGTGGGTGGGGACTGTTGGCTGTGACTTCAACTCCCATCATGCTTTTGGCTACACCCACCTTCCCACAATTCCTGACCTTACTTCCTGTGAAGCTTGTTCCGTATGTGGTGGTGTGCCTGTGCTGACAAGTTGGCAGGCAGTGTTGTCCTGGTGTTTGTTTGCACAAAAGTACCAACAAGCCCATGTGCTTCACAATGCAGAACCCAGTGTGTTTAATCTTTGTGGGATATTTAAATGGATTCTGAGGGAATGCATTATACCAGGTGGGTTGTGTTGTGTTTGTGTTAAGGGGTGTGTGTGTGCAAGTACCTGCTGGTAGATGTGGTCAGAGCAGGCAGTACTCCTCCCCCAGTCCAGTTATCCCACCATGCAGCATGCTTCCATTGCAGGGAGTGTGCGTTACCTTTCAGGCTGTCAGGCATTGGTGTCCTGTTGTTTGTTTGAGCCCAAGTCCCAGCAGGGCCTTGTGCTCCCCACAGCAGGGCCTAGTGTCAGCCATCTTGGCAGTGCTTTTGCACTCCCTGTGGGGTGAGCATGGTTCAGTGTGAGCTTGCTGGGACATGTGGGTGGGGACTGTTGGCTGTGACTTCAACTCCCATCATGCTTTTGGCTACACCCACCTTCCCACAATACCTGACCTTACTTCCTGTGAAGCTTTTTCCCTATGTGGTGGTGTGCCTGTGCTGACAAGTTGGCAGGCAGTGTTGTCCTGGTGTTTGTTTGCACAAAAGTACCAACAAGCCCATGTGCTTCACGCTGCAGAAACCAGTGTGTTTAATCTTTGTGGGATATTTAAATGGATTCTGAGGGAATGCATTATACCAGGTGGGTTGTGTTGCGTTTGTGTTAAGGGGTGTGTGTGTGCAGGTACCTGCTGGTAGATGTGGTCAGAGCAGGCAGTACTCCTCCCCAGTCCAGTTATCCCACCATGCAGCATGCTTCCATTGCAGGGAGTGTGAGTTAGCTTTCAGGCTGTCCGGCATTGGTGTCCTGTTGTTTGTTTGAGCCCAAGTCCCAGCAGGGCCTTGTGCTCCCCACAGCAGGGCCTAGTGTCAGCCATCTTGGCAGTGCTTTTGCACTCCCTGTGAGGTGAGCATGGTTCAGTGTGAGCTTGCTGGGAGAGGGGGGGGACTGTTGGCTGTGACTGCAACTCCCATCATGCTTTCTGCTACATGCACATTCCCAGCAGCCCAACCTTCCTTCATTTTGACTGAGCTTTCCTGTGAGGTGGTGTGACGTTGCAGTATTTGTCGTTAGGTTTGTACATGTTATGTCGTAGTTCCATTTTACTGTGGGATGGCAGGTATTGTGTTTGGGTAACTGGCATGCACATCACAGGAGACTTGCCTTTATGTTGCTATGGCTTTGCTGGCAGGAATTGGTTTAACAGTCCCCTTGAGAGTGATATATGTGTATTGCCGCACAAAATTGAGTATATTGTTTGTGTACTCACCAGGCTCTGGTATTCCTGTTAATCCATGGATGCTCTCCGGTGGTAGGATGGCCCGCACCTTCTCCTCCCAGGTCCTGAAGTGCGTTGGTCTGGCAGGAGGGCCACCGCCAGTGTCTGTGCTCAAGGCGTGGTCCCTGTTGATGAGCTTCTTGACCCTCCTGCGCACATCATAGTACATGTTCTGTATGTCGTCCTTTGTGCGCCGACAAGGAGCTTGTGCGTTGACCTTGTCGACAATCCTCTCCCACATCTTGGTTTTCTGTGACATGGGGGTCTGTTGGATCAATGTGCCAAACAACTGTGGCTCTACTCTGAGTATTTCGTCTATCATGACTTCCAACTCACTATCTGTGAACTTTGGATTCTTCTTGGGGGGCATGGTGCTGGGTGGTTGTGGTGATTGATGTGTGTGTGAGGGTTTAAGTGAGTGTGGTGGGTGTGAGTTTGTCAGTGAATATGTGATTTGGTTTTTGAGTAGTGCAAATGGTGTAGTTGTTGTGTTTTGTGTGTGTTGTGGTGTGGTGTGTCTCTGCAGTGTGATGGGGTTGTCTGCTGTCCTATGCCTGTAGTTTGCAAAGGATCATGGTAGGGATTTCTGGCCTTTATATCGTTGGAGCTGTGGGTGTGTCTTTGTTCCTTTTTTAGTTTTTTTTCAATAAAATTGGCTGTGTCATTGTTTTCTTAAAATTTTTTTTGTCTTATTTCCTTTGCTTGTGTTGTGCATGATGGAGACGTTCGTTTGACCGGGTCGGACGCTGCCTGTGGCTCGTGCGGGGTGATCCGAGTCTGTCACACTGATAATCTGCTGTGTTTCGACGTTGGTGTACGCCTCGGACGCGAAGGGCTCTATTGTTTGCTAGTCACTATTTGCTGTACGTCTCGGTTTTCATGCTCATGCTCCGTGCGAGTCGGTCGCGTTTCACACGTATTGCATCGTACTACGCGGCTCGTGCATCGCGGGTACGTTTTGCTCGCATCAATTCCTAATGCGTGTTGGTCGGTACGATTCACGGTCAATTTACGGGCGAATCAATGATTTCCGAACGGGTCGGGCGTGCGGCCTGTGTTCCGTGCGGGTGGGTTGTAATTTGCACACAAGGCATCGTACTGCGCAGGTCGTACGGTGCAGGTCCGTGTCGGTCGGTCTCCATTCCAGGTCCAAGTCGGGCGGTACGGTTTACGACCGAAATCGGAACCGGCCCCTAAATGCCCAATTTCCATGTTATTCCGACCTGTGAAGTTTACCAGCTTTTAGCTAGTCAAATGTCTGGAGCAGGACTACTGGGAATGAGATATTAATAGAGATCTAGTAATTCCTCACTCTTGGGCTGTTCACGAAAAGTCAGCTGTATACGAGTAAATGGTGTGTTTCAAAATTATATATGATAGAATTAACAAATGCAAAATTTGAAGCAATATAAAAGATCCTGTGCAATTGTAGTCCATTAAAGCTAGGCTTTTGTATTGCTACTATCTTAAGGCGGTTTTTGAATAGGAGGGCTCAACAAAACCAGTGGGCCAAGTGTGCTATAACGTCTTTGGGCAAGAGAGTTGATATTTGTTGAATCAACCATATTTATGGCACTGTACCGTGGAAAATAGTGTATTTATAAACACAGTGATGAATGTCTTTATTTTGGTGTTCTGGTGAACACTAACTTGTCCAAGGCTTCAGAACAAAACAGAGTCAACCGTATTCGTACCTGAGCTTCACTCCTCCAGGTACAACTATTGTCATCAGAGTCTTTCTTAAATAGCCAGGTTTTTACAGCACACTAACACCACAGTAAGCATCGGGCGTAAAGACTACACATTCTGGGGCAGATTTACGTTTCCTGGCGCATCCCTGCAAATCAGCAGAGATGCGCCAAGAAACGTGCGACACGTAATGCCATTGTTGCGCCACCACGGATGCGCCGCATTTATAATGCGGCGCGCAACACCCAAGGATTGGCAGATGCGTGTCGCATCTGCCGGCGTAAGGTTGGCGCAGTGCTGGAGTTGTGTCGCGGGCGCGACGCAACTTCAGCACTGTGCCAGCCCGGCCTATCTTCCACATGGTGCGTCACACCTTACGCCTGCTTCAAGCAGGCGCAAGGTTTTGACGCAGCGGGGTCGGAAAAGTGACTGAGTGAAATCTTGTAGATTTCACTCAGGCACTTTTCCGAGGCGTTCCTGCACCGGAACGCCCACCCTGCGCCGGAACGTCCACATGAAACCTGACGCAGGTTTCATGTGGCGCAGGGCTTTACAACGTGACGCATCTCCCTAGATGCGTCACAATGTAAATCCCCCGCAGCATGGCGCTAGCTTTACGCCGCCGCTGCGTCACAGAAGTGACGCAACGGCGGCGCAAAAGTGGCGCACAGGGCTTATAAATCTGCCCTTATCACTCGATTTTTGGGCGTTTTCCTAGGATTACATGCCTCGGGAAGCAAGAAAGAAGTGCTGGACATGGTGTGATTGATGTGGAAATTCGGGAACCACCAGAGAAAACAAGAAAGGTTGTCTCATTAGGACCCGCTTGTACCTATTGGGTATTTTGAAAGGATGTGAAGTAGACGTTCGCCTGGAGCTCATTCACTATTCTGATAGAAGGTACAGTCAGGCGGAAATTGGCTTGCTAGGTTAGAAACATGAGGCTGAAATAGAGCAGCACGCTTTAACAGCTTCACCATCTGGCTCGCTTGACTGAAATTAATATAGATGCCGTTGGCAGACATCTGACAGACGACAACAAGCATACAGCGCTAAAAACAAATCTACACGAACTAGGGATATCTCTCTGAACCGCTTAGTATTGAAGAACTAAAACCTTATATATCCTGTGCGCAAGTAAACACTGCCTTCTCTGCTTTCCAATGAGTTTTATCTTAGGCATTTTCCGGGCCTTGACATCACTTCATCACAGTTTCTGAAATGCAAACAAGGCAATAGTAATACTAGAAAGAACTGACACCAATTTATTTCTAAGTTAAAATAAATATTTACTTTTCCAATAGCGCAAGGAAAGGTCTGAAAACAAAATAAATCATCGTGCACAGTCAGAAGAAATGCGTAGTTGGCAAAAGAAAACATACCAAGAAAGCAAGCAAACATTGTAAAATGAACTCTACGTTCATGTATGCCTTTAAGTAATTGTAGTGATATAGTGTAACCCTCGTTTGGGAGCGGAGAAATGCTGTACAGTATTGTGGTGAGAAATAAGTAAATACACTGGTAGGAAAGGCGACCAAGATAGGTTCTGTTGTTACTGGGAAAGAGAAAGGAGGGAGTTTTCCGGTGTGCTGGTCTGGTGAGGCGCTCCTTTACGAAGTAGTACTTTTGTTCCTGTTTGCATTGCAATAGTGATGAGCAAGCATTGTGTGGCAGATACTGCTGTTGAAGACCCTCTGTGCAGAACAAGAGCAGGCTTGACTTTTGGTTCCATATTACTGAAACTTTCCACTGGTGTAAAAGCAAGGTATACCAACGTAACAGAATTGGGTTACTGCTTGAGGGGGTGAAAGCCTTCCCAAGCAGGACTCACAATCCTTGTGACGGCAAAGTCACAATCAAACCCTAAATTAACCTTTGCTCAATCCTCAGGTAGCTTGACACAGAACAGTCAGGCTTAACTTAGAAGCAATGTGTAAAGTATTTGTGTAAAACTTCAACAGTAACACAGTGAAAACACACCAAAAAAGTATCTCACAACAACTTAGAAACATAGTGTAATTTTCAGTAAATAAAACAAAACCAAAATGACAAAAGTCTAATCAGTAGGACCAGGTACATGCAAGTTTAAATATTTTAGTGAAAATAGTGCCAAAAAGCACAACGCGCCAACTGTGGATATCTGGTCGCACCAGACAGGGGCAAAGTCACAAGCACAGGATGACCACGATGAAGTGTGGGCTGGCTACAGGGACCCAATTAGGCCCACTGAACATAGTGCCTTAGGTCCTGGTTGAGGAGCGTTGTAAGGTTCTGCTGTCAGGATGCGCTGCGCAGCCAAGGTGATGCATCTGTTCTGAAGTGCTGCAGAACTGCGATGTGAGGTCCTGCGTCATCATCGAAGATCCCGTCAGCGAGGGCTTGCGATGCTAAGTCTGGTGTCAGGGATGCGTCGCGCAGTTGAGTCAGTTCTGAAGAGCTTTGAGGTTAGGATGCAAGAATATGCATCGTCGTCAAGGTTGCCATCGACAAGGGATGCGAGAGCCTGCGTCAAGAATGCTATGCACAGGCAAAGGTTGCTATGCAGCTGCGGAGTTGATGCACAGACAATTGCGTTGGGAGAACCCACACAGCAGAGGCGATGCATTAGTTCCACTCAGGTTTGCGCTGCAATGCAAAAGAGATGTGTCAGTTCTGCTGTCTCCACAGATGGGCTGGCAGAGTACCTTCAGTCCCACTTCCAAGGGTCCAAGGCTGGGGTGGCACCACTTGGGAGAGTAGGACTCACAGATGGCAGAGTCCAGGTGCTGGTTTCAAGATTGTTGGAGACTTCTGTCCCTGAGGCTCTAGTCAGGAGGCCAGCCAACTAGCCCTTGGAGCTACTTTGAGATCCTGGGCAAGAGGGCAGCAGGCAGCAGGTCAGCACAGTAGGGCAGCCGTTCCTTCAGATCAGCAGTCCAGCAGATTGGCACTCCTTTCAGTGGGCACAGTAGTCCTTTTTCCTGGCAGAGTATCAAAAGGACCAGAATTGTACTGAAGAGGTGGTGTCTGAGGTCCAGTATTTATACCTGGTGACCTTCTGAAAGGTGAGGCTTCTAGAGGTTTCCCTTTTGAAGTCCCCATGCATCCCACCTTCCCTGTCCCAGCTCCAGACTAACTACAGGGGGTATGCAGCCCTTTGTGTGGAGGCAGGACACAGCCTATTCAAGGGCAAGTAGGGCTGTGCTCTGCTCTACCCTCTCATCCTGCAAGGGATCGCCCATCCAGGCACACCTTGTCTTGTGTGTGGCTGTCTAGGAGGAATGCACAAAGCTCAACTGTCAGCTACACTCAGTCATGTGACCCAGGAAGACAGGCAACAGGCAAAAAATTGCTAAGCCATAATTTAAAATCCGACTTTACCATAAAAGCATTGTTTATTACAATTCCAAAAACACCAAACATGAACTGGTTAACATTAGTAAATTACAGCTCATTAAATGTAATACAGAAACTTCAATGTTATCCTATGGGAGAAGTAGGTGATGCAGTAGTGAAAAGATGAATTAAATAGCTTTTCACTACCAGGACATGTAAAGCTTAAAATGCAGGTCCAACCTTTTAAATACACTGCACCCTGCCCACAGGACTGTCCTGGGCCTACACTAGGGGTAATCTATAAGTATTAAAAAGGAAGGTTTGGGCCTGGTAAAAGGTCTATTTTGCCAGGTTGAAAAGAGCGTTTAATACTGAACACACAGGCTGCACTGGAAGGCTTGAGACATATTTACAGGGGTACTCAAGTGGGTGGCACAATAAGTGCTGCAGACCCACTTGTAGCATTTAATTTACAGGACCTGGTCACAAGTAGCACCACCTTGCTTGGGGCTTACAAGCAAACTGAATATGCCAATCGGGGAAAAGCTAATGTTACCATGTTTTATAGGGTGAGCAAAAATGGAGGAAGAAGGCAAGAAGTTTGGGAGAAGAGCACCGTAAGGCTGACAGGTCCAACAACCAATGACTACCTTTTTGCTTCTTATGTAATAGGGACAGGAGAACAACGGAATCCGAACCAGGCAAAACATAGTGGGGCCTGATTTGACATTGTTTTTATTTAATACTTATAGAAGATAATGCTTCTCTACATTTTAAACGTGGAAGATGGGACTACGTTTGAGGGTAATGAATTCCATTTTATCTTATAAGTAGCGACAACTATGCCACATTCAGTTTGTCCTATCTATTAATGCTTTGCATGGAGAAGCCTTTCTTTCTTATTCTCTTTACTGCACATGTAAAATGTTTTATTAAGAAAATATTGTGATACATATCTTTAGCAGTGGTTCCTATAGGGAACCAGATTCTTAAACTATGGTGGAGCTCCCATACTACCAAAGCAATTTAATACCTCTAACTAAAATGAGGTTTCTTTAAGCGACCCCAAACTTAACTTTGGCAGCTTGGCACGATGTCCTTTTGCAGAGAAAAGTGAATGTGGTCAATGAACAGCAACTAGAAAACAGCATTTCAGCTATGAAACAAATGTCATGATTCTCATACTAATTTTGTGAAATAGAGTCAAGACAATAAATAAAAAGACATCAAATTAACAATAATAGGAAGAAGGAATGTGAAGTTATACAAATTTTAAAAAGCATCTATTGAAAAATAAAAATATAAAAATCCTCCATTATACTCAAAGGTGCAGCTTTGTCAGTCCTATCCCTATGTGGCTCTCAATGAACTGTCAATGTCTGACCTGCAATGGAACAAGGTGGGGCATGACCTAGCTCTTTGCTACAGTTAAGACTTTTAACAATATACTACAGTCACTTTTCTGGAATTAAAAATTCACCAGAGTTGTAAGGTGGGTTGAGGAGGTGAATCTCGGCTTCAATGGGTCAGATATAGCTGTGCAGCCCACAGCTATAAATAAGTGTAAGAAATTGGGTCATTGGTTGAGGGGAATGGAAGCTCCACTCAAGCAACAACCACAATCCTTGTCAGAGGGAACCATGAAAGTCACTACATTAACCTCTGCTTAGCCCTCTGGTAGCTTGGCACAAAGGTATTTATGCAGTATACAAACAGTAATAAAGTGAAAAAAACAAAACACAAGAAAAATCCCAAACCAATTTTGAAAAATAGAATACATTTTAATAAAATGATTCCAGAATGACAAAAATCCAATCAGTAGAATCAGAGATATACATTTTAAAAGATTTTAGTGAAAAGAACACCCTAAATGTGGTACCTGGGGTCAGAAGAGGTGGGCATGACACTTGGCGGAGAAGCATAGTTTGCGGTGGGTGCCTGATACTGCTTTCGCGAGTGATAGGTTTTGATCATAGATAATAGCAAGTCCTGCAAGTGCTCCTGAAGCAATGGCTTTAGAAGACACGTGACTGATACAACCCTAGCCTTAACTGCGTTTCTGAAGCAAGGGCCTGTAAGAAAGTGTCCTGAACCTCTTCTCTCTCAGTCTGCCTTCAAATCTGTGACCAGAGTGCCATGGGGTGAAGTGCAGAAATGTACTGCTCTGCCTTTGCATGTGATTGCTGCATTAGGGTTTGTGGGAGAAGGCACGCAGTGGGAGGAGGACCGACGGGGAGGGGAATGTGGTAGTCTTCTCAACCTTTGAAAGATAACACAGCAGTGACTTTCTTATGCCCCATTCTACCTCAATTAAGTGGCAAGCCCTTGTTCAAGTGAGAAGTGTCTTCTTCCCCCACAGTTGGATTCCAATTTCAAATCCCTTCTCTGCCTGAAATGGTATAGTTAAGGGACTGGATGAGGACTGGTGTTTCTTTTCCATCTCTAGTTCCCTTTCATGACCATCTTAAACCAGCATATGTCTGTTTACGTATACGCGCTTCGTGGAGAAAGCAGGGAGGAGGAAGTGTTAGGTTAAAATGGAGTGCTGCCACAAAAAGATATGTTGAAATGTATCGGCTAAAGTACAGAAACATTAGTTATACGGAGCCATTGCCAACACGCGAACAAATTTGTGTGGGCAGGGAAAGTTAATTAAAGAAATATTTGCAGACAGGGAAATTTAATTAAAGGCCCAATGAAATAATTACAGTTGTCGGAGAAACAAAGAAATGTAGAAGTGCATGCTGCCACAGGAAGATTTCTTCAAAAATGCAAGGTAAAAGGAGTTGGATGCCAGCCATAATGTGATAAAAGTAGTTCTAAACATAAAAGCAGATAAACGCAGATGAGAATGAGTAATTGGGCCACAGGATACTGATAACAGGACTACACCCCCCAAAAAATCTACAGCCAATAGAAACAAAGAAAAACAAAAGTGACAAGCACACGGACAAATAAGCAGGCGCGGTGCGTCCATTGGGGCGTTGGGGCATAGCCCCACTAAGCCACATGGACCCATTCACTAGTCGACCGTCACGCAGCACGCTAAATAAATTTAATTGCCAATGCCTTGCCTTGCAAACGTCTCGCTGAATATACGCGGCCGCTAACGGGACACGCCCGACTCAATCGGACTGCGCTGAAGCCAGGGGGTGGGGCTGGGCTGCGGCAGCTTGAGTGACAGACTCAGCTGCATCAGTAGTGCGCATGTGCATTTTTGGGCTGGTCATTTTATGACCAGCCCGAACATGCGCGCACACTACCTTCCCCTTACTGAGCGACTGGCGGTGGCGAGGGACCCAAGGAAGGGTGCTGCTTCATACAGCAGCCAGGCGGCAGCCCCCGGGTCTCATAATGGGCGGAGAGTAACTGTGCCCTTAGCCAATCCTGGCGCTGCAAGCAGCACCAGGATTGGCTGAGACACCGCGCAGAAGGGCAGGCAATCCATTATTGGGTGCCGCGCGTGGGTGGTGGCACTGCCGCAGCTGCACTTTGTATGGCCAATCACTGTGGCTTCATGTGAAGCCATGCAGTAGTGATTGGCCATTTCGGGACGCTGTCGTGGTGACGTCACAGGCTCGCAGTCGCACCGCAGCAGTACGACTTCCTCGCGTCACCGCACTGCACACACTAGTCCTCGTGCCGGTCTGCTAACTTTACTGGACTGCTGGTGGCTCGCCTGCTCGTGTCGTCGTGTGACGTACACTGGTACTAAGTACTGTCCGACACGTCTTCTAGTGGATTGAACTCACCAGATCCTGAGAAAAGTAAGAGTTGGGCGGCCCGGGCCACATTTTCTCCTAATTTGTGTTGTGTTAGAGTTATTTTATTATGCAGACTTTGCAGAGGCCTCCTCCTGTCCTGCTCTGTCAAAGCCTGCCCTGCCCCTCCGGGCCCTTATCTTCACTCACATAGGCAGGTTGGTACTATATACGCTATGAAAACAACGTGGGCAAAGTGAAGGCCTGCTGTCTTCCTGCTGAGGGCTAGTCGGGGACGGTGTCCGGGCAGGTTGCGTACTAATAAAAATTAAAATAAGTACATTAACCCTGAGAAGGCCTAGTTTGCCCTAAATGTCGCAGAACTGTTTCCCTGAAAGCGAGAGCGCTCCTACACCGGGAGGTCGGAGGAGTAGTCGCAGACCTGGCACTGTGCCAGTCCGCGTACCTCGAGGCACTTGCCTGGCTGTGCCACCTGTGGCTGGCGGCACCCGCTCAGGCCTACCCTCCAATCAGGCCCAGTGAGACCCCTGTCTCGCGACTCAGTCGCGAGATCTGCAGACTGCAGCAGCAGCCCTCAGGGGCACTGCTGAGTGGGACTGGCATCATGGCTGCTTTTATCACTCGCCGTCATCTGAGGGGAGCGCTCGGCTTTGTAAAGGATGCCAGGTGCAGAGATCACATTTCGGACACGGACACCCTCAAGTGTGAAGAGCGCAGTGCATGCCCTCACCTCACAAAAGGCCCGGCCCCTACATCTTTACAGCTCGTATTTGTGTGTCGCCGCCGAAAGGGCCGACGTCCAGGCACTGCAGTGACCGTCCCATCGTCGACATGCTCCCAAAGGCCCACTGCAGCATCCCATGCGCCAGTGTGCTGTAGAACTGTACATTCATTCTGTAATGCTGTGAGTCCGCTGGCCCAGGTGGCTCTGAGGAGCTCACCTCAACAGTGGTGCCAGATCATGGTATGGCCCGCATCACGTGGGTGAGGGAAATAAAAGCTTCAAGGTGGAAGTTAGCGTCAGCCATAAAGCCAGCAAAGCGTCCAGTGTCTTTTTGCCCCCCTTGCCTCGCATCAAGGCACCACAATGATGATGAGTAGGGTGCGGCCCCCGGACCCTACCCTTGTGTAATGCAAGCGCACATTGCCCCTGCTGTGCCCCGAGTAGTAGCGGTGCCCCGGGTGCTGCTCCAGCTTTAGTCTGACCCGGGTCCCGTGGGTGTAGCTTCAGTTGGGCTGACACGCACCTGTACTTCGCGACGAAGTAGCCACCTGCGGCCACGCGAGTCACTCTACCTGCTGCTGTCCAGGCCCGAAGTCAACGGCACTCGGCATGCGCCCTTCCTCTCATGTCTGCCCCATGACAACAGCTACTCCTGGCCTCATGGTGGCCATCCTTTGAGCACACGAACGCAACCCCAGACTGGTCTGGTTTCTTCTTGTTGCCCCAGCCTGCATGCTGAAAGGGCACGGGCCACTGGCACGTGACAGCATCATATCCTGTGGCCCTTCCACTCTGTAAATGGCCCGGGAGGCCATCCGCCGCCAGAGGGGCTCTGAGCAGCAAGGCAGGGACGACTCTAGGGAGAGACGCGGGTCACGCGGCCTAGTGGGGCCGAGAAGAGAGGGGTCGTGTAGGCAGTGTCATAGGGGGTGTGAAAACCAAGGAGCGGCTGTAGGCCCCGTGAGCTCTGAGGTGTCCTGGAGACTGAGGCGTGGCACATGCCCGCCAACACTTTGAACGTGGTGAGAGGGAGCTTTTGACTTACATTAAAGAGGAGGACATTTTAGGGATTTTAGGCCGGAGACACCTAAAATAAAGCCATTTTGGGCTTATAAAGTACTTCTTTATGTTGAATGCTGCTACTTTGCGACCAGTTTAGTTGTTTGTTAAATAAAAAACATTTGTGAGTGAGGTACTCAGAAATGCATTGTATCTCGAAGTCTGTTATGAAGCTCTGTGGTTATACTGAATAAGCAGCTACCTATGTTATATGACATCTCTTTATTAATGTAATAACTGCACTGTCACAATTGCTTTATTAACCTTCCTGCTTTCTCAAATTTGCTTGAAAATGCACCATTTTTCCTCTCTTTTTTCAAAATTTTCTCGGGGGGAGAACCACCCCGAACACCCCTTATGGTGGTTCGGTATCGCTCGCTACGCTCGCTTGCAACGGTGCAGTATGCCAATCATTTTACGCCCCACCACTTTCAAATGTCACCAGCCGCCCCTGCAAATAAGAAGAGAAGGTGGGATGTAAGACCCATTTAAAGTATATTGAATACAATAGCCTTCACAAGCACAGCACAAGCGCTGTGCAGACGAAACCTAACATAGGAAGTTCATTTCTGAAATGTCTCTCAACCTCTTCAATACCCATAGTTCCTTTTCCTTCTCCATGTCCCCAGTCTTACTTTCTCTGCCCTTTCTTTTGCTCAATGCCCGTTCTTATTTCTTGCATCCTTCTTTCAAAGAGAGGTGCTGCTGTCAGAAATGCCAATCGCCAGGCTCAGGTTCTGATGAAGTTTTCATGCTTTACAAGGATAATGCATTCCTACTTTATTATCAAACAACAAGAGACATTTATGGGCTTTGAAATGCAATGCCACACTCATTTTAATCTGTTGTAAACTTACAATTTGTAAGACTCCTTGTTTTAAAATTAGGGCTGAGTCTGAGCCCAACATGAAAGTACTTGAGAGTAGAAGTTTGGTGGGGTAAGGCACATTACCCACAAAGCAGGCACATATGACTGATGTACAGCTCCCCTGTGCTAGATGCATCCTGCTGTGGCCACATATTGGCATCATCTGAGTAGCTCCTTTTATATATACCTCTTTCACATGGGTAAGTGAGTGGATGTGGTTGCCTGCAGGGATTTTGTGGGGTTGTGAGTCTCACGAGGTCTTGGACACAGTCAAACAACAATTCTGATTCATGTCTTTGCCTTAGCATTCCTGCAGTAGAACCTTAATAAAGGTTTTGACACATCACATGAGCTGTGTGTGGATTCAGGTAGGAGATGGCCAAAGGGAGCTGCTGACTCAAAGTGCACTGGCAGGGCTGAGCGTGGGTGTCACTGTCGGCATAGCAGAAGGCCTTCAGATCAGGTTTGAGATGCACTGGCCAAGCTGTGTCAGTCTCTTGAGTTGCTTTAAAGTGTAGAACTGGTGTGCATTAGCAGGGCTGAGAATGGGAATTAGACATTTAATTGTGGAGAGCATGATGATCTCCAGGTCAAAATGCTGGGTTAGTGGGGCCACTGTGTCTCAGTGTTAAAAAACAGAAGCTCCTGCTGATCAAGACAGGCTTGTAGTAGTAGAGCTGTGAATGTCAGCACTGAGGTGCACTGGAGGAGCTGTTGAGAGGTCTTAATAATGGATACCTTGGTACACTACATGTCATGACTGGAGTTTAGTGCCAGACTTCTGTGTGATTATCAATGCAAGAATGGCTTCCAAGAGTCAGGTTTTCTTCAGCCCGGAAAAAGCTGTCTCTTTCTGTCATTCTTTTGAGTTACCATCAAGTCTGCTTTCTGCTTAACTCCTAACTCCACCATCCCACTTCTGCCGCACATTTCTTCACATCTCCTTTGCCCTGCCCTCTTCTTTTTTGCTCTTTTGTTTGTCTATCCTTTACTCAGCTCGCTCTTCTGTTATCACTCCTTTACCTTCAACCTTATGCTTGTTCAACTCCCTTAGCACGTGCACTACTGTTCATAACCCTCTTTATCTGTTTTACCTATTCTTCTTCTCTTCCTTACCCCTCCCCTCCTCTTGTGACCTTCCCTTATCCTGTTTAGCCCTCTCTGTTGTCCCTTCTGCCCTATTAAATTCCCTTCTATTCTTTCCTGTCCCCCCTCGCACCTAATTTATTTTTCCCTTCCACATCACTGATGCCCATTTGGCAAAGCTCTTCACCCTCCCTCTTCTTGTAGCACAGTGCACCTTTCCTTGCCTCACTGCCAGATGCACTCTCTTTTCTGCTCTTTGTTTCTCTCTCTTCTTCCCTTCTCCCTGCCCCAGGCCTCCTATGCACACATCTTAGCTCTCTCCATCTGCTTCTCCTCATGTCTTCTCTCTCCCCTGTCCTTCTTCACAGTCTTTACCTCTCTCCCAATCTGCTGCTATTTCTTCCCTGAACTCTCGACCTTCCCCTTTCCTTCTCTATCATCTGAAGACACCTTATCACTCTCTCATTCTGCTCTCACTCCTCCCTTCTCTCTCACAAACTTCCACTCTGGCGCTGCTTACTCTCCTTTCTGCCGCCTCCCTGCCACACACCTTCCCTCTATGTTGTCATCACTCAGTGTGTTCTCAGCACAGGAGACATGTGTGTGAAGCCCTTCATCCTTGGCCAGATTTCCATCTTCTGCCTCTCTCAGAAAGGAGAAGAGTGACTCACATTGCTAGTAGCCTAGCCAGGAGCCCTGGTGCAAGCAAGGACAATGCTCCCTTTGACTGCTGTTAGGGTTGTAAACTACAGCAACTGCAAGGGTACCATGGGCCGCTGTGCCGCTGCACCAAGGGTAGCTATGCCCCTGTTCATTAAATGGCCCTTTGCCCAAGCCAGCTGATGCATCACCCTGCCTGGCTCAAACAGCATCATCATGCAGCAGGAGCACTGAGACACTGACTGGTCTGCAGTTACAAGTTTTTCATTTGATTCATTTATTTAAGAGTGGCCTGTAAGTTTAGGGTGCCTTGGCCCACCAGTGACTATGGCCTTGGAAGAATAGAGCTTGGCAGTACTGACTCCACATAAACAGGCAAAGCTAGAACTTCATCATTTCTAAGTAGATTGTAATTTGTCAAGGCTTACATGGCAGTAAAAATTCACTTACGTTACTATGGAAGATTTTAGGGATATTTTAGAAGTGTCATGGAGGTGCTGTGCATTTTCTCACAAAATAGCCTTGGGTATACTGTAACCTCTAGCTAACTGTGAATCAGAATCACACCAACTATTATATAAACAATGCTACAATCGGGTAGCTGGAGCAGCGGGGGTCTCAGGTAATACGTGATCTTAGCCTGCATAGGGCTGCCCTCCATTTACATGACTCTTTCATCATTGCTGGTGACTTTAATACAACATACAAACCAATGGATTTGGGTTCCCTGTTAACGAGGAAGATGATGCATGGGGAAATCCTACACTTAATACTAATCCAGTGAAATGCTAGACAAGTGCTGCTTAAGACTCATGTAATTTACCCTATCATTTGGTCTGAGGGCCTGTAATGGCCACAAAGTTTCAGATCTCCATGCCACCCATACCTAGGAAGAATTGGCTATTTCTTAATCTCTTTGTACCTCTGGGGTAATGTTGTAAATCTGAAGGTACTAGGTAGGGATGACAGTACTCATAATGCCCTCCGTTGTTCTCCAAAAGATTTGGTTAACTTCATGAGGAATGTTTTGGTATCCTTAAGCACAAATATGATGCCCTTAAAAGATAAGCATAGAATTAAATGGGACAAAGTAACAGCAAACATAGGAATCAGAGACCACATCACCAAAGCCCTAGGAGATGCCGTCTCAGAATTAGAAAATGTAGTCTCAGCTCAGAGTAGGGATTAATCATGGCAGTTAAACATTGTAAAGATTAATGGGGACCTCTTTAAGATGCTTGGGGAGTGCTTTATGCGCCATCATGGCCGTGCCCGGTCCTCCCGCATGCCAGAGCGCACTTGGTATAAAAAAGCCTGTAATGACAAGAAAGATGAGCTTTATCGAGCTCTTGCCTGTGGCGATTCTAACTTGATATGGGCAAAAAGGAAAAAGTATAAGCTGATCACAAATAAGAGCACTTAAGGCTTGGGAGACACATACATGGGAAAATCTGTATTAAGCTGCTGTTCATAATGATAATTGGACATTTTGGAAACTAGTAGCCAATGGTGATCAACGACCGGCTAGGCTTTTGGTCGACTCCATCTCTCCTGAGGTATGGCATTCCCACTTTCTTGACCTTTATAAACAGGGGTCAGATGTTGATAGAGCATTCAAGGCAAGGGTAGACAATCTATCTCCACCTGGGCTCCTTAAGTTGGGGCGGACTGAGCCCATTACTGCAATAAAAGCTATAGCAATGGGTAAAGCGACAGGGACTGATGGTGTCCCAGGCGATCTCTTTCTTGCGGACATTGATGGCTGGGCTTTGTATTTTAATATGTTATCTGTTAGACCTGGCATTTCTTGGAGTGATTACCCCTGACGTTTTGCCTCTACCTCCTCTATTTTTGATGCTGTGATGGATTTCGTTTTACTGGCTTAGATGCTTTGGGCACTTTGTAACTGCTGATCAGTGTCAAAGTGCAAGTGCTCCCTGTGTAAAGTGTAATGGTAATTGGTTGTCAAAATTGGCATGTTTGTCTTACTAGTAAAGTCCCTAGTAAAGTGCACTATGTGTGCCAGGGCTAGTAATACAAAGGCTACTCGTGGGCCTGCAGCACTAATTGTGCCACCCACATAAGTAGCCCCCAAAGAGAGAACTCAGGCCTGCCACTGCAGTGCCTGCACGCAGTTTGCTAACTGCCATGTTGTACAGACAAGTGCACCCACTTGCAAGGCCTTACCCTTTCCTTTCCATGCACATCAGACACCCCTATAGTAGGCCCAAGGTACCCCCCTGGGCAGGGTGCAGTGTCTGTGAAAGGTAGGACATGTACTGAGGTGTGTACCATGTCCTAACATTGAAATACTCTCCATTTCGTTTTTCACTGTTGCAAGGCCATCTTGCCCATAGGACAGAATGGGGGAGGCTGTGTAATATGTTTCCAGCCTATCTTCCCATAGGTTTAAGATGGAGAGGTGAAAGTTAGTGTGCCTGAGCTCACAATTTAATAACACATCTTTTTGTGAAGGTGGTTTTTGAATTGTGTGTTTAGAAACCACGCTTTTAGAAGTGGCTGTTTTTTTTGTTCTAACAATTCTGTGTGTTTTTGCCTGGTTGTAGATTGACTGTCTGGATTTGAATGTGATAGGATCTGGGAAATGTCTTGACCCAGGGGAGGAGTAGGTGAAACAGCCACGGTTGACCTGCATCTGGAGTGTAGGGGGAGGAGTAGCCCCTGGAGGTGGCGAGGCCTGGGCTGCTGCCATAAAACAAAGGCTCCATCTCCTGCTGAGTGATTGAAGATCCAGACCCCCACTATCAAAGGAAGAAGGTGTCACTGGCAGGGAGACACCCAGAACTGGTTTGGACAGGGGTCAGTGCCCCCTGAACACAAAGACTTCAAAGACATTTAGGGGTATAACTATGAGAGCTGCAACCCCTGGACTTTAGACTGAAATCCCTATTGAAAAAGGATTGAACCTACTTGGTGCTCAAGAGGAACCTCTGCCAAAGAAGAACAGCTGAAGAGACTGAAGAGAAGGACTGCCCTTGCTGTGTGTTCTGGGGCTGGCCTGCAGTTTGCTAGTTTGACTAAGGAGAGGACAAGGGACTTTGCTGTGTGCTGTCTCCCCCTGCTTGTGAGGACTTTGCTGTGTCCTGTGTCCTAAAGTAGCGTGTCTCCAAGGTCCCGAGGAGAGCTGGCTCCCTGTTGTGGAAACTCAGGAACATAAAAGTTTCCAAGTGTGTCTCAGCGACGCTGTGTGCGTGTGCTTTTTGCAGCCTGAGACCTTCGTAAGAACTGCCCCGTGATCGTGTGCACCCGGAGTCCAAGTGAGTCTCAGCGACGCTGTGTACGTGTGCTTTGTGCAGCCTGAGACCTTCGTGAGGATTGCCCTGTGATCGTGTGCACCCGGAGTCCAAGTGAGTCTCAGCGACGCTGTGTGCGTGTGCTTCGTGCAGCCTGAGACCTTCATGAGGATTGCACTGTGATCGTGTGCACCCGGAGTCCAAGTGAGTCTCAGCGACGCTGTGTGCATGTGCTTCGTGCAGCCTGAGACCTTCGTGAGGATTGCCCTGTGATCGTGTGCACCCGGAGTCCAAGTGAGTCTCAGCGACACTGTGTGCGTGTGCTTCGTGCAGCCTGAGACCTTCGGAAGGTTTGCCCTGTGATCATGTGCACCCGGAGCTCAAGTGAGTCTCAGTGACGCAGTGTGCGCGTGCCCTGTGGCAGCCTGAGACCTTCGTGAGAAATTGCCCCGTGACTGTGTGTCCCGGAGCAGTCTTGTTCTCTGCTTCGATCGACAGCGTGGCCAGAACTACTGTGATCGTCATTGCCATCGGCCCGGTCCGGCATCCCCAGAGGAGCTGTGGGAATTCACCGCCGCTGGCCTGAGCCTGCCTTTGCCAAGGAGAGACCTCGAACCATCACCATCAGGGGGGTCTGAGTTCCACTGCCCAAGATCAACGAAGTCGCACCGGAGGCCCAAGCCGCGAGGAGAGGAGAGTGAGATCGCACCCCCCAGGTAACGCTCAGCGAGCATGCGTGTGTCGCCGCCTGGGGCGAGGTGCGGGCTATGAGAGAAACGCTCTCGGCCTTTCTCATCTTTGCTGCGCGAGCCCCCGCTCTAGTCCGTATCGCGGCCCGTACTTGCCGAGGAGTGGCAGTACGGGGGCCGGAGTGTGGAGCTGCACTTTGTTTTCCATCATAACAGTGTTGGGGGCATATTTTGGCAGTAGCTGACCGCGAGTCAGTAAGAGTGGCATAGAGACCATCCAGAGCACCTCGATTGGTGCTGAAGTACATTATTTTTGCATTACGAACTGCCTGATCGTTGCATTACGAATTGCATTATTTTTGCATTACGAACTGCCTGATTGTTGCATTACGCATTGCATTATTTTTGCATTACGAACTGCCTGATTGTTGCATTACACATTGCATTATTTTTGCATTACGAACTGCCTGATTGTTGCATTACGCATTGCATTATTTTTGCATTACGAACTGCCTGATTGTTGCATTACGAACTGCCTGATTGTTGCATTACGAATTGCATTATTTTTGCATTACGAACTGCCTGATTGTTGCATTACGAATTGCATTATTTTCACATTACGAAGTGCTTGATTCTTGCATTACGAACTGCATAGCATTGCATTAGGACTGCATTGGATCATCAAGAATTGCTCATTAATACTGCAAGAACCTACCAGTGCTTGCTGGCCTAATAACCGGCAAGGTGAAATATTACAAATACGCATATGTTGGATTTTTATCGTGTGGTCTCATCGTATCTCTTTTTTTTATAAACATATAATTGTTTTTTATGAAACTCGTGTGGAGTCCATTTGTGGTGTTATCACTGTGTCACTGAGAGCGTGGTTGCAAATACTTTACACATTTGCCTTGGAGATAAGCCTGGCTGCTCGTGCCAAGCTACCCGGGGGTGAGCAGGGGTTATCTAAAGGTGTGTGCCTCCTTACCCTGACTAGAAGCAAGGGTCCCTATTTGGACTAAGGTACATACCTCAGCCAACTAGAGACCCCGAGTTCTAACATTGGTGGTCAGCGGTGTGGGATTTGAACGTGTATTTGCAAATTCACTCACAGTGATTGGTGTACATCACTAGTTTAGCGCAGACCACGACGCAGCCACATCTTGTGTTTGTGAGGAAGTGCCCTCTTTCTGCATGGTATGCCCCCACTTTTTGCTGAATTGCTGATGTTCTTTGACTGAGTGTGCCCTGGGCTCCTGCTAATCAGGTATCCAGGGCCAATGTTCTTTCCCTAAAAACTGCATTGAAGCCTAAACCAATTGGCATCCTTGGCCACAGGTAGGCCCCTGGTAAAAGGTACCACAGGTACCCAGGGCACTGTGACCAGGGAAGGCCCCTAGGTCACGTATTGTGCCACCCTTAGAGGCCCTGCACCTTTTCACACAAACACTGCCTTTGCAGGCTGCCTGTCTTGGTGCAGAACAAAGTGAAGAGTCGACATGGCACACATCCCTGTGTGCCATGCCCACAAACCACTGCCCTGGCATACATCAGTCACCCCTCTAGCTGGGTGCCCTATGCCAGTGGTGAGGGTACAGGTGCATGAGCCCTGTACCCCTACAGAGCCCAAGTCCATTCCTGGACACTGTAAGTGCAGTGCTGCCATTAAGAGTATATGGTGCTGGGAGTTTGTCATTACGAACTCCACAACACCATAATGGCTACACTGAAGACTGGGAAGTATGGTATCAAACTTCTAAGCACATTAAACCCACACTGAGGCCAGTGTGGGATTTAATGTAAAATGCACAACAGAGGGCATCTTAGAGATGCCCCCTGAAACTCGACCAACTTCTATTGACCTGACTGAGTGGCTGCTTAGGCTGCCACCAACAGACATGTTTCTGGACCCCTGGGTCGAGAGCCTGCTGCTTTCGGGGGCCTGAAACAATGCACATCCTGGGACGAGGTGCCAAGCCTCCTCCCCCAGGATGGGCAGGGTTCACGAAGGGGAAGCTTCAAAGGCATGCCGCCTTTGTGAGCCTCCCCAGACCCATTGCTGCTTTCAGCAACTGGTCCCAACTGGTTCTACCCCCCACTTTGGGCGGGAGAACCGGCGGGAAAAACAAGTGAGGGAAAGAGGTGTGCCCACCTCTGCCAAATCTACCCCTCAGGTGGGGAGGCGAGGTGAAGCACAACTCTGAGTCCCCGCCATCTTGAGGATGGGGGGGCCTAGCCAACCTGGGACAGGCTCCTGCCCCCTCCCACTGGAGGGTGGCACGATAGGGGGTGTACCCACCCCAGGGAAGGGACCCATTGGTCCCTGCCCTTTACCTACCTGTAACGCCCCTAAATCTAGTATTTAGGGGGCACCCTGAACCTTGCTTCCTCAGATCCAGACAAGAAAAAAGAGGAAGAAGGACAAAGAGCCGTGCAGAGCTAACAAGAGGACGACGCCCACTTACTTGGCCCCAGCCCTACAGGCCTTTCTCCCCTTGAACCTGCTCCTGCAAAATCCCGGTGTGTCCTGCAGCCAGCAACCTCAAAAACCCCGGAGGACCTGCCTGCCTTCACTTACAAGCGTGCTTCTCCCGTGAACACCGGACTTATTCAAACTGCAGCTTCTGGCTCCGGCCAGATACCGCGAATCCAACCCACTCTGCACCCGCCGAACCCGGCCTGAGCTCGAGTGGAAAAACACCACGAGGAGGTCACCACGGCGATCCTGACCCAAGATCCGGCGACTCCTGACCTGCCTCAAGCCTCCAATGGACGCCTGCAGCCTCAATCCAGAGGATCCCCTCTACTGCGACCAGAGCGGGTAAGACTTTCCAACGTCCCAAGGCACCCCTGCACCCGACGCCCCACGGCCTTGTGTGCCCAAACCAACGGTGCCTAACCAACCCAAGACATCCCAACTTACCCCTCGAAGTGGTGGTCGCACCCAGAAGATCCTCGTCCCCGAGCCTGCAGTGTTTCTTCTAACCGGAGGCGCTCCATTGAAAACAACAGGGCACCCGACCTCAAAACAGCACCCTGCACCCGGCCGCCCTAGTGCCGCTGAGGGTGCACCTTTGGTGCTAATTTGGTTCCCTATTTGCCCTGACCTAAACCCTAGGAGCTTTGCTCCCACAACCCAGTGGCCTGCTTGCCAGCAGCCACCAACCGGAGACCCCCTATCCTCCATAGGATAA
The DNA here is from genome assembly GCA_963921515.1 of Calotriton arnoldi. Classification (NCBI taxonomy): domain Eukaryota; kingdom Metazoa; phylum Chordata; class Amphibia; order Caudata; family Salamandridae; genus Calotriton; species Calotriton arnoldi. The sequence continues at coordinate 1,548,093 of CAWUFW010002381.1, read as the reverse complement.
CATTGGGCCTCAACACTCTGTACCCGGCCGCCCTAGTGCCGCTGAGGGTGCAACAACAGTGCATCACTGATCCTGGGGGACCCCTGAGTCTAACCCCAGAACCTTAACTCCCACAGTCGATTACTTACCTACAAACTGATAACCTGTTTTTCCTCCATAGGATAACATTGACACTTTTTCTCCAAAAAGTTTCTAAGTGTGGAGTTTTGAAATCTAAAAACATTCTTTAAAAATCGCACAAATAACCAAAACGTGTTTACTTACTTGTTTGCAGGAAATGTCCCAGTGCTGAATCTAGGTATCCAGCACTGAGTTAGAAAAGTAACGTAAAAAGTAACTTACCTGCAATTTACTGAAAAGCCTATTCATTTCAATGTACTGCTCCAAAAAGTTTCAAAGTGTGGAGTTTTGAAATATGAAAATATTCTTTAAAAATCGCACGAATAACCAAAATGTATTTACTTACCTGTTTGCAGGAAATGTCCCAGTGCTGAATCTAGGTATTCATCACTGAGTTAGAAAAGTAACGTAAAAAGTAACTTACCTGCAATTCACTGAAAAAGCCTATTAATTCCAAAGTACTGTATTTGCTAAGTATTGCACCCTATTGCATCCCCTGTAAATCAAACAAAGTACAATTTCTATTGCATTTTCAAACTGTTCTATATTCAGCAACTTATTATTGCAAAGTATTTTATGCTTACCTGTGCCAGGCTTGCTTGGTTCTAAAATAAAACAACAGTATATTTTTATACAAAAATAATTGGCCTAGAGTTCAGTTCTTGAGTGTGTGAATTAATTTGCTGACTGAGTGTGTACATCAAATGCTTAACACTGTCCTCTGATACTGCCTTACTGCTAGACCACTCTACCACAAATAGAGAGTAAGGTTCTATCTAACTTTAACCTCTGCCTACCTCTGGGGTCACTTGGACTCTATACAAACTATACCTAATTTTGGTGTAGTATATATAGAGCCAGTTTCTTACATTGGTGGATCAGCGGTGGGATATACAATTTGCATTTGTTGGACTACTTGGTTACCACCTTATCACATGACAGAACTCTTAAATTGCCTTTAGAATTCTGATTTCTTCAAATTGGCATTTTTACCAAACTACTAAAAGTCTTGTTAGGGCCTTGCTTAAGCCCCTTTAGAATTTTAGAAAATAAAAAGTCACTGTAGTCAAGGGTAGAGGGGTTAGAACTTTTTTTTGTTAGATGCCTCAAAAACAGAACCCAGCTACTAGTGAAGATAATAAAGACATACAGGACATGGTTGAGGAGCTTGACCTCACCCCTTATCTTCACTTGTCTTTCAAGGAAGTAAGGTCCTTATGTAAACTTAAAAATATACCAATGGTCCCTCACCCAACCAAACAAAAGCTCCAGAAGCTGTTGGCTGAGTATTCAAAGGCCCACCCCTCTGAAAATGGTGATGACCAGTCAGGGGGAGAAGGAGGTGAGGAGGATGGAGAAAGGTGCCTACCTCCACCACTTCCTAGGGAAGAAAGGAACCCTGTTCCCTTACTTCCAAGAATCAACCTCTGGGGACCTAGAGGCCACACAGGTGGCTCAGGCTCTGGTGAGGACATTGAGGACAGCATCAATGAGGAGGACAGCCTTTTAGCAAGGCTGACCAAAAGACTGGATCTGGAGACCAGACTCCTGGCTCTAGAGAGAGAGAGAAAGGAGATGGGTTTAGCACCCATCAATGGTGGCAGCAATCTTAATAAGGATAAAGAGCAATCTTATGATCCTAAAATCCCCAAAGGGATTGTCCCTAAATTTCAGGAGGGTGATGACATCACTAAATGGTTCACAGCCTTTGAGAGGGCTTGTGACATGAGAAAGGTGAAGAAACCTCTCTGGGGGGCATTCCTCCTGTGGGAACTGTTCTCTGGTAACTGCAGAGACAGACTCCTGATCATTTCTGGGCCAGATGCTGGGTCTTATGACCTCATGAAGAGAACTCTGATTGAGGGATTTGGACTCACAACTGAGGAGTACAGAATTAGATTCAGGGGGGCTCACAAAACCCAAAACCAGTCCTGGATTGATTTTGTAGAGTACTCAGTAAAGACACTGGATGGTTGGTTAACTGGACACAATGTGCATGACTTTACTGGAATTTACAACTTGTTTATGAAGGAACATATTTTAAGTAATTGCACGAATGAAAAGTTACATCAGCATTTGGTAGACCTAGGTCTAATTTCTCCCCAAGAATTGGGAAAGAAGGCAGACCACTGGGTCAAGACTAGGGTGACTAAGACAACCACTGGGGGTGATCTAAAGAAAGGGGTTACAAAACCTCCCCAGGGGAAAGGTGGTGAGAATCCCCAAGATAAAAAGTCTGAGTCTTCTAAAGGGCCCCAAAAACCTGCACAGGGGGGTGGGTCCCAAAACACTCCCTATACTCCACAGCCCTATAGGGAGAAGAACTTTGATCCTGCAAAGGCCTGGTGTAACAACTGTAAGAAGTTGGGACACTTAACTGGAGACAAGGCTTGCCCTAGCAAGAAGGCCCCTAGTCCTACAGCTACAGCTACTCCTGGTTTAGCCAGTCCCCAGATGGGATCAGCAGTGTGCCCAGAGCAAATCAGGTTGCACACGGAAGCAGTTCTAGTTTCAGAGGGGGAAGTTGAGTTTGCCACTGTAGCTGTGTGGCCACCCAACTTAAAGAAATACTTACAATACCCTTGGATTAATTGAACTAGGATAGAGGCTCTGAGGGATACAGGTGCCAGTGTCACTATGGTGAGAGACACACTGGTTTCCCCTGAGCAATATTTGATTGGGCGTACTTACCCAGTCACCAATGCTGACAGTGTTACCACTAACCATGCAATGGCTATGGTGACATTAGACTGGGGTGGGTTACTGGCCTGAAACAGGTAGTGGTCTCTCCAAAGCTACCAGCTGCATGTCTGCTTGGCAATGACCTGGATACCTCAGCCTGGGCTGAGGTTGAACTAAAAACCCATGCAGCAATGCTGGATATCCCTGAATTGGTGTGTGTAAAAACAGGAGCACAGAGCAAAAGGCAGGGTGAAAAAGTGTTGGAGCATGAAAGTATGGCCCAACCTACCAAGAGAAAAGGTAAGAAGACTGGGGAACCAGCTTCTGTTCAGCAAAAGGATCAGGACCCCTCTCCTCAGGGAGAGGACTTGGACACCCCAAAGGGAACTGAGCCTATGGAGCTTGACCCTTACCAGGTTGAACTCTTGCGCCCAGGGGGACCCTCTAGGGAAGAGCTGTGCCAGGGGCAGCAAGACTGTCCCACTCTTGAAAGCCTGAGGCAGCAAGCTGTTTCAGAAGCAAAGGGAGATGTCAGTGGTACCCACAGAGTTTATTGGGAAGAGGGATTACTGTACACTGAGGCAAGAGACCCCAATCCTGGAGCCACCAGGAGAGTGGTAGTGCCCCAGAGGTACAGGGAGTTCCTCCTAACTTTAGCTCATGACATCCCCCTAGCTGGACATCTGGGCCAAACCAAGACTTGGGAAAGGCTAGTTAGCCACTTTTACTGGCCCCAGATGCACCAAAAGGTGAAGAAGTTTGTCAGCTCCTGTGTTACCTGTCAAGCCAGTGGCAAGACAGGTGGCCACCCAAAGGTCCCCCTGATACCACTGCCTGTGGTGGGGGTTCCCTTTGAAAGGGTAGGTGTGGATATAGTGGGTCCACTTGAACCTCCCACAGCCTCAGGGAACAAATTCATACTAGTGGTAGTGGATCATGCCACTAGGTACCCTGAAGCAATTCCACTTAGGACTACTACAGCTCCTGCAGTAGCCAAGGCCCTCATTGGTGTCTTCACCAGGGTAGAGTTTCCTAAGGAGGTGGTTTCAGACAGAGGTTCTAACTTTATGTCTGCTTACCTGAAACACATGTGGAAAGAGTGTGGAGTGCAGTACAAGTTTACTACACCCTATCACCCACAAACCAATGGCCTTGTTGAGAGATTTAACAAGACATTAAAAGGCATGATTATGGGGCTCCCTGAGAAACTCAAAAGGAGATGGGATGTCCTCTTACCATGTCTGCTTTTCGCTTACAGAGAAGTGCCACAGAAGGGAGTAGGTTTTTCCCCCTTTGAACTTCTGTTTGGCCATCTGTGAGGGGACCACTCTGTCTTGTAAAAGAGGGTTGGGAGAAGCCTCTCCAAGAATCCAAACAAGATATTGTGGACTATGTGCTTGGCCTAAGGTCCAGAATGGGTAAGTACATCGAAAAGGCATCCAAGAATCTTGAGGCCAGCTAGGAGCTTCAGAAGCACTGGTATGACCAAAAAGCTGCACTGGTTGAATTTCAACCTGGGCAACAGGTGTGGGTTTTGGAGCCAGTGGCACCAAGGGCACTCCAGGACAGATGGAGTGTCCCTTACCCTATTCTAGAGAAAAAGAGTGAGGTCACCTACTTAGTTGACCTGGGCACAAGCAGGACACCCAAAAGGGTTATCCATGTGAACCGCCTAAAGCTCTACAATGACAGGGCTGACATCACCATGCTGATGGTGACTGATGAGGAGCAGGAAGCAGAGAGTGAACCTCTCCCTGACCTCCTCTCATACAGCCCAAAAGATGGGTCAGTAGATGGAGTTGTCTTTTCAGACACCCTCTCTGCCCAACAGCAGGCTGACTGCAAGCAAGTCTTGCAACAGTATGCTAAGCTCTTTTCCTTGTCCCCTGGTCTGACAAACTGATGTACTCATGATGTGGACACTGGTGACAGTGCACCTGCCAAAAACAAAATCTATCGACAGTCAGACCAAGTCAAGGAAAGCATCAGAGCTGAAGTCAGCAAGATGCTGGAGTTAGGGGTTATTGAACGCTCTGAGAGCCCCTGGGCTAGCCCAGTGGTTCTGGTCCCCAAACCTCACCCCAGGGTGGAAAGAGAGAAATGAGGTTTTGTGTGGATTACAGACGGCTCAACTCTGTCACCAAGACAGATGCTCACCCTATCCCAAGAGCAGATGAGTTGATAGATAAGTTGGGTGCAGCCAAATTCTTAAGTACCTTTGACTTAACTGCAGGGTACTGGCAGATTGGCATTGCACCAGGAGCAAAAGAAAAAACAGCATTCTCCACACCTGCTGGGCACTATCAGTTCACTGTTATGCCCTTTGGTTTAAAGAATGCCCCTGCCACCTTCCAGAGGTTGGTGAATCAAGTCCTTGCTGGGTTGGAGTCCTTTAGTGCAGCTTATCTTGATGATATTGCTGTCTTTAGTTCCACCTGGCAGGATCACCTGATCCACCTTGGGAAGATTTTAAAAGCCCTGCAAACTGCAGGCCTAACTATGAAGGCATCCAAATGCCAGATAGGGCAGGGCACTGTGGTATACTTGGGCCACCTTGTTGGTGGAGGCCAGGTACAGCCCTTACAGCCTAAGATCCAGGCCATCCTGGACTGGGCAGCTCCAACAACCCAGACCCAAGTCAGGGCATTCCTTGGCTTGACTGGGTACTACAGGAGGTTTGTGAAGGGATATGGGTCAATTGTGACTCCCCTCACAGAACTCACCTCCAAGAAAATGCCCAAGAAGGTTAACTGGACAGCTAGTTGCCAAAAGGCTTTTGACACCCTGAAAGAAGCAATGTGCTCAGCACCAATTCTGAAGGCTCCAGATTATGCCAAGCAGTTCATAGTGCAGACTGATGCCTCTGAGCTAGGGATAGGAGTGGTCCTATCCAAGACCAATGATGAAGGGCAAGACCAACCTGTTGCTTTTATAAGCAGAAGGCTTCTCCCCAGGGAGCAGTGTTGGAGTGCCATTGAGAGGGAGGCCTTTGCTGTGGTTTGGTCACTGATGAAGTTGAGACCATACCTGTTTGGTACTCGCTTCCTACTTCAAACTGATCACAGACCTCTTAGATGGCTAATGAAAATGAAAGGGGAAAATCCTAAACTGTTGAGGTGGTCCATCTCCCTACAGGGAATGGACTTTGAAGTGGAACACAGACCTGGGACTGCCCATGCCAATGTAGATGGACTTTCCAGGTTCTTCCACTTAGACAATGAAGGCTCTCTAGGGAAAGGTTAGTCTCATCATCTTTCGTTTGGGGGGGGGGGGTTTGTGTGAGAAAGTGCCCTCTTTCTGCATGGTATACCCCCACTTTTTGCTGAATTGCTGATGTTCTTTGACTGAGTGTGCCCTGGGCTCCTGCTAATCAGGTACCCTGGGCCTATGTTCCTTCCCTAAAAACTGTAGTGAAGCCTAAACCCAATTGGCATCCCTGGCCACAGGTAGGCCCCTGGTAAAAGGTACCACAGGTACCCAGGGCACTGTGACCAGGGAAGGCCCCTAAGGGCTGCAGCACGTATTGTGCCACCCTTAGAGGCCCTGCACCTTTTCATACACACACTGCCTTTGCAGGCTGCGTGTCTTGGTGCAGAACTAAGTGAAGAGTCGACATGGCACACATCCCTGTGTGCCATGCCCACAAACCACTGCCCTGGCATACATCAGTCACCCCTCTATCTGGGTGCCCTATGCCAGTGGTGAGGGTACAGGTGCATGAGCCCTGTACCCCTACAGTGCCCAAGTCCATTCCTGGGCATTGTAAGTGCAGTGCTGCCATTAAGAGTGTATGGTGCTGTGAGTTTGTCATTACGAACTCCACAACACCATAATGGCTACACTGAAAACTGGGAAGTTTGGTATCAAACTTCTCAGCACATTAAACCCACACTGATGCCAGTGTGGGATTTAATGTAAAATACACAACAGAGGGCATCTTAGAGGTGCCCCCTGAAACTCGACCAACTTCTAGTGACCTGACTGAGTGGCTGCTTAGGCTGCCACCAACAGACATGTTTCTGGACCCCTGGGTCAAGAGCCTGGTGCTCTCGGGGGCCTGAAACCATGCACATCCTGGGATGAGGTGCCAAGCCTCCTCCCCCAGGATGGGCAGGGTTCACAAAGGGGAAGCTTCCAATGCATGCCACCTTTGTGAGCCTCCCCAGACCCATTGCTGCTTTCAGCAACTGGTCCCCACTGGTTCTACCCCCCACTTTGGGCGGGAGAACCGGCAGGAAAAACAAGTGAGGGAAAGAGGTGTGCCCACCTCTGCCAACTCCACCCCTCAGGTGGGGGAGGCGAGGTGAAGCACAACTCTGAGTCCCCGCCATCTTGAGGATGGGGGGGCCTAGCCAACCAAGGACAGGCTTGTGCCCCCCTCCCACTGGAGGGTGGCATGATAGGGGGTGTACCCACCCCAGGGAAGGGACCCATTGGTCCCTGCCCTTTACCTACCTGTAACGCCCCTAAATCTAGTATTTAGGGGGCACCCTGAACCTTGCTTCCTCAGATCCAGAAAAGAAAAAAGAAGAAGAAGAAGGACGAAGAGCCGTGCAGAGCTAACAAGAGGACGACGCACACTGACTTGGCCCCAGCCCTACAGGCCTGTCTCCCCTCGAACCTGCTCCTGCGAAATCCCGGTGTGTCCTGCAGCCAGCAACCTCAAAAACCCCGGAGGACCTGCCTGCCTTCACTTCCAAGCCTGCTTCTCCCGTGGACACCGGACTTGTTCAAACTGCAGCTTCTGGATCCGGCCGGACACCGCAAATCCAGCCCACTCTTCACCCGCCGAACCCGGCCCGAGCTTGAGTGGAAAAACACCACGAGGAGGTCACCCCGGCAATCCTGACCCGAGATCCGGCGACTCCTGACCTGCCTCAGGCCTCCAATGGACGCCTGCAGCCTCAATCCAGAGGATCCCCTCTACCGCGACCAGAGCGGGTAAGACTTTCCGACGTCCCAAGGCACCCCTGCACCTGACGCCCCACGGCCTTGTGTGCCCAAACCAACGGTGCCTAACCAACCCAAGACATCCCAACTTACACCTAGAAGTGGTGGTCGCACCCAGAAGATCCTCGTCCCCGAGCCTGCAGTGTTTCTTATAACCGGAGGCGCTCCATTGAAGACAACAGGGCACCCGACCTCAAAACAGCACCCTGCACCTTGCCGCCCTAGTGCTGCTGGGGGTGCACCTTTGGTGCTAATTTGGTTCCCTATTTCCCCTGACCTAAACCCTAGGAGCTTTGCTCCCACAACCCAGTGGCCTGCTTACCAGCAGCCACCAACCGGAGACCCCCTATCCTCCATAGGATAACATTGGGCCTCAACACTCTGCACCCGGCAGCCCTAGTGCCGCTGAGGGTGAAACAACAGTGCATCACTGACCCTAGGGGTCCCCTGAGTCTAACCCCAGAACCTTAATTCCCACAGTCGATTACTTACCTACAAACCGATAACCTGTTTTTCCTCCATAGGATAACATTGACACTTTTTCTCCAAAAAGTTTGTGTGGAGTTTTGAAATCTAAAAATATTCTTTAAAAATCGCACAAATAACCAAAACGTGTTTACTTACCTGTTTGCAGGAAATGTCCCAGTGCTGAATCTAGGTATCCAGCACTGAGTTAGAAAAGTAACGTAAAAGTAACTTCCCTGTAATTTACTGAAAAAGCCTATTCATTTCAATGTACTGCTCCAAAAAGTTTCTGTGTGGAGTTTTGAAATCTGAAAATATTCTTTAAAAATCGCACGAATAACCAAAACGTATTTACTTACCTGGGGGTTTAGAGTGATGCGGTATGCGACGGCGCCTTCCGGTGTATACGTATGTAAGGAGCAATGGAAATTAAGGTACGGTGCCACAGGTAGTGGGATAACCCTGAACCCCCAAAGTCGACCGAAGCCTAAGACACAATAATACAGATGGCCTGTGCACACGTAATCTGTGTCAACAGTATGATTACTGCAAATAACATAAATGCATAACAATCACAGTAGTCAAATTGCCGTTTTCTTTCTTGTGGTTTAATTGAAGAACAGATGCCCAGTCAACACGTGTTTCGTCAGGGTGAGAACCCATGAATTCTTCAGGGCTAAAGGACATGTGAAATGAAAGAGAAAATTCTCTCCGCCGGTTGTAATTCCGTCCCGGCTGCGGGGATAAATGGTAACAGTGTAGCACATCAGATGGTGCTAAGATGAGTAACAGCAACCGGAGAACTAGTCGGTTGGTCAGACGCTGAAGCAGCGAGTACGCTTGGCTGCCAGAGTTAGCGCGGCAACTCTGGCAGCCAAGCGTACTCGCTTGCTTCGCGCCTGACCAACCGACTAGTACTCCGGTTGCTGTTACTTATCTTAGCACCATCTGATGTGCTACACTGTTACCATTTATCCCCGCAGCCGGGACGGAATTACAACCGGCGGAGAGAATTTTCTCTTTCATTTCACATGTCCTTTAGCCCTGAAGAAGTCGTGGGTTCTCACCCTGACGAAACACATGTTGGCTGGGCATCTGTTCTTCAATTAAACCACAAGAAAGAAAACGGCAATTTGACTACTGTGATTGTTATGCATTTATGTTATTTGCAGTAATCATACTGTTGACACGGATTACGTGTGCACAGGCCATCTATAGTATTTACTTATCTGTTTGAAGGAAATGTCCCAGTGCTGAATCTAGGTATCCATCGCTGAGTTAGATAAGTAACGTAAAAAGTAACTTACCTGCAATTTACTGAAAAAGCTTATTCATTCCAATGTACTGTATTTGCTAAGTGTTGCAACCTACTGCATCCCCTGTAAATCAAACAAAGTACAATTTCTATTGCATTTTCAAACTGTTCTATATTCAGAAACTTATTATTGCTAAGTATTTTATGCTTACCTGTGCCAGGCTTGCTTGGTTCTAAAATAAAACAACAGTATATTTTTATACAAAAACAATTGGCCTAGAGTTCAGTTCTTGAGTGTGTGAATTCATTTGCTGACTGAGTGTGTACATCAAATGCTTAACACTGTCCTCTGATACTGCCTTACTGCTAGACCACTCTACCACAAATAGAGAGTAAGGTTCTATCTAACTTTAACCTCTGCCTACCTCTGGGGTCACTTGGACTCTATACACACTATACCTCATTTTGGTGTAGTATATATAGAGCCAGTTTCTTACAGTGTTTTGATTTTTGGTTCTTTTTTTGAGCGACCTTTAAGCCACACATCATGTCTCAGAGGAGAAAAGTAGCCAGTGAGGTTGCAGAATTGGAGTTCGACATTGAGGCATTGCTTACCTACAAAGTTGATCAATTGAGGCAATTCTGCAGAGCTTTGGGATGTCCCATGAAAAGTAGCGCCAAGAAGGAGGAGCTGCAAACGGCCTTGAGGGCCTGGTGGGAAGCCAAAGAGGCTCAGGAGACAGGTGATGCTGAGGTGGATGAGGATGACCCAGAGAATGGATTTGGTCCACAGGATTTGCCGGTGGAAGGACCAGCCTCAGGGGCTGGTAGTAACCATTCAGGGAGGAGTTTTTCCCCAGAGGAGCTGGAGAAAAACCAAAGGGTCAGAGAGCATGAGTTGGAGGTTTTAAAACTTAAGGCTCAAGCAGAAGAGAAAAAGCTGCTCATTGAAAGTGAAAAGCAAGCAGAAGAGAGCAGGAACGCTCTCGCCTTGGAAGAGAAGAAGATTCTCTTAGCTCATGAGTTAAGCATGAGGGAACTGGACCTTAAGGCTAAACAGGCGGAGTCCAGTTCGAATGGTGGCAGCACACAACCAGTGCCCGCGGGTAAGGTGTACATTCCCAAAGACTTAGTGCGAGATTACCAAAGGGGTGATGATATTTATGCGTGGTTCACGGCATATGAGATCGCACTGAGGATGAATGAGGTGCCTGAGAAGCATTGGGTGGCGGGCCTATGGAAACACTTTGAGGCTTCTGGGAGGGATGTTTTACCACCTTTATAAAGGGCGGGAACCCTGACCTACGTCAATATGAAGGAGGCTTTATGCCTTAGGTATGGGCTCACTCCTGAACAGTACCAGCAGAAATTCAGGAGCTTCAAGAAACTGGAATCCAGTACTTGGGTGGAGTGTGTGAATGCGTACACGCGTGCACTGGATGGTTGGATGAAGGGCAGCAAGGTAACTGATTTTAAGGGCTTATGCGATTTAATTAGTTGGGAGCACTTGAGTAGTCTGTGTGTTCCAGAGCTGTGCCAGCATCTTTTGGACAGTAAGCTGACTGAGCCTGGTAAGCTTGCTGAAGAGGCGGACCGCTGGACCAGCACCAGGTTCCACAAGGAGATTGGAGGTACCACTACCAAAGGTGTACATGGTCCCCCGCAGAAGGTGGGGGAGGACAAGGGTAACCACACAGAGTTCTCTAAAGGGCCCCAAAGTAGTTCCCAGGCGAAAGGGTCTCAGTCCCCCAAGGCTAAGAGGCCCTGGTCCCCTAAGGGCAAGGGGACCACAGAGGTCCTCCTACTTGTTATTTCTGTAAAGAAGTGGGTCACATTGCCCCTAAATGCCCCAAGAAACCACCTGCACCCTCTGGTGCCCCAACACCAGGTTTAGTGAGTGTAGCATTGGGGGAGGAATTGAGTCTTTGGAATGGGGAGGAGGAAGCAGTTATGACCCTGGTCTCATTAGGAGATCGAGAGATGGTCCAGGAAGCCTCTCTGCCTGAGAATACTAAGAAGTACAGGCAGTGGGTGATCATCAATGGAAGGAGGGTGGAGGCTCTGAGAGACACCGGGGCCAGTTTGACATCTGTCAGGTGTCAGTGGGTGTCTGAGGAGCAGGTAATTCCCAATGTACTTCACCCTGTAGTTGCAGCAGACAACTCCGTGCTCCTCTGCAAGGTGGCGCTAGTTCCCTTTGAATGGGGGGGGTCTCAGGTTCCTTGAAGGTCGTTGTAAGTCCGTCCATGCCTGTAGACTGTCTGCTGGGGAATGACCTGGAGAGTTCCCCCTGGAAGGAGGTGGAGCGCCAGGCGCATTTGGAGATGTTGGGTCTGCCTGAGTGGGCTTGTGTGACCACTCGGTCTATGGCAGCCAGTAAAAGTGTTCAAGAGGACCTGGAGCCTGAAACAGTGGCCCAGGTGCCTGCCTTAAGGACAAGAGGCAGGGGGCGTGGGAAACTGGCCCCCAAGGTTCCCACGGTCCAGGAGGAGGCAAACCTTGAGGGGGATGCCCTGGAGCCTACAGGGGAGCAAGTAGCTGAACTGGGGGACCTACCTGAGCTGACCGAATGGCATCAGGAGGGAGGGCCCTCCAGGGAGGAATTCTGTGAGGAGTAGAAGAAGTGCCCTTCTCTTGTAGGTTTGCGACAACAGGCAGCAAACTAGGCAGCAGGTGATCAGTCCGGGTCACATTTGATTTACTGGGAGAATGATCTCCTATATAGCGAGCCTAAGGTTGCTGAGCCTGGGTCAGCCTGTGTGCTTGTGGTGCCCCAGCGCTTCAGAGCCTTCCTACTGGGGCTGGCTCATGATGTGCCTTTAGCAGGACATTTGGGGCAGGACAAGACCTTTGAAAGGCTTGCCACCCACTTCTACTGGCCTCAGATGTGCAAGAGTTCTGATACTCATTGCAGGACCTGTCAGACTTGTCAGGCAAGTGGTAAGAGTGGGAGGAAGTGCAAGGCTCCTCTCCAACCTTTCCCTGTAGTCAGCACCCCCTTTGAAAGGGTGGGCATTGACATCGTGGGGCCTCTGGATCCCAAGACAGCCATGGGCAACAGGTTCATCCTGGTCTTGGTGGACCATGCCACCCGGTACCCGGAAGCCATCCCTCTCCGGACGGTGACAGCCCCCGTGGTGGGCCGTGCACTGATGGGGAGTTTCTCCCGCGTGGGATTCCCCAGAGAGGTGGTGTCCGACCGGGGTACTAATTTCATATCTAGGTATATGAAATTTCTGTGGACGGAGTGGGGTGTCACCTATAAGTTCACCACGCCTTACCACCCCCAGGGTAATGGTCTGGTTGAGAGATTTAACCGGACCTTGAAGGGCATGGTTATGGGTCTTGAGGAACCCATGAGGCGTAAGTGGGATGTCCTCTTACCATGCCTGCTGTTTGCTTACAGAGAAGTGCCACAGAAGTCCTTAGGGTTCAGTCCCTTTGAGCTGCTGCATGGTCACCCTGTAAGAGGACCCTTGAGTTTGGTGAAGGGGGGCTGGGAGAAGGCTCCTAGTAAACCCCCCCAGGATGTATATAGCACCATGCTGGCCTTCAGGAACTAAACTAGGCGTTTCCGGCAACTCGCTCAGGCGAATCTGGAAGCCAGCCAGGAAGAAATGAAACGGTGGTACGACCAGAATGCCACTCTGGTCGAGTTTCAACCTGGGCAAAAAGTGTGGGTGATGGCCCCTGTGGAGCCCAGCGCGCTCCAGGATAAGTGGACTGGGCCTTATGAGGTGGTGGAACGCAGGAGCGAAGTGACCTACCTGGTTGACTTACAGTCTCCTAGGAACCCTCTGAGGGTTCTCCACGTGAACCGCCTCAAACCCAACTTTGAGAGGTCTGAGGTGACCATGCTCTTGGCTACCGATGGCGGGGCGGAGGAGGAGAGTGACCCTCTTCCTGACCTCCAGTCAGCCAATGAGAAGGACGGGTCAGTGGATGGGGTGAACCTCTCGCCTACCTTGACCCCAGAACAGCAGAGGGACAGCCGCCAAGTATTGGGTCAGTTCGCCTCCCTGTTCTCCCTGACCCCAGGAGTCACCCATTGGTGCGTCCATGATGTGGACACTGGAGACAGCCTGCCTGTAAAACAAAAATTTTACAGAGTAGCTGATAAGGTCAGGGCCAGCATCAAGGAGGAGGCTTCCAAGATGCTGGCCCTAGGGGTGATTGAGCCATCCAGCAGCCCCTGGGCTAGCCTAGTGGTCCTTGTGTCAAAAGCTGCTGAGCCCGGTGCCACCCCAGAACTCCGGTTCTGTGTGGATTACCGTGGGCTCAATGCGGTCACCATCACTGACGCTCACCCCATCCCCAGAGCTGATGAGCTCGTGGATCGGCTGGGAGGTGCCCGGTACCTCAGCACATTTGACTTGACGTCTGGGTACTGGCAGATTGCCTTGACCGAGGGAGCCAAGGAGAGGTCAGCGTTCTCAACGCCAGAGGGGCACTACCAGTTCAGAGTTATGCCCTTTGGGTTGAAGAACGCCCCTGCCACCTTCCAGAGACTGGTTAACCAGGTGCTGTGTGGGATGGAGGAATTCAGCGCCGCCTACCTGGATGACATTGCGGTGTTCAGCTCCAGTTGGGCAGAAGATTTGCAACACCTCTGCGAAGTGTTGAAGGCCCTCCAGAGGGCAGGCCTTACTATCAAGGCAAGTAAGTGCCAGATAGGGCATGGTTCTGTGGTGTACTTAGGACACCAGGTAGGGAGCGGCCAGGTGGCGCCCCTACAGGCAAAAATTGATACCATCCTGGCTTGGGAACCCCCAAGACCCAGACAGGAGTGAGGGTCTTTTAGGACTCACTGCGTATTACAGACGGTTTGTGAAGGGATATGGCACCATTGTTTCCCCCTTGAAAGAACTGACTTCAAAGAAACAGCCCAAGAAGGTGATCTGGACTGATGCCTGCCAGAGCGCTTTTGATGCCCTAAAAACTGTCATGTGCATGGCACCCGTGCTCAAGGCGCCTGATTTCTCCAAAGAGTTTGTGGTGCAGACAGATGCTTCAGAGCATGGTGTGGGAGCAGTACTTGATACACAAAATGGTAAATAGAGAAAGAAACCTTCCTCTATACCACAAGGGCCGAGAGGAACTCTCAAGAGGGAGTACACCCTCCCGTGTATTAACACTAAACTACAAACAGTACTCCTCTGGTACGTAAATCGTATCCACGATTCCTTTCAGGTGGACCCTGATACGACAGTGATGGGAAGTCCCGATGTGAAGCTAAAGGTGGTAACCCACTAGAAGGTGGGGAAGGAGACCAATCCTTTTGTTTTATTTACCCTCACACACCCTCGTGGTGTCATGCTTCATCATCGGGTCACCCTGACGCCTAAAAGTCAGGGTGGGCTCAACCATATTCCAGGGAGCTCTTAGTGAAATTATTGGCCAGGGGGAGTTAGAGATTAAAAAACTGCTGGCAGATCCCAGTTTCCCTTTATTCTTGGATCTGTCAGGGATGTTAAAAACAAAGATGAAAGGGTCAATCAGGGTATTATGGTCCTTAGACCCTAGTGCCAACATGTTTCAGTCCGCTTATGCCCCTAAAGGGTGCTGGACTTTCTTCAGGGCGATGGAAAGGTCCTCCCTGGAACAGAAAGCAATATTAGGGAATTTCCCTATACTGTTATTTATAAAAGGGCAGATAGCTGCTCCTTTTCTGGACACGAGTATTTTATCTTTTCTGGTACTCCATCTGTGAAAAAAGGGGAAAAAATGAAACCAAACATAGTGCATCATTGATGGAAAAACTGCTACTTCCCATGTGAGATGTGCTTATCAATGCACCTGTGTACTTCTAACTGGCAGGTGAAAATAACACATCGTCCAACATACCTATTTGGTGTGTGTAGGACATTACTGTTTAGCTTTACCACACTCAGCTAGGTGACCAAAGAAAGTGTGGTGGCGGCATCCGTCGCATACTGTCAATATCCACATCAATGTGCGTGTGAAATCATTGTGAAACAACTGTGTCTCTCACTCCAAACAGCAAACGCTGCTATCACTCGCCGTGTATTGCAAACATTCAATTCATTCAACCTGCAATTCTTACCCCAGTGTGGGAGAAGATGTGTCTCTCGAGAGACCTCACGTAAACCGGGGTAGCCCTGTAGTCACACACTGTTGTGTGGTCATTAAACATAGCCCAGCGCGTTTAAGAGAACATATGTAAAAGGAAACAAAAGAAAAACCAACAGCCAGATTACTATCAATGAAATTTAGCCGCTCGTTGGAGCAAAGCTGGCACGTACCTGTAGTCGGGCAGAAATGCCAGAACTACTTACACCGTCAAGGGTCCTGCCCCGCTCAGTGACCTACTCCACGTGAGTCCCTGGGCTTTTCGCAAAGAGGAACCGGGGATCAATGCTTATAAAGACCCATGAGAACGCAGGAGAATTGATGAGGGACCCACCCCCTCGGGGGTCCCGTCGCAATCGCAATGCGCGGTTCCCGTATAGCGCGTCATACGTGAACTAGGTATGCTGGGAACTGTAGTTCATTATAATACGCGTACCGCGGCTGGAGGTAGCGAGTCAAGTTTACAAAAGTGGGGAGTGTGGTGAGGATGTTATCCTTTATCATACACCCCGAACAAGAGTTTAAAACTGTATATAAACACAAAGAAAGCACAGGGTATGGAGCACTAATGACCGCACCTGTCCATTAGTAGGGTTATAATTAATCTTTTCTCAGGGTACCAGGGACCTGAGGCTCAATACCCCTAAGCCTCCTAAGGGAAACCCCACTAAATTTTAACAAAACAAAGTGATCCAGCACTCAGCTCAATAACAGAAACAGGTCAAAATTTAACAAAATTTCAGATCCATTCAGCAGGTCTTGTATCAATTTTCTTTATTCAAAATCTTCTTTTAAAAGGAAACGACCGTAGCCAACGCGTTTCGTCCCTAAGGACTTCTTCAGGGCAAGTATATTGTCAAGGAATCCGTTTCTGTTTTCATCAATATAGTACTCGAAATAGGTCACTCCCTCCCAAGACAGCCTCTTCAGTTGTTCCAAAAGGATTATTTTAGTCCAAATATCGAAATCCCTATTTGTAGAGGATCCAATTTCGGTCATCTATTTCTGGTGGAAGTACGGCGTTTAGCCTGTCACAATTTATAAACAGCATCAGTTTGCGCCCATCGTGTTGCGTCCGTCCTGTAATTCTTCCTCGGTATTCCAGTTTAAAACTGGATTTACAGGCATTCAATTGTATTTATGACTCAAAATCCATGATTGTGATATTGTCCCATATAGAACGCGTCATCTATGGGCTGGGTATGATGGGACGTGTAGTTCTCGTCATTCAGCGTTACCTGACTGGTGTTGTCAGATATAATTAGTAGAAATGGGAAAAGGTGCGATCTTTAAACCAGTGAGCTGTTAATGGATACACCTTAAATCAAACGGGTTTCCTAATGTTTATGATTCAAAATGTGATATTAATGTGGACAAGTTAAACAGGTGTGTGAGGACTACGGGAAGATGGAGATTGTGTAGCCTTGTTAGTACCTACAGCCCGTCATACTGGAGAACTTTCTGTGTCCCGGTTTCATGCGAACTCCAACATGTGTTGTGGGTATCACAGTAACTCAGGAATCCCAGTTATGAATAGGAAAGTTTAGAGGCAGCGTAAACCTGCTCAGAATGGTTGTGGTCATTTTCTGTTCAGCAGGTTCCATGGTATGGAGTCATTCAATCCGGGAGCGTGGGTTTTCAATCGGTAAACCCAACGTTGTTCTCGCTATAGTAGTCTTTTAGTAAGGTCACCAATGCCCTGAACCGTCTCAATGACTGTCCATTAGTATGCAATCGTTGTTCCCAAGCGTGATGCATACCTAAATCGATTACTTTGGTGTGCTCAGTGAGGGGGCATGCCACGCAAGATCCACACGGGTAGTGACCCGTAACTGGAGGATTGTTCCAGAGTGTAAGTTGGTGAGTGGTTTTAGATCTCTGTGAGTTGGTATGTATTAATGTGTCCCTTAGGCTTTTATTCCTCCTGTATGAAAACATAGGCTTCTCGAAAGTTAATTTATTGGATGTTAGCACAGACCACTTCTTATTGAAATCATCAATAAGAAGTGGTCTGTGCTGGCATCACGCTTGGGAACAACGATTCCATACTAATTGTAATAGCGACAATGTTATATACATGATCAAATGTCCATGTCAGCTGATGTATATTGGCATGACTGGAAGAAAAGTCAAGGTGCGCATAAGTGAGCATAGGAGCACAGTTAGAAGAGCTGTTATGGCCACCAAAATGACAGCTCACAACCTGGAGAAAAAACACTCTGATAATGACATAAGATGGACAGTCATTGAGAAGGTTCAGGGCATTGGTGACCTTACTAAAAGACTACTAGAGCGAGAACAACGTTGGGTTAACCGATTGAAAACCCACGCTACCGGATTGAATGACTCCATACCATGGAACCTGCTGAACAGAAAATGACCACAACCATTCTGAGCAGGTTTATGCTGCCTCTAAACTTTCCTATTCATAACTGGGATTCCTGAGTTACTGTGATACCCACAACACACGTTGGAGTTCACATGAAACCGGGACACAGAAAGTTCTCCAGTATGACGGGCTGTAGGTACTAACAAGGCTACGCAATCTCCATCTTCCCGTAGTCCTCACACACCTGTTTAACTGGTCCACATTAATATCACATTTTGAATCATAAACATTAGGAAACCCGTTTGATTTAAGGTGTATCCATTGACAGCTCACTGGTTTAAAGATCGCACCTTTCTTCATTTCCCATTTCTACTAATTATATCTGACAACACCAGTCAGGTAAAGCTGAATGACGAGAACTACACGTCCCATCATACCCAGCCCATAGATGACGCGTTCCATATGGGACAGTATCACAATCATGGATTTTGAGTCATAAATACAATTGAATGCCTGTAATTCCAGTTTTAAACTCTTGTTTGGGGTGTATGATAAAGGATAACATCCTCACCACACTCCCCACTTTTGTAAACTTGACTCGCCACCTCCAGCCGCGGTACGCGTATTATAATGAACTACAGTTCCCAGCATACCTAGTTCACGTATGACGCGCTATACGGGGACCGCGCATTGCGATTGCGACGGGATCCCCGAGGGGGTGGGTCCCTCATCAATTCTCCTGCGTTCTCACAGGTCTTTATAAGCATTGATCCCCGGTTCCTCTTTGCGAAAAGCCCAGGGACCCATGTGGAGTAGGTCACTGAGCGGGGCAGGACCCTTGACGGTGTAAGTAGTTCTGGCATTTCTGCCCGACTACCGGTACGTGCCAGCTTTGCTCCAACGAGGGGCTAAATTTCATTGATAGTAATCTGGCTGTTGGTTTTTCTTTTGTTTCCTATTACATATGTTCTCTTAAACGCGCTGGGCTATGTTTAATGACCACACAACAGTGTGTGACTACAGGGCTACCCCGTTTTACGTGAGGTCTCTCGAGAGACACATCTTCTCCCACACTGGGGTAAGAATTGCAGGTTGAATGAATTGAATGTTTACAATACACGGCGAGTGATAGCAGCATTTGCTATTTGGAGTGAGAGACACAGTTGTTTCACAATGATTTCACACGCACATTGCTGTGGATATTGACAGTATGCGACGGATGCTGCCACCACACTTTCTTTGGTCACCTAGCTGAGTGTGGTAAAGCTAAACAGTAATGTCCTACACACACCAAATAGGTATGTTGGACGATGTGTTATTTTCACCTGCCAGTTAGAAGTACACAGGTGCATTGATAAGCACATCTCACATGGGAAGTAGCAGTTTTTCCATCAATGATACACTATGTTTGGTTTCATTTTTTCCCCTTTTTTCACAGATGGAGTACCAGAAAAGATAAAATACTCGTGTCCAGAAAAGGAGCAGCTATCTGCCCTTTTATAAATAACAGTATAGGGAAATTCCCTAATATTGCTTTCTGTTCCAGGGAGGACCTTTCCATTGCCCTGAAGAAAGTCCAGCACCCTTTAGGGGCATAAGCGGACTGAAACATGTTGGCACTAGGGTCTTAGGACCATAATACCCTGATTGACCCTTTCATCTTTGTTTTTAACATCCCTGACAGATCCAAGAATAAAGGGAAACTGGGATCTGCCCGAGGAGTTTTTAATCTCTAACTCCCCCTGGCCAATAATTTCACTAAGAGCTCCCTGGAATATGGTTGAGCCCACCCTGACTTTTAGGCGTCAGGGTGACCCAATGATGAAGCATGACACCACTAGGGTGTGTGAGGGTAAATAAAACAAAAGGATTGGTCTCCTTCCCCACCTTCTAGTGGGTTACCACCTTTAGCTTCACATAGGGACTTCCCACCATCCTTGTCGTATCAAGGTCCACCTGAAAGGAATCGTGGATACGATTTACGTACCAGAGGAGTACTGTTTGTGGTTTAGTGGGAGCAGTACTCTCACAATTGAACAACAAGGGCTTGGACCAACCCATAGCTTTCATTAGCAGGAGGCTACTTCCCAGGGAACAGAGGTGGAGTGCAATTGAGAGGGAAGCTTTTGCTGTGGTCTGGGCGCTGAAGAAGCTGAGGCCTTACTTGTTTGAGACTCACTTCCTGGTTCAGACAGACCACAGGCCCCTCAGATGGTTGATGCAGATGAGGGGTGAGAACTCAAAACTGTTGAGGTGGTCCATCTCCCTACAGGGAATGGACTTCACGGTGGAACACCGACCTGGAACAGAACACGCCAATGCTGATGGCCTGTCCAGATTTTCCGCCTTAGTGATGAGAACTCCCATAAGGGTGGATAGTTCCCCCCACATTTCGGCTGGTGGGGATACATGTTAGACCTGGCATTTCTTGGCGTGATTACCCCTGACGTTTTGCCTCTACCTCCTCTATTTTTGATGCTGTGATGGATTTCATTTTATGGCTTAGATGCTTTGGGCACTTTGCCACTGCTGATCAGTGTCAAAGTGCAAGTGCTCCCTGTGTAAAGTGTAATGGTAATTGGTTGTCCATAATTGGCATGTTTGTCTTACTAGTAAAGTGCACTATGTGTGCCAGGGCTAGTAATACAAAGGCTACTCGTGGGCCTGCAGCAATAATTGTGCCACCCACATAAGTAGCCCCCCAAAGAGAGAACTCAGGCCTGCCACTGCAGTGCCTGCGTGCAGTTTGCTAACTGCCATGTTGTCCTGACAAGTGCACCCACTTGCCAGGCCTTACCCTTTCCTTTCCATGCACATCAGACACCCCTATAGTAGGCCCAAGGTACCCCCCTGGGCAGGGTGCAGTGTCTGTGAAAGGTAGGACATGTACTGAGGTGTGTACCATGTCCTAACATTGAAATACTCTCCATTTCGTTTTTCACTGTTGCAAGGCCATCTTGCCCATAGGACAGAATGGGGAAGGCTGTGTAATATGTTTACAGCCTATCTTCCCATAGGTTTAAGATGGAGAGGTGATGTTTAGTGTGCCTGAGCTCACAATTTAATAACACATCTTTTTGTGAAGGTGGTTTTTGAATTGTGTGTTTAGAAACCACGCTTTTAGAAGTGGCTCTTTTTTTTGTTCTAACAATTCTGTGTGTCTCTGCCTGGTTGTAGATTGACTGTCTGGATTTGAATGTGATAGGATCTGGGAAATGTCTTGACCCATGGGAGGAGTAGGTGAGACAGCCACGGTTGACCAGCATCTGGAGTGTAGGGGGGAGTAGTAGCCCCTGGAGGTGAAGAGGCCTGGGCTGCTGCCATAAAACAAAGGCTCCATCTCCTGCTGAGTGATTGAAGATCCAGACCCCCACTATCAAAGGAAGAAGGTGTCACTGGCAGGGAGACACCTAGAACTGGTTTGGACAGGGGTCAGTGCCCCCTGAACACAAAGACTTCAAAGACATTTAGGGGTATAACTATGAGAGCTGAAACGCCTGGACTTTAGACTGAAATCCCTATTGAAAAAGGATTGAACCTACTTGGTGCTCAAGAGGAACCTCTGCCAAAGAAGAACAGCTGAAGAGACTGAAGAGACGGACTGCCCTTGCTGTGTGTTCTGGGGCTGGCCTGCACTTTGCTGGTTTGACTAAGGAGAGGACAAGGGACTTTGCTGTGTGCTGTGTCCCCCTGCTTGTGAGGACTTTGTTGTGTGCTGTGTCCTGAAGTAGCGTGTCTCCAAGGGCCCGAGGAGAGCTGGCTCCCTGTTGTGGAAACTCAGGAACATAAAATTTTCCAATTGTGTCTCAGCGACGCTGTGTGCGTGTGCTTTTTGCAGCCTGAGACCTTCGTAAGAACTGCCCCGTGATCGTGTGCACCCGGAGTCCAAGTGAGTCTCAGTGACGCTGTGTGCATGTGCTTCGTGCAGCCTGAGACCTTCGTGAGAATTGGCCCGTGATCGTGTGCACCCGGAGTCCAAGTGAGTCTCAGCGACGCTGTGTGCGTGTGCTTCGTGCAGCCTGAGACCTTCGTGAGGATTGCCCTGTGATCGTGTGCACCTTGAGTCCAAGTAAGTCTCAGCGAAGCTGTGTGCGTGTGATTCGTGCCGTTTGAGACCTTCGTGAGGATTGCCCTGCGATCGTGTGCACCCGGAGTCCAAGTGAGTCTCAACGACGCTGTGTGCGTGTGCTTCGTGCAGCCTGAGACCTTCGTGAGGATTGCCCTGTGATCGTGTGCACCCGGAGCTCAAGTGAGTCTCAGCGACGCTGTGTGCGCATACCCTGTGGCAGCCTGAGACCTTCGTGAGAAATTGCCCTGTGACTGTGTGTCCCGGAGCAGTCTTGTTCTCTGCTTCGATCGACAGCGTGGCCAGAACTGCTGTGATCGTCATTGCCATCGGCCCAAACCGGCATCCCCAGAGGAGCTGTGGGAATTCACCACCGCCGGCTCGAGCCTGCCTTTGCCAAGGAGAGACCTCAAACCATCACCGTCAGGGGGGTCCGAGTTCCACTGCCCAAGATCAACGAAGTCGCACCGGAGGTCCAAGCCACGAGGAGAGGAGAGTGAGATTGCACCCCCAAGGTAACGCTCAGCCAGCGTGCGTGTGTCGCCGCCTGGGGCGGGGTGCGGGCTGCGAGAGAAACGCTCTCGGCCTTTCCCATCTTTGCAGCGCGAGCCCCCGCTCAAGTCCGTATCCCGGCCCGTACTTGCCGAGGAGTGGCAGTACCGGGGCCGGAGTGTGGAGCTGCACTTTGTTTTTCATCATAACAGTGTTGGGGGCATATTTTGGCAGTTGCTGACCGTGAGTCAGTAAGAGTGGCATAGAGACCGTCCAGAGCACCGCGATTGGTGCCGAAGTACATTATTTTTGCCTTACGAACTGCCTGATCGTTGCATTACGAATTGCATTATTTTTGCATTACGAACTGCCTGATTGTTGCATTTCGCATTGCATTATTTTTGTATTACGAACTGCCTGATTGTTGCATTACGCATTGCATTATTTTTGCATTACGAACTGCCTGATTGTTGCATTACGAATTGCATTATTTTCACATTACGAAGTGCTTGATTCTTGCATTACGAACTGCATAGCATTGCATTAGGACTGCATTGGATCATCGAGAATTGCTCATTAATACTGCAAGAACCTACCAGTGCGTGCTGGCCTAATAACCGGCAAGGTGAAATATTACAAATACGCATATGTTGGATTTTTATTGTGTGGTCTCATCGTATATCTTTTTTTTATAAACATATAATTGTTTTTTATGAAACTAGTGTGGAGTCCATTTGTGGTGTTATCACTGTGACACTGAGAGCGTGGTTGCAAATACTTTACACATTTGCCTTGGAGATAAGCCTGGCTGCTCGTGCAAGGCTACCCGGGGGTGAGCAGGGGTTATCAAAAGGTGTGTGCCTCCTTAGCCCCGCCTAGAAGCAAGGGTCCCTATTTGGACTAAGGTACATACCTCAGCCAACTAGAGACCCCCAGTTCTAACATTATCCAATTGCATCCTCCAAGGGCTAGTGTTCCCTGTAGCAGGAAGGCAGAAGAAATTGTCCCCTTCCATAAAAAGGACCCCTAGACACCCCTTTAAACTATAGGCCGATCAGCCTTATTGATGTTGCCCAAAAGGTCTTTTTGAGGCAAATCCGAGGGAACTTGGAAGGATGGATTGAGGACCATACCACCTGGCCCTTTCCCCCTTGCAGGCGGGGTTTGAAAAGGGGTTAGTACAATTGACCAGGTTTTTAGGTTTCTATTAATTTATTGGAAGACAGTTCTCCTCCAAAAGGCACACCTATACCTGGTCTTTGTAGACTTAAAGTCTGCATTTGACCTAGTCCCGCGAGGAAAACTGTGGGAGGTCCTAAAGAACAAAGGGGTTCCACATGACCTCCTGAAAGTTCTGGTTTGCCTACATGAGGATACATATGCCCAAGTTTGGTGGGGACGGGGAGCAGAGCTCACTGAACGAATACCTATTAAAAAAGGAGTCTGTCAAGGGTGTGTCCTTGCCCTGACCCTATTGTCTTTGTACTTAAATGATGTGGTGCTTCATTTAGAGGATATCCAAAATGATGCCCCACCGATAGGCTGGTCGCAAGATTCCCCTTTTATTATTCGCTGATGACACCCTTTTGATATCAAAGGCCCTGAGAGGCCTTCAACATCTAGTGGACAAGTTTGCAGCCTTTTGTCATGATTAAGGGTTGGTGATCAACCATTCCAAAACAAAGTTCATGGTCATCAATCCGCATAAATCTTTTAGGAGCTTGATAACTTTGGAAGGCAGACTGCTGGATAGGGTCACTGAGTTTGTCTACCTGGGAATCAAGCTAACTAGATCAATGTCTTGGCTGCCCAGGTCAAGTGGAATAGCCTGAATCTTACCCACCATTCTGCTGCCATCTTAAGACTTTATAGGGGCTCAACAGCCAGACACATATCACCCGCCCTAAAGGTGTACAAAGCTAAGGCGAATGGTAGCGCACTGTACGGGCTGAAGTATGGGGCAATGCAAATTTGGCTCCATTGGGGATGGCCGAGAATAAGTTCATAAGAGTCCTGACCAATCTCCCACAAAGCACTCCATTGATTCCACTAAGACGAAACCTGCGCCTAGAGCCCATGACCCATAAGGCTCAACTCAGACCACTACTGTTGTGGCGAAGGCTTAAGTGCTCGCCAGATCTGGAGCACTGTTATACTTCCCTTCAGGATGTAGCCTCTAATGATATGTCTGGTAAAACGTCAAATGTTAAAAAGGGGTCTCTTGTTGGTAATTTTTGGGACTTTAAGATTGATATGGCTTTCGAGTCTTTTTGGATTATAAAAACCCGACAGCTGCTAGGAAAATATATCTTAAATTTCTTTACCATTACTGTCACTTCAAGCAAAATGGAATGCCCCGCTGTTGCATGAGCACTATATGTCCTACATGTCAGCAGGCACAGGAATCCCTGGCACATTATATTTATTTTTTTACCCCTCTTATGTTCGGCCCTGAAAAACCTGGATTTTCCCACTATGCAAACAACTTGGCTGCAGTCAGTATAAGGATGCCCTACGACTCCTGCGCACAGAGTCTAAGCAAACGATTGTCTGCGCAGTGTCCAAATACCTTTAATGGAGTTGGTGCATTAGATGCAAAGTGATGGCCTGAGCCTTTTTTTTTTTTTAAACTTGAAATGCCTGGAGCCTTGATTCCCAATTATTTATCAACCACGATTTTCCATGGCTTTTGTCTAATATGATCCTGATTTTAACTTTCAATTTTACATATACAGTTGTTATGTCACTGAGTGTTTTTCTCTCTCTTGGCTTATGGCAAGTTTGGTCCATGATATTTAATGATCTCAGATATACCTGTAGATTTGGGGCCAAGTTAACTTATTTCCGAGTCTAAGCACGAGTATTTTTTATTCCACGAATTTTTACAGGTCTGAAATTGTAACCTGCATTGAGACTCGTTGTTAGAGTCTTTTTATGTGTTTTTATTTTATTTTTTATCTATTGTACTTGTACATGTGTTGTACTTTTATGGTTAAAAAAATACTGAATAAAGTATATGATGATGATAGTATTTTGAGGAGTGTAAGTGCAGATTTTTTTGTCTGCATCTCTCGCTATGAACTGGTTACATGGGACACCTATTCCTACAGCCAAGGCAGCAAGTTTTCAGCCTGTGTGAAAGTTTTCAAATGTGTTCATATTCTAGAGGTGAGTAGCCCCCAGTTTGGGCAGCATGGAATAATGTAATGATGGATGCAGGGTGATTGATTGTCTTGTTTCTAACAAAAAACATTAAGGGCAATGTAGATCGCACTTTTTCTGTCTGCCACCAGAGTCAGTACATTCTTACTGCATAATTCTTTTTTTTAAACTATTTAATAACTAAGCTGAAGTTCAACACATACATGATCCCTCTGGCCCACATCATCCATGCACACAAAAATTAACATCCTCTCCTACACTGATGATACGCAACTCATTCTCTTCCTCTCGGACAAGACCCCAACTCACACCACTTGTATGACCAACGTCGCTAGCTGGATGAAAGCCAACTGTCTCAAGCTCAACACCAACAAGACGGAAGTAATGATCTTCAGCAAGAACACCTCACCATGTGACTCCAGCCGGTGGCCGGCCATTCTTGGACCCACACCCAGCACCCAGCCTTGGAACCTCTGAATAATAATCAACAGCAAACAGGAGATGACATCATGGTATCCGGCTTCCACATCCTGAAGATGCTTGAGAAGATCTTGATATGGCTCTCTAGCAACACTAGAAAACTGCCACTCATGCCTTAGTCACTAGCCAGTTGGACTATGGGAATACACTCCACACCGGGATCAACAAGGAACTCACTAACAGACTACAAACCATCCAGGACTCGGCAGCCAGACTCATCCTCAACCTCCCACACAGAACGTACTTCACACCACAACTCAGGAAACTCCACTGGCTGCCAATACACAAACAAATTAATTTCAATCTCCTCACACACACATTCAAGGCACTACACAAATTCGACCGCACATACCTGAACAGTTGTACTTCCTTCCACCAACCACCCAGACACCTTTGCTCTGCAGGACTCCTACTCGCACACATTCCATGCATACACAGAACCAGATCAGGAGAACAGGCATTCTTATACATCTCTCCTAAATCATTGAACAGCCTCTCACTCCAAATCAGAGCCTCCTCCTCTCTTCTTGAAATCCGCAAAAAGCTGAAACCTTGACTTTTAATCAACCTAGCATAGGCAGGGCTAAGCACACACACCTCCACAGCACCAGGATACCCTTGCGGGAGACAGTGCGCATTACAAATACACATAACAGAGTGTAATTAAATATACAGGGGCATATGCACAACATGTAAAACCTTTTGGGCATATTCACAATAATTTAATTAACTATATATGGGCCCATTCACAAAATGGTGTCTCGTCGAGAATCACCATTATTTCCATTGGGAAACACACCTGTCACTTGGGCAGAAGACGTGCACTCTGAGGCCAGCCTGGAGGAGTAGTGGGTTGCAAATCTCACCACGTTCCTTATATGCAGAACAGTGCAGTGGGATCTGTACACATTCCGCTCCACTACTATCATCCTGAATTGGCGCCTGCCTGCTCCAGTAGAATGCTAACACGGAAATATTCCCCACATTGCAGAATACTGCTCTGTTTGACTGCTAGCAGAAGAGCACTCCATCACACACCACCTCTAATCTGTGATGAGGAACAGAACTGACAGAATGGAGATGCACTGGTACAACGCGGCCTGAACATGTCTAGTGGGTGAAGGAACAAGAGATCTGCTGGCAATGCAGAAGTATTCATGAAGGTTTGGGTGGCTGACAAGCCCCCTGTGAATCCATTGTAAATGACTTTGTCAAGGTGAATATATTGGGATACGAACGAATATTTTCCTAAGAGCTCGACATTTGACTTTGCAGACTTATATTTTTCCCATATGCATGAGTTAATTCTACTGCGATTTGCTCATTTTTACTCTCAAGTTGGGGCATGAATGCATTCAACTTTGTGCCCATGTTTTGCATTCAGGTGAGCATGAACGTGTGCTTGTATCAGTCTTTAAACAATTATGAGACCTATTAACAAAAATCTAGGGTACTAAGAGAAACAATCACTGGAAGCCGGTTTTGTGAGAACCTTTCCTTGAACTGATTTTCAATCGCAAGGACTTTATTTTTTCTTCATTTGACCAAAATAATTAAGTAAACATTATTGTGACAGATTCCTCGATTAAAACTGTGAATGGATTAATCACTCATTTGCCACCTTCAGCCTCCGTCATCTATATCCCCTAGGAGCTTTGAGAAGAGAAGATCTAAGACAGAAAATGTCAAAGGTGGCAAAACAATTCAGATATTGGAGCACCCTGCACTTAAGACAGAGATTGTCAAAATTTTTGACCCATCACGTCCTGTTCATAGGCCTTTGGAATGGATAACCCTTCAAGGAACATGTTTTAAATGACCGCCTGTTAGCACGGAATCCTGACACTGCACAGACCTGTACCTAGAGTACTTTTTGCTATCAAATATAACAGCACTTGCTTTAGCATCCTCTAAAGGATGAAAGGCTGAGCTACCTCTGTCATGGTTTTAACATTTGATTTTAAGATTACACAGATAAACGAACTACTCTCTTTTTTACTGGCATCATATTTGTGGGTAATGGCACATTATCAAACTATAATACTCGGATTTGCAAGACATAATATAGGGAATAAAGCAAATGTCCCTGTGCTGCGGCATAGGGTAGCATGAAAGTGCACTGGAACACAGCTATAACCAATTATATTTGGTTACCTGCACGCCACATACCAAAGTAAGATTATGCAATAGTTAAATATTTATGGGCGGATGTCTCCGTTGCCTCATTTAGCATGCATGGAGGCCCGGCACACTCTAAATAGAGTGGGCGGCCATCTGCTTCTTTTTGGAGTATGTCTCGCATCCATCAACATCTGAATAAGGCCCTATGTGCAGTCTTGTTTGAAAGCATGTTTTGCCTGAAAATAAGTTGTACAGGTTGTTCAGTAGCATTTACCTTTTATCTTTTCACATGTCTCGGCCACCCACGTATAATTTTAAAATGCCTGTAAATGAATCTCACAGATAAAATCTGCCCAGTTTGCTTGTGGCCCCCAATTTGTCAGGATTTCAGATAAACATTTCACGTGTGCTGTAGCCTAAGGTCTGCTAAACAAACTCCAGGGACGCTTGTTTTGTAAACAGGATATGTTTTTGACCGCTTAGTTCAACTCCCAATATTGTGAGACTGGAATCATACTGAGGCCTGTCAAACTACAAATTACTAATGCTTGCATTTTTAATATGAAAACTGGAGTGCAAGATACCTCATTCACCAGTTCCTCCCGTACCAGTATGACCCTGCTGCCACTACAGCAGATGTACATTTTACTGTTAGTGTGAATCATAGGTTTAGAAAAGAAAGGCAACATCGAAATATTGCATCAAATGTATTCTGGATGACAAAATCAGATCTGTATTTAATTGTAAACCACCATGTCCCCTCGATGCATGCTTCAAATAAAGCACTTTTTATGTTATTTTTTTATGTTTAATATATTTGTTTTTTTTATAAAGTATTTTTTATTAATTTCCCAAAATAGAACGTACATCTGTAAACAAGGTAAACATATCCAAATTTCCAAATACAGACATCCATCAACGACCTCCACCATGCATAAAACAATAGAAGGATCTACATCACAATCCCAGAAGCCCAAAATTATCCAACCATATGTCGCATATTTTTTAATGCTTCTGTGGATAGCCATGCACAGCATATACCAGCTCCTCCATCTTCGAACACCAGCCCATGGTGTGGCATACTGCCCAGTCTGGGTATCATCACAGGACTATCCCACACACAGAGCATATTAATACACGTCTTTATTCTTCTGTGTGTAACTGCGAACTAAACATTCTAAACCAGTCTTCAGTGCATTCCGCTCTAACACTTATCTCACAGTCCATCTGGGGCCAAAAGGTTTTCACCATTTCTAATTCACAAAACACTACATCTTCCCCTCTGTCAAATAAAAAAATAAAAAAATTTACAAAATATTTATAAAGTCAGACATATACATACAATTCTCTTTAACCCCTTCGATGCTCGTGACAGAACCCAGCCGTCATGAGCCACGGGTGGCCTGTGCGCATGACGGCTGGGTTCCGTCACGACCACGTCCGCGATTGGTATGTCCAGCACCGGGCTGGAATTCCTGCCGCAGGCAAGGTGTTAATCAATATTCTTGGTGCTTTAATTGTCCGACCTGATCTTGTTCTGAGAAACTGTGAGGTGCCATCACCAATGTCAAGGATCTGCGTCAACTGTGTAGAAGCAATGGCAGTTGCTGATACTTCATACTTAGTCTCTCATTCAACTATTAAAACTGATGAACGACTGGTCAAATGCCTGAAATGAGATGAGTTTCAGCTAATAGACGTCGCAGGGTGCTGGGCAGGCACCATGTGTCCCTTAGTGGACACCACTTGGGAAGGTTCTGCATCAAAAGGAGTATCATATTTTCATTTCTGCATTTGTTGTACCAGCACTGGATCTCCTCTTTTGAAGTTGATGTTCTTTGCAAGTCGTCTTTTGTCAGCATACGCTTTCATCTTTTGTTTGTTAACCAAGTCCTTCTCATGAGTTGTTGTCTCATCTTTCTTTTCTGATTGGTACATTCAGGTAACTTGGTATTCATTGCTCTCCCAAACATCAAAGTTGCAGGACTTTCACCTGTGGTCGAGTGGGTGTTGAACAATAAATTCTCAAGGTAGAAATCAATACACATTCAAACTGAGCTTCTCAAGAGTGGCACGCTGCACTGCTTTCTTTAGCGTGCTTATAAAACGTTCAACAAATCCATTGGCTTGTGGCCACAGAGGTGTGCTCTTTTGATGCTTTATTTTCAAATGCTCCAAGAAATCTCTGAACTATTGAAAGGTGGGCCTTTGTCAGACTTCACTATGGCTGGAACACCCCATGTTGCAAGGATGCCATTTAGTCTTTCAATGACTCGTTCTTGAGTTGTACATAAAAGATATTTAATTAGTGGAAATCGTGAGTATTCATCCATAATCATCAATAGATGTCCCTTGTCAAGTGGACCGAAAAAGTAAATGACTATTCTCTTCCACGCTTGATTCAGGAGTTCTGACATGTTCAAGGTGTGGTGAGCAGTTTTTGTAGAGAGGCATTTGCATAAATTATAGGCTTTAATTCCTTTTATACACTGTCATCGGGTAAACCAACCAAACTCTCACACAGCTCACGTTGTGGCAACAAATCTATGATGTCCTTCATGAGCTACCTCAATTATTTTCTGTCTCAGATTCTCCGGAATCAGGATTCTCGACCCTCGTAATATAACTCCTTCCTGAGGTATGGACAGTTCATTCTTGACATTTTTGTACTTTAAATAATTCACCAACACTGGTGAGCGGTCGAGTGTGTTCATCCATGACTGATGTGTAATTATATCCTTCAGCTTTAACATGTCACTATCATGTCTCGTGGAAGTGATAATCTGGGATAACAAAATGGCAGCTGGTTTGTTGGATTTTAACAATGAAGTTGATATAGGTCTCAGCCGTCTTGGATGGAGTACTGTGACCTTGTATAGGCACTCTAGAAAAGTAGGCAGCAGGGTTCTGATCCCTCCTGGATAATGCACAATGGTATGATCATACTCTTGTAATGTTCGTCTCCATCTTTCAAAGTGAGTAGACATTTTTGCCT
This sequence comes from Calotriton arnoldi, assembly GCA_963921515.1. Lineage (NCBI taxonomy): Eukaryota > Metazoa > Chordata > Amphibia > Caudata > Salamandridae > Calotriton > Calotriton arnoldi. The sequence goes on along the minus strand of CAWUFW010002381.1, from coordinate 1,516,886 downwards.
TATGGATTTCCAAATATAGTCAGAAAAGCTTGATGATCGGTTACCATCGTAAAAGGTTTTCCGTACAGGAATACATGAAAATGTTTTCAAGCCATACCACAGCTAAGCTTTCTTTCTCAAGTTGTGAGTAAGCACGTTCCTTATGGGGCAAACTTCCACTTGCATATGCCACAATCTGCCTTCGAGCATGCGGGTGTCCACTGTGTTGTACAAGGATAGCGCTTAGCCCAACCGGACTAGCATCAACAACAATCTCTGTATGAAGCTTTGGATTGAAATATGCCATTTCAGTATCATTCTCAATGGCTTGTTTGATTTTCTTGGACTTTTTTCACATTCATGTGACCAATGAAATGAAATATTTTTTCTTGTCAAGTCTCTCAACGTAGCACTTACAGTGGCAAAGTCTTTTATGTCCCGGGAACAGTAACTGGCCATGCCAAGAAATGAATGCACCATGGAAACACCTTGTGGGGGATCAGCATTTGACAGTGCTTGTACTTTAGCAGGATCTGGTTTAATACCCCTATCATACAAGATATGGCCAAAGAGTTTTAGCTTTGTCTTATGGAGCTCTCGCCCATGTTTGCATTCAAAGTCAAATCTGCTTTGGCAAGTAAACTACATACTTGTGTAAGAGCTTTTGCGTGTTCTTTTTGTGTAACTCAGAAAACCAATATGTCATCACTGTAATTGAACGCATTCATGACAGACTGTATTATACGTCGAAAGACGTCCTGAAACACTTCTATAGCAGATGACACACCAAAACTTAGTCTTTCGTATGAAATCAGACCAACATGTGTAGAAAAGGCAGTATTGTACCTGCAATCTTCTTCGAGTTCTTAATGATGATAACCTTTATTTAAATCAAGATGAGAGAAGACCTTTGCATCATTTAATTGTGTTATCATGTCAGCAATGTGTGGACCTGTTTGTTGTTCTCATTAAATTGCCTGCTTAGTTTGACGCATGTCAAAGCATAAGTGTACAGCTGCTTCACTGTAGTTTCTAGGCACTACTACTATGGGAGAAACCTATGGTACCGGACCACTGGAACGCTCAATAATATCATGATTAAGTAATGATTCAAGTATTTACTCAACAGAAGCCCGTTCAGAGCCACCGACAGTGCCTCTTTGCTATTTGGAGACCACAAGCCCCAGGGTTCACAGCGGCAGGAGCCGCGCAGCACCATCGCGCCAGCCGGCGCATAAAGCAGCGGCAGGGCTCTCGCGGCGCGGAAGCCCGTTCAGAGCCACCGACAGTGCCTCTTTGCTATTTGGAGACCACAAGCCCCAGGGTTCACAGCGGCAGGAGCCGCGCAGCACCATCGCGCCAGCCGGCGCATAAAGCAGCGGCAGGGCTCCCGCGGCGCGGGAAGCCCGTTCAGAGCCACCGACAGTGCCTCTTTGCTATTTGGAGACCACAAGCCCCAGGGTTCACAGCGGCAGGAGCCGCGCAGCACCATCGCGCCAGCCGGCGCATAAAGCAGCGGCAGGGCTCCCGCGGCGCGGAAGCCCGTTCAGAGCCACCGACAGTGCCTCTTTGCTATTTGGAGACCACAAGCCCCAGGGTTCACAGCGGCAGGAGCCGCGCAGCACCATCGCGCCAGCCGGCGCATAAAGCAGCGGCAGGGCTCCCGCGGCGCGGGAAGCCCGTTCTGAGCCACCAACAGTGCCTCTTTGCTATTTGGAGACCACAAGCCCCAGGGTTCACAGCGGCAGGAGCCGCGCAGCACCATCGCGCCAGCCGGCGCATAAAGCAGCGGCAGGGCTCCCGCGGCGCGGGACGCGCGCGGGCGAAGCCCGGGCCAAGGGCGGGCCCGTCCTTGCCCGTCAAAGACCGGATAAGGCTGGGCTGGGCCTATTCCCTTACATTTTCTTTTTTCTCTTTTTATTTTTTGGGCATTAATTGAGTTGAACTATTCATGCCGGCTTCGAGAGTAAGTGGCCCGCAACGTTGAGTGATTCCAGGTGACTTTTTGCAAGATTCTTGTTTCCCTTTTATTCGTTCATTGTGGAATTGTTTTTTTTTTAACAATCTGTCCATGGCAAAAGCGAAGCTATTGAGCGATGGGGAACTAGCTCTTGGTGCCCTTAATCCCCCGAGGCAGCTGACTAATACTACCCTGGATAATTTTTTGATCCGTGCATCTAAAGTCATAGATAATGAAATTCTTGTGGTTCAGCGACGTCTTTCTATAGAGGGGGGTACTGCATCTTGTACAAACCAGGTTATTAATTTGGAGGGAGAATGTATGGCTATTGATGTGGGAACTGACATTGTTAAATTCCCAGTAACCACTTCTACGGCAAATACAAATTTACACATAATTCCTCCACAGTCAACAAACTTAGATAGGCCCCCAACCAGTCCCCCAGTTAGAGTAAAAAGAAAGAGGAAACTTAAGAACTTGGAGCCAGAGTCTCTAGTTTATACTAGATCTAAGAAGAAAGTGAAACAAACCATAGGTGATGGAGATAATAGTTTTAACGATGTTCTACAGGCTGAAAAGATTACCCCTCCTTTAGTACAGACATCCCTGCCTTTACCCATTTTAGATAATAAGTCTCTACTCGAAGGTTTCGATAGAATTATGCAAATAAGACTTCAGCCGATTATGAACAGGGTTGAAAACTTGGAAAAAAATGTAGCTTTGCTAATTCAGTTAATGCAGAGTTACTCAAGGGAAACTCCTAATGGTAGTTCACCTAGCCTTGGCCCCTGTGTGAAACATCCGGGTAGCGACAAAAGGGGTGAAGGTAGTTGTGATGGGGAAGAAGTAAATGCAGATGGTTCGGATCTAGCAGCCAGCTCCTCGGTTAGCCTGCCTAACCCTTTAACTAAGCCTACAGATCCAAAGAACAAGCATTTAGGTCCACCAATGTACACTGGAGACACCACTAGGCATTGTGAAACAGATGGAAATAGAGTCCTAACTAGAGACAACATTAATCTGGTTAGTGGTACGCTTGGAGCTTCACAACTAGGGAATACACTCATGAAGGGAACACCCTTAGGTGAGAATAGTGACGGCAGGGTTACTCTGCATCTTCCCCCTGATTGTTGTCCCTATGTTGTGATTTTGACTAATGTTCCTTCCCTTAGGAAGGAGTTTAAGGAATCTTATATACAACTAAAAAACAAGGTATGCCACTGGCTAACTCATAACTCTGACTTCTCTACCCATAATTATCACGATATTATGTTTACTCGTAGAACGCATTGGGTAGGTCCTTCACAGAAATCCACAAAGGGGGACTGTATTGTGGTCAATTGTAGATCGCCAGGTTTGGCTGGCCACCTTCTTGATAGCTGGAGGAAAACCCCAGGGCACAGGGTAGAAGACAGCATTAGCCTTGTGCCCCTTGGCTTTTTTACAGGAATCCTAATCGATCCAGGTTGCACTCCCAACACTCCCAACATCAGGCCCCAACATCCTATAACCGTCCCAGGTGGCAAATGTCTTCCCCCTTGCACTTAGTAATAGATTCGAAGCTCTTTCTAATTTAGATAGCCAGGACTGACTAAATTTGGCAGGCATCGATTTGATGTTCTCCCCTGCAGTAACGGCCACGAAAGAGGTAGATTTGGCCTGTAAAAACACAGTGGGCACTAATAGGAACATAACTCAATCTATATCCGGAAAGGCCCTTGATCTTTCCCATAACGCTATAGTTATGGACAAAGATCTGGAGAACAATGTAGAATTGTGTTCTATGGTGAAGGACATTCCAGTCTTCAAAACTTTGGAGGGCAAGAATATAACCAATATTTGGCCGACAGGGTTAGTGACCAACGGAATACCCTGTACTTCTACTGATTCGAACCCTCCAGTAAATACATGCCTAAGGCAGAGTAAGGATACTGATGAGGTTATACAGATCTTATCATGGAATTTAGCTGGCATTAGATCTAAATTAAATGACCCGGAATGGGGTAACTTAATTGACAAATATCATGTTTGTATATTCCAAGAGACCTGGGCTGATGTACAGGTTCATAGGGTAGGGTTTTCTACTTTTAGTATTGAAGCTAGACCTTCTAGGGCTGGCCGTTCGGCAGGGGGCTGCTAATTTGGGTCAAGCTATCATTGAATTGTAGAATCAAAACTTTGAGGGTCAACTCGCAGGAGATCCTAGGTATCGATTTAGATTGGCCCAAAAAAAACATACAAATCAGACTGTTTAATATTTATAATAGGTTTACGAGTCAGCATAGGCTCTCAGAAACTATACTAACGTTATCTGACTATCTTGATAAACAAATTGGGGGCCCGCCAATGATCTTGGCAGGAGATTTTAATGTTACTTATGAACCTGTCGAGTATATTCAAAACTTAGTGCAAGAGGAGGAGACTGCTAGGGGTATAAAGAAATTATCCAATCCCCCAATTAAGAGAGTAACGAAGGTGGGTCAACAGGTTTTGTCCCTGACCCTTGCACATGGGCTTAGGGCCTGCAATGGGCGGACGGCAGCGGATGCCGCAGCAGAATACACCTTTAAGAGGGGTAATTTAAAAAGCAGGATTGATTATGTAATGGTGGACCTTGCCTTGTGGTCCCATGTGTTGAACATGTCCGTATTGCAAAGAGAGGATAGCGACCACAATGCTTTAAGCGTGGTATTATCCGGGTTACTTACTGCCGAGACCTCCCTAACTAAATATATGGGCCCCATTAATACAACTAATAATAATAGACGTATTAAATGGCCGAGCTTGATAGCGAATGATCAATTGATCTCAAAAATTTATGAAGAAGTGGTTCTGACACTAATGGCTCTAGGTCCCGTGCATTATCAAGAGTCGGATATTATTTTAGGATGGTTTATGAAATTGATCAACAGCATTAAACAATATTTTATTAAGTCTTTTAACCCAGACAATCCTAAGAGTTTTAATGCCCCGTGGTATAATGAGGAATGTAGAATTGCGAAGGCAAACCTTGTGGAAGCAGTAAAATGTGGAGATCAAGTGGCTACCTCAAATAGGAGGAAACAATACAAAAGGGCTCAGGATGAAGCAAAAAGGCTATGGGAGTCTAATATTTGGCTCTCCCTAGTAGAAGCGTCAAAGCGAAAAGACGGCCAAATGTTTTGGCACCTACTAGCAAAAGGGTCGACAAAGCAATCTGCTACTGAGGATTATTATATTCAGCCCAGGTATGGGAAGATTACCTCACAAAGCTCTATGCCAGTGAGGTTACCTCGATTACAAATAAGGGAGTAAAGGTACCTGTCTATGGTAATTCTTTAGAAGCCTCCCAGGAGTCGATCGAACTGTTTTCCCTAAAAGAAACCATCAATGCAATTAATGAACTCCAAGTGGGAAAAGCACCTGGTCTCGATAGACTTCCTGGAGACTTATTCAGAGCTGAACCGACCATTTGGGCCCCTTGCTCCAAAAGGTTTTTAATGCTATACAGTTAGGTGGTGAAATTCCCACAACCTGGAAAGGAGCGGAAATAATCCCAATTTTTAAAAAGGGTAACAAAGGGGATCCGGCTAATTACAGACCAATAAGTTTACTAGACGTCCCACAAAAATTGTTTTGTAAGATTATTCTGCTACGTATCCAGAGCTGGATGGAAGAAAAGAATGTCATTTCCCATCTACAGGCAGGTTTTAGATCAAGCACAAGCACTTTAGATCAAGTTTTTAAATTTTTATTGCTTATCTGGAAGGAGGTGAAGATATTGAAAGGTCACCTATATGTTGTTTTTGTTGACCTCAAGACAGCCTTCGATTCTATCGATCGTAATAAGTTGTGGGCTGTCTTGAGGGACTTTGAGCTACCTGAGGACCTACTCCACTTATTGATTCGATTGCATGATGCTAATTACGCCAAAGTTAGATGGAACCCCGAAGGCAGCCTTACGAATAACATTCCAATCCTTAAAGGTGTGCGCCAAGGGTGCGTATTAGCTCCCACATTATTTACTCTGTTCATAAATGGGTTGATTCAGGAACTCTTTGGATGTGGTGGTGATCCTCCGAGACTGGCAGGTAATTTCCTGCCGGCGTTACTCTGCGGACGACACACTTCTCATCTCTAAGACCCCTAAGGGGATCCAAAATATTTTGAACAAATTTGCTGACGCATGCAGGGCTAGAGGTTTGGAAATCAACTGCTCTAAAACTAAATTTATGGTTTTCAATCCTTACAAACGCTCCAAAAATAAGTTAATATTGGGTTCTCAACAACGTGAGCAGGTTAAGGTGTTTGATTACCTGGGCGTTAGAATTAATGATAACCTTGCGTGGTCTTCGCAAATTTTAAAGAGTGAATCTACTTTGCAGATAGTGGATTGTGCGATAGTAAGGAGACTGAGAGGCTCATCCTATCGCCCCATTTCCCCTGCACTAGAGATACATAGGGCGAAAGCTCATGGGGCAGCCCTATATGGGGCTGAATTATGGGGCATGGAGAATACCAAAAAATTTGAAATAGCGGAAAATACATTTCTTAGAGCCATACTTAATGTTCCGACCAGTACTCCGATTTTACCACTGCGTCTCGATTTGGGTGTGAAATCTATCTCTTATCATGCAGTCCTCAGAACCTTGATGTTCTGGATAAGGATTTGGGCAAATACTACAGAGATTAAAGTAAGAGAGGCAGTGGTGGAACTTTTAAATCTCCAAAAACAGAAAGGCACCTTGTTATGGTTTTCAAAGATTAAAGAATGGCTGCACCGTTTGGGCCTTGCATCGCTGTGGGAGAACCCAGGTACTATAACTAAAAAGTTGGCCCCCATATTAAAAAAGAAATTCTGGGTCTATATTAATTCTATTTGCACTGAAAGTACATCTTATGGAGTTTTAACAATGCAATTTTTAGATGTAAAATATAGTTTTAATTTTGAACCTTTTATGGACCAAATAGAACCTCCCCATGCACGAGCACTTTATATTCAACTAAGATTTGGTTCACTTCCATTGAATCTCTGGAAATGCAAATGGACAAATGCTGGACTATCGCCTATCTGCCCAATATGCTTAAGTGCAGAAGAATCCATTGAGCACTTTCTCTTCTTCTGTCCTATGTACAAGGCTATCAGGAGAGCTTGGATCATTCCAGTCTGCCGATTGTTCTCTTTTTCCAGGCCAATGGAAGCTCTTCGGATTTTACGATCGGACACTTCACAGTGTATTGTCTTTGCTGTTTCAAGATTTTTATTGTATGCGTGGTGGTTGAGATCCAAGGCCCTGAAATGAACTTAATGTGGTGATGTCCTTGGACAATTGACTTTTTTAATCCCCGTATATGTCCTCTTGCTGCTACTTTTAAACTTTTATCTGAGGTGGGGGTTTAAAATGGATGTAGTAATTATTATCTGATTGTTTTTTTTTAAAGTTTTGTATTTAAAAGTATGTTTTGTATGCTGTTGTAATGATCATATGATTGGTCGAAATAAACTATCTATCTATTTACTCAACAGCTTCTTGCAAATTAAAAGCAATTTGTATATGTCTTTGAGCAATAGGATGGACGTCCTTATTAATATGTAACTTCACTTTCATAGTCTTAAATTTTCCCAAACCATGAAATAACGAAGGGAACTGATTTACTATTTCATGGTGAGCATTCATGTTGTAATTCACAAAAATTGGTCCCATATTAGCGACTGTGCCTTGAAGCACATGGATGGGTTATTGTATCTTCCTTTTCTTGTGTTTCATTGTCGCTACAAATGAACTCTGACTTTTTAAGGGCATCAATGTGACCCATGTATACATTTTGGTTTTCAATGACGTAAGTTAAGGTAATGAAGATAATTCATTGCATTTCTTCTCAGGCATAATGTTTTTATGCACCACTGTTGATAATGAAAGGTTTTGAACAACCATTTACTTTTAGTGTGATTTTAGGACAATGTTTCAAGGACTTTGGTGCTTTGGCATGTCATCTTTCCTTGATTCACATTTTTCTTTACAAGCTGCCAGCCCAACACGCGCAACATTTTCTGAGGTAAACATCGACATGGCATAATCATTTTCTTCACTCTCACCTGACATTGATACAGAAGAACTGTTTGACAAAGATTTAGATGATGATCAATGTTGTTCTGTGTCAGTTTGCCTTAACCAATGTCACCGCTTGAAATTGTGGTTTCGGCAGCCATTTTGTTTTCACGCGATGATGCACCTGCATTTCTGTAGGCTTTGCAAACTGTCACAAAATGGTTCTCCTTCCCACAGCCTTTACAAATCTTTCTGAGAGCAGGACATTTACCTTTGTATGGAAACTAAAATCCACATCTAAAACACAACTTATTTTTACGAGCAAACAAACCTTGTATCCTTCTGTCTTTGGCTTCAGCTTACTTTTTACACTCATGACTGATTCATTCTGGGCACCGCCAGCCTCCATGTTGGCAGCTTGTCTATCGGCACACTCTTCAGCTCTGGCAGCCATTAACACTCACTCCAGACTATGAGCTTCTCTCAGCATTTGTCTTCTGAATGAATGTGACAAGCATCTATCAATAACTCTCAGACGCATAGCTTCTGCATCAATAAATTCAGTGAACTTATAATGTCTGATGAGTGTGTTGAGTCTCTCTACAAATACATTAATGGTTTCTCCAACTTCCTGATGTTCTTCATTGAAGATGTATCACTCATAATCAATATTGGGCGTTGGATTAAACTTGAGATTCAATACTTCTGCAGCAGATGATGATATGTGACTTCTTCATCAGTTCACTGCATTTTCTTTATGACTTCTTTTATACCATCACCAGCAAGATGTTTGAGAAACTTGATAATCTTTTTGTTATCAGTCTCTTTAAGTGCATCAACAAAATCATCAAATAACTCTATCCAAGCAATTCATCTATCGCCAATATTCAGCATTTTGGAAGTATAAACCAGTGGTGGTGATTTCAGGACAACTGCAGCATTGTTGCCATTTCTGAGAGTGGCTGACATTGAGGGTGGAGCTCTTTCCGGCTCCCACGGCTGCTCATCGTGAACCTGTTTGTGTTAACCATTTCTAAGGCCTTTTGCTGTTTTAGGATCTGGGTCATCCTGACCAGTCGATGGAACTGTAACCTCCCTCTAGGGCTCCATGGGATCCCTTCTGTTTTCTGGAGATCTCTGGAGTTGTTCTGAGCTGCCATCAAGCAGCTTTGATGAATGGCGTGCTGCTTCATGTATTAACAGCTCCCTAAACACAACCCCGGGCACTTCTTCTGGGGCTATTTCACCTAATGCCATGGCATGACTCTCCTTATTCTGCTCCGGTAACCAAATGACTGTTTCTTGTATGACTCTTTTTAGGTGTCTCTTTGTACTGTCTGACACCTGGTTGGTCTTCTGATCACAATGCTATCTTGCAAATTAGCTGTCACTATTTGCTGCTCTTTCAAACCTTCTTGTATTGCTCTATGGGTGTGTGATCGGTGCCACTGCACCGGGCGCTGACTTAGGGTGCGGGCGTCATTTTTACAAGTACATTATCATTTCAAAAGCACCAGCTGCCACGTTCCTGGCCTCCAGCAATTTTTAGGCATTGTTAGAAATGGGGGTCTCTAGTTGGCAGAGGTAGGTACCTTTCTCCAAATAGGGACCCTTGCTTCTAGTCAGGGTAAGGGGGATACACTCCTAAAATAAGCCCTGCTCACCCCCTTGGTAGCTTGGCACGAGCAGACAGGCTTATCTCAGAGGCAGTGTGCAAAGCATTTGTGAACCCATACAGTAACACAGTGAAAACACTGCAAATGGACACCACACGGGTTTAGAAAAATAAGTAATCCTTATCTAAACTAACACAAGACCAAACGACAAAAATCCACAATACAGTATCAAAAATAAGGCTCTTAAATGGTAGAAATAGTTCAGTTCAATGCAAGTTATCAATGCGACACTTTTCTCACAAAGTACCTTAGATGCGTCACGCAAAACAAACAGGGAAGGTGATGCGTCAGTTCCTTGCTTCGTGGGAGGCGATGCGTCTGTTCCTTACTGCAGTGCAGGGGAGGCGATGAGTCTGTTCCTTACCGGAGAGGAGGAGATGCGTCTGATTCTTACTGCGTTCCATTTACGATGCGACAAGATGACGCCTCAATGCGTGGCGATGATCCGGTGCGATGCGACAAAATGGCGGCTCGATGCGACGGTCCGGTGCGATGCGTGGTCTTTTGCAGCCGCACGGCAGGTGCTGGGACGGTTTTCTCGGCGATGCGTCGGAACCAAGTGCGGATGCGGCATGTTTCTTCCCCGTGGCTCGGCGATGCGCCGAGAATCGGTGCGGATGCAACACGCTTCTTCTCGTTGCGTCGATCTTCCAGCTCCCAGCGAAAAACAGTCTCTAGTGGTCCTAAACAACAGCAGGCACCTCTCTGCAGGTTAGAATTCCCAGCAAGGAAATTCAGGTGAGCTGGTGGTGAAATCTTTGTGTCCCTGAGACTTCAGAACAGGAGGCAAGCTCAGTTTCAAGCCCTTGGAGATCTTTTCTTCAAGCAGGTGACAAAGCAAACAGCAAAGTCCTTTTCTCTTTTCCTTGGCAGCAAGCAGCCACTGCAGGCCAACCCCAGACAGCAAACAGCACAGGGGCAGTATTCCTCCTCAGCTTCTCCGGCTCTTCTCCTTGGCAAAGGTTCCTCTTGATTTCCCAGAAGTGATCTAAAGTTCTGGGGTCTGGGTCCCCCTTTTTATACACACAAATTCTTTGTTCTCTGAAGGCAGAGAGTGTCTGTACCCAGCCAAAACCAGTTCTGTCCTCACTGGTGCAGCTTCCTGGCAGGAGGTGGAGACAGCATTGTTGAAAGCAGACCTGGCCCAGGCAGGTGAAAGGAAATCTCCTCCCCCTACTCTAAATTCAACCCAGCTCCCATTCAGCCCAGCCCTGACTCATCAGACTGCCGGAGCCGCTGCCCTCTCCCAGCTCCTGTCACTCACAAGCCAGACATGCAATACACAAACCTAGCAGAGGCACACTGGATGGTTAGGCAAGAAAATACCCACTTTCTAAAAGTGGTATTTTCAAACACAGAATGTAAAAATCACCCACACTAAAAGATGCACTTTAACATTCTGAGTTCAGGCATACTAATCTTTATTTTCCTATCTTGTTCCTAGGGCCAGTTATGTTTATAAGATATTATAAACTAACTGCCCATTCTGGCCTATGGGAACAGATAGCCTTGCAATAGTGAAAAACGAAATTGGCAGTATTTCACTATCAGGACATACCACACACATCAGGGCATGTCCTACCTTTTACATACAATGCATCCTGCCCACAGGGGTACCTTGGGCCTACCTTAGGGGTGACTAACATGTAGAAAAGGGAAGGTTTAGGGACTGGCAAGTGTGTATACTTGCCAGGTCGACATGGCAGTCCCAGACTACACACAGGCTCTGCAATGGCAGGCATGCCCCACATTTTACCAGCTGCTTCTGTGGGTGGCACAATCAGTGCTGCAAGCCCACCAGCAACATTTGATTTACAGGCCCTGGGCACACATGGTGCACTGTACTAGGGTCTGACAAGTAAATCAAATCAGCCAATCATGGAATCACTAATCCATTACATCAATTTACAAAAAGGGAGCACTTGCACTTTGGCACTGAACAGCAGTGGCAAAGTGCCCAAAGCATCTTGACCAGCAAAAACAGATGAGGCAACAGCAAAAAAATGGAAGGGAGACCCACGCCAATGGTGCCAAGTCTAACACGTGTCCCCTCCAGCTGAAATGTGGGGAGAACTACCCACCCTCCTGGGAGTTCTCTTCACTAAGGCGGAAAAATCTGGACAGATCATCAGCATTGGCGTGTTCTGTACCAGGGCGGTGTTCCACCGTAAAGTCCATCCCCTGTAGGGAAATGGACCACCTCAACAGCTTTGGATTCTCACCCCTCATCTGCATCAACCATCTGAGGGGCCTGTGGTCTGCCTGAACCCAGAAGTGAGTCCCAAACAAGTATGGTCTCAACTTCTTCAGTGCCTAGACCACAGCAAATGCCTCACGCTCAATCGCACTCCACCTCTGTTCCCGTGGAAGTAACCTCCTCCTAATGAAGGCTACAGGTTGGTCTAGGCCCTCTTCGTTCATCTGTGACAGCACAGCACCCACACCATGCTCTAAAGCATCTATCTGCACGATGAATTTCTTTGAGAAGTTGGGGGCTTGAAGCACGGGCGCCGTGCACATGGCAGATTTCAGGGCATCAAAAGCTTTCTGGCAGGCATCAGTCCAGTTCACTTTCTTGGGTTGCTTCCTGGAAGTCAGCTCTGTCAAGGGTGCAACAATGCTGCCATACCCCTTGCAAACCTCCTGTAATACCCTGTGAGTTCTAAAAAGGCTCTCACCTCTGTCTGGGTCTGGGGGGGTCCCCAAGCCAGAATGGTATCAATCTTGGGCTGCAGAGGCGCCACCTGGCCGCTCCCCACCTGGTGTCCCAAGTACACCACAGAACCCTGCCCGATCTGGCACTTACTCGCCTTGATCGTGAGGCCTGCCCTCCGCAGCGCCTTCAACACTTCCCAGAGGTGGTGCAGATGTTCCTCTCAAGTGGCACTGCACACTGCAATGTCATCCAGGTAGGCGGCACTGAAATCCTCCAGTTCAGCCAACGCCTGGTTGACCAACCTCTGAAAGGTGGCAGGGGCATTCTTCATCCCAAAGGACATCACCCGGAATTGGTAGTGCCCATCTGGTGTGGAGAATGCTGACCTCTCTCTTGCCCCATCAGTTAAGGCGATCTGCCAGTACCCAGACGTTAAGTCAAACGTACTGAGGTACCGGGCAGCCCCCAACCGATCAATGAGCTCATCAGCTCTGGGGATGGGGTGCGCATCAGTCCTGGTGACTGAATTGAGCACTCGGTAGTCCACACAGAACCGGAGTTCTGGTGTGGCACCGGGTGCGGCAGCCTTCGGGACCAAGACCACTGGGCTGGCCCAAGGACTGTCTGAGGGCTCAATCACCCCTAGCGCTAACATCTTGGAGACCTCCTCCTTGATGCAAGCTCTGACCCTGTCAGTCACTCTGTAAATCTTATGTTTTACTGGAGGACCTTCTCTCCACCTTGGCCCAAGGGGAGCTCTCCAAATCATTGCCTAGCAGACAGTCAACAGGCATGGCTGGCCTCACAGCTACTTGAAAGGTACCCGAGACCCCCCCACTCAAAGGGAACCTGTGCTACCTTGCAGTGTTACTCTGAATTGTCAGCGGCAACTACTGGGTAGAATGCATTGGGCATCACCTGCTCTTCAGACACCAGCCGACAACTGACAGCTGTCACACTGGCTCCGGTGTCTCTCAGAGCCTCCACCCCATGGCCATTGATGGTCACCCACTGCCTGTACTTCTTAGTGTTATCAGGCAGCTGAGTCCTAGGGACCATCTCACTGTCTCCTAAAGAGACTAGGGACATCTCTGCGGGACCCAACCCACCTTGGGCACCCAACTCCTCCCCCAAGGCTACACTAGCCATTTCCCGGGGCGGTGCACCAGTGGGTGCCGTGGTCACCGTGTTGAGACACTTGGGACTTCCTCGAAAGTGACCCACCTGACCACAACTAAAACACGTCTTGGGACCCCTCTGAACAGTTTTACCTGTCGGGACCCATGGTCTCTTCTCAGTGGGAGGCTGGGAACCTTTGCCTTGGTTCCCTTGGGGATTACTTTGGGGCCCTTTCTGGAACTCCATCTGTTTACCCTTGTCCCCCCCACTCTTCTGCTGGGGACCCTGCCCACCTTTGGCGAAGTCTCCCACATGACCCTTGTGGACCGTGGTACTGACCCAGCGGTCTGCCTCCACAGCAAGCTTCCTGGGCTCAGTCAACTTACTGTCAATCAGGTGCTGGCGTAGCTCTGGAAAACAATTACTGGGCAAGTGCTCCCATGCAACCAAATCATAGAGCGCTTGAAAATCATTTACTTTGCTACCCTTCACCCAACCATCCAATGCTCTGCAAAACAAAGACACATACTCCACCCAGGTACTAGACTCCAGCTTCTTGCAATTTCTAAATTTCTGCCTATAAAGCTCTGGGGTCAATCCATACCTGGCTACTAAGGCTTCCTTCATGGGGGCATAGGACATCATATCCTCAGTTGGCAGGTCTAACAAGGTGTCCCTCCCATCACTGACAAAGCGGCCCCACAACCCCGCTCCCCAGTCTCTCTCAGGGATTCTATGGGACATCATGACCACCTCCTAAGCCTTAAACCACTGCCCAATGTCCTCATGCTTCATAAAGTCCTTAATCACATCTTTGGGAATGTATATTTTCCTTCTACAGGCACTGATGGTGTGCTGCCACCAGAGGGAGTGATCTCTAAGCTTTTTGCTTTCAGCTCCAGCTCCCTCAACACTCTCTCATGCTCTAAAAGCATCTTCTTTTCTTCCATGGCTAACCTCTTACTTTCCAACTCCAATTTCTTAGTTTCTATGATATCCTGACTCCCCTGTTTGAGCTTGGCTAGCTCCATCTCATGCACTCTGCTTCTTTCCCTGTCCTCCAACTCTTCTGGGGACGGACCCTTTGAAGAAACACTGCTGCCCACCCTGGAAGGCGCTTTCCCCCCAGTCAGGCCCAATGGCCCCTCCTGTTACCCATCTAAATTCTCTACCTCCTCCCTAGGCTCTTCAGGATGCTCACTGGCATTCCTATATTCCAACCAGGCCCTCAGCGCCTTTTGGTATTCCTCCTTTCTGGTGAGGCCTCTTATAGAGATTTTAAATTTCTTGCAAACTGCTTTGAGGTGTGGCACAGTGTAGGTATCAACCCTCTCTTCTTCAAACTCAATATCCACAGATGCAATGGATGCTGCTTTGCTCATGGTGAAAAAATTGGCAGTTCTCAAAAATAAGAAGTTTCAAGGAAAAATTCTACCAAAATGTATGTGGTCGCGTAATGGTCTGCACTCACTAGTAGTGTACACCAATCACTGTATGTAAATCACAAATGCAAGTCCAGGATCCTCACCGCTGACCACCAATGTTAGAAATGGGGGTCTCTAGTTGGCAGAGGTAGGTACCTTTGTCCAAATAGGGACCCTTGCTTCTAGTCAGGGTAAGTGGAATACACTACTAAAATAACCCCTGCTCACCCCCTTGGTAGCTTGGCACGAGCAGACAGGCTTATCTCAGAGGTAGTGTGTAAAGCATTTGTGAACCCATACAGTAATACAGTGAAAACACTACAAATGGACACCACACCGGTTTAGAAAAATAAGTAATCTTTATCTAAACTAACACAAGACCATACGACAAAAATCCACAATACAGTATCAAAAATAAGGCTCCTAAATGGTAGAAATAGTTCAGTTCAATGCAAGTTATCAATGCGACACTTTTCTCACAAAGTACCTTAGATGGGTCACAGGGAAGGTGATGCGTCAGTTCCTTGCTTAGGGGGAGGCGATGCGTCTGTTCCTTACTGCAGCGCAGGGGAGGCGATGAGTCTGTTCCTTACCGGAGAGGAGGTGATGCGTCTGATTCTTACTGCGCTCCGGTTACGATGCGACAAGATGGCCCCTCGATGCGTGGCGACGATCCGGTGCGATGCGACAAAATGGCGGCTCGATGCGATGGTCCGGTGCGATGCGTGGTCTTTTGCAGCCGCACGGCAGGTGCTGCGACGGTTTTCTCGGCGATGCGTCGGGACCCAGTGTGGATGCGGCGCGCTACTTCCTGGTTGCTCGGCGAGGCGTCGGAACCAAGTGCGGATGTGGCACGCTTCTTCCCCGTGGCTCGGCGATGCGTCGGGAATCAGTGCGGATGCGACACGCTTCTTCTCGTTGCGTCAATCTTCCAGCTCCCAGCGACAAACAGTCTCTAGAGGTCCTAAACAACAGCAGGCACCTCTCTGCAGGTTAGAATTCCCAGCAAGGAAATTCAGGGGAGCTGGTGGTGAAGTCTTTGTGTCCCTGAGACTTCAGAACAGGAGGCAAGCTCAGTTTCAAGCCCTTGGAGATCTTTTCTTCAAGCAGGTGACAAAGCAAACAGCAAAGCCCTTTTCTCCTTTCCTTGGCAGCAAGCAGCCACTGCAGGCCAACCCCAGACAGCAAACAGCACAGGGGCAGTATTCCTCCTCAGCTTCTCCGGCTCTTCTCCTTGGCAAAGGTTCCTCTTGATTTCCCAGAAGTGATCTAAAGTTCTGGGGTCTGGGTCCCCCTTTTTATACACACAAATTATTTTTCTCTGAAGGCAGAGAGTGTCTGTACCCAGCCAAAACCAGTTCTGTCCTCACTGGTGCAGCTTCCTGGCAGGAGGTGGAGACAGCATTGTTGAAAGCAGACCTGGCCCAGGCAGGTGAAAGGAAATCTCCTCCCCCTACTCTAAATTCAACCCAGGTCCCATTCAGCCCAGCCCTGACTCATCAGACTGCCGGAGCCGCTGCCCTCTCCCAGCTCCTGTCACTCACAAGCCAGACATGCAATACACAAACCTAGCAGAGGCACACTGGATGGTTAGGCAAGAAAATACCCACTTTCTAAAAGTGGTATTTTCAAACACAGAATGTAAAAATCACCCACACTAAAAGATGCCCTTTAACATTTTGAGTTCAGGCATACTAAACTTTATTTTCCTATCTTGTTCCTAGGGCCAGTTATGTTTATAAGATGTTATAAACTAACTGCCCATTCTGGCCTATGGGAACAGATAGCCTTGCAATAGTGAAAAACGAAATTGGCAGTATTTCAGGACATGCCACACACATCAGGGCATGTCCTACCTTTTACATATAATGCACCCTGCCCACAGGGGTACCTTGGGCCTACCTTAAGGGTGACTAACATGTAGAAAAGGGAAGGTTTAGGGACTGGCAAGTGTGTGCCCTTGCCAGGTCGACATGGCAGTCCCAGACTGCACACAGGCTCTGCAATGGCAGGCCTGACCCACATTTTACCAGCTGCTTCTGTGGGTGGCACTATCAGTGCTGCAAGCCCACCAGCAGCAATTGATTTACAGGCCCTGGGCACACATGGTGCACTGTACTAGGGTCTGACAAGTAAATCAAATCAGCCAATCATGGAATAACTAATCCATTACATCAATTTACAAAAAGGGAGCACTTGCACTTTGGCTCTGAACAGCAGTGGTAAAGTGCCCAAAGCATCTAGACCAGCAAAAACAGATGAGGCAACAGCAACAAAATGAAAGGGAAACCCACACCAATGGTGCCAAGTCTAACATGCATCAATTAAAACGTCAAGATAACTCTGGTGATTAATCAACTTCCTGGAAAGAGACCGGTGGTTTGTCTAGTGGAAGTTTTGACTCATCCTAAGGTAGCGCAGAGGGTTAAAATGCCTGCTGCTAAGAATGTGTACTTTGCAGATAACAAAGTACATGTAGGTCAGTGGGTTACTGCTTCTGTAAGAGAGGGTTACTGCTTCTGTAAGAGAGCTCCTTTTATAACTTGTGGTTTATAAGTCAAAATCCTAATATAGAACATTGAGCTATTAACTGTCATCATAGATCTGCATGCAAACTACAAGGAATATGTTAGAGCTATGTGTTTTTTGCCCAGTCTTTCATCATCCTAATCTTGCGAAAAGGGTTCATTTGGGTAGAAAACAATTATTATTATTAAAGAGAACCCCTAACAATGATGTTATGTTTTAAATTATGAATTTGTGCTTTTCCAGAATAAGGACTCTTAAACTTTATTGCCTACCAGTATCGATGATGTCCCTCCTACACTTTGCTGTCCTGTATGATGTAACATTTCCTATGCACTGATTTACACACATATGATTGTCTCTGTGCAATGTGTGTGTGATGTAAAGTGCTCTGACTCGATACCAGTTGTAGCGTCCTCCCCAGCCTGGGTACCCACAAAGGACAATGCCACACACGGAGCTTAGTATTACATGTCGTTATTCTACTGCGTGTAACTGCAAACTCAACGTTCGAAACCAGCCTTTAGTGCATTACACTCTAACACTTACGTCATAGTTCTACAGAGTCCATCTGGAGTCAAAAGGGTTCCATGATTTCTAATTCGCAAGACACATCTAGATCAGTGGCAGTCTTAGAAGTCCAGTTCCAGGCAATCTCAGCTTCCCCAGGCCCACCAGGTATCTCTCAGACCGCTGACCCCCAGCTCTTCCAGCAGCCCCAACACCACGATCTGAGTAGAGCGGTCTATCCGCCCCTAGAAGTAGAACCAATATCGCTGTATTACTGGGCACATCCAAATCACATGATTGAAGTCCGCGGTATCAGCACCGCAGCGATACCATGTGGGTGTTGGAAGTTTACCCGCCTTCCACAGCAGTTCAAGCATTAGATAAACTGTGTGAAAAACATTAGCTTGGGTCATACGTAGCTGGGAGGATATGGCCAGCTCCTGTGGAGCCATAAGTGGCACCCTCAATTTCCCATCCTCCAAGGCCCCCAGCCAAGCCTCCCGGCAAGTGTGAAGGGGCAGGAATATGTCCGGGGAATTGATGACTTGGAGCTGATAAATTTGTGAGACCCCCCTTGACCCAAGGGGGATATGAGGACCTTAACCTCCAAAGGGCTATACTCAGGGACCCCCAGCAAAGGGGGCTGATAAGATAAGGTACGTTGAATCTGCAAGTAATGAAAGAACTGAGTATGGTGCAGGTGAAATTCAGCTTGTAAATTGGAAAAACAGCATATAATGGTGCCCTGGCAAACATCTTCCAGCTGAGAGATGCCAATTTGATTCCATCGTCCAAATACTCTTAGGCCCGCTACATGTTGGGGCAGAGTGCCTCTCCAAAGGGGTGTCTGCAACATGATCCTACCCCTCCCAACGAGTCCATCTCGCGGTAGACCACCAGATCCATAACAATACTCCAGTAAGGTTCAGTAAAGTCTGGGGAATCAGTGACCCATAAAAGCGGTCTTTAATCGTCTTCCACGACATGAGGGAGAGTTCTGCGCAATATGCCGGATCACTGCTTCCCCCATGCATCCAATCATTCACGACCACCAGATGGGAGACCCAATAATAGAGCTACAAATCTGCCACCACCAGACCCCCATCAAAGGTGGATTGTATGCATTTGCAAAATGCTGTACATGTGACCCTCAAGAAAGGAAGTATAGGGGCCTGAGCAGAGTGAAACCAGGTCGTAGGATATCGTGGGGGAAGTTCTGCAAGATGTACAAAAACCAGGGCAAGACCATCATTTTAAAAAGTGCAATATGGCCCATGAGATTGAGGGTAGGGAAGACCATTGTTTCAGATCTTTCTTCATGCAGCCACCAAACGATTTACATTCAATGACCATGCCAAAGTGGGGACCATGGAGATGTAGATGCCAAGATAAAGGAAACTCAGTCTGCGAGGTGGTATAGAGCCCCGGGCCCGTCAAAGGAATCAACAAGAATTTGGAACCAATAATCTGGAGCCTAGATGCTTGGCCGTAGAGAGAGAGCACATCCAGCGACAGAGGCCCCAACAGCAATGGGTCATGCAGAAGGAGGATCACATTGTCACTGTAAAGAGTGATACGGTCCTCCGGCACCTCACCCGTTCCCCACTAGAAGCCCTGTATCTGTGCATCACAGCAAACCCACATCACCAGGGGCTCTATCGCAAGAGCAAATAGGAGAGGGTACAGAGTTTATCCCTGTCTAGTGCCCCTTTGAATCGGGAAAGCCGGGAGGGAGCCCTGTTCAGTCTGATCCTCGACAATGCACCAGTGTATAAAGTTTGCACAACTCTAATAAAGCGGCAACCAAAATCGATCCAAGCCAATAAATCCCAGAGGAAGTCCCAGTCAACTGAGTCAAAAGCCTTTTCAAAATCAAGGAGGAGAAAGGTGTTAGAGCTGGGCAGCAAGTGACGGTACGCCATGGCCACTTGCACCAATCTAATACAAAGATGAGTCCCATGATGATGCATGAATCCACATTGGTCCAAATGGATCAGCATGGGGACAACACGGAGAAGGTAGTTAGCAAGCAGTTTGGCATAAATCTTAAGTTCAGAATTAAAGAGGGATATCAGGCTATACAAAACGCTAGAATCCGGAGGTCATCCTAACTTATGGAGAACGACAATCGAAGCCTCGATCAAAACCGCCGAAAATCAGCAATTATAAATGGCTTCATTGTACATCACCAGTAAGTGGGGCAGCAATGGAGTCTAAAGCCCCTTATAATATTCTGCAGAGAAATCTGTGGGAGCACCCGCAATACCACTAGTCTCTAAAAGCAAGCTGTCGTCAAGGATAATGGGAACAACCCTGTCGGCGAGACCGTGGGAAGCCAGCCAGTACAAACCTTTGCTTGGCTTGTCGCCTCTACCGCATACTCTGCTCTGGGAGGCAATCCATCATTGCCGAGCCTCGTTGAGGCTCAGTTGGGGCACTGAGAGATGATTTAGGGCAAGCTGTCAAGGCTCAACGGACTCCACCACCAAAACCTCCTCCGCTTGAGCAGTACGGAGTTTGAGCTCCTGAACCTGAACCTGCAGCAACTGCTGATGGTCCCAATTGCAGACATGTGTTCTGGCTATCTCCCTCAACAGGCCTTGCCAGGGGACCTCACGGACATGAATGAACTTGTTTTTTATAGCACAGCTGATACGTTTGTACAGGGTGCCCTGGCAAAGAAACTACAACACAAATAGGCAGCACTGGCTGGCAACTATGGGCCCGATTCACAGAACTAACTTAAGACAAAATCCTAAACTCACTACCATTGTGGTATTCACAGAAGGCACCTACTCATTTTGGTATTCACAGAAGGCACTTACTCATTTTGGTATTCACAGAAATAAGTTACTCATTTTGGTATTCACAGAAGGCACTTACTCATCAATGAGTAAGTGCTTCACAGAAGGCACTTGCTCGACATGGTCTGTATGTGAAGGAGGGGAGGAACAGGAAAAACTGGTGGAGTAAGGTGTTTGTTTCCTAGACTGACTGCGACGTTAGAACAGAATCTGAAAGCGTAATGGAACTGTGCAATGCATGGTTCCTCGAGGACAGTCAATTTCATTGACTTGGAACCAGCGTGGGGTCTGAAGGCGAGATGCGAATTGTGGGGCATATTAGCAATACCGGCGATAAAATTATCGCCGTTTTAGCGGCATAGAATTCCAATAGAAGCCCAGGTTAGATGTGCAGGACATCTAACCTGGGCTTCTATTGGAATTCTATAACGCATATTAGCAAGCTCATTATCGCCATTTTAGTGGCAGTTTCCTGCCGCTAAAACGGCGATAATTTTAACGTGGGTCTTGCTAATATGCCCCTGTGAGCATATTAGCAAGAAGAGGCGATAATCATCGCTAACCCTGCTTAGCGTGATTTTTTATCGCCGGCTATCGCTGGAATATATCGCCACGCTAACGCTGTATTAGCAACGATTAGCGCTATGGCGATGAATATTCCAGCGATAGCGGGGGAAATGGGCCAACATCGCTGAAAAACCAGCGATGTTGCATGGAGAAGGGAGAACACCTTGCTGATACGACCCTGTGGTCGTATCAGCATAATCCACCCCCCCATGTTAGGTATGGCTAACACCTGCTAATTGCAGGTGTTAAATAAATGGCGATGACCCCAGTTAGCGCGACTTTTCACGTCGCTAACTGGGGCCATGGCCACCTTGCTAATAGGCGATAGGCCTGTTAGCGAGTGTTTCCCAGGTTTGTTCGTCGTGAACGCCCACTTTGCATGTCATTAGCGATAAATATTGCTGACATGCAAAGCGGTAAAAAAACGGGCGCTAATGCCCGCAAACTGTCTCTAACTGCTGTTAGAGACAGTTTGCTGATATAAATATCGCCGCTTTAGCAGCAAAAAGTGCCGCTAAAGCGGCGATAGTGCCCTTGCTAATAATATGCCCCTGTATTCTTTCATGTAAGTCCAAGACGGGCCTAACAGATGAACTTTGAAAAATGTGCAGCCTCTGACCAAGATACTGACAAAATCCTGAAATAATAAATTTGAGAATTCCAGGCTCACCTTAGTGGTAGCCGGAAGAAAACAGAGGTTTTTTCTGAACATTTTCTGGAGCAAAAACACGTCAAAATTAGTTTCATAGGTATGTGCAAAATCGTTCTTGGACTCGTGAAATTCACATTACATGCAATTGTGCCTCACAACACAGTATTTGGAGTAGAAGGGCCTCACAGAAACAGGTAATGTCTTGCAGGAAACGTTTTCTCCTCAAACCAGTTTCTTACTGGAATCTCATAATGTGAGGTATACCCTGTCCTCGTGTTCGG
The DNA here is from genome assembly GCA_963921515.1 of Calotriton arnoldi. Classification (NCBI taxonomy): domain Eukaryota; kingdom Metazoa; phylum Chordata; class Amphibia; order Caudata; family Salamandridae; genus Calotriton; species Calotriton arnoldi. The sequence goes on along the minus strand of CAWUFW010002381.1, from coordinate 1,494,703 downwards.
TTTTTACATTAAATACAACAAAACTATGTTTCAGAACATTTTGCACAATTTTCTATTTTTCAACATCTGGAGAAATAACATTTCACACAGGCCTGATTATTTTCACAATCCTGAAAGCTTAGATTATCGTGAAATATGGTCTCAAGATTCCATTTACTCTTGGTGGATGCTAGTGGCAGGTCAAGTTCAATGTCCACAGTGCCTCTGACCAACATAACAGAGCACTGCCACAGACCAAGTCTCAGTTTAGCTAGAGTTCAAATGGAGAGAGCCGGCTTCCATCCATACAGCAACAAATGTAAAGCAGCTCTTAAACTGATATTTGTGTTGAGTGAAACAACGGGGCATAGTCTTTTATCGTGCCTGCCTTCCAAAGGTGTTTGAAGAGCAGGCTATGTCAAACCTAGCTGAAATGAGGACCGAAGACATCAAGCCCTCTCTTCCAAGACAAGTTTAATGCCTAAGAAAGCTGAGATCAATCTCGTTGAGCTTGTCAACATCATGCTTCAGCTGAATTAAAAATGTCATGTTCCTCAAAATACTTGGGAAGTGGTGTATTCACAACACCATCAGTCAGAGGAAAGCCCGTAAAAGCGACATTTACTTTGTACATCTGCCACAAGGCCAGTTTGAGCTCACAAATTTTGACAGCCTTGCTATGAAAAATGTAGTCGCCATCTTCACACATAACTACAAATAGCTAAGAAGAAGAAAGGGGAAGCCAAACAGTGAGTTCTGTCCGAAAATGTGGCAGTAAAGAGAATTGCTCATGCTTAATGGTTATAATAATGTATTGAGCTTATGGCAACTACTGTAAGAAGACAGTATGAATTCTAGACGTGAGATAGCTGGATGGGTTTAATTCATTAGATGTAGGATGGGCTGGACAGTGGGAAGATTTGAGAAGAACAGAAAAGCTCCTTAGCTTCTCAACACACTTTCCAAGAGCTTGGGAGACATTTGATGCAGGGAATGCTTTAAGAACATTTAAGTAAAAGTGTGATTTGGGGACCACTGGACATTTGTGCAGATTGTTTTATGGTCACTTCCTCTCTTGTCAATTTTTGCCTGGTCCAATGGGACTTCAAAACGTGAGAGCAAAGTTTTTGCTTCCTTTCTGGGGAACATATGAAGATTGTTCGAGCCCCTCACCTGAATCTCTGGTTATGGGACTTTTTTTCCAGAATGTGGAAGTCTGTTACATGGGCTATTTGTATGGTTCTCTACTGGAGAAACTACCTGAAACAGCATACTTCAAGTAGCTCTGTACTGAGAAACTCCATAGTTCCTGGACCGGGGGGAGGCTGCTCAAAAGCCGGGCAAAGAGGGCTGACTGATAAAAATTGAGGCCTGCATACCTGATAGTTGGAAACTGAATGATCATGTGAAGCTGAGAGTGCAGCTAAGCTAAGACGATTTCTTCCTGATCTATTTAATACTGGTAAGGACAGGGCAGGCTACTGTGATTATGTGGTGACTCCAATCATGTTTCTAAATGAGTTGAGGATTTTAGAGCTCACTCTGCAATGTCTGAATATTGCAAATACTTTTTAAACTTTTTGAAACTTTTCTACACTTCCCCCCATCAGTGAAGAAAAATGCATCATAACAAGGTATCTTGCTCTGTAATAGACTATTTTCAAATTTAAAGCAACACTGTGCCTACCCTTCTTCAATGAAAAACCTCAGTGCGCTGATGGGAATTCTGGAGAAAGCGACTATTTTCTAGTGGTTTATTTTTCCATTTCCCATCATCTCCCATATTTTTTCCTATTCTATTTTTCTAAAAGGTTTGATGCCACAACCCTCTTCTTATAATTTCGGATTAATTTCTTTAGCAAAGTTTAACATTTGTTTGACCTTTAAGCTCTTTCTTTGGTACCTACACTCTTGTTTGTTGTGCTCTTAGATAAAACCCCAGTAATTTTCTCTAGGGATTGTCCTCTGGCTTCGCTACCAAAGCTGTGACGAGATCCCTGGAGGAATCTTATTCCCCATGTGGGCTAGACTGTGGGACATTGCCCAAAAGGCTGGATATTCACACAGATCAATTGCTTGTATTATATTATATGCCTTATAGCCAGGCTAAGCAGGTTAGGTGTAACCTTTACATTCACATGGCAAGGAAAGCAGGTGAACTCATTTTATCTACGAAGGAATCCGCATAAATGGCTGCAATATATATATATCTATATATATATATATATATATATATATATGTATATATGTATATATATATATATATATATATATAGATAGATAGATAGATTATCAAACCAGTCAATTTGAATAAAACATTATTGATATGAAATTACAAGTAGGGACTATAAAGAAGTCCGGAAAATACAATAGAATAGCACTTACACCAAAGTTGGTAGCAGCAAACCGGTCTGAAGCAGAAACATTGGTGGACGCAGTTGTGTGAGCATAAAATGCATTTATGTTGGCCAACAAAGTACTCATTGCTGCAGGGACACCTGGACACATGTACTTGGACGACAAACAAGAGAAATGCCTATGAGGGAAAGAGACACAGATGAATATAAATAAAGTTACTAATAGTAATAGGTTGAAACCCATTTTAGTCCATTAAGATGGCAATTCTACAACTGATGAAATATATTTTGTGAAGACATCAAAACAAAGAATCACCTGTGCAAAGGTTTCAATTGATGCTTAACAAAAATAGATTCATACTGTTTTGATAAAATGAAATCAGCATGATCTAGAAATAAATTATATTTTACGGCAACCGTTCAAATAAAGGACAACACTGGTTGGATAACTGCAGTGTGTTTTGTTGAATTAAGGAAGAAACGCAAACAGATTCTCTCAACTGAAGACTGAAACTCAATTAAAATACACCACAGGGATCTAATGATGACACTGTAAAATGGACGCTATACAACAATGTACTCCTTCACAACAACTCTACCGCTTTTTTCATTGAAAATACGCTTGAAACACATTATACATGTTGTCAGTGCTTAATTTGAGCCGGTGGTTTCGGGTGCTCGGCAAGGCACTTAATTTTCAAAACCAGCCCTTACGACAGTCTGCCACATGGTGGCGCTGTTTATCTAATTTAGAGATAAGCACATGTTTATTAATTCAATATACATTAAAAATGACTAATACCGGCTGTCAAAGCCTTTCATATAGCTTTGGGGGCATGGAATAGTCTGAATTGCCACACTTGTAGTGGTGTGATGGTTAATAGTTGTGTTGGTACTGTCATTGGTAGCGCTGGCAGGGGCAATGGGGGGTACAAGCTGCAGAGGTCTCCTGACGAGGGCCCTGGCACTTACTTTTTTTTACGAATTAAGCACTGAGTTTTGTACACAGGCCCACAAACACAAATTATATCGCGAGGCAGTGTCTCTTGACACGGATTATTATGAGTTAGTGGTGTGAACATTGAGAATCGGGCAGAACATTTATCTCCGAAAATCGTTCTCCAAAAACCTTTAACCCATATAAAGAGAGATTTAGGAAATTATGCAATATACATGATATAGGTAATAAGGTAACAGAGGACATCTAACTGTCCTTACAATACTATACATACTAGAAATATTTTTCTGTGTGAATTTTATTTTTCACCCATGTAATCAATCAGTCAATCAGTAGATATGTTTAGGGCTACTGGTCACCCGTGAGGGTGTGCAGGCGCTGGTGTCATATGAAGTACTGAAACCTAGCCTCAATCAGGTTGGGTTATGTTTTCTGGCTTTAACCGACGTGTCCTGAGAGAAGTGAAACATCACTGTACCAGCTGCAAGCCAGATTTCCTTGTACAGGATGTTCCCAGGTTGGACCATTCCGCATCATGATTCCTGTGATGGCCTGGAGGCAGCCCCTCATGATGCAGGTATGATGTGTTGTAAAGTGCATCACAACATTTGGGAGACAGTGGCTGCCGCTGGCGAGCCAATGATCCCTCTCGAGGATAGAGGCTAGACCAGTGGCATAACATAAGCCCCAGCAGCCCTGCGGTGCGAGGGGTTCCCAAGCTCTATGGGGCCCCCTTAGCACAGTACCCTGGCTGGAGACCTTCTAATTGAGTCTGAAGGGGGCCCCTTCATGTACCTTGTAGGGGGCCCTCTCAAAGTGTAGTTACGCCACTGGGCTAGACTACTGTAGAATCAGCCAGGTGTCAGTGGCAGAAAGGGGGCATGTCTGGTGTCTGCTGAAATTAAGCAGGAGTCGCACAGTAAGTATCATTATTAACTATAAAGGATGTGAGACTTGGTACAAAACAGACAGTGTGAGGATGTGAATATGATACAGCGAACAGGGACTTATAGATCTTCCCGTGATTCTATGTGCAGGCCTTCGCTGCAAAAGGAACAGTTTCCTACTGCTGTGAAATACTGATGAAGTTGCCTTTGGGGAAAAAAACGTCCTAAGCTTCACACTTTGTGAAGCTTGAAAGTTAAAAAGATCACAAAGTTGCAAGGTGTTATACACAGAAACTTCACACAGCCCCACATGTCATCAGCCAGTGAAGTGAAGTGAAGTGAAACTATATTTTTAACCGCTGGTAGTTGCTTGTACCACAGTAAATGAATTACAGGACAGAGATTGTAAATTTAAGTGGCAGCAACAGGAACTAATGCACAGATTCTTAGTGTGTAGTTACCATAGATAGGTAACCTACCCTCGAGATAGTGGCAACTGGTTTTACTTCTTCCATAATGTACGATCAGCTCTCAACTGATGTTATTTTGGTTCATAAACAGTACCATTTAATTATGTCTATCACAGGAAAGAAACTAGCAATGCGATCAGCTATGGCAGTAGTTTTACCACCAGTGGTAAATTGGTAGCATTTTAAGAATAACCCATTAGGATATTTTTGACATCAAAAGATGTTTTCCCCTTCTGGAGTGGGAGACATTTTTACTGCTGCCAGAATTGTCCATTAACATCCGGTAATAAAAAATACCACCTTTTGCAAAACGAGGATCCAGTTTTCCATTAGCTCCCTTAAATGTCAGAGGCTAGAGGTAGTGCTCTCTAAACATGCAGATGCTGCACTTAATGCCCATGCCTCCAGGGGCGCTGGCATTCCTAAAAATATTCTAATCTAATCTAACTAGCACCAAGTTTATTTCTGAAGGGGGATTTCTCCAATGGAGACAACAGTGAATGCAGTTAGGTGTTATGTTACTGCATCTCTAATTCTGCCATGTTATCAATATTATGCCATAATGAGGAGGCTATGCTATTGTGTTATGTGCTGATATGCTTAAGAAAGACTTGCCGCAGCGCTGCACTCCGCCATTTCCTTGTAAATATGCCCCAAGAAATCACCAGTCTGCATGGTGAGGACTGTAGTATTATTGTTTGAAGAAAATGTTATAATGTTGATGACCAACACGATCATGTTCTTTAATGAGCTAAGCTGCTCAGCAGTTTCTACGCCAAGTAAAGAGATGCGGACAAAGCAGACAAGTAATTTAGATCGGAAGGATTTTTCTTCCGTTTTCCTAAATATCTCCAAGGCACGTGACTACTCAATGCTAACATTGCAGATACGATGATAGTCTACTCCATCCACATATCTGCAATGTTAGCAAATAACAGTATCTTCCTACGCAGCACTTCACAGCTTAATGGCAGTGCAGTTTCCCACTCTCCCTTGAAAAGGGGGGATAAAAGCAATGGAGAAGTCCACCTGCTAGGCATGAGCAAAGTTCATTATTGTCTAAAGTAGTCAGGCAAACAGAATTGAGCTCTGTGTGGCTAATCAAAGCATTTATACCACATTAAAGATAGTTGACGCGCACTGAAGGAATGGATTCTGCATGTACATATATGTCATTGTAAGTTACATATGTACAATCTGGTATCAGAAATCAGAAGCTCATACTCATTTCACTTGCAAATTGAAATATTAATTCAGTGTTACAGCCTGCACCACTATACAGCACTTTCCCCAAAAGACAGAATGGTAGAAATAAATATATTGCAAAATACATTTAAATTTATTGCAGAAACTAGGCAGTTGATATGTATTGAAATATTATGCATGCATTTGTGCATGTATATAGTATTTCTACAGCGTGAACCTAGCCAAACGGCAGAGGAGCACTGTACATGGTCAAAGAAATGCATAAATACAATGAATAATAGGAGAGGAAGCTGGGTTGTGGACAATTAATGAATTGTGATGTGGTGCTCTCTAAAACTGTGAGTCTTGAGCTATTTCCTAAAATTAAGGAGCACCTGTGCAATGCCTGATGGATATGGGGATGTTGTTCCAAATTCTGCATGCATAGTTGGAAAAGGCCTGCTCTCTCTGGAGAGTATGTGGTCTAACAGCTACAGCTGCCGACTTCGGAGCTGGGAATCTAGGTTTGAGTCTTGGCATCAGCTCAATATCCAGTTATTTTGGGCAAATCACTTAATCTCCCCATGCCTATAGTCAGCCCCTAGATACCCTCACAGGTGATAAGGTGAACTATACAGATCGGCATTTCATTACTTGTGTTTCCCCTTTTACACTTCTTAGTCTGCAGTCTGATGATGAATGTCCTGGCTGCAAGGGTGATGTGATCATATTACTTCAGAGGAGACGTGCTGCGGAGTGTAAGATGCACCTAAGGGTCCGAGTGTGGAGTCTGGGAAGCCATGTATTAGGGCATTGCCACCATACAGATGCAAGAGTACAAGGGCGTAAACAGCAGTTCTGAAATCTCTTTCTGGAAAAAATACTGTGACTTTCTTCAGAAGAGAGAGCAGGTACCAGTCCGGCTTTGTTTTTTGGCAATGTGTTCCTTGAAGGTGAGGCTGATGTCCAGGTTGAATCAAAGTGACTTGCTATTTGGTGCAAGTTGGGGTTTGATGCCGTCAAAGTTCATATCATTCAGCTGGGTTTGTGCAGTGTCTAGTTTATCATTCTTGACAAAGAACAAGAATTCTGGCTTGGTTAAGTTGAGCTTAAGGTAGGCACTGAGGGGCATATTCACAAGAAGGTGTGATAACTAGCGCAAGAGTAGCGTAACGCAACTTTCAATATCGCAGCCTAGCGCGGGAAAATAACCCCGTGTCAACGTGGAATTCACAACAAGGCGGTAGCATGCAATAGTCTGCCGAAACCGCGGACAATGTCCGTGATACAACCACCACGATGGAGATAAAAACACAAACCACAACACCAAAAAACACGCGATGGGCCAAAGCGCGATGAGGAAACCAGCGACAAGCAGCGCCAGGCCTACAACACACACCTGGCAGGCGTCAAAAATCACCATAAAAGTAGAAAAAACACCCACACACAAACTGACCAACACCCAAGCACCATGGAGGCAGCCGGAGCAGGCGCAGAGGACGAGCGCAACCCCACAAGCACCCCGGACGACCAGCCTGGGACCTCGGGGACAGGGAAGGGCAAGGAGAAGAAGACGAGGAAGACCAAGTTCAGTCCGCAGGCGAACAGGATCATAGTCACGGAGGTGATGGAACTCCATCAACAACTCTTCGTCACCTCCAACGTGTCATTGGGCACCAAAACTGGAATATGGCGGACATCGTCGACAAGGTGAATGCCGTCGGAGAGCACAAGCGGACAATGGACGAGGTCAAGAGGCGATGGAATGACATCAAGCGGAAGACCAAGGAGAAACTCAGCGCCAAGAAGGCAGCAACGCAGACCGGAGGTGGGGGCCCAGCACCACAGCTAGAGCTGGATGACATGGAGGAGCTGGTGTCGACAGTCATCAGTATGGAGACTGTGGCCGGAGTCGGGGGACCGGACACTGCTCGATAGGACACAACACAACCGCAACAGGGTGAGTGACCACCAGGTCCTGGGGGGACGGGTGGAGATGGCCACAATGGCACACATGCACAAGCAAGCAGGGCACAGTGCACACCCACAATGACCCTGGGTCCTCGCCCAGACCCACAGACTGCCACAATGTACAATGCCATGCTGTCTGAATGTCAACCTGTACCATGCGGCTACATACATGTGGACACATTGTAATACACCATCTCCCCTTCACATCGCAGGGGCATTGTCAACACCCCCTTTAGAGCAGTCACAGCCACTCTTCACTGATGACGAGGAGGAGGACAACACCAGCATCGACACCCAAACCATCCAAGACATCATTGACCTCATCCGCCAGCCACCTCCAGGATAAGGGCAGCCCAGCTACATCGATGAGACCCCACCCACCACCCAAACCACCCAGCAGGAAGCACCCACAGCCCCAGCACCCTCCCAAATCCCCCAGGAACAACAAATGGCCTTCCAACGCCGTGTGCTGGAGGGCCAGAGGGAGACGGCCGAGCAGGTGGGGGTGGGGTTCGACCTCATGGCTACCAAACTGGATGCCATCCTTGGGTGTCTATGTCCGCCCCATGGTCTCCAACAAGCCCTGACTGGAGTCATGACGTGGAGGGAAGAATACCTGTCCACCCAGAGTGGCTCCAGCGATGCCTGCTGTGAGCTGGAACACATGCGGAGGCTCATGGAGGACATGGTGCGGATGGAGGTGGAAAGGATGGCAGCCACCGCTGCCCATCAGCAAAATGTAGCTGGGATCTACCAGGCCCTGCATGTCCTCATCATGGCATTGCTGCCACAAGGCGTGGAGATGATGAATGCTGCTGCCCCCACACCATCCACATCTCCGCCCTCTGGTGTGTCAGTGCCTCCCAGTGCGGCAGGCGTATCCACTCCGGCCCCTGATGTGTCACTGCCACACAGTGCGGGCGACAATCCTCCTCCAGCCCCTGATGTGTCAGTGGCACACAGTGCCGCAGTCGGTACTGCAACACCCACAGGTGGGGCAGAATACACATCCGGGGACGAAGACGTGGATGGGATTGAGATCAGAAGGAGGTACTAGCATTCATTTCTGCCACCTTGCCTGTTTCTGCTCGGTGCAGCGCATGGCCTCAAGACCTACCACTGACCCCCGATACACTCCAATGCACTCACCTTGGACAGCGACATGGACTGCCACATCCTGTTTGACGACCATTGACACGGCGGACAGACTGCGGACTGTACCCTTCCTCTTCCGCAGGACAGGTCATCCCCGGATGGACACTGGTTTGCCCTCCAAGGGCCCATATTGTGTAGTGTGCTCGGCATTGCCCTGCACCGCTCCAGCTGCTTGACTGCACTGGATGTGCAAATAAACATCCAGTGACGCACTGCTGTGTAACGTCTTACGTCATTCATGTATGGATGTGTGGAATGAATGTGGGGACAGTGCCTTCCCTTGCGTCAACGATGTTCATCCTGTGGGATGCCAGTCAGAGGGTGCAACATTGCATTTTGTGTACCAGGTCCCGTGAACACTACAACAGGGACACACGCATCAGTCACTTCCTTGTCCGGACATGGACTGGACCACGCCCAGAGCCCACGAGTCATTGTTGCAAGCCCTGCACTGGTCCGGCGTACGGCAGGCCAGACCACTCCGCTAACGCCCCGAGGGGGGGCCCTCATTGCTACCCGTCACAGCCGTACTCGCTGGTGGTGTGCAGGTCACTGGTCTAGTTGTCAGCATGTCACAGCCACTCCCTGAGGGCAGGTTTTCACACACACCACACCCATCAGGCACAGGCGTCACAGGCCATGTGACTCCACCAACATAAGGGGCCAACGACATCACATTCCCCTCTTCCGGTGGTGACTGAATGACGAACGCTCCACGGCTCTCACTCATATAGGGTCCATGAGTTGTTGCGCACAGGGTTAGTGGCATCCGAGGCCTTGAGTACGGCACGGGCCTACCACCACGTGGCGCAGACTAGGGTTGCACAGGGTTAGTGGCACACGAGGCCTTGTGGACGGCACAGGCCTAACACCACGTAGCGCAGACTGGGGTTGCACAGGGTTAGTGGCACACGAGGCCTTGTGGACGGCACAGGCCTACCACCACGTGGCGCAGACTGGGGTTGCACAGGGTTAGTGGCACACAGGGCCTTGCGGACGGCACAGGCACCCCGCCACGGGACGGTGACTTTGGGTGTACTGAGTCAGTGGCACCTTGAGCTGCTGAGCGGATGTGCAGCCTGCGATGATGCCCCGTCCCGGCAGTCTGGACAGCTCAGGTTTTGTGTGCCCTGCTGGACTGCAGTGTAGGCCACTGCCAGCGGGCAGCGCGGGCCTACCGCCATGTGGTGTCGCTTCCGGGATCCCAGAGTTGGTGGCACCCATTGGGCTGAGCAGGTGTGCAGCCTGCGGTGGTGCCGGGTGCACTGGTATGTCCTCTGCCATGGAGTAATCAAGACCCAGCACCAAACGTGAGACCTGGTGGCCTGTCAAGCGGGGCTGCATGATGTGGAGGGTGCCATGTCCGCGGGCCCCGGGCTTGTGGCTTGCAGTGGCACGTGGTGGGACCTCCTGTCTACGCGCCGGTGGCGGAAGGTGAGCATTGAGGCCTGGGTGTGCATGGGCGGGCATGCTCCGATGGGCGGCGGGAGGGGTTGGGGTGCCTCTGCCTGGGTGTGCATGGGCGGGCAGGCGATGTTATCTTGTGCAAGTGTGTGTACTGTGCCAGTCATGTATCTGGGCTCTGTTTCAGCTGACGGCTCTGACTCAGATGTGTGACCTGGTGTCCTGCTATACATACCGGCACGTGGTTGGAGACACACCGGTAGCAGCAGGTGAGCAGTGTGGCCTGGGTGCGCAGGGGCGGCACTCTCTCTCTCTCTCCCTCTCTTCCTCTCTCTCTCCTCTTCTCTCTCTCTCTCTCTCTCTCTCTCTCCCTCTCTTCCTCTCTCTCTCTCTCCCTCTCTTCCTCTCTCTCTCCTTCTCTCTCTCTCTCTCTCCCTCTCTTCCTCTCTCTCCTCTTCTCTCTCTCTCTTCCTCTCTCTCTCTCTCTCTCCCTCTCTTCCTCTCTCTCTCCTTCTCTCTCTCTCTCTCTCTCCCTCTCTTCCTCTCTCTCTCCCTCTCTTCCTCTCTCTCTCCCTCCCTCTCTTCCTCTCTCTCTCTCTCCTTCGCTCTCTCTCTGTCCTCTGATGTGTGCAGGACACACCTTCTCATCATGTTTTTGTCTTACAGGCTGTGACCTACGTATTGTCCCGAGGGGAGCGGCCATGTGTCTTCATTTCATTTCGGTGTTCATTTTAATAAAGTTTCATTTGTTGCTTCGAAAGTGAATGTGTGCTGCTCATTTCTGTGACGACACATGAATGTCACCAGTTGTGATTGTGCGACATCAAGCGGAATATTTTGTACAGGTGTGGCTGATGTGGCATGTCTTTGGTCGGGGGGGTGCCAGGGACGGGTGTTCCTGGGGGTGGTGGCGGTGGGTGTTGTGGCCCTCTTGGGTGTCCGGGCCGCATGATGGGTGGCTCCATGGCATCTGTTGCCCTTCCGATGTAGCCATGGCTGTGCTCCCTTCTGGTATGCAGGCTGCCGTCCGACTTTACACCAGGTCAGAGCAGGTGTAGATTTCCTGGTGCTAACGCGCCTTATCGCCTGTTTTGTGTTTTTATCGCCGATGTGACTGGTCGTTGTGAATGTTGAGGTGTGATGTTGTCGCGCCTTTTGGCACGGGAACGCCCACTTTGCATCTCATTAGCGATAGATGCGCGGGTCCTCTGTGGCGATGTTTTTTGCGGCTGCTATCGCGGGTAAACTGGTGCTGTGGGCTGTTTACACCAGCTTGTGAATGGGGAGGTAAATTTATCACGACTTTGGCTGCGATAACGTGCCGTTAATTCGGCGATAGCTCCTTGTGAATATGCCCCTGAGTCTTTAGGTCTCGATGATGTGTGAGCAGTATTTGAGGTGTTAAATATCTAAAGCTGAGAAGACTCAAGTAAAGTTGTGCACGATCAGCATAATGATCAATCTTGATGCAGTTATCTGTGAGCAGAGCACCAAGCAGATCCATGTTAAAATGATAGGAGGCAGTATAGAGTCCTGAGGGACTCCACAGGTGATAGGGATCTTTTGGAACCTGGAGGTGCCCGCCCATGTGACAAACATCTTTTCATTTGGAAAGGTAAGAGGAGGACTAGTGAAGGATTTTGCTAGTGAATCTCATTCAAGACTCCAGGGTGCATATGTGGGTGGGATGGTTGACTATGTCAAATACAGTTGAGAGGCCCAGCAATTCTAGGAGAATGGGTCACCTTCATCTGTGGTCTATGATGTGTAAGATTGTTTTCTTTGTCCTGCAGTGTGATCTGAAGCCACACTGGTAATCGAGTAGGAGATGATTAGCACTGATGTGAATTGGAGGTGAACACAGACTGCTTTTTAAACGAACTTGCTGATGAATGGTGAATGAGTGATGTACAGGTAGATGGTGAGGCCATCAGGGTCTAGTGTAGCTTTCTTTAGAAGTAGGAGAATCTGGCCTGTCTTGAGAGCTTTGGGAATATGCCTTGAATGAGAGAGGCATTGAAAATGGCTTGTAGAGGTAAGAGAGCATTCTTAGAGAGATCTTTCAGGAAGGACAATGTAAGACATCATCCTCATAACAAATGTTTTTGAGGCAATTGAATATGTCAGCAAGATTTGGGAGAGCAAAGGGCTTTGAAGGTTCACCATTGTAAGATTCTATGAGAAGGAGTGGGTATAAGAATTAAAGCAGGCTTGGTGTCATTAATGTGCTATTGTATCGTCTGTATTTCTTTACTGAAGAAGATGTTGATGGCATTGGACTTTGCTGTGTGCTAAAGAATAGGTAGGTATGTCAGGGAGTTGATGCAGTGCTTGATTGTCTTAGACAGCTTTCTACTTCTGTTGGTGACTTCACTGATGGTTTTGGTATACTACTTTGCTTGATATGGTGAGCATTCTCTATGTTGAGCGGGGGGACTTCAGTATCTAACAGTCCTCAGGAGGTCTGTTTCTCTTCCATTTGCTTCTTGAGGATCAGGACTTCAGTAGAGGCCAGCCACAAGGCACAGGAAGGTCCAGGCAGGTCCAGTTGCAGCTTGTCAGTTGGGCTGTTGCTGGGAGGCCTTTGAAGCTTGGTTTGTCCCTGTAGCTCATACAGGAGGTCAGCCAACCAGCCCTTGGAGTCACTTTCAGTAGCTTGGATTCAAGGCAAGCAGATCCAATCCTTCTTCTTTAGACAGCAAGGCAGCGCTTCAAGCGGCAGAGCACTTTCTTTTAAATCTTCCACAGGTCTAAGAGTGTTCTCATAAGTGGCTCTGGGAATCCAATATTTATACTTGGTTCCAGCCTTTGTTTGGGGAAACTCCCTTACCTAACCCCTCAAAACTGGTTCTGAAAAGTTTCTCCCCTTCTCCTGGTCAAGGCTCCACACTCTCTGGGGTGACAAAAGGCAGGCTAGGCTTGGTGTCAGATTCCATTGTGGGTGCTGTAGACAAAGCCCTTTGAAGGGTAAGGGTGCTGGGTACAGCTCCTACCTAGCCATCTTGCCAGAATGATCCATTCTGTTCACAGCTAAGCCCCATTTTTCTCACTGTCTGAAAGCAATACACAAACCCCAGCATCAGAGCCATTCACAGTCATGTGACCCAAGACACTGGCAGAAAGTCACATTTGGTTGGGACAAGAAGATGCAACTTTTTAACAGTGGCATTTTCAGAATTGCAAATTAAAATCCCACTTCACCATTAAAGAGAATTTTAAATTATAATTAATGTCAGTGTAAACAGCATATCTCTCTCTGCTCCCAACCTGGAGTTAGCATGTATTACATGTAATAAGGTAACCCAGTATTAGTGAATAGAACAGATAGGCCTTACAATAGTGAAACATGATTTTAGGAGTTTTTCACTGTCAAGACATGTAATACTTAAGGAAATATGTCCTACTTTTAAATACAATGTACCCTGCCGTAGAGCTTTTTTGCCCCACCTTAGAGGTAACCTATAAGTATTAAAAAAGAAGGATTAGGCCTGGCAAAAGTTTATTTTCAGGCACTGGGTACTGGTAGTACCATTTACTAGGAACTTACAGGCACATTAAATGTGCCTATTAGAAATAGTACAATCTTTCTGTGTTTGAAGGAGACAGCACAAGCACTGTAGTACTGGTTAGCAGTGGTAAAGTACACAGAGTCCTAAAGGCAACAAAAAGGACTTCAGCAAACAGGAGGGGTGAAGGCAAAAAGTTTGGGGGAATATTATGTTAATCATGTCAGGTCTAACTGATCATTATAGAGAAACTCACGGATATATGTCTGTCAAGGGCTAAATAGGATTAACTTCATATTTTAAAACAAATACCTTCCATAATGATAACGCAAAGTAATACTAAAATAGCACTACCTACACACTACAAAATATAATTCACAAACCTATGACTAGAGACCTCCAACTCTCATCTTTGTTGTACAGAAAGTTCCGCTATGAGAAAGGGGATTATTAATTGAGGTGGATGGTTGTTCACCATAAATATTAATGTCACTATTCTTATTAGGTCAAATAAAGTTTTCAGTAATTTAACCCTGAGCTCATCCCCTGGTAGATATCGCACGTAGATAGGCTTAATTTAAAAACATGAGTAAAATATTTAGAAGTACGAAAACAGTTAAAAATTTGAAAATACAACACAATAAAACTCTGGTTCAAAATAATAAGAATAGAGAATAACTTAATGAATAAAATGAAACCAAAACAACAAGTACTGAATAAGGGAAACTGGAGATATGATTTTTTTTAAATTGAAAGTTAAAAAAAATGCCAAAAAGTGTTCAGCAAAAACCGTGGTCAACTGGTTGTGGTTGACCAGTACCTAGGCACGATTTAAGGCTAACTACGATGGAGTGCCGGTAGGATACAGGAACCAGGTTTGACCCGTTCGGAAGGTTTATCTTTTGATTCAGTCTCTAAAATGGAAGATAAAAATCCTTAGTGAGACAAGGCAGCAGGGTGGGGCCGACAAGGCAGGATAGCTGGTGGACAAGCTTGGTTGATTTGTGTTGGCTCCCAGGGAGATGGGGCCCATGCGGGCTGTCACTTGGCGCAGGAATATAAGACCAGAGTCAGCTTCTTAGATAAAAAGGTATGATTTCATTTTTTAAACTTTTTTTGTAGTGACTGGGTATCTTCAACTAAAAGCCTTGTTCTTTCTTTCTTTAGGTCCTTTGGAGCTCCCGTCTGCCGGCGGCCTCGAAAAAAATTAAAGACCAGGTAAGTCATTGTTATACTTTGTTTTTTCACCTTTTGGTACTTTGTTAAAGTATAACAGTGACTTACACAGTATTTTGAGAGAGATACTTATTATTGATATGGCTTGCTTTTAGGAAAAAGAAAAAGAAAATCCCAGAAGAAACCATTTCAAAAATAAGAAACAGATAACAAAGAAAAATTATATTCCACCCATCAGACTCTTGAAGTTTGGTCTGATTTTAACCTTAGTGATTTATTCAGGCACTAGTGGTAAAGCTCCTTCTTTTTTCTTTCCCCCGCCTCCTTCTTAAGGAGTAACCTCCTGCTTTTCGGCTCTGTTTAGGAGGTGTCCACACACCTGATGGATCCAATCTCCCCCAGGAGCATGGCGGGAAGTTAGGCTTCGCCTGCCTACAGGACTCGGCTCAAGCACCTCTCTTGCTGTCTCTGTTCTCTCTGTTCGGCGAGGACTCTCGATGTCACACTGCAGCAGTTCGGGTGACGTCGGCTCTCCAGTCTCGTCACTCTGCTGGTCGGGGTCTTCTTCTCCTCTCTCCATCTTTCCAGGCAGGGTGCACTGCCACCAGTCTTCCTCCTGCTCTTTTCCTTCTGCGTTTTGAGGCTCTGCCTCCAGTATCTGAGTGACACGCAGGTTCGATGGGGCTCCTGTCCCGCTCTGGGTTGTCTGACTTCCTGTTTGGATTCCCTCGACGGATCAGCCCTGTAACACAAGAAGGCCCCAGTCGGCTCCAGGGAGACAATGCTCAGAATCCTTATCCCCAGGTTGGTGACTTGGGCAAATAAAGTTTGGAATAGGGGGTTTTATGCATGTCCACCTTCAGCCTCTATTTCTATCTCTGTATTGCACTGAACCCAGGGCCTTGTTCAGGAAGCCTCACAAAGCTGAGTCCTATGCACACCTTCCCCCTCGGAGGTGTGAGCGTCTTTCTGCATTTTCTCAGTCCTCAGTGAACCGTTTTGGACTCTGTTGATGTTCTTTTGCTCATACTAGTTAGCTCTAGCATGAGGAGGAGTATCTTCAGGCCACCTGGCCTCTAAATTGTTTTATACACTTTGTAGAGCTTTGCTCCTTCTCAGGATCTGTCCTCTGTCTAGTGCTGGGAGTTCTCCTCAGCACAGGGTCACCTCCAGTCGCGCCCCACAGCCTTCTAGGCAAAACACCTTCCATGTCTATATTAATCAGGCCCAATAGCCTCCATGGCCACTTAAAGGGCACCTGTGATAGAGGAAGTCAGGGGTTGACCCTCTGATGAGGGTTATCCCTTTTACAGGGCCAGTTATCAGAAGTTCCTCGGGAACCTTCCCTTCCAGTGTCCCCCACCGGGTCTATCCCACTACTGTTTCTTTGTCTTAAAACGGCCAGCGTCACTGTCCTGAACCGGTGAAGCCACAGAGTTTAATCCAGATTAAGTCCAAGGTGTTCCAGAATCCTAGACAGAGTTTGGTCTTCTTCAGGGTCCTGCTAAATACATCTTCTGTCTCTTACTACACTCCCCTGTGAAGATGTTTTTAAGTGAGGGCGGAAAGTTCAAAAAGGTAGGCACACCTGTCCAATCCTAAGATTACACATTATTACTCTACCCTGTGTCTCAACCCTCCTACACAGTATCTTCGCCAATTCCAAAATGGAGACTTGAAGTGGTCTGTTGAAAGATATTTCTGAGTGACTAAAGCCACACCCGTAACTACTACAGCTGCATGGCCCCTTCTCTCCAAAACATCAGAGGAGAGCCCTTCCCCTGGTTGGCCTCAGCGGACTAGCTGTCCTCCTATATTCAACTTGGGATGTGCTCTCTCAGGCATAGTCCAGTGTGAAAAGGTCATTAGCACATTCCAGTCCTGCCCACACACCTGCCTCTACTAGGCCCAGGCCCAATGTTGCCGAATAACCTTTCTGTATGGGAAGTGCTTTTTACGGATAATAAAGAGCCTTCCTCTGTGGAGAGTGCTTTTGATCCTCTGGCTGGTCAGCAGAGACTAATTAGGTAGTTGGTTTACAGAGTTATGTAAAATGCAAAGAGCCATAAGGAATGTAGATCTGATGGAACCAATATCATATTTGCATATCTGTTGCTTTTTACCATACCATTGGTACATTACACTAATCTCTAGGCCTATCTAGGGTGAAACTTTACTGTGGTGCAGAGTGCACCCAAAATGTATAATACTATATGCACAAACTCTTTTCAATAAAGTACTTCAGACTTGCACTATGAATACACACCACAATATAAGGCCTGAGGCTGAGCAGGACAGTAGCCCCACTTGCTCAGCCAACTCATTTGTGCACATATGTGTGCATGGCCAACCAACCTAGTGCCGCTTTTCCAAGTTGTACAGCAGTGATCCTTATTGTAAAAGGTGGACACGGGGTGGCTAGCACCCCCAGTCCATTTTAATAGAGTTTACATTGAGTGACACTCAGTGAGACTCACTGATAGTAAAAGTCAATAAATCAGGTAGCTTTAAAGCAAACAATCCAGGGAGTTAAATGGGTCAGAACACATTTTCCTACAGTGATCATCATATATTATTTCCACAATTACTATTGTGCTAATTTAAATATAAGAGCTGCTAATATCAATTCAGGTATTGCTATATCTTTTTAATACACAGAAATAGTATGTTCATATTTATAGGTTTGCAAATAGAATTCAAAGTCCTTCTTGGTTCTGTTAAGGGCATAAGACAATGGAAACAAAATGGAACAAAATAAATGAAAAAAGTTAAATACGAGAAACAAGTGTCATTCTAGTAGAATAAATATTTTTTTGCAGGATTATGATGAGGAGCATATTTTTGTGCTTGGAATTTTCAATACTAGTATGAATTATGAAGCTCTGTCAGAAGCTCATATATCCTGTAACACAATATTTGTTCAGAATTTCAATTAATAATCTACGTATTTGCATGGCAAATATTTCATTCTTGGCTTTTACAGTACAATACACGGAGGAACACTGCCTTTGTATCAACTACTGGGATGTAAATCTAAAATTGAGGCAGTGCTTGGAGTTATTATCTATATATTTTGGTGGTTCTTGTTCCAGGTAGCACAATCAGACAGAATTTAGAGTGCAAACAGCAAAAATCAAAAACATTGTTTTTGAATTGTCTAAAATGTATCATGAGACGTCACTCTTTTACAGAGAAAAGATAAATAGTATGGTTAAGTATAAATTGTAATCGGAAATGAAATACAATGGAAACAAAAAGTGAATGAATCAAGACAAAGCCACCTAGCTATCAAGAGAGGTGTGAGCAAGGAAGGATTGTGACAGGGAAAGTGGTTCTCATCAGGTTTCACTTTGGCATTCAGGGGGAGCAGGGTATTCTCTATTGATACATATAATATTTTTAAGTGAAATGCGATGGAACATCTGCAAATTGTGGTTTTGTTCTATATATAACTGTATGATGATCAATAAATATGAAATGGCACACAAAGAATTTATGGATCTGGTCAAAGCAAGCAGGACTGCCGGCAGCCCTTCTGACCCATGTCCACCACAAACCTTCAAGAAAATTCTTCTAACTACCTCCGATGCCACATCAGTAAGAAGAATCATCAACAATTCCTTAACTACTGGAATATTTCCAGAAGACCTAAAAAAGGCATGCATACGCCCATTTACTAAAGAAAACAAACATGGACCCGCTTAACCCCAACAACCAAAGGCCAATTACAAATGGACCTTTCCTGGGAAAACTGATAGAAAGAGCAGCATTTCCCAGATGTCCCAATTCATTGAAGATAATTCCATACTTTCAGACTTCAAAACATGGGTCCATCCAGGAAGAGGCACAGAATCTGCCGTCATTGAGTTATATATCCTCAGTTGAATGGAACAGGTTTGCTGGACTACTTCTCTTGGTCCTCTCGGCTGACTTTGACACAGTTGACCATGACACTCTAATACAAAGACTCTAAAAAGCCGGCATAGAGGGGAATGCTCTCGACTGGATCACATTCTTTTTTTTTTTTTGAACTTTCAATCGATTTATTGTGAGCAAATGCATTTCGGCGTATCAGCCTTCTTTCTTTTTTTTTTGAATGACTTTATTGAGGTTTTATGCAAACATAAAACACAAGCAAAATCATCGTCAAACTTTCATGTTGCAGACAGTACAGACCAATGCACGTAACCTCTAGGAGCACATGTACCTATAACAAAGGTGATATTCATAATGCATTGCAGATCAGTACATCATTGCATACAGTCTTGAACCTGAAAGGGAAGAGACATAGTACAATGGATGATACAATGTACTTACTACGCCGACGAGGGTCTATGTAGCATGTTCTAGTAGACAACTGAGAACGGAGGTAGATAGCATACCCGCAGGAAGGGACACAAGCAGGACACAGGTCGCTGACCCATTTCCATGTAACAATCCAACCATTGCACTATTTCTGGCACATGAGATAATCAACCTGCCAGTACCCAGCAATGCCATCACAGCAACGATCACTCATCCGTGGCCGCTGCAGCTGCTGAATGGGAGAGTAGATAGGTCTGAAGTGGGCCCCATATATCTTTAGGCCGAGAGGCCATGGGGAGCATCTCGGCATAATTGGACATTTGATCATGACAGTAAATTAAATCTGTGATGCAATCTTTAAATTTCGGAGTCCTCCCCTGCCCCCACCTACATGCCACACGACGTTTGGCCATCAGCAGGGCCAAGGCAACATACCTGCGGGTGGGTTTGTCTACTAGTTCAGTGTATCCTAGCAGCGCTAGCAGTGGAGACATCTCTAAGGGCATCGAAGTCATCTGCTCGAGAACTACAAAGACTTGCCGCCAATATTCATGTACACCCACGCAGCTCCACGCCAAGTGTAAAAAATCGGCCCCCTCTACTCCACATCTGTCTGTATCTCTGAGCTTGTATTTATGCATTTTGGCTGGTGTATAGTATAGTCAGTGAAGGAATTTATAGTGCGTGATCCGCAGTCTGCTAGCTGCTGACACCTGCTCTGTCTGCTGGTAGCAGTACGTCCACTGGTTGTCGGATAGCTCGTAACCGAGTTCCTCATCCCACTGTGTGCGAGCGTGGCATCGTTCTGTCACCTGATGTGTATGTATTGTGTGATAGAGTGTTGAGACGGCATGGGCCGGGGTCTTGGCCTGAAGCATGGTGTGCAGAGGAGTCAATACCGGAGGCTCCCGTGGATACTCGGGGGTAACAACGCGTATGCCTTGCCTAAGCCTGACATAAAGGAACACATCTAATGGCGAAGTTGGTATGTTATGGAATAAGTGTTCTAAGGAGCGAAAGGTTCCATTGTGATACAGGTCCCCCCAGCATGTAACACTGGTATTCGCCATTCTTTGCCTGAAGACTGTCTCCTGAAGCAACCGCATGCGGGGGTGATACAGTAGAGGGAGTAGTGGAGAGTAGAGCATAGGGGCTTGTAACTGTTTTAAAATTCGCCTCCACGCCAGAATTGTGCATGTGACCGTCGTGGTGGCTTTGGCTCGGGGTTGAGGGGTGCTACATATCACCCCAGCCAGCGGAATAGGATCTGCAAGCCACTCCTCTACCGCTATCTGTGGCATGTATTTGGGAGGGTGAAACCAGAAACAGGCATAATGAGCTTGAGCACATATGTAGTATAGTTCAAGATTCGGAACCCCGAACCCTCCCTGCGAGTATGGGCTGGTTAGGATGTCCCACTGTAGGTGCGGTTGTTTGCCTCCCCACACCAGTCTGATCATTTCCGAGCGTAAAGAGGTGAAGAAGTACCTCCCCGGGTAGTATGGAATGTTCATGAAGAGATAAAGTACTTGCGGCAATACCACCATTTTGATTAGGGAGATACGCCCTGCTATAGATAATGGCAAAGAGATCCAACGGGCGACCCGGCTTGTGATTTGTTCCAATGTCCTGCCATAATTGAGGCGCATTAACTCCTCTCTATCCCTGGAGACATGAATACCTAGATATTTTACCTCTGTGCTGCACCACTCAAGTGGGTAATCCAATGGGAACTGGGCCACTGCGGGGGTAAGGGGGAATATCTGCGATTTACTCCAATTTATGTGGATTCCCGAGAGCCTCCCAAACTTTATGAACTCTCTCAGGAGAGGGTTTAAATTCTGCTCTGGATCCCTAACATACAAAGTAATGTCATCCGCATACATTGAGATGAGGACCTGGTGCACGGGGCACCTCAGGGCTTTGTCTTGATGATGCTGCCGCAATCGAGCTGCGAGTGGCTCAATCGCCAGCGCGAACAACAGAGGGGAGAGTGGGCACCCCTGTCTGGTACCCCTAGTGATTAAAAAAGCAGGTGACAAATGCCCGTTTATTAAGACCTTTGCTGTTGAGGAATGGTATAACAGCTTGATCCAAGAAAGGAAACCTATCGGCATACCCATGCGCTGCAAGATGCAGAGCAGATAGTCCCATTCTACGGAATCGAACGCCTTTGTGGCGTCTAGAAAAACTGCTGCAATGGCTTGTTCGGGAGCCACGTTCTGCAATATGGAGAAGAGGGTGCGCAGGTTATGCGTGGTTGCTCTGGAATAAACCCGGATTGATCCGGTAGGACCAGTTTGGCCATCAGCAGATTGAGTTGATTAGCCAATACCTTTGCTAGTATTTTGGCGTCGTTATTGATGAGGGATAACGGTCTGTATGAATCGCAGTGATCTGCAGGCTTCCCTGGCTTCAGTAAGGATATGATGAGCGCCACTCTCATCGAGGGCGGAAGAATGCCAACGGCTTGCGCTTCCCCATAAACCGTCTGCAGGATGGGGGCAAGCTGATCTATATATGCTTTGTAAAAGTCGATGGGGAGTCCATCGAGCCCAGGGGCTTTACCGGACTTCATCTGCATAATAGCCTCACTTATTTCATCCAGTTTGAATGGGGCAATCAAAAACTCCCTCTGTAAGTCCCCCAACCACCCCAAGGCAACATCATCCAGATATGGGGCCAGGTCTAGATCGCTGCGTCTTCCTGTAGAGTACAGCGTGGAATAATGTGTAGTGAATGCGTCTAGTATTTCCGCGGTGTCTCTGTAGTGAGCACCATTGGGTCCTGCAATCTCCAGAACATTAGTAGAGAAACGAGGCCTACGGATTACTTCTGCTAGGGCTCTGCCTGGGCGCTCCCCTCCCCATATCTGCGGGCCACCCAGTATTTGCCTCTGAATCAAATCTCTTGTTCTATGTATTATGAAAGTTTCTCACGGAAGGCCCGTTGTGCTGCCCCATCTGCACTACCTGAGATAGTGGCCTCTAGCTCTTTGAGTTCACCCTCCAATTTCCTCAGAGTACCCTCAATGTCACGTAGTACTCTCGAACTCTTGGAAATACAGAAACCTCGGATGGTGACCTTAAAGGCCTCCCAAACCGTTGTTACGCTATCAACGGATCCTAGGTTTCTTTGGAAGAAATCCGTAATTTCTTGCCCTAGCTCACTGTGGAATGCAGTGTCCAGTAGAGTGAGAGGCGACAGTCTCCAACTTCTAGTGGGGGAGTCATACCCTGGAGGATGTAGTGTCAGGCAGACAGGAGAATGGTCAGAGTATGTTCTCGCCAGGTGGGTTACTGACATTATCGATGGGCCAAGCCCGCGTGAAACCAGGCAGTAATCCAATATGGCCCAAGAGGCATGCAGGGCTGTGTAATGTGTGCCTTCGGTTGTGCATGGGTGCAGATGTTGCCATGTGTCCAGTAACCCATTATCAGCTACGAGGTCACGTAGTAACTTATGCGATCTGGTATAGTGCTGTGGTGCCGGGTTAGACCTGTCCATCTCTGTGTTAAGGGTAGTGTTGAAGTCTCACCCCCATATTAGGTGAGTGGAGCCTATGTCAAGAATCTTCCCCCAAAGCATGGCGAAGAAGTCAGGTTCATCAATATTGGGGCCATAACAGCAAACTATTGTGACGGAGTCTGTGCCTAACCTTCCCCAAACCATGCAATGACGACCTTGTGAATCTTGCGATGACCCAGCAGGAATAAATGGGGTGCCTTTTTTTATAAGTATGGCTGTGCCTCTGGAGTATGTGGAGTATGATGAAAATGTCCTGTAATCTGCAAACTGCCCCGCAAAAGATTGTACCTGAGCGGGGTTAAGGTGTGTTTCCTGGAGTAGGGCAATTTGGACGTGATGACGGTCCAAATATGCCAGTATCTGCCTGCGTTTCCACGGATCACCTAGCCCTCTGACATTCCACGTCAGAAGGTGCAAGTTCTGTTTAGTAATTACGTCGGCCATGTGAAGTGATGGAATCTCAAAGTTATAGCGATGTACGATCTACAACAACATGTTAGGTGCAATGCAAGAGAACATCATCTGCATCTTTTTCAGTACTGCATCATGTCCCACAACTATACCCCATCCCACCCCCACCCACTGTAGCATCCCAATCATGCCAGAATAACTAGTCCCACCCCTACCCACGTAGCCCGAAGAACAAAAAACATCCTGCATTGTTATCTGCAATAAGGAGGATCACCCTAGAGGGGGAACTCCTAGGTACAAGCACAATGGCACCCTCCCCTCCGAGTTACAATGCAATGAAGAAACAAACTCGTTAGGGAGAGGGGTGCTCGTACTAAATGTCATTTACCCCCAGGAGGACACTTATCTGGGCTTGGAGCATCTGACCCTGCATTCCATCAGGAGGAGGAGTCCACAGACTGTCGTCTCATTAGCTGCATGAAGGTTGTATCCCCAACCAGAACAAGGAAAGTAAGCATGTAATACGTCCACCCCACAACCATTAGTATCAGAAGGCGCTTTGAGAATGCTATGCTCTATCCGGTGAGGTCGATCCTTGTACTTGTTCTTGTGAAGCGTGCTGATGGTTAGACCACTTGATGCGTTTCAAGAAGTCGTCTACCTGCTACGGGTTTGAAAAAAAATGTTGTTTGCCTTGGTGGGTCACCCTCAGTCTGGCCGGATACATGAGTGCGTGGTCGATTTGTGCTTGCCGAAGTTTCTGCTTGGCGGGAGTGAACTTCCGTCTTTCTTCCTGAACAGCGGCCGTGAAGTCAGGGTTGAGAGTGAATGCATTGCCCTGGAATGTGAGATTCCGTTTTTCACATGCCAGCTTGAGCGCCGTGTCTCAATCGCGGTAGTTGAGCAACCGCGCGATGATAGGGCGAGGTGTGCCCCCCGGTGGAGGACTAGGGCCCAAGGATCAATGCACCCTTTCTACAATGAACTGGGAAGACAATACGTCAACTCAGATCATTTCACGAAGCAGCTGCTCAATGTACTCCTCCATCCGACCAGTATTGGTGCTCTCCGGAATGGCAATCACGCGGATGTTATTGCGGCGACTGCGCGCCTCGAGGTCCTCATTTTTGGCAGCAATGACGCGAAGAAGTTTATCCATCTGTGCTGCTTGTTTTTGCAGTTGTGTTGTAGTATCCTCTGTGTCGGAGATGCGGCGCTCGACCTCTTTTATGTGCTTCTCGTGTTTGTCAAGCTTGATGACTATTGCGTCTATTCGGGCGTTCATCACATCCATTTTGCTTTCTATGCAAAATGGATGGATGTCGCACAGCAAGGAGCAATTCCTTCATGTCCAGATCCTGTGGCTGCCCCGTCTCTAGTGGGGATTCTTCCTGGGCCTGGTCTGGGCCTTCCTGTTGAGTACGGGTGCCTTTTTTTGCCGCGAATGTTAAGCGTGTCTGTTTCGCGGCCGCTTTGCCCATCTTGCAGAGCGTAGGTGACTGTACTTACAGGCGCTGTGAGGCAAACAGCGCAGGAACCCAGGCGCCGAAGTGTAGGGGGAAGAGTGGAACGATGAGCCTACGAGAAGGGTCTTAGAACAGGCATCATAGAAGTAACTAACAATGTCATTTTGCCCCCAGCTGTGACATCATCAGATAGCGGAAGAGGTCAGGACCGCGGGTAGGCTGTAACCGCTGCCCAGCAGTGCATGCGTAGTGCCTCATGGGGAGTCCCGTCCGCGCTGAGGCAAGGCAAGTCCAGAAGTACCTCAAGCACCCACCACACAGCACCACGGGCGCCAGCAGTAGATAGGATGCGATGTCAGCCTCCCCGCGTTGATCCCGTGCCCCTGGGCCCTCCGCTCCCCGGTGGATCGAGTGTATGCCTGAGTGGTTGTGCCTGTGTGTCCGCTCAGTTGCACCCTCCGGGTGTGAGGACAATGCCGAAGGGGGGGTATTGCTCAGTTCAAGGATTAGCCAAAAGTGAGTCGCCTGTGCTGTGTCCTTAAAAGTTCTCAGGGGTACATTCCGCCCTTTGTGCCCTCAGGTGAGCAGCCCAACGTCTGGCCATGCACGACAGTGGATGGTTCCCGATCACTCAGCCGCACCAGTAAAATGGCTGCCACATCAACTGTGCCCCCCACCGCGCGCTCGCCATGTACTGCAGTGCCAGTGTGAGTTGGCGGCGGATTAGGAGCTGAGGCGTGAGATCCTGCCAAACCGCGCTTATTTAGGTATTGTCCAGATGAAACCAACAAACCTCAAGTGTGTTGCACGGGCCTGCAGTTGCTGAAGCGGTAACTGGCAATACGCTGGTGGCATACGCAGCCCGCTTCTGTTCTCAGCATTTAAGGCCCGGGGAGGAGCGTCTTAAGTAGGCTGTTTCAAGCCACCAGTCTTCGCTTTGAGGGCGTGTAGGAGAGCGGCGAACAGGTAGATCAACAGTATTTTCGCTCACTCACCGCCGCCTCCTCAGGAGCGTGTAGTCCGCAGTCTCCGCAGCTGCCTGGCCCAGACGCCATGTGGGCGCAGTAGTTCTAACGTAGCGCTCGCAGCCAGCCCTGAGGTCCAGACGCAAGCAGTCCCTCCGCCGCAGGCACCACGGGGGAAGCACGGCAGCCAGCATCCACAGTCAAGAGCCTCCAAACTCGGTCCGCCAGGCATCTGGACCTTACTCAACACTCCGGTGCATTAGATCAGAGAGGAATGCCTCCGGGGCAGGATAATTACTCGGATCTTGGGACTGAGCCGGAGAGCCTCACGGTTGTGCGGCCATTATTTATTTATTTTATTTATTTATTTATTTGCAAAGTTTTATATAGCACTGGCTAGACCCGGAGGTATCAGAGCACTTTACATGAGGATCAGTGAGTTACAGGTTCCATAATTACATAGACAAGTATAGACATAGGAGAAAAGAAAAAAAAAAAACATGAGATTACACAATAATGTGAGAATTATTAGCGCGTACACACGTCTTATGCGGAGTGAAGAGGTAGAGGGGGAATGGTAAACGGGGGTAGGGAATGCAGGTAGGAAAACACAACGGGGAGGCGAGGAAAACGATGTCCGATGTCCGGCTGGGTAGGTGCCGGCCGAGGGTGAACCAGAGCCAAACTCCTCTATAGCTGCATATGACAGCTCCACCGGGCATCAGCCAAAGTTGCTCGGGCACTGCGGTATTATTTGCAAAGTTTTACATAGCGCTGGCTAGACCCAGAGGTATCAGAGCGCTTTACATGAGGATCAGAGAGTTACAGGTTCCATAATTACATACACAAGTATAGACATAGGAGAAAAGAAAAAATATGAGATTACACAATAATGTGAGATTATTAGCGCGTACACACGTTTTATGGGGAGTGAAGAGGTAGAGGGGGAATGGTAGGAAAACACAACGGGGAGGCGAGGAAAACGATGTCCGATGTCCGACTGGGTAGGTGCCGGCCGAGGGGTGAACCAGAGTCAAACTCCTTTATAGCTGCATATGACAGCTCCACCGGGCATCAGCCAAAGTTGCTCGGGCACCGCGGTAAGTACAGACAGTTTTGGTTTCCACCCAGGGGGCATCATTAAAGTTCCATCAAGAGCACCAGTCACGGTGTTGCTAGTAAACGCTGTCCGCCTCATCCTCCAGTTCGCCCCCAGGTCAGGAGTGGAGAGAGGAGAGGTGGAAGGGACAGTTCCAAAGTCCGCAGATCTTCCCCATTCCCAGCAGCAGTGGTGAATGTTGGGCATTTGAGCAGGATCCCAGTGGTAAGGGGACACTGGGTGTTTCGGAGTACTCCTTCCCTACCTAATCCGAGCAGTCTCCCTGCATACTCCTGCAGCCGTACCGCTCTCGGAAGCTCCGCTGGGCACTCTTATGCTTGTGCGCCACCTAGCACCCCCGACTGGATCACATTCTACCTTCAAAACAGAACAAATGTCATCCATAGGCCCCCTTTCTCATCCAAACCATACTTCACAAAAGCAGAGGTCCCTCAAGGCTCTACCATCTCACCCATGCTTTTCAACATCTACATGAAGTCATTACTGGCACTTATCAATCAGTTTCACCTCACATGCTATAACTAAGCAGATGATACACAAATACTCCTTAAACTGAAAAGCCCCAAAGACATTGGAAACTCACAAATTTTCAGTTGCCTCAGAGCCATTGATCAGTGGATGACATGGAGCCATCTCAAATTGAATGCTTCCAAAACAGAAATACTCATATGGGTCGACTGGAGAAATTATGACCCACTCGCTGCCGGGTCTGACGATCTGGGAACATTGCATAAATGAAGTAAGGAGCCTCAGAATGATCATTGACTCCAAGCTATCAATGAATGCCCAAGTGGACAAACTAGCAAGATCAAGCTTCATTACTATAAAATCTCTGCAAGGCATCTTCACCCACCTGGGACTGCCACAAGGTCCAGGCTACTATCTCTCTTGTACTATCTAAACTTGATTACTCCAATAGCCTTTACCACGGATCATCTTTAACAAATATGAAAAGACTAGAAAGGATTCAGAACTCTGCCGCCAGACTATTCCTATATGTAAAGCCACAAGCCCACATCTCACCTGCCTTGAAGGCCCTACATTGGTTACCGTGATCAAAATTCAAACAGCTTTGTATCACCCACAATGCGATACATGGAACAGGGTCATTCTTCATCAGGAATAAAGTCACCATATTCATTCAACAAAAAAACCTCCGCTCTAGAATGGCACCTCGTCTCAAAAAACCATAAGTGGCAATTCCTTCTCTGTTCAGCCGCCAAACTATGGAACTCTTTACCCCCAAACATAAGGTCTACGGATAGCTATCTTATCTTCAGAAGACTTATTAAGAGTTGGCTCTTCCCCACATAACCACCATACTCAAATATAAATATACAGCATATCCCTGTGTATATGAGCATTTATTTTGATTGTATGTATGTATCTAGATATGTGTATTCCTTTGTATAAATATGTATAGTAATTATGTTTATAAATGTATAGATATTCGTTAGGTCTGTTTAACAATGTACATATTACCTCTGGTTATACTATTCAATGTTTAACTTGTATATAGTTCACTGCATAAATAAGTACATTTTTATCATAACTATTTGTCTATAATTGCTTCACTATTGAATTATTAAATGGAAAAATCAAAGTATAAATCAAATAAATTAGCTTAAAGTACAGCAACACTTGAAAGCCTGAGTTTATTAAATACAACTAAAATCTAGATATATTACCTTCTTATACATATATACCGTCCATATACTTATGTATCTCTATATTGAATACTTTTGTCCTAATTCAGCATCTCCAATGCACTACCCTATATCTCACTCTATACCTCTCTCAAAATATCCTCTACCTCCACTCTCTGACTCATCCCAAACCTCATTCTACTACTCTCTCCAATGCACTACCCTATATCTCACTCTATACCTCTCTCAATATATCCTCTACCTCCACTCTCTGAGTCATCCCAGACCCCATTCCACTACTACGATCCACAAAATAACCCTTTCTAGATTCTTCCCTCCTCTACTGCTCCTTGCATAATCTCAAACCTCTTTTACTAATCCGATCTCCCAAACAAGCCTTTTTAAACCCTTCCCTTAGGTATACCTCCTAGACTTATCCAATACCTCATCTTTGTTCCTAACCTTCTTCTAGAGACTCTTCACCCCTCCATCTCTCCTTTAATCATCCCAAACCTTCTCCTACTGCTATGATCTCCAAATAAATACTTTCTAAGCCCTTCCCTCTTCTATCCCTCCACTATCCTTTTCAATCCAACTAACAGACTCAAATGCCCACAGCTCAAATTAATTTCATATTTCCCTGTACTAATTCACCACTAATTCTTTTTGGGTTCCGGAGTAGTGTGCTACTCACCGAAAAGTGCTTAGACGCCTCGTCGGAGGTAGCTAGCACTATATAAATGAAATTACAATTACAATAGCCTTTAGTCTTGCCATCACAATTTATATTCTAATAACCTTCAGTTGAACTTAAGCCATTTCGCTATTGTTATGCCTTAATGTGGCAGTAGGGGCCTCCTCAGTTCAAACTGCTTCTGAGACCTAATGTCTCCTAACTTTACTACTCCTAAATGCCTTTTGTGAATACCGAAAGTTGTAAAGTCGTAAAGTTAGGATTTGTCTCAGTTTAGGAGTAGTAAAGTTAGGAATCCTAACTTTATTACTCCTAAATGGCTTTTGTGAATGCAATAAGTCGCAAAGTTAGGATTTTTCTCAGTTTAGGAGTAGTGAAGTTAGAAATCCTAACTTTACTACTCCTAAATGCCTTTTGTGAATACCGAAAGTCGTAAAGTCAGGATTTTGTCTCAGATTACTTTTGTGAATCAGGCCCATTGTCTTTGGTGGTTAATCCACTGCTACCTCCATTGGTTTAATAGACCTAAAGTTTCAAATAGATGCACAACAATAATTCAGCAAAGGAGAGAAGTGAGGTATAACCTTTGATCCCTGATCCTGAATTCCCTGAAATCTCAAGCAGCCATGATCAACTGGTACAGATTCGGGAAGCTCACAAATCTCGTTCACTGGAAGAGAAATACAGAAGGAAGACAGGACTCTTTCTGTATTGTGGAAATATAGGCCATTTTAGCTGGATGTGCCTCCAGCTGATGGGAACCAGATTGTCTTGTACCTCAGTCATGAACATGGGACAAGCAACAGAATAACTTATGTGTCTGTTATTGATAGCGCTCATTACTTTTTGCAAGTACCTTTGACTACTCTAGGAGGTACAATTACTGTCTTTGCATTAATAGACTTGGAAGCCCTCCAGGTGCTTCATGTATTACAGATTCCCCTAACAGAGAAGACTACTCAAGTCGAAATTCATGCCAGTGAGAGAGCAGTATTAACATTAGGTGCAGTCTGATGGCAACTCTGGCAAGCCCTGTGGACTAGCTATTATTTAACCTTATTGATGGACCTTTCCTATTATTTTGGGAATAACATGGTTGAGACAACATAATCCTTATATTGACTGTGAAGTTTATTAAACTCCTGTTTCATTATTGTACAGAACATAACATTCAGATTTCAACTTAATAAGCGACTCAGCTGTTATACTGCTTCTTTCTTAAGAAATCATATCATCAACCAAAAAAAGGAAACAACAAATGAAGACGATGCTTTTCCCATTTGGAACAGTCTTCTGTTCCCTTTGATCTTGGTTCTCCTAAATCAGGTCAAGACAGCTCAGATGTTCACCAAGCTTGGCCTGAGGAGAGCATACAATCTAGTGAAAATGCACAAGAGGGACGAATTAAAACAGCCTTCCATTCTGAGAGCAAGGTCAAATCCAGCGTTTTTCTCACTCACTTTACCTATTTTTCCCCGATTCCTACTTCTAGTGTATTTTCCTTCTCCACCTATGTGGGTGTTCAGGGATAGCAGAGGCTTTGACGGATGTGCTCAAAAGGAACCTGAGTTCTGTGTTCGATGTGAATATTGAGACAGTGTGCCCTATCACAACAAATACACTATTTTAAGCATAGGCCTAAACCTGTGCTTGCACTGTGAATGTTTAGTGAATAACAGGCTAGTTGAATGAAGCCACTGGTCTGCCTTTCAATATGCAGGCTGCAATACTGCCTTCATTTGAACGATGTTCCGTAATCCGACTACAAACAGATGCCATGAGTGAGTACATCCACCAGCAGCGGGATATTTAGAGGGGTCCATGGGACCCTCTTCTCTTTTTTGAAGGAGACACCTTCAGGGCACGCACTGTGTGCATGTCAGCAGCACCCTCTGTCCAAAAGCAATGCTGGCTCCCGCAGGAGGCGGGGAGCCAGCAGGGACCGTGGGGACCTTCAGGCACCCCCCGCATTCCCCAACTTCAAAAGCTTAGTGCCCTCGGTGGGACCAGGGCAGCCAGTACTGTGGCCAGGCCCCGGGGGATGGGATCCTCGGGGCAAAAATCGGCCCAGGATGGGGCTGCGTGCCCCCATCCCTTTTAGAAATAAATTAATTAATTAATTTTAAAAAGCCAGGCCCGGGGGAAGGTGTCCCCAGGGCCGAAATAAGCCTGGGAAGGGGGCAGCGCGGCCCCCCTCCTCATTTCATAAAGGACTGGACCAGGCAAGCAGGGCTACTCAGCCCCTCTTCCCTAAAAAAAGATAAAAGCCCAGCAACTCACTGGAGGCCAGGCCACGCCCCCTTTCTCCACCACTCTGCAACAGTCCCCCATGGACGTCCTTGTGGGCCAACTACCCTTCCTGTTACCTTCAGTAAGTCCCACACTGCGGGATTGCTGAGGGGTCTTCGTGGGCCCACCCCCTTTCTCTTCCACTGTTAGACTTGGCATCTTTATCGTGGTTTCCCCTGACTTTTTGCCTCTACCTCCTGTATTTTTGATGCTGTGCTGGATTTCGTTTTTGCTGGCTTAGATGCTTTGGGCACTTTGCCACTGCTGATCAGTGTCAAAGTGCAAGTGCTCTCTGTCTAAATTATTACAATTGGTTCTACC
Organism: Calotriton arnoldi; assembly: GCA_963921515.1. Taxonomy (NCBI): domain Eukaryota; kingdom Metazoa; phylum Chordata; class Amphibia; order Caudata; family Salamandridae; genus Calotriton; species Calotriton arnoldi. The sequence goes on along the minus strand of CAWUFW010002381.1, from coordinate 1,462,910 downwards.
TGATTGGCATATTTGATTTACTGGTAAGTCCCTGGTAAAGTGCACTGAAGTGTGCCAGGGCCTGTAAATCAAATGCTACTAGTGGGCCTGCAGCACTGATAGTGCCACCCACATGAGTAGCCCTGAAAAGGTATCTCAGACCTGCCACTGCAGTGTCTGTGCGCAGTTTGTAAACTGCCATGCCGACCTGACAAGTGCACTCACTTGAAAGGCCCTAACCTTCCCTTTTCTTATATGTAAGACACCCCTATGGTAGGCATAAGGTACCCCCATAGGCAGGGTACAGTGTATGTGAAAGGTAGGACATGGACATATACTGGTGTGTGTGACATGTCCTGATAGTGAAATGCTGCCAATTTCGTTTTTCACTATTGAAAGGCTATCTTGCCCCATAGGCAAGAATATGGAATGCTTTGTAACATATTACAAGTATAGCCTTCCAGTGGGACAAGATAGAGAAATAACGTTTAGGATCTCTGAACTCAGAATTTAATAACACATCTTTTAGTAAAGATGATTTTTAAATTGTGTGTTTAAAAATAGCCACTTTTAGAAAGTAGGCATTTTCTTGTATACCCATTCTGTGTGCCTCTGCCTGTTTGTGTATTGACTGTCTAGTTTTGGAGTGACGGGCTGGGGATGTGCTTCTTGAGGGGAGAACGCAGCGCTGAATCCATGAGGTCTCCACTGTTTGCAGTCACGCACCGCAGGATAATAGACGGTGAGCGGGGGCACTGCTGATGACCCAGGGTTCCCCTGATGTTCCGGTGTTGACGGTAGGGGGCTCCGATGACCTGTCCCCCCACCAGCCTTAAACTCCCCGGGTCAGAGACGCGCTTGCTGAGCACAAGATGGCGGAGTGCTCCTCGGCAGCGCTTGCTGTTGGTCCCTATTTGTTGAGAGGCTCGCTCCAGTTCTCAACTCTCCATGATGTGCTGATCGTCAACCCTGATGCCCTCGCGGTACTGTGCCTGTGCACGTGAACAGCAGTCATTCTACTGCCCTCCGTCCTCCCTTGGTGCTGTGGCTGTATCCCCCCCCCTGACCCTACTTAATGGAACTCTGCTCTCCAGGTTTTTTGGGTCTTGACTTGGTGCATCTTGCCTTTTTGTGATGGTTTCCTTTGATGCCCACGACCCGAATCCGCCATTTTGTTGATTCCTGTCCTGTCTTTCGGCCCATTGGACTCCATCTTGCCGAACTTCAGACATTTCTCTTTTGCTGGACTGCCTTATCTCTTTCTCCCCCTCAGGTCCCCCTCTCTCCTCTCGCCAATCTCAGCCTCTGACTCTTCTCCCCCCGTACCTCTCTCTACCCCTTTTGATGTTTTATTTCTCCATTCACTCTGTAAATATGTAATATTTAATTGTCCAAGCCTAATCGCTGGTAAAATGTAATCATGAGTAAATTTACTATTTGTATATATATTTATATATAACTCTAACCACTAGTATATGTAGTAGACCTTTGTACTTACTACCATTCCTATGAGTTTAGAGTTTATCCGTTTGTATCTCTTCCTTGTGTGACTTTACATTTGCAATTTTTTTCTGTTTGTATCTCTTATGTAACTCATGTAATCCAAAGTCCTTATGTAACGCAACTGGTTCTTTTGTAAAGCGCTCTGACACCTTCGGGTAATGTTCGCGCTATATAAAATCGCATTAAATAAAAAACACTGTAGACAGCCACCATTAGGTGTGCCTGGCCCTTCCTGGATGACTCAGAGCTGAGCTGAATGGGGCTTGGCTGCATTTAGAGTAGTGGGAGGAGATTTCCTTGCACCTGGATAGGGCCTGTCTCCCTTGCACAATGCTGTCTCCACCCCATGTGGTCAAACTGCACCAGTGAGGACGAACTGGTTTGGACTGGGCTCAGAGACCCTTGCACAAAGAGAACAAAAACATTTTGGGGTGTAATTATTAGACGTGAAACCCCAGAACTGTAGATTACTTCTGGACTCAAGAGGAACCTTTGCCAATGAGAAGAGCTGAAGAACTGTCACATCGCCTCCCCATGGTCTCTGCTGCTGCTTGGCCTTGTGAATTGTGACGCATCTACAGGTACTTTGTGAGAAATCATGCATCCATAGTTTTCTATGGACCCAGTTATTTGACACCTATGAAAAGTCATATTCTTATTACATGTATGTTGGATTTTTGTTGTTTTGGTCTTGTTGAGTTTAGATAAAGGTACTTTATTTTTCTAAACTGGTGTGGTGTTCATTTGTGGTGTTATCACTATATTACTGTGTGTTTTGAGTACAAATACTTCACCCATTGCTTTTGGGATAAGTCTGGGTGCTCGTGCCAAGCTACCCAGGGGGTGAGCAGGGGTTATCTAAAGTGTGTATTCCCCCTTACCCTAACTAGAAGCAAGGGTCCCTATTTGGACAAAGGTATCTACCTCTGCCAACTAGAGACCCCAATTTCTTACAACCACTCTGCAAACACACCTCCTGGAGCACTACTAGTTGGGGGATGAATTCATCTTGGCTGCTGAGGGTGCTCGGGGGTGAACAACCCCTCCTGTTACCTCCAGTAAGTCCCACAGACCGGGATTGCTAAGAGGTCTTCGGAGGCCATGCCCCCTTTCTTCACTATGTTGCAAACGTGTCTTCTCACGCACTACTGGTTGGATGCTGATGGACCTTGGGGGCCAAGAAGCCCTCCTGGTACTTTCTGTATGTCCTACACAGCGGGATTCCGGAGAGCTGGTCAGCGGCCCACCCCCTTTCTCCACCATTCTGCAAACACCATTACTACTTAAAAAATAAAATAGAAATTCACTGAAAAAAAACAAAGGTTACAGGGACGTTATAGTTAGGAAGTGGAATTAAAAAAAGGTTAGAAATTCACTGAAAAAACCAAAGGTCACAGGGACATTATAGTTAGGCTTAGGTTTCACTCGTGCAAAACCAGTGAAATTCAGCATGCTATAGTTAGCTGAGCTAACTATAACTCGCATCCCTGCAAGGCGCTGCTTATGACCTTACATATTACATCACTCATAACAAAGTCAGTGACATCTCTGGTGACATCACTGGTGACATCATCCGGAAAATCACTAACGCACCCACTCACACCCCCATAGAACCTTTCAACCGCTCCCACTCCCACACAATCATTCACAAACCCATTGACAGTCCCATACCAGTACTTACACACCAACTCACTGATTCATAAATCTACACACACATACACTCAATGAACATGCAGCAACTCATACACCCACTCACTCTCTAATACAGCCACTGACATATCCACTCATACACCCATACAGCCACACACTGAGTCAGTCATCCATAGAGATACTCACACAGCTACTCACTCACCTAAACAGTCAATCACACAGCCACTTACTCACCCATACAGTTAGACACTTACTTACTCATACAGATACTAACACATACTCACTCACTAATACAGTCACTGACCTATACAGCCACTCTCACATTCACTCACTCACCCAAACAGTCACTCATATCCCCAATCACTCACCTAAACACCCTTTCACAAACCCATGTACTCACCTATATACCACTGACACAGCCACTCACTTACCCACACAGCCATACACACACTCACCCACCCATACAGGCACTCATTCACACCCTCACCTACCTACACAGACACCCATACAGGTACTTAGACAACCAATCAATCACCCATACAGCCACTCACATACCCACTCACACACCCATACAGCCACTTAACTGACAGACTGATACAAACATTCACAAAACCAGTCACTCATACATTCACTGACACACCTAATCACTCACTTATACAGTCAGTCACACACCCACTGAATTATACATTTAGGCACTCATACATCCACTGATTCACCAATATATCTTGGTATATATATTTAACACTCAAACTTTTTAAACACACTCACAGTCACTGGATGATGTAATCAGTGATGTTATGAGTGATGTCACTATCCATGTCATGAGTGATGGAATATGTTAGGTTATAAGCAGTGCATTGCGAGGCGTGAGTTATTGTTAGCTCAGCTAACTATAACTGCTGAATTTCAGTGGTTTTGTACGAGTGAAACCTGAGCCTAACTATAACGTCCCAGTAACGTTTGTTTTTATTGAATATAATATATATATGTGTACATATATGTATGTATATAAATATATCTATATCTATATATATATGTATACATAAATTATATATATATATATGTCTATATATATATATATATATATATATATATATAGACATATATATATATAATGTACATATATACACAGACACACATAAATACATATATATATATATATTTATATTTTCATATTCACTGAAAGAACCAAAGGTTGAAGGAACTTAATAGTTAGTTGAGAATATCAATGACAACGTAACATTTTAAATGTACAAAACCACTGAAATTCATCAGTTAGCTCTAGTAACTATAACTTGTGCCCTAGGCATGAACAGTTTTCTTAACAATAATTTTATTGCAAATGTTGCAGTGATATTATCAAGGATAACATTATTGCAAATGTTGCAGTGATATTATCAAGGATGTCATAAAAGATGTTATGAGTGAGGTAATAGGTGGGATAATTAGCAGGGCTGTTATAGGAATTACATGTTGTCTCTATTTTAGCTTTCCCTTCTAACTTAACCTCTTTTATTGAGATGGTGGTTTGAACATAGTTTTACTAACACAACAAAATGCCACGTACACATTTATTATGGTTAGCCATTGCTGTCCTGTAGTCTGCACTGTTAGTTTCAGGGACACATACTAGAACGTGATGTTCTTGCTTTATTTTGTGCTCATACCAAACAACTCTTTCACCCAGATTATGTAAAGATGTTTTTCTGTGTCTCTGGATGAATGCGATAAGGCCGGAATTTTATTATTTAAGCTTTATCCATTTTGAATTCGGTGAGAGGCACTTCACACCACAGTTATAATGGAAGCTGTTGAGAGCTGTGAATGAGAGGCAGCTCCGCATGCCCTGACATTCATCCTAAGGAGGAAGATAGCTGCACAGGCAGAAGTGTGTAGGCTTGCACACACTTATAAGGAGTGCATTCGCTGATGCACTGAGGCTGGCTTCCATATATTACACCAAGGTATGATCATTCCGAAATGGTCTAGCAGAAGGGTACTCCCATTGTGCTCTCGCTAGTGTAGGGGTATTAGAGATAGATAGGAGTAATATTAGGGACAAAAACATGGTTGAATTGTTTGCATTTTTCACCATTCTAATAATGCTAATAACAAAGATGTGTCTCATCTGTCTTTCAAGGATTAGATCTTTTCAATAAACACTTGAAAATGCATTATTAACTCTTAAGATTGGTCATGCAAAAGTGACAAATGAATGGGTTAGATCTGTTTCCATAAATTCCTTGGGAATAAGAGCGGTCACATTTGAGGTTGGCGATAGCATCTATAACTCTGGTCTAGATGTGGTACTGTGAGCTAGCCAGTCCAACATTTACTTATGATATAAGAAGGCTCAGTCCCTATATTATGATGTTTTGTTGATCCAATCCAGAGTCCTGCTACTTTCGTAGAAACTGTGTAACAGTGCAAAGTGAAGGGGCAAGTTATAGTTACCTTGGGACACGAGTTATAACATTGCTTTAACCTTTTTTTTTTAGAGAATTTCTAGTTTTTTTAACATTAAGTAATATTGTATTACCATACTTAAAGCCAACCCCCAGCCATGAATGGCCTTTGGCAACCCCCCACAGCAGCCAACCCCAGACTGAACATGGCCTTTGGCCATGCTAGGGATTGGCCTCAGGGCTTGGCCTGCAGTCAGGCCCTGCATTAACCACCCACAGGCAGCCAACCGCACACTGCCTATAGTCCCCCTCCTCGAGCCAAAAATGGCCCCTAGGACCCCATCCCCCATCCCCCAGGGCTCAGGATCTGTGTCTAACCCCTGCAGGCAGCCAACACCACGCTGCACACAGCCTTTGGCCATGTATTTTGAGGGGTTGGCTGCAGGGCCTGGCCATCAGTCAGGCCCTCTGGCCAACCCTGCAGCCTGGTCCTCTGGCCAACACTCTCACAGGCAGCCAACCCCACACAGCGCACAGCCTTTGGGTGGGCAGCCAATCACATGCTGTGTAGGGCCTCCCTGCCCAAGCCAATAGTGGCCCTGGGGACCCCCATACCCCGTGGCCAACCACTAATAATAGGGGAGGGGGCGTGCGGCCCCTTCCCCAAGCCTTATTAGGCCCCGGTGACCCTATTGCCCAGGGGCAAATCCTATTATTAAGGGGAGGGGGACCACAAGGACCCCCTCCTTGAGTCTTAATAGGCCTCGGGGACCCCCCACAGGGGCCTAATGCCTTAAAGAAAAGAGTGAGGGGCACATGGACCCCACGCTGACCCTCCGTGACCCTCCCCAAGCCTTATTAGACTCCATTTACCCAATAGTCTGGGGCCAAATGACATAAAAAAGGGGATGGGGCTGCTCTGCCCCCCTCCCCAAGCCTTATTAGGCAACAGGAACCCAACCCCGTGGCAAAATTACATTTTTAAGGGCAGAGGGGTGTGCAGCTTCCCTTACTAAGAATTCTCAGGTACAGGGGACCCCGTCCCCTGGTGTCCACCAGGGGTACCCACAAAGTACAAGTTGGGGGCTTTGAGGAGACCCCTGCCGACTCCCTGCATGGTGCACGAGACAGCATTGCTCTTGCCCAGAGGGAGTAGCTATTTATGTTCTGTTTCCTTCCCCACAGTAGTGCCACCAGAGAAACAGACGTCTGCTTCCACCCGCCGACAGCAATTTTAAATCTCTTGCCGGCTGGGAGCAGACATACCTCCCCTGCCGCTGCTTTGCAGACAGGGAAGGTGGGTTTATTCCCGCCTGGAAGGGGATTTAAAATTGCTTCAACTGGAGGAGGAGGGGTGCATGGCCTCCTTCCTTTTAAGTTTTGTTCCGCCCCAGGGGAGTGGGGACTTCGGGCCCATTTAAGGTTCATGAAGGAGGATTGCATGACCCCCTCCTCTTATTTATTGATACGACCCCGGGGGATCGGATCTCCGGGGCCACTTGGAAGTTTGGGAAGTAGGCCAAACACCCTTCTCTCCTTTTGAAATGTGTTGGACCAGGAGATGTGGTCCCCGGGGCCATTTAAGGCTCGGGGAGGGGGGCCGCACGGGCCCATCCCCTTCATTAAAATATAATCCCTGAGAGATGGGGGCCTTGGGGCCTCTTTTGGAGGGGGGCCATATGCCCCCCTCCACCTAAATTTTGTTTGCGCACTGGCCCAACCCGAGTCCTAAGATGGCTGTCGCCAAATTGTTGCGGATGTCTTCACAGCCAATCAGATCTCATCTTGAGATATGTCAGGTCCGCAGAGTAATGCATGAAATGGGCCTTGTAAATATGGGCAAGCCCATTGCGCTGCCGGTGAGTCAAAAAAAGTGACGCACCGGCGGCACAATGTGCTTGTAAATGAGGCCCTAAATTTGGCCAAATAATACATTATAGTAGTAGTAAACATGCTTTCTCTTCTGTATCTCTACAGTGCAAAAGTAAGATTCCTTTTTATTGTATTGTATTGTAATTTATGGAGCACTTAGTACCCCTGACAGGTTGTTAAGACCACAGTACGATGGAACTGACTTCTAAAAACAATTCTTATTGACTCAAAGATTCCAATTAGATTCAGTTGCCAGAAAAACACAACTGGGGTCATACAGACAAAGCTTAGCTCTTATGATTCGTTCTTGTTGAATGGATTTAACCCATTGTGCTCTGTATGTTTTTTTTTTAATAACTAGTGCACATGAAAAAACAGCATTGCATAAACCATACATTCAGATCTGCTGAGTGTATTATGCTAGGTATTGTTGATGGAGGGGTAGGACTTCATGACCCCCCCTATATGCAACAATGTTTATAAAAAACATGTTACATTCTGTTAATCTGAATATATAATTTAACATCCAGTGTTTATGTAAACGCTTATTGAAGAAATTGCTGAAATCTGTTTTCAATGTGTTTTTCTCTGTTTCTTGACGAGTACACTCTCTACTTACGTCATGGCCTGATAAATAGATTCAATTCCATAACGCATTGCAAATTCGTCGACAATTTCTTGTGCAGCATCATCAAAGTAAACCTTCCATGCCTCATCTCCTTTTATTTGAGGTATCTTAACAACGCCATTAGTTTTAACCTCTGTCAAGTGGTGGAAGAGATTCTGTAAATAAAAGGGAATGCAGGTCATTAGTGAATGCACGTCCTTACGGATATTGCTTAAGTAGAGAGTTATGAAAGCATATCAAACATTAATTGGCCTTTGGGTACAGTCCGGAAGCACATTATTACGCAAAAACACACACTCACACACACATATATATATATGCATGATAACACTGTTTTCTGTTGCAGTATTCAAACTATCAATGCTAAGCCACTTAATTTGTGCAACACGTACACAAAGAGTGAAAAGACTGCTAAGCTACAGGTTATGCTTTCTTGGTATACTTCATTGTACAAGTCCTGAAAGAATCATTTGGATTCAATGGTTGCTTACTGATTAAGAAATCAATCCACAGAAATCAGGAATTACTTCCTACGTGTACCACCTAAGGGCTACTGTCCAAGAACTGTATCACTTTGTGTGGTTTTATAATTTACTGAATAAAGTTATCTCTGGACAGTTTCTACCCTACAGCAATGGACATTTCACATTTTTCCATTTACTTAATTTTCGAATTCCCTACAGAAGCTACTAATTTTTCTTAGTTTGTTTTTCTCTTTTCATCAGATCTGGGCATGTACATTGGCTTACTTTATCTCTTACTGTATTTTTTACAGTTTGGTTTGTTAACACATCACTGATGTGCATTTTCCCTTAGGGTTGCCTTGTCGCTCAGTGCAGCAATGTGCAGTCCCAATTCGGCCATCTTCTCGGGTATAATATTGACTGCGCTGTGAGTCAGCATATGTTACAGGTAGCAATAGGCAGAGCTTACTGGGACAACAGCGAGCCTGAAGGTGCCACCCACGTGTTATGTCTTTCCACTGATCTGATCTGATCTTTCATACAATTTAACTCTTCCATGCAACACAAATTCGAAATTTGACAGGTTATTTTTTCTGTTTCCTACTCCAGTTTAAAATGCTATACAAGAGCAATTACAAGTTAGTGTGCCACTAATTATGAGGAGCAGACTAATATGAGCATATGGAAGAATAAACAGCAGACTGAAAGGCCCGCGCTAATGGCTCAACTAACTTACAACAAGATATTATTGGATATACAGATTTTGACAATTACACTACTGATAAGCGTAAACTGAACCATCTCTAAGACCTGAGCCATGTTGGAGCAAATACTGAATTTAATTGGTGTAGAGCATTAACTTACCTCATGTAAACAAGTATACTGAACATGGTATGGAGCTACATTCTCTTCGCCTTTTATTACAACATTGATTTTTAACCTAACGGCACCAGAGACGGCAGATTTATCAGTTCTTTTCTCTGTGGAACAGAAAATCAGAATGTCAAACCATGTGACAAAAATGGCATGTAGCAACAACATCGTAAACTTATAAGTTAGAGGGAACACAGTCAATCATCAGCTAATGGTAAAGGGTTATAACGCTTTGGTATGAATGAATATTTTACTTTTCTTAGAAAGGTCCAATTGCAGTTAGAGAGTGATCAGCTTTTGGAGACTGTCTGGGGAGAATACTCTACATTCTCTCTATATTTTAAGGATTTTCTCAAGCCACTTTGGTACATTGTTTACTACTTGCCTACATGAACAAGTGCTTCATCAATACACTTCATCTACCGTGCCATAGTTTTCAATTTTATAATATGCCTATTTATGGACAACTAGAGACATTTAGGGGCAGATTTACAAGCCCCCTGCGCCACCAGTACGTCACTTTTCGTGACGTACTTGTGGCGCAGGGGGCTCCTCTATATTTACAAGGAGAGGAAAAGCCACCATGCGTGACTTTTCCTCTCCTTGTAAATACGGTCCCTTCACACGCAGCACTTTGCGGTGAAGGGGCGTTCCATGGGTGTTGCAGTGGGTGTTCCCACGCAACACTCATGGAACAGGACTCAACTCCAGAATTACGTGAAATCGTAACTCTGGAGATGCGTCAGTATGCTACGCCACCCTAGAGGTGGCGTAGCGAGGCGCAATGAGGAGAAATGTTTTCATTTCTCCTCGTTTTTTCCTCTTTCAATGCGTGCTGCATTCTACAGCACGCATTGGAAGAGGAAAATGCCTGTAGACAATCTCCCCACGACGAAGGCATCCTTGCACCATGGTGCAAGTGTGCCTGCGCCGGCGCATGACAGCAGTTTGTGCGCCAGCGCAGGGGGAAGCACAGAGATGCGACATATTCTTGTAAATATGTCGCATCCCTGTGCTTTCCAGACTAACGCAGCACGGCGCAGCAAAATGACTTGCTGCACTGTGCTGCGTTAGTTTAACATAAATCTGCCCCTTAGTGTTTGAGGTCTAAAGGGAGCGATCTTTAAAGTCCTTTTTAGGTCTTGCCTTTCAGACATGTCATTTGCTGTCGCTTGGTGAAGTTCTATTGTGTCAAGCAAAAAGCTCCAAGGGACTAATCACAGGTGAAGGTGTTAAATATCACCCCTGAAAAATAACAATACCACAGGGTACGTAATTTATCAGTGTCGATAAATAGCACCTATTATGAATTCATGGGAAATAAAATGCAAGTTTTGGTGTTTTAAGCACCAAAATCCACATGTTACAGTAAATACCGTATATTTTCCCCAGTTACTTTTTGGCAGGTTTGACATGCTGAAATTCATTGAAGGTTGAGGTATTTAACCCATCCAATAATAATTGGATGGGTTAAATACCTTCAAACTCGTAATTCCGACCTATGCGTAAAGGCTAGTTTACACATGGGTTGGAAAATTATGAGCCACTTCTAATCAGGCCCACAAAAGGGGCCTTTAGCCCACCCATTACTTACCATTCACTGGCATCATTGTCACTCTTCTTTGCTGCCTTCTAAATCAGCCGTGCATGCTAGACATTACTTCCTGCCTCACTTCCTTTTCTTTGAGTAGTGCATGCACTAAGTACTGATTGATTTATCTTAATTAGTGTTTATCTGCTGCTTGCGTTGGCATTGAGGTACTGTTTCTTTTTCTTTGGACATCGGACTCGACCTGACCCTAACTATTGGAGCTCTTTACATGAGCATTGAGCACTCTTTGCATTACACAAGTTCACATTCATTTTTTAGGCAGGTGAGATTAAGTGACTTCGCAGAATCACAGAATGTTGAGCTGATCACTAGTATATTACCGCTCGCATTAGTAGCCAAAATCTGCCCTTGTCTGGGCCAGGTGTGATTGTTTTTTCGGTGTCCGAGCTGCGCTCTGGTTTCGTCTGACAAGCAGTTGTGCTTGTTTTCATCACTAGACCCAAGAACACTTTACTCAGAAGGAGCTGGGAGCAGAGGGGTTGCAGTAGCTCCCCTGGCTGTAGCGGGGAAACTCTTCCCTCTTTTTTTAATTTTAATTTCTTTTGGAACAGGCTTAGCAACATCATCCTGACACCATGCCTGTCCCCAAATTGATGCATTACAGTAGTGTCACTGGCACATTTATCCCAGGGTCAGGGTCTCCAACCTCCTACTGTGTATTGTGCGAGTTGAGTTGACTATCATACTCGGGGGGCAAGCACCATGTTCTGAAGTGCTTGAGAGGAGTTGCGAGCCCACTGCAGCTTCACTGTGACTGTTGACTCTAAGCCATTGCCATAGCTAGCCTGCATGAGGGGTGTTTTCAGCCTCGTCCAGAGGGAGGATGTCCTTTCCTTATACAGGATTTGTAAAGGTTGTACTGATGCACTCTGGGCTGAAAGCACCAGAAACAAAAACAAATACAAACAAGCAATGGCTATGACGCAGTGAACGGGCCCTGGATTCTGCTGATCTGGGAAGATAGAACCCACTTCTGTATTTGCGCCACGTACCAGTACACTACCAGCCATTGATGCATGGCTTGCCTGTATTTGGAAGCCATGAGTACTGAGTGGTGTGAAGTCCAGTAACACAACTGAAGTTAGAAGAATTTTTTGAGAGGTTGCGCCTTAAAGTTGAGAGTTGCATGCTCAAAACCCCAGTTCTATCTGGCAATGGAATAGGGTGTCATCAGTCCACGCGGGTTAGTACTGTGCAGAATGTTGGACTAATAACTTGGCCATAATCTAAAAAATCTTTGAACATTTTCTAAGAGAGAGAATGAACCTATACTACAGATCCAATAACTTGCCCATTATCTAAAATCTTCGACATTTTCTAAGGGAGAGAATGAACCTATTCTACAGATCTTGGTTTTCAAGATCGAATTCTTGTCAAAGACCAAGTGAAGAATTTCAGTTCCTCTGAGCCCTTCCAGTAAAAAACTTTGGCTAATTGTTTAAAGAGTAGGCTTCTTTCAGATTCTGCTGGAATTAAAACATGTATTGGGCTTTTTCAAGTTTGCATTAGCTCTTCACTGAGGCCATTCATAAACTCAATTTAAGGGTCCATTAACATCCATCTTGGGTCTATCGCCTGTTTAGGAGAACCTGGATCTGTAAAATCTCCAATTGGAAAGCTGATCAAGATAATCTGCCCAGCATGTTCAATAACCTTAGATCTAGCCTAAACCATTAGTTGTGCATTTCTTCTGAGCTGAGCATTTACCCATGGTCAAAAACTAATCATCACAACCTCTAGCCCAGAATTTAAAGTCTTTGACAGAGCAATTCTTAAGATGGAAACATCTGAAGAGGGCAGAACCCCATGCTTATGTCAAATTTTGAAAGTTAACTATTTTCACCAGTGACAACTCCAACAAGTCTGAAGCCTAACTTTCCAGCTTTATCTTGATGAAAAGACCTCCAGGAAATATTAAACAATAATTTAAAATCAGAAGACTTCCTTTAAATGGTGCAAAAAAACTTACTTTGTATGGCGGCCTGTGCATTTATCTTAATTAAAGTACATTTGATGCAGTTATTGAATCAGTGGTTTAATGATGGATGTTGACTCAATATAATTCCTGGGGTAGCAGAAGTTACGTCATATGACCTCTGACCCTGAATTCCAAGATTTAATATCACAATACCTTGATGATATCATGGTAATTGATATCACTGAAGCCTAGTATATAGCTTAAAGAGAAAATGAATTGATAAATCACTGTGAGATTCACAAAAAATCTTTAAATAAACATTAGCAGTCATTTTCACCAGTAGTAATAAATATGGAGCATATATTGGATGTGAACTATGTAAGTGGCTTGAATAACTCCTTATCATTGTTAACCATGTTTGATTCATGATCACTTGTAAGGAACTATTAAACTTGTAAAACTTAAAAGTGACTTTTTGTTCAAACCCGTCATGAGGTGTCGCCTAGAAACAGAATAAGCTCTTTTAGCACCCTCGCTTAATAAAAATTATACATAAAACAAGCAAATATAGGCACACATTTAGAGGCTCTGGGGGATCTCTATTCACTCTTTAACCTGTCCATCAGCTATTTGCATTTTGCTGCTATCCATTACATCATAAAGCTTGGAGCAATGGGTCGACCCCCTTCATCCGTTGGTTTCCTCAAGCTGTGAGTGGTGGCATTTTTCCTTATCACATATGCACATCTGCCTAAAAAGAAGAACACTTCAGTGCCAGAAAGGATGAGCCAATGCTTTCCTTTTACAATGTTTTTTTTATTTGCATTCTTTATCCCTTTTTTAAGCAATTGCTATATTTTATTTACATGTAAAACTGCTAATGCCAGCATATGGAACTAGATTTAGGTGACATTCTTTTTTAGGTCGAGCCTGGGCAGCGCATGCGCTGCTCTGCGAGGCATGCTGTATTTGAGTATGGACTTGAAGGTCCCCCACTCTCCGCCCATATTTGTCATTGACTTGTGTCATTGTCCTTCGTAAATGCTGGCTTCTGATTTGTTAATAGGCTTGTTATTCCCTCCTTAGTGCTGCCTTGACTTCAATTGTAACTTGACTTGCCCTTTTACTTCAGTTGTTACACTGTAAGTACTATTTTTTTTTATGAGTTTCTCCTACTGCAGGCATGGCATGCTTTCCTGCAACATTCGTCTGGGCCATGCGCGCTTTCACTTTCCCAGCAGCCCGAGACAATGGCGGCTGGTTCTTTGAAATGAAATAGGTCTCGCCTTTTATTTATGTGTTAATTTTCAAAACAGATAAATAAGAGGCATTGTCATTTACAATACCAATAGCTTAAACTCTCGCGAATGCGAGACCTACTGCATTGTAAATGCTTGTTCTATTTATTTTTGTTACATATAAAAAATAAACATCTCACCAGCTTACTAATACAGACATATTGGCTTTGCCAATGCTTGTTTTCATTTATTCACAATAACGAAGACTAGCAGCAAGCTTAAAACTGTATGGGGCATATTAGCAAGAAGAGGCGATAATCATCGCTAACCCTGCTTAGCGTGATTTTTTTTATTGTCGGCTATCGCTGGAATATATCGCCACGCTAACACTGTATTAGCAACGATTAGCACTATGGCGATGAATATTCCAGCGATAGCGGGGAAATGGGCCAACATCGCTGAAAAACCAGCGATGTTGCATGGAGAAGGGAGAACACCTTGCTGATACGACCCTGTGGTCGTATCAGCATAATCCACCCCCCATGTTAGGTATGGCTAACACCTGCTAATTGCAGGTGTTAAATAAATGGCGATGACCCCGGTTAGCGCGACTTTTCACGTCGCTAACTGGGGCCATGGCCACCTTGCTAATAGGCGATAGGCCTGTTAGCGGGTGTTTCCCAGGTTTGTTCGTCGGGAACGCCCACTTTGCATGTCATTAGCGATAAATATCGCTGACATGCAAAGCGGTAAAAAAACGGGCGCTAATGCCCGCAAACTGTCTCTAACTGCTGTTAGAGAGAGTTTGCTGATAGGGCGATATGAATATCGCCACTTTAGCGGCAAAAAGTGCCGCTAAAGCGGCGATAGTGCCCTTGCTAATATGCCCCTATGTTTTTCATTTGTTTCACTTTATAATATTGTCTAAAGAGTGCTACGCTTCTGAATACATTTATTTTACCAAATAGAAAGTGTAATGTCCTGGTTGCAACTGAAGAAAGTAAACAGAGCTCAGCAGGGCACATTTTAACTTCTGTTGTTGACACTGCTATGCCACCTCTGAGGCCAGGGGTCAAAAAGACAATGTTCATGGTTGTTAAGGGCCAGACTCTGGCCCCTGGCAATCCATAAACGAAGTCCGTGGATTGATGCACATGCTTTCCCTATTGGTATTGATCCTGTGTATTTGCTATGCCGAATGACTATGACAGCGTGCCAAAGCCGAGCTCCCAGTTGATTATTTTAACTCACACAACACGGGAAACACAGCATAAGCATATGGCACACCATAAGGCACGCGATGGCATATTATCAAGAACGGTGATAAAATTATCGCCGCTTTAGCGGCAGAAAACTGCCGCTAAAGCTGCGATAATGGGCTTGATAATATGCCCTGGAGAATTCCAATAGAAGCCCATGTTCACACCAGAACATGGACTTCTAGTGGAATTCTCAAGGGCATATTATCAAGCCCATTATCGCCGCTTTACGGCAGTTTTCTGCCGCTAAAGCGGCGATAATTTTTAACGCCGTTCTTGATAATATGCCCCTCGATCCTTCATTTGGGCAGAGTTCACATTTTGTGCGATTGCCGCTGATTCTAAAGCATGAATATCATCTTTTTCAGCCAGGGCTCGGACCGCTCTGATGCAAGGGACAGGCTATTTTTAGACGTTACCACAAATTTTGAATTTGGCATGAGAAAAGTATGGGGCAGTTTGAATTGTTCCCAGGAATATCCCTACGGATTAAAGTAATGTATAGACGAATACAGGAACAATTTGTCACAAAGACATGCTCTATTTTTAGTGAGGGGTGATAACTGTGTTTTCCTGGGTGTTTTTTAACGGACAAGGTTAGATCGGATTACTTGAAAAAATATAGACGTGCAAGCAAGCTACGAGAGTGATATGGCTGAAGCCGATACAGGATATATGAGCTGCTTTAATAAGTTAAGCATTTATGAATCTTCACACTTCCATCTTGGAGGACGTTGCATTCCAAGTGCACATATATCTCTTGTGCACAAATTCCGATGTGCCAATGGATAGATCAGGTAGAAGCTAGAGCAAGGGTAGTCTAGGTTGTTTTAATCAGCCCTCCTTGCATATTAAGTCAATGAGAAATGGTCCTATTGCTTTTGTATACATGGGCTCCCAAGAGCTTCCATGAGCCTCATCGACATATGGGGCAGGACATTGCAGGATATTAGCCAGACACCTTCATGGGTCAGAGAATACATTTGCACTGAGTGCCATTAAAAGGCTTGTCCAGGAGAATTAGATTTTTCCAGTTCTAACCCTATACCGTAAAGGTCATCCTTCATGATAGCTTGAGTATAACCGCTACAATAAAACAGATTTTTTTTTTTTTAAAAAGGTTGCACATACCATATATGTGTTTTACATAAAAATACCACCTGTGAATGCATGTAATTACCAGCAGATAATAGTATTTTTCATTAAAAACAGAGTCCTGCCAGGTTGAATAAAATGCTCCGGGTAAGTGCAAGTTTTCTTTTTTTCCCTAACATTGATTACATAGTATTTGTCTGTGCAAGAGAAGAAAGAGACAAAAACATGCAGAGACCAACCATGGACATTTGAGGAGGGATTCGGGAGCCCTAACCGGCCTACAAATAATCACTGGATATCTGACTTTTATTAAGTAAACCAAAGGTATTCTAGGGTCAATTATGGATGCGGACATGCACATCATTCAACGAGTCAGAGCAGAACTAATGGCTTTTGAGGAGGAGTGAGCCACCTGTGTGAGTGAAACAAATGGTCTCATTAATCAAAAGATTCTTCTGCCAAATCAGCCCTTGTAGTTGGTATAAAATAGACTGGGACCAGGCAAAAGTATTACATCTTCCAAACATTTTGATTAGCTTAAGGAAAATATTTTACCTTCCCAGTGAAAAGTGTAAAATGTACATCAACATTTTTATATTTAATATACATCAAATTAACTAAAGTTTACTTTTCAATCAGTGGCGTAACGAAAGTTGAGGGGGCCCCCCTGCAAGGTACACGGAGGGGCCCCCGCTCCGGATTTAATCCGGAGGTCTCAGGCCTGAGTAGTGCGCTGAGGGGGTCCCCTGCAGCTCGGTGGACCCCGCACCGCGGGGGCCTGTGTTACCCGCCTGGCCCCGTCACCTCTCCAGTCCTGCCCGGTCACCTCTCCTGCCCCGTCACAGCTCCTGCCCTGTCACAGGTCCTGCCCCCTCACTCTCAGTGAACAACATTGGCAAATTACACAAGGCCGCAAGTTCCCCACAGTACTTTGTTTAGGGAAAGCTCCTCTGTAATCACCAACTACGATCTACTGGCTCCAAGTGAGTCACTGGACTCCAAGGCACTCACTCACACGACATGATAAAGGCAGACGGCGCATTGTCATTCGAAAGGGGATAATCAGGCTCAGGCAGAATGACAATGGGCCTGTCTACAGTCTGTGCGAGCTCAGTGAGGGGCTGATGCAGCCTCGGGAGTTCAGCAGAGAAGTGCGACCTGGCCCCTGAGAACTTTTAATCTCCTGTCGCTTCTCAGGGGAATAGCACAGCTCGCTGTAATTGATCTCCAAAATTGCGGACAAAAGGCGTCCGTTAAAGGAATGATTACAAACATGACACCAAAATGACGGACGGTCCGTGAAATTTACGGACGGTTGGTCACTCTAACTGAGAGCTAACAAACTTTTCAAATAGCTCAGTTTGGAATGTTAATAAAGAAATAGGTCTGAAAGTAGAGAGAATAGTCATATCCACAGGTTTTTTTAATAAAAGCATGTTTCCAACTTGGCAGAGGCCAGAGATTTATTACAAATTTCCAAGAGTTTCGGGGTCACAAGACCTATAGCAAAATGTAAAAACCAGGGGGTATTCACAAGGAAGTGGCGGAGAGAGGCGTTAGCCTTCTTAGCTTAACGCCTCTCTCCGCCACTTCGGAAACACAAGGCTGCACCATATTCACAAGGATATGGTGCAGCCTTGCGTTTCCCCCTGGGATGGCGCTAAGTTTCACAACTTACTGAAATCCTTGTCCGTGAAAATTACGGTGTTGCATACACTACTCTGGAATAGCAGGTCAATAGATGGCCAAGGCTTCCCTTATCACTGGCCGACCGTATAGCCCTCATAAAGATGGCTGTTTTGCCTAAATTTTTATATTTATTTTGCAACATACCGATTACTCTCACTCAACATTATTTTAAAACTTTGCACTCCCTGCTCCTTCGGCTGCTTTGGGGAGGCAAACAGGCCCGGGTTAACTGGGAGACTCTCACCCTAGGTTATAAACAGGGCGGATTTAATGTGCCCGATCTCTATCTATATTATCTCTGCGCACATGCACAGTACGCACATTATTGGTTCGGCCCTCATGACTTTATACCACACATTGCGGTCGAAGATGGTGATCCGCATCCCACACCTTTGAGCTCCATGCTGTCCCACAATCGCAGACATACACCCCGCACTGAAATTAATACAATTGACAGCACAGTGGCAGCCTGGCAGACTTTGGGCCGCCTGGCTGGGAAGCTCCCACTATACTCCCCGCTGTTGCCACTCGCTTATCACTCGGCCCTGTCGGTCACACATGACACAGGGGCTATGCACACTTTGAAACTAGCTGGGATCACCCACATGCGAGACTTCTACGTGGATGGCACTTTTGTGTCTGATGCCGACACCAGTTACATACAGAACAAGACTCCCTTATTTATATTTCTCTTTCATAGATTAAAAAAAGCACTGCAGGCCCACTTTCCTATATTTCCTGCAGAACCTCCTACACTGCAGGCACTACATACATTGCTCCTCAATCCCACACGACATAAGCTCATCACTAAATTGTATCAAGCTGCCCGGGCTGAAAAACTTACATCTCCTGACAGGAGCTTAGAGAGCTGGAATACATACCTATCCCCACAGCTTACACAGTCGGATTGGGGGTATTGTTGTCAACTGACAGGTGCCCTAACCTCCAACGGGAACCTCCATATAATTCACTTTAAATATCTACACCAGGCTTACCACACTCCCCAGAAACTATTTAAATATGGACTGCGAGACACTGCTGCATGTAAACGTTGTAGAACTCCAGAGGCCGACTTTTGGCCCTTGGCCTGGACATGTCGGGGGTTGCCGCATTTTGGACAGAGGTGATATATAAACTGTCTAGTATGGTCAATGTGATTCTGCAATGTACTCCGCATGTATGTTTACTGGGCTTGGTACCCTTTTTAAAAGGTGTGACGAGTAAATTTGTGAAAGTAGCTTTACTGTTTGCCAAACGCCGTGTGGCTATGTCGTGGGACAGCACTGTGAAACCCCAGAGTGCTCTTTGGCTTAAAGACCTAATTTATTGCCGTGATAACCTAGTGCTATATGCGGAGGACCTGCCTTCTACTTCTAGACCCTGTGATATTTGGGAACCCCTGTTACAATACTTGCGTTCTGTAGAACAGAGCGAGTCCCCTGAACCAATGACTGTGAGAAGTTGGCCTGGCATATGCTGTCCACTAATTATAGTGGGCACCTTGCACCAGTCCAAATCGACTCTTATGGTAGGTAGGTTAAAGACAACCTTATTGAAAGCTATCCTAGTGGTAGCTGTGGAGAGCAGCCTTCAGGCTAAGTCTTGAAGGAATGTAAAGCAGCTTGTTTTACCAGTCTATAATCTCTTGAGTGACCAAATGAAAGAGCACCACACCAGGTATATATTCAAAATATATGTATTTATTACTAAACACACCCCTCTAGTCTCTTTATGAGGCTAGAGTTCGAAATACATAGGTTATAAGATCTTAAATCACAGTAATAGCACAAATACACGTTTGGGCCCTAGGGGCGTACCAAACCATATACCAATAAAGTGGTATGCGAACCACGACTGAACTAGACACTAGGCCTAGAGCCTCTAGAAGTGCTTGGACCACAAGGAACCACCCAAGGTAGTGACACAGGGGACCCACGGGAGACGCGTGCAGTGTAAATACACAACCGCGATATGCCGTTAACTTCTATGGAGAAAGTCGGGATCGGGAAAATAGAGGAAAGGGACACTTAGAAGAGGACTAGGACAAAACCCTTTGAGATCTAGGACTTTGAAGAGTCTCTACCCACGGGAGCACCGGAGTACTCGTGTTACCTCACCCAGGGAAGCCGGGTGCATAGGTGCCTTTCGGGGTCGGGTTTCGTCGTCGGTTCTTATGGCGATCTGCTGCAAAGTGCTGCTGGCGACCAGGAGAAAAGTGTCCGGGTGGATCCAAGAGTGGATCGGAGTTCTGAAGAACCTGAAAGCAGAGGGGACAGAGTCTGGGTCACTAGCCAGTGACCAGGGAGGCGATGGACAGATGCCCACCGATGTCGAGTGCTTCAGGTGCGTTGACGGTCGTCTCGTTTCTGCAGCCACGAGGTCCAGGAGGCGTTGTCGGCAACCAGGAGCAGGATTCGGGCTGGTACACGATGTCTGTCGAGTGCTGCGGTGTCGGCGACCAGATTGGACCCAACAAGCCTTGGCAACGGCAAGTCTCGATGTAGCTGAAGATCGTCGATGGTGCAGACCAGCAAGGTCTGGGGAACTCACCCAGCAAGGGTAAGTGAGGGCAGGCCTGGAGCAACCAGACTGCCAAGTAAAGAAAAGATTGGCCTTCGGTAAGGGCTACTAGCCAACGGGCTAGCGACCGCAAAGGAGCCTCGTGACGCCGCACGTGGAGCTGGCTTACAGGACACTCGTGGAGTGGGGGCCAGTGATCTTCGGTGCAGGTGGTGCTGGAGGCTAGGGCTACTCGGAGCCCAAAGCACGACTTCTTGGGAGACCCAGAAGATGGTGCACTTGCAAGTGTGCTCGGTGTCCAGGGTCACGGTCTCACGTTACCCACGATAGCCACGGGCCTCAGCTTTGCTGGGGACTCAGGGTAGCCTCGGGGAAGTCTGAGAATCCACCTCTGGAGATGCGATGACTTCGGCGTCCGACGGGAGCTTCAGTGATGCGAACCGGACAGATGCTTCTTTGGTGCCTGCCAAGCAGGGGAGTCACTCCTTGACCCCAAGGGAGATTCTTCAGTCCTCTAATCTTGTCGTAGAGCGTCGAAGGTCCAGGATTCCGTGTCCAGGCCTCCCCTGCCGGAGTTTCGTCCAGCAGCAGGAGGCCAGACTCGTGTCTGTGGCAGTAGCATCCATTTTGTGATGCCAGGCTCTGGAAAGAAGTTACCGGACTCGTCAGAGTTAACATGCCTTTCCCTCTAGAAGGGTGGAATGCTACCCCCGCCGCCAGAATTGGCGGGGGGTAGTATTCCAAGATGTTTGACACCAAACACGACATGTTTTGGTGCAGCCATTCCATAGTTAGCATTTTACCGCGAGGATATAATGCGTTTAAGAGTATATGGTCAGGCTGCACTACAAACAGCATCAGAGATGGTCTCCGAACGCTGCAGAGGGGCCCTGCTCATGCAGGGGCACCCTCTCACATAGAAACCATGCACTCTGCCTTTAGGATTGATAAGGCCTGCCTTAGGAGTGACTTATAGGTTTATATGTGTGTATGCATTTAGTGATATAGGTAACCTATACCACAGCAAGGGGTGCATGCACCACCTTACCCAGGCTGCAGTAGCAGACCTGTGGTGTCAGTTTGGATGGCCTACCAGGGGTGGCATAATATATGCTGCAGCCCCTGGCAGGCCTCTGAGGTACCTATGCCCTTGGTACATAGTATACCATATACTAGGGACTTACAAGGGCACTCCAGATCCCAATCAGAGATGTGCCTAAGGCACATGGATACCCTTTTAAAGAGGAAACAGCTAGGCTGGGGTTCTGAATAGCAGGGCCCCAGCCAGACTAATGTCGAAAACCAGTGAAGTATCAGCAAAAAGTGGGGGTACCCCTGTGAAGCAGATCCTACTCTCCTACAATGACACAGTGAACATATTTCCCTTTTTTGTATTTAAATGTGTGACGCTTCTTTCAGCTGTTCTATCTGTACCACTCACTGATTACATGTATATGTGAGTTAATTTGTTGTTTTGCTCAATTAAGATATATGATGCTATATCTGTACATTGTATACGGTTTTCTAAAAACTCAATAAAAATAAAATAAAAAAAATAAAAAAAGTTTCACAACTTAGCACCAACGCAGGCACCCTTGCACCAGAGTGCAAGGGTGTCTGCAAGCAGAGGTTTGTTAATGTGCAGGAAGGTGTCCCTTCCTGCACATAAACAAACCTAAAATGTCAGTTTGTAACTTACATGTGTGCTGCTTCATGCAGCACACACGTAAGTTACAAAGCGGCATGTATAAAAAGGTTTGTTTATGTACAGGAAGGGACACCTTCCTATACATAAACAAACCATGGCATTTGCTTTTTCCATCAGTGCTGCACAAGGCAGCACACATGGAAAAAGCAAAAACGAGGAGAAATAAAGCATTTCTCCTCGTTTCGCCAACTTAAGACCAGGGTTTTCGTGGTATTAATTTTGGCGCTACCTCCTATTTACGCTGCCTTTGTGAATAGGGGGCAGCGTCAAAATCAATGGGTGTTGTGGTGGGACGCCCACCACAACACCCACTGCACGCCCCTTTCAATGCTAAACACAGCGTGAAAGGGGGCCTTATTCACAAGGCAGTGTTAAGCCACGTTAAGTGGCTTAACGCTGCCTTGTGAATAAGGCGAGGCGCCCCTATCGCCACCACAACGTCACTGGAAGTGAGGTTGTGGTGGCAATAGGGGCTTGTGAATATGCCCCCAGGGGTGCAAGGGTCGGAAGGTGAGCCTGATTTAACAGTATTCATTGGGGATCTCGATTTGTCTGTAGTTATAGGAGGATATTCCGTCAAATATAATCTAGGCTTATAGGAAGTAACTTGACCCCCTGAGCTTCCACAAACCGTTGCAGTCGAATCAAAACTGGACCACATTTTTAGGATTTTATCCTTCAAAATATTGTCAAATCATTACATAAGTCCTGAGAATGATTGATTGTGTTGGAGCCTCATTAATATGCATATTGTGGAGTGTGTTTCTGTATTTTTGTAGCACTGTCATTTAAGAGTACATTTGGATGGATGAAAACAGAGTAAGAGATCAAGTAAAGAATTGGCAATCTAAATCATGTAAACTAGACCCAAAAAAATACATATATTACATAAAGGGCCTTCAGCAATAAGTGTCCATATTATCTTCAGTTTTCATTATGTTTTTTAGCCTTCCCCTCCCCCAGCTCTTTAGAAACGGATGACTCAGCTAACTTACGCTGAGAGCAACCCATGGATATGTATCATGTATCCACGACCCATAATACCACACTTTTCTTTCCCTCTGCAAATCGACATGGTGGATTAATTTTCATTTAATTACAGTGCAGCGTGTGCAAAAAAAAGAGGCAAGACTGAACAACCAGCACTTTGAATGACACGTGTGCAGACGCCGGGTTACGTCACACGCACCACAACCATAGCTGCCAAGGTTTCAGACTGCTTATGTGTGACATTTTCATAATTCCAGTGTAATTATGAGTGACATTCAGCGAATATGAGTGACACTTTCTCGCGAGCAAAATCAAGAAATGAAGACGAGGGAAACGTTTAAATAACAGAAACTACACCCATTTGAGCAACAAGAAACTCTAAGAACTTAAAAAGGCTGGCAAAGCACCTAATCGTACTGCAGACAGCGACTCATTGCAATGCAGAGCTCTCAGCTGTACTAACTTTACTTATGAAGCTGAACACAATTTTGTGCAGACTGAAGACAGTGCGATTGCTGCAAAGTAGAGCCCTCAGCCGTAGCTGCCAAGTTTTCTGCTGCCTCATAAGCGACATTTAAATGTTTTCAGTGTCCTCATGAGTGACATTCCAATGCCATAAGTCACACTATGAGCGAGACTTCATTGCAAGAACAAATGCATTATCTCACCCGCATTGAGATAAATTATAGAAATTACTCTTTTTTTGTGCAATGTAATGGTCTAGAAACGCCCATAACAGAGATCAACATCTTTCATTTGCTCATTTAAGGGCAATATCTTAAATCCTTCTTTCAATAAGATTAGCCAGAATTTTTAAAAGAGTTTGTTCTGAAGCAAAAACAGAATGGTGTTGTTTAGAGACCGCTTGAGTTTGTGTCCCCTGCCCTTTGAAAATGTTGAAATAATTTATGCAGTATGGTGACAAAACGAGAGGGTGCAATGTACAGCAGGCAAGAGAAAAACAGTGCTGTTCTATTACAGGCCAGCACAATCACTAAATATGTGCTAATCTGCCCATTAGTTCTGTCCTAGCATTGCAAGGTGATGGTTCAAACTTAGGTAACAGGGTAAAGGAGCAGTGCTTTACAGAGTGCAACTTTAGATAATGGAAATAAATGCCACCTTGAGAGATCAGCACACTTGCTAACCGGAACGAGCTGGATGCACTGAAGCTGGTCTAGTTCTCCCCACTCTTTCTGTCCGATTTCCCTCATCCCATTCTCTCACTTGCGCTCTCTTCCCTTGCTCTTTCATCCACTCTTCCTTTCTCAAACTTCTCTCACTGTTTGCTTTTCCTCCTCTTCCCTGCATGCTCCTTCCTTGCGCTTCCATCCATTCTTCTCCTTTCTCACACTGTTCTCTCTGCCCGCTTTTTATTCTCTCCCCTGTATTCTCTGTTCATCCGTCTCCCCTCCATCCACTTTCCTGTTTCTTCTATATGGCTCTTTTCCACTCGATTTCCTCTTTTTATTGGTTCACCTTCTTACTTTCACTTCTTACTTTTGTTGCACACTTTCTCTCTCTCACTCCTCCATCCTCACTGTCTTTCTCTCATGCATTCTTACCTAGTTCTGTCCTCTCCCCTCTCCCTTGATTCCTCCTACATCTTTTCTTTCTCACTCCTTTAGTCTACTTCTGCAGCAGTGATGGCATTGCTCACTATAATCTGTGGTGGGCTAGTACGTTGGTTGGTTCATGCACCCCAGCAACAAACTGCAGAGGCACAAATAAACAAAAAACACCACTGCCATAACCACTAACCTTTGACTCAAAAAGATCTTAATTTCAATTAAAAAAATTAATCTAACCTATACTGAGAGGACTTTTTGGTCTCTCCATAGCACTCAAGTGAAAATGAAATGCCTTTCTGTATTTGAAGTTGAAGGCATTGAGTAAATTTAGTGATTTCTATAATACACAAAAACTGCATTGCATTTGTTAGTATTTCAGTGTTAATCGATCCAGTTTTCAAGTGCATTGCTATTACATTAGCTGCAATTCCCGCAATAAAACCGTCAGCATTTTTCATAGTATTTCTTTTTGTTTGTAATGTTTCCTCACCAGTACTTTGGTAGCCATAGTTCATTCAGGGCCCCTGTTCTCTTCTAAACTCCTCGTCTGCATTGTTGGATTAAAATGAAACATCCCTGAGCTCACGGAGCGAGGCCTAAAACCTACAGAGCTTCTAAACTAGATGTGCTGTGAACATTGAACTCCCAGGTTTTTAATTGCTGGACTGTAACCAGCATATAAGGAGACAGGCCTTTCTGTGTCCCCGAAGTAGTAAGGATAGTGAGCGCTGCATGCCATAAAAACAGCTGCTGGCAACAGGGAAGGTGCCACCCCCAGGGGATTAATCAGGGCTCGAGTCGGGGTACCACGCGGGTGGACGGCGTCCCCCCACTTATTTTACCGAGAGCTCGATAACTGGAGCAAATGGAGCCACACATTCACTCTTTGGCCTCTCTGGGGCGGGATCGGAGCTCATTCAGAACGCTGATCACGCGCTGGCTTCTCTGATGCAATCGCATCTAAGGGGTGAGCGAGGGGAGGCAATGAGTCGGATGGTGCAAGCCACCTTTCGTGACGTCACTTCCTGTCGTGACGTCAGCGTCCCCCCACTTCTTTTTTTAGGACTTGTGCCCTGGGATTAATGTACATATGCAAAGGGAACGAACTACAGAGGCCCCATGACAGGGTCATGCGGGGTCTCAGTTGATCTTAATCAATGTCAGTTAGCTCAGCTCTGACTCTGAGCCCAATCTGCCGCGGCACCAGCGCGCAGTTCTACTTAACTTGCAGGCTCAGGCAGTCTGCTAAAATTAAATTATTATTAATGTTGTAAAATGACATCATAATTTCAGAAAGCAACATGAATTGTCAGACCTGAGTTGCGGATGGGACGAGAGTGATCTCTTCTTTCAGCACCACACGGCATTGTGGAGGCACTCAGATTTCTAGAGATCTTCCCTCTGCACAGATGACTGTCCGACCTGCTGAGTGCTCTCCCTGTGGTCCTGCATGTTGATGGGGCAGCAAACTACTGGCGGCACACAGACTGGAAGTAGTGCACCCAAGAAACATTACTGCCTGCGTTTAATTGCCGCCTATCTACTACTGACTCTTCCTGTTGGAAAATAGAGAGTCACGTGACGGCACGTAACGTGAGGCCGCCGCAGCCGGCTCTGGCTGAGTGAGTCTAAGCAGCAGCTGACTGCGAATGTTGAATATGCCGCCTGTGCACCAGAGCCCCCTGGACGGCCCAACCCTCTACATTGCTTTCATGTTAAATTCTAGTCTGCACCAGCCACCAAAGCACTGCACAAACTGACGGCTGGGATGAGTCTTCTACCAATTGTGTTGTGTTGTATTCTGATGTCAGGTGGCATACGCCACTGGGCGGTGAGGGGGCCCCCTGGAGCTTGGGGGCCCCCCGCACCACGGGGGCTGCGGGGGCCTATGTTACACCCCTGTTTTCAATGGATAGGAATCTTATTTTAAGGAGCACGACTTATTGATAAAAGAAGACGTTGAAAATTGAGATCACTTAATTGAAAATTTTGCAAATTTGGATTTTCTGCAAAGTAACTCCAGATTTATTTTGCCTTGTTCTGGACCTTGGTTTTGCTTGTACCAGACCTCTGTTTGCTGTGACATTGCTATTCATTGCCACAATTTGTGTGCTCAGGCCCTAAAATTGGTATTGGTAAAATTATATTCACCCAATATTTTATTGTCCTGTAAGACCATAGTAGATGGTACAGAAAGTATTCTTATTATGTGGAAGTTGAATGTCATATGTGGGCTACAGAGTGCATTTGCATCACCAACATAAAACCTGTGCCCACCAGGAGCACCACTGTGCTTTGATTGGGTTGCAGTTTAAATGCACTGCAGTGAAACATGGGAAAGGGAAAAGTGTCTTTGCCAAGTAGGAAAAAAGCTATTTTTACATATTCTTAGTCATGCCTAAAGATTGCCCTGAAAGCCCTCAGAGGTGGCTGCTAATACATAAAAATTAGGGGTGGGCGAAAAACTCTGCTTCTGCGGTGGAGTTCGCTGAGTTTTACCCACTCCGCACTCCATTTTAAGCATGGAGCTCCAGAAAAACTCTGCCAACAGCCATGTGGCAGAGTTGTTTCTCATGCACAACTCACCAATGTTAAGCTGGCGAGCGCGAGTGAGAAAATCGAGCATTAGACCACTTCCCAGTGAGATTTCTCAACGCGGGTGGCTTCGTCAGGTCACTACTGCTAACTTAGAGAAAGCTACTTCTTGCGTTGAGAAAGCTGCTGCTCGAGTAGAAAATCTACTCGAGCGATATAAGGAAGCAGTGGCCTCTGGCATGCTGCATGGGGCCATTTGGCTGAATTTACATTGCGGAACAAGCTCCCGGTGCTCAAAAACGGCATGAGCAGCACGATGTACTGAATTCCGCCGCTCGAAGACCTCTGCAGAATCTCGCAGAGTTTTTAGTGAAGCTCTGTGAGTTCCCCCCACCCCTAATAAAAAATAGGGCACAGTACATATTGAGGTTAGTCTCCTCTTATAGGAAAATAAAATCCAAAAGGACCCAAAAGCTATTTCACTGTGTAGGTTTTGAATGGCTTCATTACACAAGCCTAGATGCCTGGGAAAATGTAGAAAAATGCTTCAAAGTTATTTCTCACTTACTTTTCATAGCTGAAATGAGATTTTTTAATCTGTAGTGGAGAAGCAACTTTATAAAAATGTACTTGCGCTACCTAAACTTGCTCAAAAACAATTTTGCGACTCAGGAACTCTAGGGCTAAATGTTCATCCATGTCTGCAGAGTTAACAACTGTGGCTCAGAGGACACTAGACTGGCTCTGACTGCAAGAAGAGCAGATGGGTCTTAAATGTTGACCACCTGGTATGAATTATCTACCTGAGGGTGGACAAGGACATTTAGCAGAAAATGGACAGTCTATCTCCACTCCCTTCTTTGTCTCTGTGATTTTAGGTAGGGCTTCTATTCATTCACAGGACCCTTCAAAAAACAATTGCACAGGGTGAGAATCAGTTTGTACCCTGTCCAGTGGTAGAGCCCATCTAAATAGGCAAGTGGCCAAGGAGCTAAAGAAAGTCCATTCTCAAGGTTGAAGGATTCTCAGTACAGGAGATCCTGGGAAAGTTTGCAGTAAGGCAAAGAGGAAATGCTTCAAAGCAAGGTGAGAGGTTGTGACAAAATAGTTAGGACTGGGTGGCTGAATTTCTTTAGTCACTGGCTAGGGAGCAGAATAAATATGGCACCTCAACCTCCACCTCCCCAGAACATTGCTGGACCTGATAAGACTCTACCTGAAGAACAAGGCCCTGCTGTGAGATTATTCCTGGCTCCTATTGGAAAAAGAGTACTCACCCAACAAAACATGGATTTGCAATTCCTTCTGGTGCCCAGTGACTGGAGCTGCTCTGTAAGGGTCAAGTGGTTGGCTCCTATTTCCCTGCTTATCAGGAACAAAAAGCTGGACCCCTGACTCCAAAAGAAACTAGCTGTTCACAGATAACTTGACCCCAATGGAAAAATGGCTGCAGAGAGACCTCATATCTAAAAGCCTACCATGAGGAGATAGGGGCTTCAGAAATGATCACTAGTCACTCTTTTCACCTTCGTAGGACGAGGACAAGGCACAGATGCTTGCTGAGGGAAGTCGCACCTAGGGCAGGTGAGAAGAGCAATCAATCAATCAAGCAGTATTTATCAAGCGTGAATAATCACCCCTGAGGGTATCCAGGTGCTAAAGACTCGCTGGTCTCAGTCAAACAGCAAGGTCTTGAGTCCGTTTCTGAATTCTGCGAGAGAGAGAGATGTTCACAGCGTAGGTCCTTCCAGGTCTTGGTGGTGAGGTAGGAGAAGGAACGACCTCTGCTGCAGCTTTGGCGAATGCGGGGAGTGTGTGCAAAGGCGAGTGAGGAGGAGCGCAAGGAGTATGGAAGGTTGATGGAAGTTCAGGCAGTGACTGAGGCAAGCTGGTCCTAGTCATGGAGGGCCTTGTAGGTGTGTCAGTATCTTGAACTGGCATCTCTTCTGGACAGAGAGCGAGTGGAAGTTCCTCAGGTGGGGCATTATGTGGATCCTTTTATGGAGGTTGAGGATGAGTCTGGCTGCTGAATTCTTAATCGTCCGGAGTCTCTTTAGGAGTAGGTTGGTGATTGCAGCAAAAAGCGTGTATCCATAGTCCAGCCAGCTGGTGACAAGGGCTTGCATGATGGTTGTTCTGGCC
Source organism: Calotriton arnoldi (assembly GCA_963921515.1). NCBI lineage: Eukaryota > Metazoa > Chordata > Amphibia > Caudata > Salamandridae > Calotriton > Calotriton arnoldi. The sequence continues at coordinate 1,433,259 of CAWUFW010002381.1, read as the reverse complement.
TCGATGGGGATCCATCTGACAGTTTTTCGGAGCATGTGAAGGGTGTGGAAACAGGTGGAGGCTACTGCGTTGATCTGGCGTTTCATGGTGGCTTTGCTGTTGGGAATGATGCAGAGGTTGCAGGCGTTGTCTGTCGATATGGGTCTGAGTTTGGCAGGCCACCAGGTTTTGCCCCACGGGGAGGTGTTGTTCCCAAAAATCAACACTTCCATCTTGTTCTTGTTGAGCTTCAGGCAGTTGGTTCTCATCCAGTCAGCGATGCTCGTCATGGAGTTCTGGAAGTTAGTTCTGGTGATGGAGGGGTCATCTGTGAGCAAGAGAATGAGCTGAGTGTCTGTGTAGGATATGATGTTGAGTCCATGGGTTCTGACGATATCAGCGAGGGGTGTCGTGTAGGTGTTGAACAGGGTGGGGCTTATGGATAAGCCTTGAGGGATGCCGCAGATGGTGGTTTTGGGCTCCGAGGTGAATGGTGGTAGGTGGATTCTTTGGGTGCAACCACTGAGGAAGGATGTGCGTTTGCAGGCACTGTAACACAACTGACCGGTTTGCTGATCCTGAGCTCCTGCAAACTCCGAAGGCTCCAGCAACACAGGAGGTGGGTTCCTATGTTCCTTGAGGTCGAGCTGCCCTCTCACCACGTTTGAGGCCAGTATCCCTCGTGGGGACCGCATAACCTGAACCCCTGTGCACCGCGTACTTTTGCAATTGCGTATGCTTGTTGGTCTTCCCCAACTGCGTGCACTGGGCTGTCGATAGCCCCAACCTCTGCGCACATTTCATACAAAGGACTCTGGCCTCCTCGCACTCTGTGACCTGCAAGCTGTGACTTTGTGAAACTGCTAGAGGTCCCTTTGCGACTCCTGTGCCTTCGGCCTGTGGGTCCACTTGAGGATCAACAGTGATTTTCTTGGGCTCCCCGGGTTGCTCCAGGCCTGCCCTGACTCCCCTTGCTGTAGTGAGTCCTCTGGTCCTTGCTGGACCAGACCATAACCTTCTTTGACCTTCTTGGTGGGTTTCTGTTGTCAAGGCTTGTTGGTGCTCCCGCCAGACACCGACCCCTCAGCATTCGACATCCTTTGTGGGACAGCTCATATCCGGCTCCTGGTCATCCTTGACGTCTCCTGGTCCCTGTAGCTGTAGAGTCAAGGTCTCCATCTTCGCACCTGAGGCAACCGACATCAGTGGTCTACCGAGCCCCTGGTCACTCCTGAGTGACCCAGACTCTGCCCCCTCTGCTTTCAGGTTCCTTCCATCAAGAATTCACCTGCGGATTCCACCGGATACTTTTCTTCTTTCCAGCAGTGGCATTTCTTTGAAGACTCCCATTGAGAACAACAGCGGTTTTCGATGCCAATTCAGACCTATGCACCCGGCTTCCCTGGGACAGGTAACTCTGGTACTTTGGTATCCACGGGTGGGGTGGCTCTCCAACCTTCTATGTTCCAAAGGGTTTCCTCGTAATCCACTGGGAAGGGTCCTTTAACTTTAAAACTGCAACCGCGACTCTCCCATTGAATTGTACGTAGCACGCGGTTGTGTTCTCACACTGCACCCGTCCTCTGTGGGGTCCCTACTTACTCACCTTGGGTGGTTCCTTGGGGTCCCAGCGATTCTACATCCTCTAGACACTGTCTTGACTCGAGTCGTGGTTCTTATACCACTATTTTAGTATATGGTTTGGTCTCCCCGGGAGCCCACTGTGTATTAGTGCTACTTACGATTGTTTCTGTGCTACAGTATTGCGTGCTTTGTGTTTATCTGCGTGTAGCAGATACTGTGAGGTATTTAAGGTGTTATAATAAAAAATATATATTCTTATAACTACTGTGTGGTTCTCCTTTCATTTAACCAATACAATAAGATTGCATTCTGGTAAAACAAGCTGCTTAACATTCCTTCGAGACTAAGCCTGAAGGCTGCTCTCCACAGCTACCACTTGGATAGCTTTCTTAGGTTATCTTTAACCTCTTAAATCACCATAAGGGTTGTTTGGACTGGTGCAAGGTGCCCACTTTAATTAGTGGACATCATATACCAGGCCAACTTCTCACACACACCCACTCTTGGAGCCGTGTAAGGACTCTCAGAACGCTGCCTGCTGCTGTGTCTTAGTGTGCACTTCATAGGGACTGCTTTGCTGCAACAAGAAGGACTTCTCTGCTGGGTGAACGCTGCTTTTCTCCCTGAACTCAGGACTTCCAAAAGTAATTTCAAGTGCTAGTTGCTAGCCTCCTGATCAGAGGCTCAAGGAATCCACATCAAGACCCTATTTGAGTTGGGCTTGACCCTCCAGGTCTCCAGTCCTGGATCCTTGGAAAACTCTGTCAGCTGCCTTGCCCCGCAGAACTTTACCTTCTCAGACACTTCTTCTTAAAATTTATTCCAAGTCCGATGGTAAGTGGAAATCGGGCCCAATCCACTTTATATATCCGAACTCAGTCTCGCGTGAGTCCACGGTTGGAGCTTTGATCTTTTAGGCACTAGTTTTCACTTAAACTTTAAAAATTCATAACTCCAGTTCTGCTGATTGGATTTTTGTTGTGAAGGTGTAAAATAATTTATTAAAATGTACTCTATTTTTCTAAATTCGTGTGAGATTTTTCTTGTGTTGTGTTGTCACTTTATTACTGTTCAAAGTGCTGCATAAATACTTTACACATTGCCTTTAAGTTAAGCCTGACTCATTTTGTGCCAAGTTATCAGAGGGTTAAGAATAGGTTCATTTAGTGTGTTTAGTGGTTCACCCTGATGGGGATTGTGGCTGCTGTTTGAGAAGTATATTTTAAATCAAACAAAGGGAACCCGTAAGGTAGATAAAGACCTTGGGTGTCAATTTTTTACAAAAACAAAGGTCCTTAAAAAACACAATAGAGATATGATAAATATAAACTAGAATCAGCGCTATATTTAAGATGTCCAGCCGGACACTTAATTTAATGAATCAAAAAATGCAAGGCGAATAAGAGCACAGTAATGAAGTGGGACACAGTCCTGCGTCCTACACAAACATAGAACAATTACATTTAGACACAAACATTTCAGGCAAGACAAGAGTAGCTTGTAGCCAATATGAATAACTAGGGCAACCTTCTGGAAAAACAGTTAGTGCACTTGTTTTAACACATTGGTTTGATGTGCATACTGCTTAAAGAAGTCGACGACGTTTCAGTAACTATGTTGCGGTTAAAACATAGAGTCTGTGAAAATTACACTGTCAGCCCAGTGAGAGGAGGATTCCGATCCGTGGCTCGATGGCTCAATGGCTGGGATCCCAGCCATTGAGCCATCGAGCCACGGATCGGAATCCTCCTCTCACTGGGCTGACAGTGTAATTTTCACCCAGCCCCGGACCTAGCAATCTCCGGTTAGAGTCCAACAATTATCCTTCGATCACAGACTCTATGTTTTAACCGCAACATAGTTACTGAAGAACCGCTTATTGCAGCCACCTCTAAGCTCCACTCAAGCTCAACCCGAGCATCCACGGGTTTTCCCTGGAATCGCCAACACTACGGCTCCAAGGCAGTGTATAATTCAGGCTTGTATCATACCCGTCCTGTTGATGATCCTAGTATTGTTTTAAAAGGATCGAAACGTCGTCGACTTCTTTAAACAGTATGTACATCAAACCAATGTGTTAAAACAAGTGCACTAACTGTTTTTCCAGAAGCTTGCCCTAGTTATTCATATTGGCTACAAGCTACTCTTGTCTTGCCTGAAATGTTTGTGTCTAAATGTAATTATTCTATGTTTGTGTAGGACGCAGGACTGTGTCCCACTTCATTACTGTGCTCTTATTCGCCTTGCATTTTTTGATTCATTAAATCAAGTGCCCGGCTGGACATCTTAAATATAGCGCTGATTCTAGTCTATATTTATCATATCTCTATTGTGTTTTTTAAGGGCCCTTGTTTTTGTAAAAATGCTGTTTGAGAAGGGCTTATATCCTTCTCAACCAACAACCCAATTTCTCACAAGTAGCTTTACCAGTCTGTGAATCATCCATTATTAAAAAACCACTGTCTACTCCCTGGTGACCCTTCCCTAACCTCTTCCACCAAATCTTGCCAAGGCTCACCGTCCGAGATAATCTCATGGTTGTCACTTCAAGGTGACAGTGGTATGAGGTTACCTTCTAACCTCATTAGCGCATGTGGACCTTCACATGGTGGTAGAGGATCATGGCACTAGATGGTAAGAGGTAGTGCCACTGAGAATAGTAACAGCACCCATGGCAGCCTGGCCCTGCTTGGTATCTCGGTACTTAGCAAGTAACCTAGAATACTAAAAGGACGTTTTCATCAGCCTAATAGCCTATAGACAGGCACAGATATGGAACAGGAAAATCACTGGCAAACATTTAGGCAAAACCATCAGGGAGCACAGCTTCATATGTAGGAACTTTTATTTTTCCTTCCCCAGTTTAACCAGGTGTGGATGAACCTAACACAATTATCCTGGCTGGAAACCCCAGTCGAAAAGAAATAGTATGAAGCTTTGGCTGCAACCAAACCTTATTCTATGTTTTTTTTTCCTACCAAGGGGCCCTCCTAGAAAACAGATTACCCTTCGCACCTCTACTCGCTCCACCTTATTCCTCACTCACCACCACACCCATAGGCCCACGCATCCATTTAACACCTGCCCAGAAGATGGTAAACGCATCCAGTAAAACTTAATGTCATAGGGGAAAGTGAGAGTCTTCTAACTGTAAAAAATAGTCCCACGTGATCATGCCTCATTCCATGGGCTCTAACTTCAAATTGCACAGTACTAGGGGGAGGGTTTACCGAGTTGATACAGTAAAACCGCATGAAATTTTACCAAGTACCGTGCAATTCACAATCTAGGTCAAAGAAGCAATATAGCCTAAATGAAAAGACTTAAATTACGCATTTGAATGCGCTAACGGTTATAAGTATAACTTTAATAGGACGAAGAAATTTAAATTGCAGAATGGGAGACTGTATGCATGACTTCCAATGTACTTTTCTTGTTTATATTCTAAAATATTGATCATTTATGTCAAAATATTAAATTTCAATGTGCAAGTTAATTGCTCACTGTGAAGAGTGACTTACTAGAAGGGCATACTGTAAACAAGAAGGATATATTTTTATAGGAAAGATGAAAATAAACAACTATCATCATGAGTAGTATTAGTGGTGTACTGAAAGAAGGAATTAATAAAAAAACTGTTAAAGGAAGCATTGAAGGAAAGTTGCTTGCTGTGTTCTTCAAACAAAATGTGCATATTTGTAGAGGGCATGTTCACAATCAATAGGGCTATCTCTTGGTTCTACAAAACTGAATGGTACTCATTTTGTCTAACCTGGAGAGACAGAAGACAGAGTTGAACGTTCTTCCATTTCAACCTGTGCTCATGTGATCAAATATACATGTTCCTTAAAGTGACTACATTTGTAGGTTTTGCCTGCACAGCACTTGTGCTGTGCTTATGAAATCTATTGTATTTAATATAAATCTTAAAAGGGGCCTTCTTGCTTTCCTTGCTTTTCATTGGTTCCTGTGCTTGCCACTGACATTTCCTCCATTTCTATTGGCTGTAGCATACTGTTTCCTGCATCTACCAATGCTTATTCCTGTGTTGTTCCTGTGTGCTTCTCTTATCAGTTTCCCATTGCCAAAGTCTTGTTTCCACCCGCCTTTGGAGAACTTTTTAAAAAGAGTTTGCCTGCACATCGCTTGCCTGTACTTGTTTACCTAATCTCCCCTGCACAGCACGTTTACCTAATCATTTTACCCTGGCTGCACGCATTTCAAGCGTGCATGCCGGCTCTGTGTTTTTGTTTCTTCTTTCATTTATTATTACACGAGACTTGTAACGCATCGTGCTCCACACCTCGCTTTCAGCACTGAGTCCCGCCCTCCTCAAAGCCTAAAAGTTAATTGCTATGTCAGCTTGTTTCCCTTTCTGTTTGTTTGTAGTGATTTACTGATGTTTTGGCATCATTTAAGATCTGTCCCTGATTTTCCTTGGGTCACCGGCTTTGTTCGCATGGCACTGTCAGAGGGCTTTGGTGTCCAGTTGCAGGAGCTGCTAACCCAGGAGATGAGCCTGCAGGAGTCGCTGAAAAAGTCCCAGGCCATTGCGCTGCAGACAGTCCAAGTCCTGAAGAAGGCGGTGGAGGCCGAACATTAAGAGGTGAGTGAAGCCAGGCACAGACAATCGACTGTTGTATTTTTCCCATCTTCCCCATTCCGCCAGTCTTTCTTGTAATTCCGTTTTTCATAAAAAAAAATTATCTTTCTGTTTTTAATATCTGCTTTCTTTCCTTTTCTGTGTGCTTCCTTATTTCTCTTATACTCTACTGCATTCTTTCTCCCCTGTTCCATTTTCTTTGTACCTTTCCTATTTCTATCGTCTTTAAAAGCACAACCCCTGCGAGCCATTCTGCCCTCCTTTCTTGTCCTTCTCTAGAAAACTGTTCAACTTACAACTGTACTTATCTATATTTTAAGCAGGCGAATTAATGATTTTTAATCATCTGCAGAACAAGGAGCAGGCGGCAAAATTAAAGTTTTCCTTGGCTCATTTTCCAGGGAAATATCATTCTCCTCCAATCTCGGAACGTGCAGTCTAGTGGTTCTCACAGCTACTGCTTTGCTTTCTGAGCAGATCACTGGCAGTGGCCTGCATCCTGTTCTTTGGTGCTTACCAGAAGCAAAGGTCTGTTCTCCTTTTCATAACAGTGGGTGCCAGGCGTGCAACGCCCATAGGGCTAAAAGGGCTTCAGCCCCCCCGTTGTGTCTCTCAGCCCGGGCTGCTGCAGCTCGAGCTGCTGTGGGCTGGGCAGTGTCTTGGGTCATATCTGCGGCACGCCCAAGTTTTTCACAGGTCTTTAAAGACCATTTGCATATTTACATACCTTTGTAAACTGGTTACTGAGGCTTAGTTTTTTTTTCTATCCCCTGGGCCCCCACTCTGCCTATTCCTCACATCTGTATTTTACATTTACTGCCTGCCGTTGTGTGAGAATGCAATTCATTAAAAGAAATATAAAGTAGGGTTGCCAAAAGAAAAATACCAGCCTGCAAAGACCTCGTCTTGACACTAAGGGGCCGATTCCGATTCGGGCCGGAAAACGTACCGACCGACTCGGTACGGGAATTTAGTCTGACCGACTCGGACCGGCGCCGCACGACCCGGGTAGTACGATGAAATGAATGTGAAATCCGACAGACTCGGACGGAATACAAAACGACCGACCGAGCCGGACGGAAACAAGCCATCCGGCCGGGAAATCACGCGAAACGAACCGACCGACACGCACTCGGATTGAACCCGAACGAAACGTACCCGCGAACTCCGACCCGCGTAGTACGATGCTGTGCGTGCAAAACACGACCGACTCGCCGGAGCACAAGCCGTACGACCGACACGCATACAAAACCCAGCCGAAGCAACACAATACTACGCGACCGACTCGTACGCCGCATATGAAACCTAGCTGACACACAGCGGGAACGAGTCGGACAAGATCGCACCAGACAACTGCAGCGTCCTACTCGGACACAAGAACGACTCGTACATGCACCAAAAACACCAAGGAAAAATTAGAAAAAAAGGGCCAAACAAGCAACCACTAAGCCAATAAATACAGGGAGGGAAAAAAATGGAACAAGGACACACCTCCAACTTCACCTACATAAAGGCCACAAATCCCTACCATGATCCTTTGCAAATTCCACTGACCTGCCAGCACACAACACCATCACACAGCAACCACAGACACACTCACAGCTCATACATCACACAAACCACACACCATTACCACACCTACAAATAGCACCCTCACACACACCCAGCTAAACCTACACTCACACCCCTCACCTGCACACACACACACACATCAATCACCACCACCACCCATCACCATGCCCCCAAAGAAGAACCATAAGTTCCTAGATTGTGAATTGGAAGTCCTGGTAGACGAGATACTCAGGGTAGAGCCACAGTTGTTTGGTACATTGGTACAACAGACCCCCATGTCGCAGAAAACCAAGATGTGGGCGAGGATTGTCGACAGGGTGAACGCACAATCACCATGTTTGCGCACAAAGGAAGACATCCAGAACAGGTGGTATGATGTGCGCAGGAGGGTCCGGGAACTACTCAAAAGGACTACCTCCTCAGCCAGCACACCGGCAGTGGCCCTCCTGCAAAACCAGTATACCTCAGGCCCTGGGAGGAGAAGGTGCGGGCCATCCTACCACCAGTGAGCGTATACGGACTAACAGACATCCCAGAGCCTGGTGAGTACACAACTAATATATACAATATGGTGTGACAACACACACACATCACAGTCAAGGGGATAGGCAAACCATGCACACTTACCAAATACACAGCAACCAAAAGATATTCATCCCAAGATGTGAATGCTAGTCAGACAAACACAATACCTGCCATCTCATAGTGACATGTAACTGTGTCATGAGATCTACAAACCTAACAACAAATACAGCAAGGCAGTGGCACAAATAGAACCAACAAACACTCACAGATATTTACCCACCACTAGAACACCACCTCACAGGGAAGCTCACTCAAAGGAAGGAATTCTGTGTATGCTGGTCAAGTCAGTGTAGCCATTAGCATGATGGGAGTGGTAGTCACAGATATTGGTCACACCCACAATTGGCCCATCAACACCACTCTCAACCATGCTCACATCACAGGGAGTGGATAAGGACTCACAAGATGGCTGACACTGGGTACTGCTGTGGGGAGCACAAGGCCCTGCTGGGAACTGTGCACCAACAAACAGCACAACACCACTGCCTGACATCCTGAAAGCCAACTTGCACTCCCTGCAATGCAAGCACGTTGCATGGTGGGATATCTGGCTGGGTGGGAAGGAGGACTCACAGCACTGACCATAGTTACAAGCAGCTCTCCTCACACACCCCCTCAACACTAACTCCACATAACCCACCTGGGAGAATGCAATGCCTCACAGCCTAACTGAAGATCCCACAAAGAACCACCACCCTGGGTTATGCTGTGTGAAGCACAGGGACACTCTTGGGACTTGTAGCCAAACAACTGCCAGGACAACACTCCCAGCCATCCTGTCAGCACAGGCACCCCACCCCACAGGGAAGCAGAGTCAAAAGGAAGGAAGGATGGCCATGCTGGGAAGGGGGTGGAGGCAATAGCATGATGGGAGTTGTAGGCACAGATATTGCTCACCCTCACAATTGGCCCATCAACACCACTCTCAACCATGCTCACATCACAGGGAGTGGATAAGGACTCACAAGATGGCTGACACTGGGTACTGCTGTGGGGAGCACAAGGCCCTGCTGGGGACTGTGCACCAACAAACAGCACAACACCACTGCCTGACATCCTTAAAGCCAACTTGCACTCCCTGCAATGCAAGCACGTTGCGATATCTGGCTGGGTGGGAAGGAGGACTCACAGCACTGACCATAGTTACAAGCAGCTCTCCTCACACACCCCCTCAACACTAACTCCACATAACCCACCTGGGAGAATGCAATGCCTCACAGCCTAACTGAAGATCCCACAAGGAACCACCACCCTGGGTTATGCTGTGTGAAGCACAGGGACACTCTTGGGACTTGTAGCCAAACAACTGCCAGGACAACACTCCCAGCCATCCTGTCAGCACAGGCACCCCACCCCACAGGGAAGCAGAGTCAAAAGGAAGGAAGGATGGCCATGCTGGGAAGGGGGGTGGAGGCAATAGCATGATGGGAGTTGTAGGCACAGATATTGCTCACTCTCACAATTGGCCCATCAACACCACTCTCAACCATGCTCACATCACAGGGACTGGATAAGGACTCACAAGATGGCTGACACTGGGAACTGCTGTGGGGAGCACAAGGCCCTGCTGGGAACTGTGCAACAACAAACAGCAGGACACCACTGCCTGACATCCTGAAAGCCAACTTGCACTCCCTGCAATGCAAGCACGTTGCATGGTGGGATAACTGGGCTGGGGAGAGAAGGAGGCCTGGATGGTAACCAAATACCACCAATGCTGTTCATGCACACACCTCAACATTCACATTGACATGCAACAGGTTGGCAGGACAATGTGCTACACCAATATCACTCACTGACTGTCACTATTTAGGAGAATGCAATGTCCTGGCCCACATCCAGAGGTACAGTCACAACTGTCAGGTGTTTGAACAATTGATGCCAGTAGAAACATAACATACAATCTGTGTCTCTCCCCAAAACAGGAGATGATGGGGACACAGCAGCAGACCAGGAGGACTCCCTGTCCCAGGCTCCGGGGAACACTGAGCTCACTGGTGTGGATCAGCCTCTGCACTCCTCGGATGGCGAAGAACCAGGTGGACCCTCCAGTGTGAGTCATCATGCAGCACCAGCAGGACCAACATCTGCACCCCCTGCACCCACCCCTCCAACAACTGCCAACACACAGGCCACCCCTGCCAACACGGACACACCAAGGACCACAGATGACAACAGCGCACGGACCCAGGCCCAAACTGGAGCTGCTGACAACTAGCCCAGGAACAACACCTAAGTGGGCCCATGGTCACCTGTGCGTGCCACTGCAGGTCCTGCACGTGTCGCCTGGGGTGGTGGGAGACATAGGTCTCTCCTTGCAGAGGGGTCTGGACTGTATGATGACCCACAACTGGCACGCATCGCGGATGCGTACCAGACTAGCACCGGAGAGGTCAGCCAGGTAGTGGGGATCCTCAAGGACATACAACAGCAGCAGGCTGCCCATCATGCCCGCTTGGACTCCCACATGTCCCGTGTCGAGACACACATGTCACGTGTCGAGACACACATGTGTGGCATGGAGTCCAAGTGGGACACATTGGAACAACTGACAGCGGTGCATAGGGACATACTGACATGCCTCCACCAGAACAGCACCAACATGGCCTCACCTCCCTGTGTGCCCACAACATCTGCTGCTGAAACAACTGCAAATGCCACAGGGAGGGAGGAGGACTCTGGCAGAGAGTCCACTGCACCGCCGCAGCCTGCACCTGTGGGTCCCCCCCCCAAGAAGAGGGGCCGTCCGAAGAGGCCAAACTGAGAGGCCGATGGCCATCTACATCCCCCAGGAAGCCAACACCTGTTCTGGAACTTTTCCTCTGTGTGCATACTGCACGCCCTGTTGAAGCCAAGCCAACTCTCCCACATGACATGGGGAGCTCTAGTTGACCAAATGTATCAGATGACTGTGGACTTTACTCTGGACTTTTCAGCTACCAAGACTTCCAATTCACATGGGAACTTTGGATCCAAATTTCTATGTACAGCACCCACCATCCTGTGCACCATTCTCACACCTGTATGTAAATAAACTCACCAATACACCATATCTGCCTCTGTTGTGATTCCAACGTGGTTTTTGTCATGTAGATGTTGATCTTCTAAATTACACTGTGCATGCTAACTGCTACAGCAAGTCCAACACTGTCATGTCAGTCATGGCGACGTGACACATATGAGGGAGACACACCACTAGGGCCAAAAAACACATACACACCAGGGCCATCAGACTCATCACCTATACTGATGTTGCAACGAAGTACAGTGGAATGTACAGACACGCCACCTATTCACAGTCACTGTCAACTAGACAACAGGTGCAGTAAGCAAATGTCAGTCAGATGTGTGACTACAGACAACGCACATCCCAAAGTCAAGCACAGGTTTATTACACATTTCCAACATGTAGTTTCCACTACAAATGCAAGCTAATCCAACCTGGCTGTGGCCACAAAGTCAAAAAGTGCAGAAGATAGAAAGTCCAGGGGTGTGTGGCACATCACCTGTAGGGAAACGACTGCTTCCACCTTGGAAGTTGAATCATGGATTCGGGGATCCAAGTTGATCAGACAACTCCAGCAGCACCCTGTGAAGGACAGACATGACACACAGTCAAAACCACTGAAGAACAGCACAGAACGGCAATACTCATGTCTAATACATGTTACGAGATAACTACACAAAACCAAGTTAGCATGTCAACACTGTTGGGCAGTACAGACCACCTGCAAGGACACATCGCTGCACGCATCCAGTCAAGTAGCACATGGCCACACTCAAACAGCACCAGAGCACCACACACACATATCATGCAAACTCAAATCATTGACATTACAACCCTCTGGAGACTCACATTCAGCTGAAGAAGTTGGTGATGAGCTGTGTGCGGACATCACCATCATCATCATCATCATCTTCACTGGCATCTTGACCCAGGCCAGGATCTTCCACAGGTGGCGGACGTTGGTCAACGTCATCCAGGATGAGAGGCAACTCCTTCCGCACTGCCAGGTTGTGTAGCATGCAGCAGACGATGACAATCTTGCACACCTTTGCTGGGGCATATGGGAGGGCCCCTCCTGTCTTGTCCAGGCAGCGGAAGCGACTCTTCAGGAGACCAAAGGTCCGCTCAATCACCCTCCTCGTCCGACAATGTGCCTCATTGTAGCGCATCTGGGCTGGTGTCACAGGGTTCCTGTGGGGTGTCAGCAACCACGGCATGTTGGGGTATCCCGAGTCACCTACAGACAGACAATTGCACATTAGCCGATTTGAAAATGTGTGCGGAAAACAACATAGCAGAACACACACAATGGTACAAAGTCAGTACACACCAACAAGCCAGGCACGCTGGTTCGGCATCTGTGACATCATCCTCGGGATGCGACTACTCCTCATCACGTAGGCATTGTGTGCCGAACCGGGGAAACGGGCACACACATGTGTGATGGTCATATCTGCAAGATATACCACCAGAGCATTGATCGAATGGTAATGTTTACGGTTGCGGTATGCCTGCTCATGTGCCTGTGGTGGTATCAAAGACACATGTGTCCCATCAATGGAGCCAATTACATGTGGCATCCTCCCCAGGGCATAGAAGTCACTCTTGACGTCAGTGAGTCGTTGACGTGTTGAGAAATAGATGTACTGGTTGAGGTATCTCAACATTGCCCCCAAAACATCGCGTAGCACACGGCTGAACATAGTCTGTGACATCCCACCAGTAGTTGCCACAGTGTGTTGAAAGGTACCGGTGGCAAAGAAGTGTAGGGCTGCCATCACCTTCACCTTGGGGGTCAGCACTGTAGGATACAGCCGGCCAGGCTGCAAATGTGGGGCCAACCGCACTGCCAAATCCTCAATCAGCTGCCTGGTGAAGCGGTACCGTCGGATGCTGTCACGTTCCACCATCGTTGTCAGGTCTGGGAATGGTCGATGGACAGCAGGAGCCCTGCAGTGCATAGGTGAAGAAAGCAAGATTGTCAGTCACCCCACCAATGTGCCGTTCACCATACTCAATTTCACATGACACATCATCAACATACACAAGTACTTGATGTGTGTGTCATCCCGTTTGGACATATATGGCACCTACATGGACATCATCTAACATCTCTCTGTTCAACAAGTGTTGACAACTGGTTCCAGGGTGTGCTATGGGAAACCATTAGGCTGTGTCACAGTACACATTAACTGCTCTCACGTTCCACACACATACCACAGTGACATGTCTGGACAGATGCTCCACAGGCATCACAGCTCATTGACAGGTAGATTCCCAGGGAGCCTGTCTTGCCACATGGACACTGGCATTACATGGCGTATCATGTACACGTCAGAAAAACAAACATGACACCCACAGGTGGTGGCCCCTGTAGCCTCTGCAGGACAGACATGGACGTCTGTGACACACACACACACACCATCAAAGTTCATGCACAAACCACGTGGATGTGGAGACTGTCTCCCATTGTGCACATGGAGTCAGAGACATGTGATACACAACATGCACACAGACTGTGGAGGGACATCACTATTGTTGGAATGGGCCACCCTGTGACGTACATGCCTTCCCACATGTGAGCCTGGGGGTATGTGACATGTCATACACATACACAACCTGGAAATGTGACCATGACACATGCTCAGAAATGAAAAGTTGCACACCACAGTGGTCATGTGCACAACACACAAAGGACCCTGTCCCCATTAACACGTGCACAGCCTGGGTGTGTCTGCCTCCAAGTGCCACCCCAAAATCCACATGTTCACCCCCATACACAGATAAGGTTATGCTGCCACACATGCCTCATAGACAGTGTGGACTGGGTGTGGTGTTGTAGGTGTGCCCCTGAGTCCCTGGAAAGTAAATGTGGCTGGCATAGGTTCACCAGTGACCAGCATGGTGACATATGCGTGTGACCTGTCCTGGTACGCATTGTAGAGCAATGGACCGATCGGTGTGCCCGCACGGACCATTGCATTGAATGTGAGCGGGTACGCATTGTATGCCTGGTACGCGTTGCACAGCAATGGTCCGATCGGTGTGCCCGGCCGGCCCATTGCATTGAATGTGAGCGGGTACGCGTTGTACAGCAATGGTCCGATCGGTGTGCCTGCACGGACCATTGCATTGAATGTGAGCGGGTACGCGTTGTATCGTGGGTACGCGTTGTACAGCAATGGTCCGATCGGTGCGCACGCATTGGCTGGGGCCTGGCATGGCAACGGACGCGTTTTTGAAGCTTCAACGAGTCTGATGCAGTGAATTCAGTTGGCCAGCCACAACAATGTTGCAAATTCATGGGTGTCATGAAGTTGAAATTTTTGAAGGATGCTGTGGGCGTGTCTTGGTGCTGAAATTCCATGGATTGGTCAGATTCATAAGATGCATATGACTTGGACCTATCACTTTGGACACATTGCACAGTATCTGCCTCTGCAGCACACATATAATGCTGGCTGTTCCCCTGAGGGCTCACTTGCCTGCACTACATGCTCCAGGACGACATCTGCCACTACACTGCTGCTGTCTCTGCATCCTCTGGCTACTGCAATGGCACGTACTGTGGAGAGAGCCCCAGCCTTCACCCATGAGGAGAACCAGGCCCTGCTGGACAACCTCCTTCCACAGTACAGCAAGCTGTATGGGACACCAGGGGAGCAGGTGAGTGTGCTGTCCACTGCCTTACTAATTGTGCATGTTGTTTGACTAGCAGGATTTACAGTGTGCACACCACTGGCTAGCATGCTCACTGAGTAGTACTCACCCCCCAAAGTGTGTAGTCACATGCACTGAACAGGTACAGTGGAGTAACAGTGCATTCAAACAAGGTTCACTTCCCATGCAATGATACCATGTAGTAACTCCTGGCAAACTGTCCATAGCCCTCGTTGCACTGCCTGTGTACATCATATGCCCCTGTGATTGACATATGTATTTCCAACTGTGTGATGCACGGATATGTTGCATGTGTAGTAATGGCCTTTTCACTTTGTCATCCTCACAGGTTGATGCCCATCAGAAGCAGGATATCTGGCTGGCCATCGTCCGGGCAGTCAGATCCATGGGGGTCTACAAGCGCCGGATCCGCAACTGCCAGAAGAGGTGGCAGGACCTTCGGGGCTGGACCCGGAGGATTGCAAGGGTCCAGCTGAAGCTGTCGCCTCCTCGCAGGAGGGGCGGACACCGGACCCTGACCCCCCACATGCTCCAGATCCTGCCGGTGGTCTTCCCGGAGCTGGATGGGCAGCTGAAGGGCAGACAGCAGCAAGGAGGGGGTGAGTCAAAGACTGCACTGTGAACTCTGTCTGACATTCTATGTGCCCTCCTGTGGCGTGGTTAAACTTCCCCAGTACATCAGTCTTGTTGTCCAGTACCCATGTCCCTCTATTGTGACATGGCCACTACCCATCTGAAAGGCCGGTGTGCTCCTTACGCTCAGGATAATTGTGTCACTCGGGTACAGGGTCCTTGCATTTTGCTTTGCTCAAGGTGGGTGACAGCTTTTGTTCCCGTGATATTGTGTTAGTCTTCATGGGTGGGTCAATTGCTCACACAATGCCTGAGTCGTGCACTGTAGTCTGGGTGTAACTTTGATATGTTATCCACTTGCAGATCAGAATCACCACATGTCCCTGGGGTATTTGCCACACCCCCATGCTGCGGGTGGGTAAAATGTTTGGGCCTCAGGAGTATGTATGTCAAGTGTGTCACACATGCCTAGCCACCTGCCTACTGACCAGGGCTCATCCATATTGCAGGTGGAGCCGGACAGTCATGCCTACTCCAGGGCATACAATACACTCTGTACTCCCACTCCCGTGTATCAGCTGACATGCTGTGCTCAGTGAAATGTTCCCTCAGGTGTCTGCCTCTGTGTCGTTGTGCTGTGACTACGTTGTCGGTACTCCTGTGATGTTTATCGGTTAGGGGTCAGCATGCCATCTGCTATTGGACCATGTGAGACAAGACTTCTGTGACTTATAGGTGTTTGATCACATGACTGTGCAGACAGGTGTATGCCACTGTGACTTTCAGGCAGCTGTTTTTCATTCTCAGCACACTGTGAGGTGCTCATGTTCAGAGAGTTGTGTTTCATGTCCCCCATATGTCCAATTGGTATGACGTGGACAAATAGTAGTTCAGATGATGTGGTTTTGGGGGATGGACATGTGCACTTGTCAGTTACATTACTTGCCTTCCCCATGTCCTAGGATTGTGACACAGTGCAGACTGTTGTTGGCTGGCTGCCATGGCCATGTGACTGGAGACAGTGATGTATGACTTTGCCGGCATGCCTGTGTCATGGCATTAAACTTCCTAAGAGTGATCCTGCAGGGGAGTGACATGTGCACCATGCACCCCATTGTGGCATTGACTATCCGGACATGGGTGCTTCATGGGGTCTGGTGCTGGTATGCATCACATGCATTTCTATTTAGACTCTGGCCGTCCATTTATACAGACACCTGCACTGACTCAGTGGCAAGAGATGTGACGTGGGCATGTTCACATACTTCACCGTGTTCTCAGCAATGTCCAACTACAGTGTAGGTGGTGCATGTGTCCACACTGGGGTCTTACCATCAGACAGGCACCAGACAGATGGGTGCAAGGGCAGGAGGGGTGTCTGTTCCATGGTTGACCATCAGACTGACAATCTGTGTGATGACTTTTGGCAATGTTCTACTAGAGATGCCAGGGCTTGCTCTGTGATGTGCTGTACTTACTGTGGTGTGTGCGGTCAGTGCAGGTGACTGATGTTTGTCTGTTTCCCTAATTGTTTGCAGATACATCCACAGCCACAGGAGGGGACAGCTCCACGGACCAGGAGGAGCAGCGGAGCCAGACTGGGTCAGTGTCCGACGAGTGGTCAGAGGGACCCAGTGGCACGGAGGGCGAGGGGAGCCACACCGAGGAGTCCTCAGCACCATCCACCTCAGCTGGGGACCACAGCAGCTCAGAGGATGACTCCCTTGTGAATGCGGGTGTCAGCAGCCACAACACCCCAGCTAGTCTGTCTGACCTCGCCACCACCACCGCCCTCCCATTGGCTCCCATTCCTGAGGTCCGTGGAGGCTCCCGTGCTCGGGAGCGTGTCTCCTTCAAGCCAGGCACCGCACCCCCTGCC
This sequence comes from Calotriton arnoldi, assembly GCA_963921515.1. Taxonomy (NCBI): domain Eukaryota; kingdom Metazoa; phylum Chordata; class Amphibia; order Caudata; family Salamandridae; genus Calotriton; species Calotriton arnoldi. The sequence goes on along the minus strand of CAWUFW010002381.1, from coordinate 1,415,796 downwards.
CCTGTGTCCCCTGCTGCCCTGAGTGAGGAGTCTGTGTACCTCCTTCGGCAGCTCCATGTAGGGCAGACAGCAATGCTGACTGTCCTCCATGCACACACCACTCTGTTGACACAGCTGGTGTCGTTCATGGAGGGCATCTCAACGGGTATGTCTGCCCTACAGAGGAGCAATAGGTCCATGGACTCCTCCCTGACGGCAGCAGTGTCCCTCCTCCAACAGTCCCTCACCCCTCCCACCTCTGCCCCATCCACACTTCCTACCACCTCTGCCCCATCCACACTTCCTACCACCCTACCTGTCCAAAGCACATGCACACCTGCACAATCACCCAAACACACAGACACGAGCAGCACACACACACCCAAAACCAAGGCAAGACGTGCACACAAGCATCCTCAGGGGACTGATTCCACACACACAGGGGATGGGGAACTGACACACACACAGGCAACCACAGTCACTCCGCAATCCTCAAGATCCTCTCCCTCCAAGACCCCTTCCCTTGCCTCACCTGCAACCCCACATACACAGCAGCTCTTCCTCTCTGACCTCGGCCTCTTCCCTTCCAATCCCGCTGATCCAGCATACCGGGGAAGAGGAAGTCCACACACAGAGAGGGAGTGCCCCTCGCCCCCGGACACCCTCCCCAGGCGCAGGCAGAGTGAGCCCCCCACCCGCAAGTCCCCCCGGACCCGGAAGAGCAAGACCCCGCCACCGCCCTGCAAGTCACCCACCCAGTCTCTCACCTCCATCCCCGAGGCCACCACTCCACAGGTTCCACCGCCACACCCTGCCCCAGGTTCCCCCACACACCGATACCGCATCCCCAAACTGCTCAGGCCCTCCCCCTGCCACTTGCTCTTCCACCCCCAAACCAGACGCTCTGCCTGTATGTGCCACTGGTGTGGAGACCGTGTCCCCCCTCTGTCCTGCCCAGCTCTTCTGCCCCCCTTCCACTCCCTTGGAGTCATGCACTGCGGTGGAGTCCACAACAACTCCGTCTGACTCGGGCACTGCATTGGGGACCCAGTCCACTCCATTTGACCAGCCCACTGCAGTGGTTGCAGCACCAACACCATTGGACTTGAGCCCTGCGGTGGTGCCGGCCCCCCCTGAGTCAGACACCTCCACTGCAGTTGCCGGTGACACTCCTGCACCCACCTCACCTTCCCTGCCTCCTTCTGGCATCCCCTGATCCTGTCCCTGCGGTGCCTGGCCTGCCCCTCGTATGCCCCTCCAAGGGGGATGTCCCCTGTCGGTACCTGTGCAGGCAAGCAATTGGTGACAAGTTGTCACACATCACCCTGTTGGGACTGTGTATTTGGACTGGACATTGGCCGTAGTTAATTTTGGACTTTTGATTTCAGTTGCACACTTGCTGAATAAAGCCTCTTTTTGTTTACTTGTGGTTAATCTTTGGTGGTACATGATGTAGATGTGTAGAATCATGCATTTGCTGTTGTAATTGTGTTCAGATCAGGTAAATGAAGTTTTGCTGTGATGGGCTCCATGTGATCCATGGGATATGTGTCCTAATCTAGTCTGGATCTATAGCATCCCTTGCTGCAGTCTGAGGGTGTAATGTTCAGCATTTGACACAGGGATGTACGTTTAGCATTTGTAGATTACCATCTTTGTCCTACACTGTTGCACATCTGTTGGGCTTACCACTGTCCAATGTTCCTAGTACCCTGACTGTGTGCCCGTCTCCACTGGACATGCAGTTTTGCACATCATTTTTGGAGGACTCATCTGTGTATACAGTACAACTGGATTGCCACGTGTTTTGGGTGTATGCAGATGACTGACGTGACACTCCCGTACCCAGGCTGATGTGAGCAGAGGCTTCTGTGTGTTGTAGTTGTTGACTCACTGACGGAGTGCTGATATGTTTGAGTCGTGCACAGACAAGGTTTGGCACAGTGGACCTTCCACAGGAGTGGAGTGCCCTCATGGCTGTGTGTAATCTGGTGACATTGCGTGTGCCCGTGTTGTGTGTTGTGTGAACATGTCTGTGCATGTTCCCTTCCCTTTTCATACACAGGCTGTGTCCCTAGGGATGTTCCTGTTTGTGATGCTTGGAGAGTTGGTATGTGTTCATCCAGCATCTTGGACCTGGTTTCTCCGTGATGTGGGTGCATGGCAAACTGATGTTCATGAGGTTGTCATCCCAGGTTGTCTTTGTTGTCAGGGCTGGGGATGTGGGCAAACGCTGATGGGACACATTCAGGATTCCCCTTGGCACTTGTTGTTTACACAAGTAATGTGATTTTGAGTTTGTGGTAGCTTTCAGTGATTGTGACGCGTTGTGTGTGTGACTGCTGCCACTCCTCAGGGTCAGAGCTGCAATGTTGGAAGTTGTGTACGTGTGTTCTTTGTGTCTCACCTTGGCTTCTTCGTTGGTGTGTGACTATGGCCAGGATCCCATTGTTTGTGGTGGATTTCACATCATGCGCATGTACGGCGTACTGTGCTGTGTGTCATACATAGACGAGTTATGTTGAGTGGGCATGTGTGATGGGTTTCTGCACCTTAGTTCCCCCACCACCCCTGGGATTGTCATGGGTGCATGTGCAATGTCACCAGTCCATGTGAGCTTCACTGCTGCACATTGGTGGAGATCAGGGTGTGTGGTGTTGAGTGTGCAAATGTGAGTTGTTGCACGGCTAGACCACTACCTCCATATTGGCCTTGGCTGGCAGGCCCTGCTGATTGATTGGAGCTTGTGTAGGTGTGATGGTAGTTTGTAGCTGAGGACACATGGCTGTGGTTCACAGTGTGATCAACATCTACCTTTGTCATCACAGTGGAATTGTCATGCAGGCTAGTGTCTGCACAATGTGGGGTCCCTGGGGGTAGTGCCTTGGTGGGTGTGTCTCTTGCTGTGTTAGTTGCTGTTCCTACAAGCTTGTGCGACATGTGTAATTTGGGCTCCCTCTCATCTAACAATGCCAGATTGCCCACATAGGGGAATCCAATCCATGAGTTACTTGTGTGTGGCACTGTATACACATCTGTGTAATTGGGATTCAGGCCTCCTCATGTGTTGTGTGGTTGCCTGGGGACACTGGCACACACCCCCATCACCTGTTGTGTTTGATATGCAGTGTGAGTCTGCCTGTTTGTGTTAGTGCATTTGCATCACTGCATTGGCATTTCTGTAGTGTGCCATTGGCTGTATGTTGTTTGGTGATTTTCCCCTGCTCTCCCTGGGACTCCTGGGTCATCAGTCAGCACAATGATCATGGTTTGTATGTCCCATTGCTGCCATGGTATGGTATTTGTTCACCTGACATCGACAGTCTCCACAGGTTATATACATTTGTGTGTCCATAGGTGCAGATATGTGGGTCAGCATCATGATGGTCACTTCTGTCATTGTGTAATTGGCTGATTGTTGGCAATGTGGTCCCCCATGTGTGATGTTTGTATGCACATGGCCAAAACGATGTTTCTGTGTCACTGCACTGTTAGCCTCGCCCAATCTATGTTGCAATGGGACACAAGCACTACTATGCCACAGATGTTTTAGTTGTTGTGTGACCAGGATTCATCCATACAGTTTGTCTTTGGCAGCTTTTACCATGCCTACACTTCCCTTTTGGTGACTGTGGTGATGGGGCTTTGGGCCCCATTGCCACACTGATCAAAAGGTGCATCAGCCTTGGACCCCACACTTACATTTTGGTGACTGTGGTGATGGGGCTTTGGGCCCCATTGCCACACTGATCAAAAGGTGCATCAGCCATGGACCCCACACTTACCTTTTGGTGACTGTGGTGATGGTGCTTTAGGCCCCATTGCCGCACTGATCAAAAGGTGCATCAGCCTTGGACCCCACACTTCCCTTTTGGTGACTGTGGTGATGGGGCTTTGGGCCCCATTGCCACACTGATCAAAAGGTGCATCAGCCTTGGACCCCACACTTCCCTTTTGGTACTGTGGTGATGGTGCTTTAGGCCCCATTGCCACACTGATCATAAGGTGCATCAGCCTTGGACCCCACACTTCCCTTTTGGTGACTGTGGTGATGGGGCTTTGGGCCACATTGCCACACTGATCAAAAGGTGCATCAGCCATGGACCCCACACTTACCTTTTGGTGACTGTGGTGATGGGGCTTTGGGCCCCATTGCCACAGTGGCCATGGTCGGCTTGTATTGTGGAGGCCACACACTTTTATGTGTCACACATGTGATAGTGGGTCACATTGTATGTTCATTGTCATGTTTTGTGTTGTTGGCATTTGACATGGACTACACACGCTTGTCATGTTGTTTGGGTGGATGTAATTTTCTGTGATTCCTTATGTGGGAGTATGCTGGTTGTGTCATGCATTACCCGTCCTATGAGTAGGGGTGGTGGTAGTGGCAGGCCTCCAGCCCCCCATGAGTGGGGATGGTAGTAGTGATAGGCATCCAGCCCCCCATGAGTGAGGATGGTAGTAGTGATAGGCATCCAGGCCCCCATGAGTGGGAATAGTAGTAGTGATAGGCATCCAGGCCCCCATGAGTGGGGATGGTAGTAGTGATAGGCATCCAGCCCCCCATGAGTGGGGATGGTAGTAGTGATGGGCATCCAGGCCCCCATGAGTAGGGGTAGTAGTGGTGGCAGGCATCCATCACACCAAGGGTGGGGATGGTAGTAGTGGCAGGCATCCAGCCCCCCATGAGTGGGGATGGTAGTAGTGATAGGCATCCAGTCCCCCATGAGTGGGGATGGTAGTAGTGATAGGCATCCAGGCCCCCATGAGTGGGGATGGTAGTAGTGATAGGCATCCTGCCCCCCATGAGTGGGGATGGTAGTAGTGTTAGGCATCCAGCCCCCCATGAGTGAGGATGGTAGTAGTGGCAGGCATCCAGCACCCCATGAGTGGGGATGATAGTAGTGGCAGGCATCCAGCCCCCCATGAGTGGGATGGTAGTAGTGATAGGCATCCAGCCCCCCATGAGTGAGGATGGTAGTAGTGATAGGCATCCAGGCCCCCATGAGTGGGGATGGTAGTAGTGATAGGCATCCTGCCCCCCATGAGTGGGGATGGTAGTGGTGGCAGGCATCCTGCCCCCCATGAGTGGGGATGGTAGTAGTGATGGGCATCCAGGCCCCCATGAGTAGGGGTAGTGGTGGTGGCAGGCATCCATCACACCAAGGGTGGGGATGGTAGTAGTGGCAGGCATCCAGCACCCCATGAGTGGGGATGGTAGTAGTGGCAGGCATCCAGCCCCCCATGAGTGGGGATGGTAGTAGTGATAGGCATCCAGCCCCCCATGAGTGAGGATGGTAGTAGTGATAGGCATCCAGGCCCCCATGAGTGGGGATGGTAGTGGTGATAGGCATCCAGCCCCCCATGAGTGGGGATGGTAGTAGTGATAGGCATCCAGCCCCCCATGAGTGAGGATGGTAGTAGTGATAGGCATCCAGGCCCCCATGAGTGGGGATGGTAGTAGTGATAGGCATCCAGCCCCCCATGAGTGGGGATGGTAGTACATCCCCAGGGGCAGGGTGAGTGAGCTTGGGGGCTGGATCAAAGGAATGGCAATTCACAATCTACAATGAAAACACATCAATCACCATACACTCAGACACTTACCAACCATCATTCATGCACCACTCACCCTGCACAGAGTGCAATCACAGCATTCTCCCTGCAGTCATACATTTGCTCCCACACCTCTTATTATTAACCTTATAGGCGAAACCTAATGCATTTACCAATGCTTGTTGCATTGAGCTACTAGACCCAGAACTCATTTCTCAAGGATTGTGGTCTGAAGAGTAATAAAGAAACTCTATAAAATTGTTAAAAGTGAAGATCGTCACATTATATGTTGTGCTTAGACAAAATTTATATCTGTACAGATACACGGTTAAGAAGCATTTAACCTCGTAAAATTCGTTGGTGTAATGTATCTATAAATCTTATAAACAGTGCTTGACCTAGATGCGTGCGTTTTAGTATTTCTGTCATCCTTGCAGTGTATGACATGAAAATTTAGCTGAACTGCAATTTATCTTGATCACATTTTATTGTGTTTTAAATAAATCCATGGAGAGGCGAGCATGTTCAAATCTATTTAAGAACTATAATTATAATTCAAAATTAGACTAAATGTCATGCATTAAAGCTTTGGCAAATGGACCAAAACCATTACCCATATTAGCACATTTGAGCGGTGGGTGCGGCACCAAAATGTAATTTTAATTTTACGGCGACTTAAATGTGATTTATTTGATGATTCATCACTGTATTGCACATGAAAAATTGTTATGGTACGGAAAACAAGCCGAGTGGTAGAAATTCATAGTGAAGGTAATGTAGAGCCTGTGAAATGTCCTCGGATCAATGGTAGAAGCATTTGAATTAAAACCCAGCAGCACAGACGGGCCTCAACCACCCATTGCTTTTTGACGCTGCCCCAGATTCACAAGGCTGAGGCAGCACCAAAAACGAACTGGTAGGACAATAATGTTCAGTCTAGTTAAGAAATGCGATCTGTAGCATATGACATACTGCCTACTGTGACAGTTCACCCTCACCCAGTATCCGGCCCCAGGGGCGTAACACAGGCCCCCGCATTCCCCGCGGTGCTGCAGGGGGCCCACTCAGCACAGTACTTAGGCCTGAGCGCTCCGTATTAAATCTGGAGCGGGGGCCCCTCCCTGTACATTAAAGGGGGGCCCCTTAAACTTTTGTTACGCCACTGTCCGGCCCTCTTTGTATATTAAGTGGGCATCGTGATTTTAGCCTCGTTTCGCAACAAGACAACTGCAAAAACGTAATCATATTTAGGTGCAAAACCTTTTTTCTAAATGTTTGCAATTTTTGAGCTTGTTTAACTGAGGCCCAGGCCAGGATATAAAGGGATTTTCCGAAGATTAAACAAATGTGTTCAGTCAGTATACCGCCATCATAATTACGGCCACTGTTTCTAGTCAATGATAACTTAAACGCTAGAGCGAGAACGTATTTCTTCCCTGAACACTCAAGCTAATATCATTCTCCCAAGAAACAAAGAGCACCAAGACACCTGAACAGAGCAACAGTGGTGGTGACCTTTGTTCTCCTGTCCATCTAACCGTCATAAAGCAACTATAGTACATTTTTATAATTATATGTGATTATACAACTTTTGAAAAGCTGGCTCAGTGTGTTTGATGCTTGGTCAAGTACCTAGTTTGAGCATATGGTTGCTGGTGGGGCCCAACAGCATTCATTTTTGGGTACTGGCACTTATCGTTCATCAACAAACTTTGAACCACAGCAAAAGAGAGTCAAATACAAAAGGATGAAGAGAAAGATGAAAAAATAGGGAAAAATGAAGAAAAGAAAAATAACCTGCAAGAGTGAGATAAAGAGGCAGGGAGTGTCAGGTAGGGGATTAAGGAGGATGAGGTGGAATCAAGACGCTGCAGCCTTGGCCTCAGCACCTCGACCTTCCGCTAGTGCCAGCTGCAGGCTTTTGAACAAAATCTTGGGCCCAAGCACTTATTATTTTACAAATTAAAGGCATAGCGCCACTTAGAGTCCACTTGTCTGAAATTCCAGCAAATTGTACTCACATTAACAACTAAGGTGAGATCAAATTTCAAGTTTTTACTTTAACACCTTTGATATCAGCCTTTCAGAGCTTTAAAACATCGTATATAATCACCAAAAAAGCTACTTGAGAAAAATAAAATGATTTAAATAAGCACAGTACAGGGGTTAGGCCAGGGCAAAGATGGCAAAGAGTATGTCATGAGTACATCATAATAGAGGGACATAAACATCCTGCCCCAGGTGTGGGGATAGAGAGGCCCACATATTGCATATGTTCTGGGGTTGCCCCACCTTGCGCGCATTCTGGGAGGAGGTACTGCACACACCCATACATACCACACACCCCTGGCCACTGCCTGTTAGGTTGGTTCCCACACACAGGTAAAACAAGAATGATAGGGAAATTCCAAGACCTTGCTCATGTGCTGGCCACACGAGAAATCACCAGGAACTGGAACTCGCCAGGAGGACCGAGGGTGGGAACATGGAAGAAGGAAATGGAAAAATGGGCAGGTACAGAAGGGAGACTCCTACTAAGGGAAGCAAGACGGGGCATTAGCACACTACACAAGGCAAGGGCATGGGAGCGACTAGTGGATGAACTGGCAGCAATAGGGCGGGAGGCGGAGAGGGCAGGCCCCAACACCTGACCAGGGAGAAGAGGAACCAGGCTTGATAGCATGAAGATTAGCCGAACATCTGACCCTAACCCCATTCGATGCAACTGCACAGTATCAAAGATGCTAGAAAAAGGACCCCACTGCGCGACCATATGATATTCAGACTTTTACCCAGAAGCGGCTGCAACTTAAAGGGGGAGGAGGAAGTGGGAGGGCAGTATTAAGTTGTTGTTGAAGAGAACCAGAAATGTATGGATAACGCCTTACATGTACTGTATTGCATGCATGAAGTTTGAGATGCAAATATATGAAAACTCAATAAAATCTGGTTTAAAAAAATAGAGGGACATAAACATCAAACCGTATGAGCGCTGTAAACTCCTGTAATGTGCACCTGGTTTGATCCTGTTGCTGGCAAATTTTCTGAAACTATCTTTCTGAAACATTTCTTGCAGAGCTGAAACCCAGCAAGAGAGACATCAAAGTACTTTAAAACTTGCCCGGTTTGTCATGCCCAAGGTAATGAGGACAGCTGAGGATTAAAGTAAGTTTTTTGTGTCCCTGAGACTCCAGAAAACAGGAGGCAAGCCAGCAAACCCTTAGATATCACTTGGAGTGAAGGCAGAATCCTTCCAACAGAGTAAGGGAGCAGCAGGCAGCAGGTGAAAAACAGAAAAGCAGTCCTTCCAGAAAAGCAGTCCAGTTGAGTCCTTTAAGCAGCATAGCAGTCCTTCTGACAAAGGTTCAGTTAAAAAGATATAGAAGTGTCTGATTTTAGGGGGTCGGAGACCCGTACTTATACCCAAAAGTACGGTTAATGTAGGGGGTAACTTCTAAAGATCTATCTGAAGTGCACAAGGATCCCTTTCAACCCAGTCCTCTCTGTCAGACTATCTGTGGGGGTAAATCAGTGCATTGTGTGTGGACAGGACACTACCTCTGTAAGTGAAAGTTTGAGCCCCTCCCATTTCTCCCTGCCTAGGAAGACCCATCAGAATGCAGATGATTACTCAGAATGCAGATGAGCCTCACCTTCCTGTACTTGTGGCTGTCTAGAGGGAACGCACAAAGTGTAGCTGTCACCCAAACCAGACGTATATTGGAGACAGGCTGTCCGGCACAAAGAGCAGTACGTACAGAGAAACGTCCACGTTCTAAAAGCGGCATTTCTAAAATAGCAATGTGAAATCCAACTTCACCAGTAAGGAAGATTTATCATTACAATTCCAAAAATATCAAACATGAAAAAGCTGCTCCTCTCTGAACAGGACTTACAGCTTAAAAGTGTATTAAGGAATTTCCAATGCTGGCCTATGAGAGGGGTAGGCCTCGCAGTAGTGAAAAACCAAATAAGCTGTTTGCCACTACCAGGACAAGCAAAATATACAGGTACATGTTCTACCTTTTAGTTACATGGCACCCTGCCCTTAGGGTACTTAGGGCATACCTTAGGGGGAACATATATGTAATAAAAGGGGAGTTTATGGCTTAGCAAGTAGTTTAAATGCCAAGTCGAATTGGCACTAAACTGCTCACACAGGCACTGCAGTGGCAGGCCTGAGACGGATTTGGAAGGCTACTTCTGTGGGTGGCACAATCAGTGCTGCAACCCACCAGCAGCATTTAACTTACAGGCCGTGGGTATATGGTAGACCACCGTACAAGGCACTTGCAAAGTATGTTACATAGGTCAATCAGATATATACCAATTACACCCATGTTTAGGGAAGAAACACATGTACTTTAGCACTGATTAGCAGTGGTAAAGTGCTCAGACCCTAAGGCCAACAAAAAGAGTTCAGCAAAAAAAGGAGGAGAAAGGCAAAATGTTTGGGGTAACCCTTCAGAGAGGGCCTTTTTCCAACAGCCAGCATCCAGAAAGTCATGCTGCATCGCCTCTAAAGAGTTGAGGAAGATCATTATTGTATGCCAAGTCTGGTTGCTTAGTAGACTAATCCGTCTACTGTAAGGTCCTGTGTTTGACCTCAAGGTCACAGGTTCAAACCCCAGTGGGTCCACTCAGTCTTTCATCCTTCTGAGGTCAATAAAATGAGTACCATTGGATAACAATAAACATCTGTTATTCAGCGCCAAGATGCCCACTGGTGAACGTGTGCTTTACAAATAAACATGTTATGTTATATACCTACTGATTAACTGACTGTGATTGGAGTAGCAGTGCTGAATTGAGACAGTGTTGCGTCCTGAAAATTACAGTTAGGGATGTGAGCATTGTCATAATCTCTTCTCACTATATTATGTAAAAATCCATACAGCCTTGTGATATTACGTGAACTTATGTTTCAAGGAAAAATAATTGTTTGCCATTATCTCAGATGAGGAAAACAAGTGCGCGACTGGGGTGAAAAGTCTCACAGGATACCATTGGAGACTGGTTTGAGCACAAAATGTTTCTTGGCAAGAAATTTAACTTTCGTATGGCTTTAAACTGGTATCGCACAAGAATTTTGTTCTACAGTTTTGCACTTGTTTAGAATAAACTACACAAAATCCTGCAATGTAAAATTTTGAAAAATTATGCAGATTTTGTTTACTGTGAAATTCAGTAATTTCACCAGCATAATTACAATTTTTCGCAGTCCTAGTAATAACACCTTCATTTCTTGATTCATGCTCCCGCTTTAATATGAGGCATGCTCAACATGATTTCTTTTCTGTTACCTCCTGTAGGATGTATGACGATTGGAGGAGGTATAACAGGATTTCCAACATATCAAAGGTTATTGTTGCATAATCTTTATGCAAGGAATGCTAAGATTGTTGTATCTCCATGCTTGCAACACCTGATTGGTGCATTTAATTTACTTGTAAGCAAATGGTATTACATGTGCCCAAGGCCTATAAATTAAATGCTGCTAGTCAGCTGCAGCAGTCATTGTGACACCCCCCTAAAGTAGCACTGAACAACACGTCTCAGGCCTGCCATTGCAGCCTTTGTGTGCAATTTTAAAACTGCATATGTCGACCTGGCAAAAAAAACGTTTGCCAGGCCTAAACCTTCCTTTTTAATACTTATAAGTCAATTATAACACCTAAGGTAGGCCCTATGGGCTAATCGGACAGGGTGCATGGCATTTAAAAAGTAGGCTGTGTGGTTACGTTGCATATGTTCTGGCAGTGAAAAATCTCCACATTTATTTTTCACTGTAGCAAAGCTGCCTCTCCCATAGAAAAGCAATGAGCTACATTATAAAACCTTATAAATCATATCTAGCATATCTTCAGTGTAGGAATACCTAGAAGCATGGTTCAAAGACTTAAATAAATAGTAATTCAAAATCCAATCTAATGGTCGTGTTATATTCCATATAGGTACCCTATATAGGCACAGATAACCTTGTAACCTTTCACCTATATTCTTCCCTACATTACACACATAACAGTTCTTGGGTACTGACCTTTTACCTAGATATGACACTGCATTCAGAACGCAGGTTTTTCCCTGGTTCGATTCTCATACATTATGCATGAGGCTTCTTGGAAGCACAGCAGGACTAACAGTAGGATTACCCTCTCCTGTATAATATATCTGTATAAAGTTCAGGCCCAACGTCATCCTTTAGGCCGACACAGTAACACAGCAATGTAGGACCCCTTTCGGAGACCTATGGGTATATATACAGCACATCTTGCTTAGAAAGATAGAGGAGACCGAGACTTCCCGGCTGACACACTGACCAGAGACGCTGAGGATCCTGCATGCAGATGCTCCGGCTCGCAGTGGTCTAACATCCCTCGTGGGGTGTCCAACTCGAGACCAGGACGGGGTCCCATATTCTCTCATTCTCAGGTAATGGGGTTGACTAGATCCTAGAGGGATTCTTGGCATAACACCTACACAGATGCTAGGTACATTTAGGTACATCTAGTTAGGAAGGCATTGTAGGAGTACGCACTTTTTATCATGTGTTTTATGTACTTGTATATATTCATGATTTCTGCAAGATGGTAGAACTATACCATCCCTTTACCTTCGTAGTACTGCTAATCATATATCTCTGCTACTGTCTAATGGTTGTTGCAGCTCATCTATGCTACACTAGAATAACAACTGTTCAAGAAATACTTATTGAAAACGCCCAGCCTGTTTATTCTGTGTATCTCTCTGAGGCAAACTAAGTAAGCACGAGTGACTGAGCGAAAGGTAGTATATTCAGGGTTGTCATGTTCTGAGGTTGCCAGAATCTATTCTCTCCTTGGTAAGAGGAGATTATAGTGGCACTGTGAGCTAGCTAATACAGATAGGCTAATGTATCCGGTGGGGGTGCACGGAATCAGTCTGCCACCAGTCCCACAGTTTATGTTATCCAAACGCGCAGATCCTGTATAGGTTATATAGGAACTACACGACATGGCGCCGTCAACGTTGGTTGGGTACTAATTTAACAGTAGATCTGAGTAGTTCAGTCGTGCTATTCTCAGAGACCCCTACTCACAAAATACCAGAGACGTCTGGAGTGGGTGGGCACAAACTCCACCACAGCTGAGTAGGCTAAAAAATCCTATTTATTGGCTGTTGGTTAATCAAGCTTGAAGGACACAGTGTTCCTAAAATTGTGCATAACACCTTATCTTGGTTCCCCTGAAAAACTATTTTTGTGTTCTAAAAACAATGACTAACCAAGAATTAGACCCACTGCAACAAGCACTGCCTCTCTCAGAAGAGGAGGAAGATGCAGACGCAATTCAAATTGCACCAAACTTTAGAAATACAGTCACCCTGAAACTGCTAGAGCATGGTCTATCATCTAGGGGTGGCATAGTAGTGTTCGTGATTGAGGCACACAAATCAAATAGAATAGAGGTATTTTATTCGTGGGTTACATTCCCAGCAGCAAATGCAAGAACGAAAACATTTCACTCCTACACAGAAGGAGATGCACCAGCGGAATATTGTCCGTTTGAGGACATTGAGGTTCCGCTCACATAACGGGAACACTTATACTGGTTTAAAGGCGCCCTACCCCACATAAGAAGAAGAGTGAGACTCGGCCCGCTCGGAAGAGAAGGGGCAACATGGACGATATTAGCAGCCTATACACCACATCCTGACATTGAAACAATGCCACCAGGAGACTTACTCACACAACACAAAGATTTAATTAAAATATACAGAAACTTGACGCAATTCATCATGAGGACACTTACAGTCAAACCAGCGATAGTTGCAACTAATGGAACTCAAATTCAGGGTACAGCAACTAAAATTACACCACAAACATTACACACGGTAATGGGTAAAATGCCCACAAAACGTGAACAAATGCAATTCTGGGTAGCTCAGAAAATAACACAGCTAGAGGCAGTATTCCCGAATACTACCCCGTATGAAAAACACAGAATGCTGACAATCTGCTTGCCCATGGGGATAACACCACAAGTAGAGGATTGTACCACTTGGGGTACAGTCTTTGCTGCCATTTATACCAGAACACATGGTATCCCCTCATTAGCAGTACTACCAGACGTATTGAGACAAATACAAAATGAGTATGGAGCAGAGCCTGCCCTAAACTTAGGGATGAAGTTACTAGGTAACTATGCCCAGGTATCAGCCATAATATTAGCTAATATTAAAGGGGAAGCAGCTTCAGTGGCTATCCGCCAATGCCTAAGGGAGTTCAGTCCTTTAGAACAACTACACGAACTACTAAAAATAATTGAAACTGCATATGCAGAATTAGGCAGAGACAGTTTGGGTGGGAAAGCTTTAAAACCACAACTGATGGGCAGACCTGAAAAGGACACTTCTAAGCAGATACCTACTTCAACAAAGAAGAAGTGGGACAATAAAAAACAACAAAACTTTAAATGAAACAGATCTCAATCCAGAGGTAGATCTCCTCCACAGGAGCCCTCCGAAAAGAGGTATAACCTGAGGAATAGGGATACGTGACAGGTATCAGGATACTGATGCACGTTCCTCTCGTTCCTTTCAGGGTTAATTGAAAAACTCCGAGAGGGAAGGACGGTCAGAAAGGCAAGAAGAGCGTACAAAGTCCAGAGACAAGCAGCACGCTCGAGATTACACTTCTAGAAAAGAAGAGAAACCAAAGCAAAAGCCACAGTTCAAAAAGAAGAAGGTTGCAGGTCTAAAGATCAGACATGCCCAGAATTCTGAGGACTCGACTACTGAACGGGGAATGGGCTCTGACGATGCTAGACAGTGCGGCAGAAGTAATAATAGCTCGCCAGAACCTGATGGAATTTCTTGTGACATCGGACTTGAATGATTATATCACCGTAGAAACACCCGATACTAGGGTAAGCGTCCCACATAAAGTATATGAAATAACGCTCCAAATGGAGGGGGAAAAATGTAGAACAATAAGAGGTCTCTTTTGGGAGAACCTGATGTTTGGCTATGATATTTTATTAGCTGAACAAGATTGGCCGCCAGCATTCGTCATGGATTGCCCTAAAGGAGAAATGGTAATTCTTCCGGCCTTCTCAGACCATATTCACAGGCACTTACAACACACTTATGCGCAGGAGTGGGCAATAGCCCAGGCTCCGGCATTATACAAAAACCATGTTGGATGGGATGAAGATTCAACCCACCTTATAATTCCTTTAAAAAATACTCCAATTGCACAGAGGCAGTATCCAATAAAGCAAGAAGCTAAAAAACAGGTCAGGGAGATCTTAGATCAACTTGAGTACCAAGGGGTGATCGAAAATTGCACCTCATCAATGAACAATCCTTTGTTTCCGGTCATAAGACCTGACAATACATATCGTTTAGTTTTAGATTATAGACATTTAAACACTTGCACTAAAACGTTTTGCAGTCCAAAATGCACATAGTACCGCATTAATGAATAACATTGTGCGGAAAAAATATAAAACAACACTTGATATCTCAAATGGATTTTTCTGCCAAAATATAGCGCCTGAAAGCAGGTATCTGACAGCCTTCTAAGCGCTAGGGACCCAACGGCAATTTTGTTGACTCCCCCAAGGGTATAAGAACAGCCCGGGGTTGTTTTTGGCCAGAGTAACTGAGTTACTTCAAAATTTGGATGAAGAGGCGATGTCCTATGTGGATGATATTTTTCTAATGGACGATGCCCTAGAGGAGCACTTGAACAGAGTAAATACCATAATTATGGGATTTGCATCTGAGGGCTACAAATTCAACTTTAAAACATCAAATATTTCCCATCTCAGTGTCCTGTTTTTAGGATATGAGCTTTCAAGTGGCCTGGCAGCCAATTTTTTTGAAAAATGTGCGCTGCTTCCACCTCCAAAATCATTGAAAAATTTACAGTCAACTCTAGGATTCCTAAATTTTGGTAGAACATACATTTTGGATTACGCAGAAAGAGTAAAACCTTCCTACGATTTAATAAAACCTGATTTTTCAGTAAAACAATGGACACAGGAACATACAGATACACTTCGTTCCTTACAAGCTGACATGATAGCTGCCAAACACTTACAGACACGCGTAAACGTACGCAACCTGGTGATCCTTATAGTTGCGGGTCAATCTGGGTACACCTATCTAACATATAATGAAGGTGAGACAGTACCAATTGCATACAAATCACATTTGTACATAAATACTGAGATGCCCTTTGCATCTACAGAAAAGATTCTGACAGCAGTACAGACTGCTGTAGTGAGAGAAAGAGCACTGACTCAGGGGAAACTAATAATAGTAGTGACTCCGGTTCCAGCCTTAGAGGCTGCGACAAAAGCTAGCGTTCCTAACACTAAAGCCTTACATCGAAGATGGATACAATGGACTAATTCTCTCACTGCAACAGATGTAGAATACAGGTACGACCCAAATTTAAAGACACAAGCATTTCTGCAATACGAACAAGAATATCCTCTACCAAACGAAATAATGCCTCTAGATCAGTATGAATATATAATTTACACTGACGGATCAGCTCAACCGGCCATAGGAAGTAAGCAACAATATAGCGCAGCATGCGCAATCGTTAAAGGTCGCATGCGGGATGGAAAGTTCCACCCAAGTTCCACCCACAAAAATGCAGTCTCTAGGAGACTGCACGGCACAGCTGGCAGAGTTAAAAGTCTTGATACTGGCACTGGCGAATACGGATCGAGAATTCCCCACACTAATTGTGTGTGATTCCTTTTACTGTGTGCAGTCATATAATGAATATTTGCAGCACTGGGTTCAAAATGGGTTCAAAGATGCAAAAGGTGGCACAATTAAGCATAAAATGCTATGAGAACAGGTAGTGGAGTTGAAAACGAACTACCAAGAGCTCACGTGATACATACACTGAGTCATCAGCGTGATGGCGTTCACGTTGAAGGGAATTCATTGGCTGATGAAGCCGCAAAGGGGGCTGTACGCACGGCTTCCGTAGCTGCAATCACTCGTTCTAAAACGAGAATAGACGGTGAGATTATGGTAGCTATCAATGCTTGTCGAAAAAACAGCGGAGCAGTACCAAAAAGGATTCCACTCAAGTACTCCTACAAGTTAGATGTCAATAACATTCCATTTGCTCAGATTCCTGGAGTGGGGGATAGAGTAATTCCAAACATGGATCGTAGGTTAGGTTTAATTCTAGCGGCACACGAAGGGATAGGTTCTGCCCATGCAGGAGTTACGGCGACTGTTTCTTTATTGAAACAACGCTATTGGTGGCCTGGGTTAATGAAGCAGACTAAAGACTATGTCTTGAAATGCGACATCTGCCAGCAGATGAAAGGCTCCACCGTAACACGTCCAGCGCAGACACCATTATTAATATGTGACAAACCACTAGCGTGTGTTTACTTGGACCACTGCGGCCCCTTACAAAGAGATGGGGCTTACAGGTATATCATGGTTGCAGTGGATTCCTGCTCAAGATTCCTATGGGTGTGGCCCCAACGCTCGGCTGACGCTCTAACTGTTATCAAAGATTTGCGAGTCTTTATAGGGACATACGCAATTGGCACATATCACTCTGACCAGGGCCCTGCGTTTAGCTCTCGGGCTTACAAGGAGGCCATGCGAGGATTGGGTGTAGCGTTGCGGTACTCATCTCCGTACCATCCTGAGGGAAATTCGGTTGTGGAGAGAAAAAACCGGGACTTAAAGCAATCTTTAACAGCTAGAGTATTAGGCATGGGTGAAAGTTGGGTAAAACATCTATATGGAGTCCAGCGAGCTTTGAACAACATGCCAAGAAGTTCTAGGGGGGGTCACTGTATATGAGGTCCTATTTGGGACAAGAATCTGGGATCCTAATCTTGATTGTGAAGGCGCAGTGGCGGATGAAAAGCCTTTTGACATCCATGAACGTTTGGCTGTTTTACAGGATCTAAATGAATCCAGGACACAACAAAGTAATGTCCACCTGAAGAAGACCGCCACTGGTGAAGTCAAATCAGTCACGGCAAGGCCTGTCTGGATCCCAAAAGTCGGGGATCTGGTCAGAGAGAAGATAGCGGACAAGAAATAATTTGGGCCATCATACAGAAAGCCTGTACCGGTACTAGCAATTGAAGGAACAAGAACTGTACTTCTACCGCCTCTTGCCGGAAAAAAGGAGAAAAGATTTGTCTCAATCGACCTAATCAAACCACACTATGTGGCCGATACTGAGTAGTAGGCCACTTGGACTCCAAAGTAGCAGACGCCCTCCTCTCGCTACAATCGAAGAAGTTCAAACGGAGAGACTCATTATGTTCGAAGAGTCCCCTGCACGGAATGAAGGACTATGCAACAATGCTTTGGAACTTGTTCCTCTTGAACCTGGGGTTCAATTTCAAAATCAAACTCAAAATTAAAGACAACTCGCTATTCGACGAAATACAGATGTCTACGTCAACATGCCTCGACAAGAACAAACTACGATTTCTGCAAATCCTGATGCAATACCAACAATTGATCGAACTGCTTCTTGCTACTTCATAAACTTTGATACGTTTTCTTTGGATCCAAGCGAAACGGAAACGACGCCAGCCAAAAAATCACGCAAACATCAAGTAAAAGACTTTCTGAACTTTCTTAAAAAGACTTACCTGGTGTCACCTTGGGTAGAACTATGGGTAATCACCGGGATACTTTTCTTTCTTTTCTGGGTAGGCTTGGTAATAGTTTTTAGTATGCTTGTTAATGGAAGGTACCTTCGACAGAGCTCTGCAGCCCAAAAGGTGAACTTACTTTTAAAACCACACCTATCATCTCATCGAGAACAAAGAGACTTGTCATCAGTGAACATTACAGCAGTTCCTATACCTGATGGTATAGTTTGGGACAAGGTTGATTTCGATATATTTGGTCCGACCGAAATTTTAAGAATTCCTCATTTATTTAAAATATCATTGAGCAATATCATTACCTCAAGTACATTCTCCGATGATTGGGATTTCGAAACTGTTAATAACATGTTATCTGATTTGGAAAAATCTGCTGCATTTTCTAATAGTGAAACATTGGAAAGCACATCAGATTTCGAAACTATGTATTGTTATCAACACTATGGTCATCACTTTTTGCATAAATCTGCTAATCCTAGAAATGTGTTCACATACCACCAGTGGGAACATTGTCCAACATCGCCAAAAGGCAGTTCAAAAACATTTACACAAAAGTTTCCATATTTTTCGGGGTTTAATATGTCTGGCGCAGCCTCATATTACTATAGGGTTGCACCAGCATCAGCACAGAAAAATATGTTAACAAACACCAAACAGATTTACTCTGCTTCCATTTATTTTCCAGTTGTCTGAACAAGGTTTCGACTTATGGAAAGACACCATAGACTTAAAATCAGTCTGGGGTACTAGAGAATGGCAAGTTCAGGGAATAGAAGCTCTGTTTAGAGCATGCCTCATCCCTCAACAAATCATGTTTTTGAACGAGACAGTTCAACAGACGTCTTGCCTTGGACTAGCCAAGAACAAAGACTTGAACACACCTCGGTTGCCAACTCCATCACACACCGAGGGTAACGAAACATCACAGAAAGAGATTACAGTAGATAACATCATACAATACAACAGATCAGACACCGATTGAAAAAAATGGTGGATATGGCCCACAGACACTAATAGTTGTCAGGCGAGATTCATGGGTTAAGCCGAAGGGTTTAGTATCCATAGGCCAGATCCACGTTATGTACAGAGACAACATCCAGGGGTAGTAACATCCTACAGTGTTGGGAAGTTGTGCCTTGATTGGCTTAAAACCTCAACACTCACAAAGGTGAAACAACACTTATCCTTACTATCACAGGATGTGGATCTCAGGGATTTTTTATTGGGTCCCAGGCAACCATGTCAGAAACATTTCTATTATGCTGTCTACAATGAAATATGGAAAATATCACAACAAGAGGCCGCAGAGAGGTTATGTGAAATAGATCGTATAAATCTAGAAAAATCTCTAGCAGTGATAGACAATGGGTTAACTACATTGACCTCCAGGATATATTCCTTAGGCAACATTGTATCTTCTGCGATGGACATACTAGAACAAGATTTGGCCATATTACAACACGGGCAATCTCAATTGCATTCTATTATGTTATTAAGCTGGACGCTGCAATCTTTGGTTGCAAGCTACGTGCCTTGGCATTATATCAACAGTATGTCTCTGCTTTCTGAACACAATCTCACAGATAAACAGATAGAAATGGCACAAAGGGGAGCAAAATATACAATGCTGCGTATCAAAAAACTGGATAGATTAGTATTTACAGTGGGCGAATCACCGTCCACAGAATGGCTAATCCATGGCCACATAGCTCTACCGCACGCCATCGGATTAACAGACGGGACTATGCTGCAGGCGGATGCTGAAAAGAAACGCACGCCCGCGTGCTGACTGCGCCGGCACCAGCTCACATCCTCGGCAACGCTCAGTACGGGCAGAGAAAGGGGTCTCTACACACCGAAGCGACCTCGAGTTTCTGGGCGCGTCACACAGATCCCCTCATCTCAACCAAAGAGACCTATATATCGGGTGGCATAATTTTGCGCCTACTCTTTGGATAGCAGTATTCTCACACCCCCAATATCGGTTTATAGACAGATTCAGCATATAAAGCAATCAGATATCTTTTCCAAGATTACATGCTCAACTCCCAGTTATAAGGACTGTTAGAACTGGGGGCCTCTAGTTGGCAATGGTTTGCACCTTTGTCCAAATAGGGACCCTTGCTTCTAGTCAGGGTAAGGGGGATACACTACTAAAATAACCCCTGCTCACCCCCTTGGTAGCTTGGCACGAGCAGGCAGGCTTATCTCAGAGGCAGTGTATAAAGCATTTGTGAACACATACAGTAACCCAGTGACAACACTACAGATGGACACCACACAGGTTGTAGTATAAAAATAAGTATTTTTATATAGACTTATCACAAGACCCAAAACGCCAAAAATCCACAATACAATACGAAAAATATGACTGTCAAATGGTAGAAAATAGCTCAGTTCAATAAAGATGATAAATGCAACACTTTACTCTCAATGTACCTTTGGATGCGTAACGCAAACCAAACAAAAGGGGTTGCACGGCAGGTGATGCTTCGATTCCTTACACGCAGAAAGGAGGATGCGTTGGTTTCTTACTGTGGCCCGGTTCCGATGCGATGATGATCCGGTGCGATGCAAGAAAATGGCGTCTTGATTACGGTGCGACAATGTAGACGGGATGCGTGCACGCCTGACAGCCATGCAGCGACTCGGCGATTTTCTGAGCCATGACAGGCGCTGCGACACGCTTCTCCGGTGATGCGCCGGCGTCCTCTGTGGCGGCGGTACGCTTCTCCGGTGATGCGAGGCGCTTCGGTGATGCGATGGCGACAGCGGCGGCACGCTTACTCTGCGATGCGACGACAACTGCTGCAGCGGCACCCTTCTCCGGTGATGCGGGGCGCTTCGGTGATGTGGCAGCGGCGGCACGCTTACTCCGCGATGCGACGACAACTGCTGCGGCGGCGACACGCTTCCTCTTCGTTGCGTCGCGCTTCCAGCTCCCAGCGACATGCAGTCTCTCGGAAGGCCCAACAGCAGTAGGCACTTCAATTCCCAGCAAGGGAATTCAGGAGGGGAGCTGGGGGTGAAGTCTTGTATCCCTGAGACTTCAGGCAGGAGGAAAGCTCGATGTTCAAGCCCTTGGAGATCTTCTTCAAGATGATGAAAGCACACTCAGTCCTTTTCTCCTTTCTTTGGCAATAAAGTAACCACTGCAGGCCGACCCCAACAACACGCAGCCTAGGGGTAGTCTCCTCCTTCAGCTTCCTGGTTCTTCTCCTCAGCAAAGGTTCGTCTTGATTCCCAGAAGTGATCTAAAGTCTTGGGGTCTGGGCCCCAATATTTATACTAGCAAATCCTTTGTCCTCTGAAGGCAGAGGGTCCTGTACCTAGTCCAAACCAGTTCTGGGTGCATTCTGCCAGTGCACCACTTCTTCCTTTGTCAGTGTGGGCCAGGGTCATCAGACACACCACAGGAGGTCGAGCCAGCATTGTGGAAGGCAGGCACAGCCCTATTCAGGCCCAGGTGCTACTCCTCCCACCACTCCTCATGCAGATAGGTCTATTCAGCCTAGTGCTGACTCACCCTGTCTCCTGGAGTCCCCCAGCCCCTGTCACTCACAAACCCAGACATACAATTCACAAGCTAGCAGAGGCAGGCTGGATGGTTAGGCAAGAAAATACCTACTTTCTAAAAGTGGTATTTTCAAACACAGAATGTTAAAACCAACTTCACTAAAAGATGTATTTTATCATTCTGAGTTCAGGCATACTAAATTCGTTTTTCTACCATGTTCCCTGGGTCAGTTAGGATTATAAGATGTTATAATCAAATTGCCCATTCTGGCCTATGGGGACAGGTAGCCTTGCAATAGTGAAAAACGAAATTGGCTGTAATTCACTATCAGGACATGCCACACACATCAGGGCATGTCCTACCTCTTACATACAATGCACCCTGCCCGCAGGCCTACTTTAGGGGTGACTAACATGCAGAAAAGGGAAGGTTTGGGGACTGGTAAGTGGGTGCACTTACCAAGTCGACATGACAGTACCAGACTGCACACAGGCTCTGCAATGGCAAGCCTGAGACACGCTTTCCAAGCTGCTCCGGTGGGTGGCACAACCAGTGCTGCAAGCCCACCAGCAGCATTTGATTTACAGGCCCTGGGCACATGCGGTGCACTGTACTAGGGTCTGACAGTAAATCAAATAAGCCAATCATGGAGTCACTAATCCATACATCAATTTATAACAGAGAGCATATGCACTTTAGCACTGATCAGCAGTGGTAAAGTGCCCAGAGTCATAAAACCAACAAAAACAGGTCAGAAAAAGTACAGGAGGAAGGCAAAAGTTCAGGGATGACCCTGCAAAAAGGGCCAAATCAACCCCTTCCAGCCAAAACGCAGGGTAGACCAATCACTACCTTGATGGGCTTCCTGCTTTGGGCGATAGAACCTGGACCCTGGCCCGCAACAGCAGGGGCATATTCCAGTTCTACGCCAATCTGAACCTATTTGGATTCCTCTGTCCATACTCTCAGGGCCCACTAAGCTAACCCATGGGAAACACTTCTCCTCACCTGTGGACACCATCTGTGCAGCACCTAACCTTAGCTTGCTCACAGGTGTGTCCCAACAGACAGACAGTACCCACATGGCCAACACAGAGGTGTGGCTCCAGTCCACCCCCGGGTGTGACTTCTGTCCCCCTCCCAGGGGCAACTCTGTCCACCAGGACAGCAAGCCACAGTGGCCACTGACAGCTGTAAGTGATGAGAGCCAGGCCCCAGGCCTTTCATTGTTCTCCAACCTCTGCGGCATCAGAGAGCGGGGCGGTAGCCCCAGGTGCCTGGCACCCTTTGTGCACACTCCCTCCTGTCAGGTCAGGTATGACATCCTGACACTTACCCACCAACCCCGGGCCTGTACCCGGTGGCCGGGCAGGAGACTGGGGTGGGCTTTCCCACACCCGGTTCTCCTCCTCCTTGGGGTTCTGTACCCTCCCACCTGCAGCGGTACCCCCTTCCAGAATTGTCAGGGCACCTGTGGCAGGTGTCCCCCACAATTCGCCCACCAGTTCAGGGGCGCTACCCTGCAACTGATCTACCAACCTGCGATCTAAACCTTCAGGTTGCACCAGGGTAAGAGGCGAGGACTCCCTCCCTCTGCACCCCCTTCCAGAGTTCTGCACCCTCCCAACTGAAGTGGTACCCCTAGAAGCTCCATTGGTCAGGACACTGCTTACAGTTGTCCCTCCCGCCAGCTCAGGGACAGCCTGAACCTGGCTCCCCAACCCAGGGGCTAAACCCTGCAGCTGAGCATCTGCCTGGTACACCAGGACTTCCTGGGGCGCACACATGCCCCCCGAGGGTGACACACAACTCAAATGTCGTGTGAAAGTCTGCCCGGCGCAGATCTCCCGACCCCTGTCCATCTGACAGTGCGTGAAGATCCCCCAGGACAGAAGTGGTGTCACCATGGTCACTCATTGGAGACTCAGGCCTTCTGGCTGGCCCCTGACCCACTGGTTCTTCCACTGGGGACTCTTTCCCCCTCTCACCCCTCAATCTGGACTTTTGCACCCTCCCAACTGGAGCGGCACCACCAGACACCAGAACCACTGGAGCTCTATTTACAGATGCTCCAGGTTCTCTAGACCCTGGGAGATCCCCTCAAATGGCCTACCAGTACAGTCTAGGCCCCCAACCTGGTGCTCCCTTAAGGAACCCTCCAGGCCCTGAGACTGGGTTTCGGGCACCTTGGGACACGCAGTCCCACACTCACCCCTTCTCCGCAGAGACAGGACGTGAGCCCCTACACCCCTCTCACTACACTGGGACCTAGCTGGGCTACTCTGAACCTCTTCCACCATGCAGGTCTGGAAGATACCTGAGCCACTCCTTTTAGGATCACTCCCAAATGCCTCTTCAGACCCTCTGGAATCCACCAAAAGGTCTGCCTCCATCGTGAGCTCCCTGGGGTCAGAGAACTCACACTCCACCAGGTGTTGGCATAGCTCTGGAAAATAAGGACTTACAATATGCTCTCCCTCAATTGGCTCACACAGTCCCACCAAACTATCCTTCACCTCACCATCCAGTGCCTTGCACACGTATCCCACACCACTCTCTTGAGACTGGCAAGACAGTATCTGACTGTCTCTGTCACTCAACCCACACTCTTCTGGGCGGTCTCCACATTCACACACCAGGACTTCAACCATGTGGGAACCCCCCTGCCCGCTCCTCTCATCTAGAATCAGTGGAGTGTCCCTCCCACCACTAGGACCATGAACCCCTGGGCCAGTTCCCCAATCTATCTCAGGGACACTGTGCACCACCGGAGCTACCTCATATCCTTGAACCTCCTGGTGTAAATCAACCCCCTCCAAGTCAGGCGCTACGTCTCTGGGTGTGTGTACTGCTCCCCCAGCACTAGATAACTCAATTTTGCTGCCACCATGTGAGCTGGACTCTACCTCCAACCAAGCCAAGCTCACTTCCTGAGCTACACAAATTTCTTCTTCTTGGGTTAAGGCCCTCTTGGCCTCAGCCCTCTTGAGCTCCTCATCAAGCTGTCTTAGCCTCTGCTCACAAGCCAGAAGCCAGCCATCTTTTTCTGTTTCTTCCTCACTTTCAGAGAATTGCTCCTCCTCGGACTCAACTGGTAGTGTTGCCTTCCAGCGGGTAACTCATAATGAAATAGGGATGCCTCTAGATCCTCCCTGGACCTTCTCCTCACAGGCAGCCCCCTTTCCTTGCAAAACACACGTAGCTCCTTCATTGTGTAGATGAACATGTGCCAGAAGTTAAGTTCCATTTTACAACAACTAACCAGAGTCCTAGTATCAAAAATACTTCCAGGAGGACACCAGAAAACAGAAAAAACAGTATGTGGTTGCGTTTGGTCTGCACTCACTAGTAGTGTACACCAATTACTGTATATGAGTCACAAATGCAAGTCCAGAATCCTCTCCGCTGCCCACCAATGTTAGAACTGGGGGTCTCTAGTTGGCAGAGGTAGGTACCTTTGTCCAAATAGGGACCCTTGCTTCTAGTCAGGGTAAGGGGGATACACTACTAAAATAACCCCTGCTCACCCCCTTGGTAGCTTGGCACGAGCAGGCAGGCTTATCTCAGAGGCAGTGTGTAAAGCATTTGTGAACACATACAGTAACCCAGTGACAACACTACAGATGGACACCACACAGGTTGTAGTATAAAAATAAGTATTTTTATATAGACTTAACACAAGACCCAAAACGACAAAAATCCACAATACAATACGAAAAATATGACTGTCAAATGGTAGAAAATAGCTCAGTTCAATAAAGATGATAAATGCGACACTTTCAATGTACCTTTGGATGCGTAACGCAAAACAAACAAAAGGGGTCACAGGGAAGGTGATTCTTTGATTCCTTACACGCAGAAAGGAGGATGCGTCGGTTTCTTACTGCGGCCCGGTTCCGATGTGATGATGATCCGGTGCGATGTGAGAAAATGGCGTCTTGCTTACGGTGCGACAACGTAGACGGGATGCGTGCACGCCCGATGGCCGTGCGGCGACTCGGCGATCTTCTGAGCCGCACCAGGCCCTGCGTCACGCTTCTCCGGTGATGCGCCGGCGTCCTCTGTGGCGGCGGTACGCTTCTCCGGTGATGCGAGGCGCTTCGGTGATGCGATGGTGACAGAGGCAGCGGCGGCACGCTTACTCTGTGATGCGATGACAACTGCTGCGGCGGCACGCTTCTCCGGTGATGCGGGGTGGTTCGGTGATGCGGTAGCGGCGGCACGCTTACTCCGCGATGCAACGACAACTGCTGTGGCGGCGACATGCTTCCTCTTCGTTGTGTCGCGCTTCCAGCTCCCAGCGACACGCAGAATCTCAGAAGGCCCAACAGCAGTAGGCACTTCAATTCCCAGCAAGGGAATTCAGGAGGGGAGCTGGGGGTGAAGTCTTGTATCCCTGAGACTTCAGGCAGGAGGCAAGCTCAATGTTCAAGCCCTTAGAGATCTTGTTCAAGATGATGAAAGCACACTCAGTCCTTTTCTCCTTTCTTTGGCAATAAACTAACCACTGCAGGCCAACCCCAACAACACGCAGCATAGGGGTAGTCTCCTCCTTCAGCTTCCTGGTTCTTCTCCTCAGCAAAGGTTCGTCTTGATTCCCAGAAGTGATCTAACGTCTTGGGGTCTGGGCCTCAATATTTATACTAGCAAATCCTCTGTCCTCTGAAGGCAGAGGGTCCTGTAACTAGTCCAAACCAGTTCTGGGTGCATTCTGCCAGTGCACCACTTCTTCCTTTGTCAGTGTGGGCCAGGGTCATCAGACACACCACAGGAGGTGGAGCCAGCATTGTGGAAGGCAGGTACTGCCCTATTCAGGCCCAGGTGCTACTCCTCCCACCACTCCTCATGCAGATAGGTCTATTCAGCCTAGTGCTGACTCACCCTGTCTCCTGGAGTCCCCCAGCCCCTGTCACTCACAAACCCAGACATACAATACACAAGCTAGCAGAGGCAGGCTGGATGGTTAGGCAAAAAATATCTACTTTCTAAAAGTGGTATTTTCAAACACAGAATGTTAAAACCAACTTCACTAAAAGATGTATTTTATCATTCTGAGTTCAGGCATACTAAATTCGTTTTTCTACCATGTTCCCTGGGTCAGTTAGGATTATAAGATGTTATAATCAAACTGCCCATTCTGGCCTATGGGGACAGGTAGCCTTGCAATAGTGAAAAACGAAATTGGCTGTAATTCACTATCAGGACATGCCACACACATCAGGGCATGTCCTACCTCTTACATACAATGCACCCTGCCCGCAGGCCTACTTTAGGGGTGACTAACATGCAGAAAAGGGAAGGTTTGGGGACTGGTAAGTGGGTGCACTTACCAAGTCGACATGACAGTACCAGACTGCACACAGGCTCTGCAATGGCAAGCCTGAGACACGCTTTCCAAGCTGCTCCGGTGGGTGGCACAACCAGTGCTGCAAGCCCACCAGCAGCATTTGATTTACAGGCCCTGGGCACATGCGGTGCACTGTACTAGGGTCTGACAGTAAATCAAATAAGCCAATCATGGAGTCACTAATCCATACATCAATTTATAACAGAGAGCATATGCACTTTAGCACTGATCAGCAGTGGTAAAGTGCCCAGAGTCATAAAACCAACAAAAACAGGTCAGAAAAAGTACAGGAGGAAGGCAAAAAGTTCAGGGATGACCCTGCAAAAAGGGCCAAATCAACCCCCTTCCAGCCAAAACGCAGGGTAGACCAATCACTACCTTGATGGGCTTCCCTGCTTTGGGCGATAGAACCTGGACCCTGGCCCGCAACAGCAGGGGCATATTCCAGTTCTACGCCAATCTGAACCTATTTGGATTCCTCTGTCCATACTCTCAGGGCCCACTAAGCTAACCCATGGGAAACACTTCTCCTCACCTGTGGACACCATCTGTGCAGCACCTAACCTTAGCTTGCTCACAGGTGTGTCCCAACAGACAGACAGTACCCACATGGCCAACACAGAGGTGTGGCCCAGTCCACCCCCGGGGTGTGACTTCTGTCCCCCTCCCAGGGGCAACTCTGTCCACCAGGACAGCAAGCCACAGTGGCCACTGACAGCTGTAAGTGATGAGAGCCAGGCCCCAGGCCTTTCATTGTTCTCCAACCTCTGCGGCATCAGAGAGCGGGGGCGGTAGCCCCAGGTGCCTGGCACCCTTTGTGCACACTCCCTCCTGTCAGGTCAGGTATGACATCCTGACACTTACCCACCAACCCCGGGCCTGTACCCGGTGGCCGGGCAGGAGACTGGGGTGGGCTTTCCCACACCCGGTCCTCCTCCTCCTTGGGGTTCTGTACCCTCCCACCTGCAGCGGTACCCCCTTCCAGAATTGTCAGGGCACCTGTGGCAGGTGTCCCCCACAATTCGCCCACCAGTTCAGGGGCGCTACCCTGCAACTGATCTACCAACCTGCGATCTAAACCTTCAGGTTGCACCAGGGTAAGAGGCGAGGACTCCCTCCCTCTGCACCCCCTTCCAGAGTTCTGCACCCTCCCAACTGAAGTGGTACCCCTAGAAGCTCCATTGGTCAGGACACTGCTTACAGTTGTCCCTCCCGCCAGCTCAGGGACAGCCTGAACCTGGCTCCCCAACCCAGGGGCTAAACCCTGCAGCTGAGCATCTGCCTGGTACACCAGGACTTCCTGGGGCGCACACATGCCCCCCGAGGGTGACACACAACTCAAATGTCATGTGAAAGTCTGCCCGGCGCAGATCTCCCGACCCCTGTCCATCTGACAGTGCGTGAAGATCCCCCAGGACAGAAGTGGTGTCACCATGGTCACTCATTGGAGACTCAGGCCTTCTGGCTGGCCCCTGACCCACTGGTTCTTCCACTGGGGACTCTTTCCCCCTCTCACCCCTCAATCTGGACTTTTGCACCCTCCCAACTGGAGCGGCACCACCAGACACCAGAACCACTGGAGCTCTATTTACAGATGCTCCAGGTTCTCTAGACCCTGGGAGATCCCCCTCAAATGGCCTACCAGTACAGTCTAGGCCCCCAACCTGGTGCTCCCTTAAGGAACCCTCCAGGCCCTGAGACTGGGTTTCGGGGACCTTGGGACACGCAGTCCCACACTCACCCCTTCTCCGCAGAGACAGGACGTGAGCCCCTACACCCCTGTCACTACACTGGGACCTAGCTGGGCTACTCTGAACCTCTTCCACCATGCAGGTCTGGAAGATACCTGAGCCACTCCTTTTAGGATCACTCCCAAATGCCTCTTCAGACCCTCTGGAATCCACCAAAAGGTCTGCCTCCATCGTGAGCTCCCTGGGGTCAGAGAACTCACACTCCACCAGGTGTTGGCATAGCTCTGGAAAATAAGGACTTACAATATGCTCTCCCTCAATTGGCTCACACAGTCCCACCAAACTATCCTTCACATCACCATCCAGTGCCTTGCACACGTATCCCACACCACTCTCTTGAGACTGGCAAGACAGTATCTGACTGTCTCTGTCACTCAACCCACACTCTTCTGGGCGGTCTCCACATTCACACACCAGGACTTCAACCATGTGGGAACCCCCCTGCCCGCTCCTCTCATCTAGAATCAGTGGAGTGTCCCTCCCACCACTAGGACCATGAACCCCTGGGCCAGTTCCCCAATCTATCTCAGGGACACTGTGCACCACCGGAGCTACCTCATATCCTTGAACCTCCTGGTGTAAATCAACCCCCTCCAAGTCAGGCGCTACGTCTCTGGGTGTGTGTACTGCTCCCCAGCACTAGATAACTCAATTTTGCTGCCACCATGTGAGCTGGACTCTACCTCCAACCAAGCCAAGCTCACTTCCTGAGCTACACAAATTTCTTCTTCTTGGGTTAAGGCCCTCTTGGCCTCAGCCCTCTTGAGCTCCTCATCAAGCTGTCTTAGCCTCTGCTCACAAGCCAGAAGCCAGCCATCTTTTTCTGTTTCTTCCTCACTTTCAGAGAATTGCTCCTCCTCGGACTCAACTGGTAGTGTTGCCTTCCAGCGGGGTAACTCATAATGAAATAGGGATGCCTCTAGATCCTCCCTGGACCTTCTCCTCACAGGCAGCCCCCTTTCCTTGCAAAACACACGTAGCTCCTTCATTGTGTAGATGAACATGTGCCAGAAGTTAAGTTCCATTTTACAACAACTAACCAGAGTCCTAGTATCAAAAATACTTCCAGGAGGACACCAGAAAACAGAAAAAACAGTATGTGGTTGCGTTTGGTCTGCACTCACTAGTAGTGTACACCAATTACTGTATATGAGTCACAAATGCAAGTCCAGAATCCTCTCCGCTGCCCACCAATGTTAGAACTGGGGGTCTCTAGTTGGCAGAGGTAGGTACCTTTGTCCAAATAGGGACCCTTGCTTCTAGTCAGGGTAAGGGGGATACACTACTAAAATAACCCCTGCTCACCCCCTTGGTAGCTTGGCACGAGCAGGCAGGCTTATCTCAGAGGCAGTGTGTAAAGCATTTGTGAACACATACAGTAACCCAGTGACAACACTACAGATGGACACCACACAGGTTGTAGTATAAAAATAAGTATTTTTATATAGACTTAACACAAGACCCAAAACGACAAAAATCCACAATACAATACGAAAAATATGACTGTCAAATGGTAGAAAATAGCTCAGTTCAATAAAGATGATAAATGCGACACTTTCAATGTACCTTTGGATGCGTAACGCAAAACAAACAAAAGGGGTCACAGGGAAGGTGATTCTTTGATTCCTTACACGCAGAAAGGAGGATGCGTCGGTTTCTTACTGCGGCCCGGTTCCGATGTGATGATGATCCGGTGCGATGTGAGAAAATGGCGTCTTGCTTACGGTGCGACAACGTAGACGGGATGCGTGCACGCCCGATGGCCGTGCGGCGACTCGGCGATCTTCTGAGCCGCACCAGGCCCTGCGTCACGCTTCTCCGGTGATGCGCCGGCGTCCTCTGTGGCGGCGGTACGCTTCTCCGGTGATGCGAGGCGCTTCGGTGATGCGATGGTGACAGAGGCAGCGGCGGCACGCTTACTCTGTGATGCGATGACAACTGCTGCGGCGGCACGCTTCTCCGGTGATGCGGGGTGGTTCGGTGATGCGGTAGCGGCGGCACGCTTACTCCGCGATGCAACGACAACTGCTGTGGCGGCGACATGCTTCCTCTTCGTTGTGTCGCGCTTCCAGCTCCCAGCGACACGCAGTCTCTCAGAAGGCCCTACAGCAGTAGGCACTTCAATTCCCAGCAAGGGAATTCAGGAGGGGAGCTGGGGGTGAAGTCTTGTATCCCTGAGACTTCAGGCAGGAGGCAAGCTCAATGTTCAAGCCCTTAGAGATCTTGTTCAAGATGATGAAAGCACACTCAGTCCTTTTCTCCTTTCTTTGGCAATAAACTAACCACTGCAGGCCAACCCCAACAACACGCAGCATAGGGGTAGTCTCCTCCTTCAGCTTCCTGGTTCTTCTCCTCAGCAAAGGTTCGTCTTGATTCCCAGAAGTGATCTAACGTCTTGGGGTCTGGGCCTCAATATTTATACTAGCAAATCCTCTGTCCTCTGAAGGCAGAGGGTCCTGTAACTAGTCCAAACCAGTTCTGGGTGCATTCTGCCAGTGCACCACTTCTTCCTTTGTCAGTGTGGGCCAGGGTCATCAGACACACCACAGGAGGTGGAGCCAGCATTGTGGAAGGCAGGTACTGCCCTATTCAGGCCCAGGTGCTACTCCTCCCACCACTCCTCATGCAGATAGGTCTATTCAGCCTAGTGCTGACTCACCCTGTCTCCTGGAGTCCCCCAGCCCCTGTCACTCACAAACCCAGACATACAATACACAAGCTAGCAGAGGCAGGCTGGATGGTTAGGCAAAAAAATATCTACTTTCTAAAAGTGGTATTTTCAAACACAGAATGTTAAAACCAACTTCACTAAAAGATGTATTTTATCATTCTGAGTTCAGGCATACTAAATTCGTTTTTCTACCATGTTCCCTGGGTCAGTTAGGATTATAAGATGTTATAATCAAACTGCCCATTCTGGCCTATGGGGACAGGTAGCCTTGCAATAGTGAAAAACGAAATTGGCTGTAATTCACTATCAGGACATGCCACACACATCAGGGCATGTCCTACCTCTTACATACAATGCACCCTGCCCGCGGGCCTACTTTAGGGGTGACTAACATGCAGAAAAGGGAAGGTTTGGGGACTGGTAAGTGGGTGCACTTACCAAGTCGACATGGCAGTACCAGACTGCACACAGGCTCTGCAATGGCAGGCCTGAGACACGCTTTCCAAGTTGCTCCGGTGGGTGGCACAACCAGTGCTGCAAGCCCACCAGCAGTCACTAATCCATACATCAATTTATAACAGAGAGCACACTGGCGTAGCAAGGGGGGGGCGGAGGGGGCGGCACGAGAATTCGGGGCGGCAGGTAAATTTATCTCCAGCACCCCCCCCCCCGGCTCTTAGGCGCTCGGCGGCAAAAGGCAGGGACCGACACGGGCGGCAGAGTGCCTAGCTACGCCACTGAGAGAGCATATGCACTTTAGCACTGATCAGCAGTGGTAAAGTGCCCAGAGTCATAAAACCAACAAAAACAGGTCAGAAAAAGTACAGGAGGAAGGCAAAAAGTTCAGGGATGACCCTGCAAAAAGGGCCAAGTCCAACAAGGACTCATACCAAACATGGCTTCCTGACGAAGGCTCAATGCCGAAACGCGCATAAAACACGACTTATTCTAGCCATGACCATTATGAATGTTCTTTTTGACTGAAATAGATGCCATACCCTATTTGGTGATACTAAATCCTTAATGAACTTTAAATTACCCCATATGGAAAAAAATCCTAACCAATCCTAGCATTGACTAGAGGCCATTTACAATGAAAATAATGGAAAAACCTTGTTGTGCCTAAAGTATAACAAATGCTTAAAATGTTTGTATACATCTGTATTCCATTTATGCTAAGGTAGACAGTGGATGAATGTGGGAGTATGCCTGAAAAGGATGTTGTAAGAATCATTACAGAAATATACCAATTTAGTAGTGTGTATTGAATTAAATAAGAATTTTTGTCTATGTATATAATATATTGGTGTTGATTTTGTAACAAAAAAATGCTAAAGAAAAAAGCATCTAATATTGTTGAATAAATAAAAATATTTTTGATAATGATTAGCATCTGGTCAATGATATATTGATATTTGAAATTTTCAAGGTCCACTTTGTATGCAATTTCCTAAAGATTTTTACACACATGTTTTTCACATAACTCTACCGGTCACTACTTTTCAGTTTCAGTATTGCCTTGAACAAAAGCAAGTAGGCAGATATGACGAAATGGGTAAGGAATACATTAAGGAATCATTGGTATTACCATACAGATTTCAAAGCCGGAGTGGGGATCGAGAAGTGTTTCTGAGTGGTACAAACTGTGAGAACGCTTTAAGTGGATCACTCATATGCCAGGATATAATGCTGCACGGGGCTTGTAATGGTTCTGTGGCGAACCTGTCCTGCCATTTGAGGGGTGCCCCAGCTGCTGTGATTACGCCAGCATTCAGGCTACTTTCGAATGGGAGTTACTTGATGCTGAACAGTCAAGGCTGCTGCTGCATGCTCCCGGGCATCGCATATCTGGTAACCTCGAGCCGGTAACCGTGAGCTCCAGGGTTACTTGTTGTATGCAAGTATTGTTTCCACCGACATATACAGTCAGGGAGGCGCCGTTATGGCCTTCACTGAATGTTTCTTTAATACGGTTTGATACTCTAAGCAGAATGAAAGCCATAACCTCCGCTCGAGAGACTTTTGATCTCCAAATCGCAAGGTCTTCGGCAGAGATACAGGCGCTAATTCATACAAACTGCCCTTTCCATTTCGCAGAAATGGTCAATCGTATCTTTAACATGTCTGATACGACAGGCATAGTCCACCTATTTAAGATCATAGGTTCTGGACTTCTGAGCACCTTTCAGACGGTACTTGGAGTTATCCCAAACTTCATACACTCCGTATTTGGAAGCATCTTTGTAGGACTTCCGCTCATCCTGTTCCTAGCAGCAGGTATCCTGATTGTTTTATATTTGCTACGCAATGGACGTCCCAGTCAACAAGGAGATGGAAAGAGCACTCCTGGAACGTAAATACCGTGACCGCATGGTACAACATCTGGGCACACCTTGCCTAAGAGAACTAAGTGCATCTTGGTTC
Source organism: Calotriton arnoldi (assembly GCA_963921515.1). Taxonomy (NCBI): domain Eukaryota; kingdom Metazoa; phylum Chordata; class Amphibia; order Caudata; family Salamandridae; genus Calotriton; species Calotriton arnoldi. The sequence continues at coordinate 1,381,889 of CAWUFW010002381.1, read as the reverse complement.
TTATCATTTCGACCAGTCTGGATGGACTGCATCTTACCTGTCCTCCGATGCCTGTTTTGCGGAGAAGAATGCATGTTAGACCTGTGTTTGACACTCCCATCATGTGCGCAACCGGACGTCAATGCGTTACTGGACCCGATAACGGCCCATGTTCTGCAGTGTCCTCAGCGTATTCCAATGTTGTTGGTGGCATTCCTCGAGCCACCGCAGGTAGTAACTGCATCTGTTGGTGTGAACACCGGCTCCTCCACTGACACCCAGGCTTTGGACGGCGCACAGGCGACCCCAGCACCGGCTGCGGCCAGCGTGGAACATCATCTGTGCTCAAATGACATACTCTGCGAGGTGTTACAGGGGCCGTCTACGGCGGAAGCAAGCAACGGAAATGTTGCGTCTACCAGCTAGGACACATAAACATTTGACTAATTTGGCTCGTCGTGTGCTGGGAAGAAATTCGCCCTTTTTTAAATAAGCTCAAATTTGGAACTCAAAAACAAAAATTTACATTCCTTTTATTTTTTGGGGGCATACATGGCTTTTTAATGCTTATTGTGCTTCAGACTATATTTATGGACATTTTAGAGCTATGGCTTGCATTATTTTTTAACAGTTTTTAAAAAGGTTTTTAGAACATTTTAGAGGCTTGTAAACATTTTTTAGCATAATATATGTTTTTATATATCTAGACTAATATGCGTTAGCTTAGTAGTACGGTAATAAGTTACATATGTCGTCCAGTCGGATGAGGAGTAGGTGTTATATTCCATATAGGTACCCTATACAGGCGCAGGTAACCTTATAACCTTTCACCTATATTCTTCCCTACATTACACACATAACGGTTCTTGGGTACTGACCTTTTACCTAGATATGACACAGCATTCAGAACGCGGGTTTTTCCCTGGTTCGATTCTCATACATTATGCATGAGGCTTCTTGGAAGCATAGCAGGACTAACAGTAGGATTACAATCTCCTGTATAATAACTCTGTATAAAGTTCAGGCCCAACGTCATCCTTTAGGCCGACACAGTAACACAGCAAGGTAGGACCCCTGGGGAGACCTATGGGTATATATACAGCACATCTTGCTTAGGAAGATAGAGGAGACCGAGACTTCCTGGCTGACACACTGACCAGAGACGCTGAGGTTCCTGCATGCAGACGCTCCAGCTCGCAGTGGTCTAACATCCCTCGTGGGGTGTCCAACTCGAGATCAGGACGGGGTCCCATATTCTCTCATTCTCAGGTAATGGGGTTGACTAGATCCTAGAGGGATTCTTGGCATAACACCTAAACAGATGCTAGGTACATTTAGGTACATTTAGGTACATCTAGTTAGGAAGGCATTGTAGGAGTACACACTTTTTATCATGTGTTTTATGTACTTGTATATATTCATGATTTCTGCAAGATGGTAGAACTATACCATCCCTTTACTTTCGTAGTACTGCTAATCATATATCTCTGCTACTGTCTAATGGCTGTTGCAGCTCATCTATGCTACACTAGAATAACAACTGTTCAATAAATACTTATTGAAAACGCCCAGCCTGTTTATTCTGTGTATCTCTCTGAGACAAACTAAGTAAGCACGAGTGACTGAGCGAAAGGTAGTATATTGTTTCCACGATTCTGAGGGATCAGGGTTGTCTTGTTCTGAGGTTGCCAGAATCTATTCTCTCCTTGGTAAGAGGAGATTATAGTGGCACTGTGAGCTAGCTAATACAGATAGGCTAACGTATCCGGTGAGGGTGCACGGAATCAGTCTGCCACCAGTCCCACAGTTTATGTTATCCAAACGCGCAGATCCTGTATAGGTTATATAGGAACTACACGACAGTCAAGCTGGATTTTAAATTACGATTTTGAAAATTCCACATTTGGAAAGTTGGTATTTTCCTTCCTAAACAAGGTGTATCTTTCTGACAGTGTCCAGGGTCACCTGACTGTTAACGGTTCTCCTGTGGTGTGATGTGCATTCCTAACAGACAGTAAATAAAGGGCCTTAGGTGTGGGAAAGGGTGTTCTTCTCCTGAGCAGGATGAACTGGAAGTTATACACAGCCCCTTCTTTACCTTCAAAGCGTAACCTGAGGGTTGTACTCCTACTGACTTCAGAAGATGCCCACCCTGTCACTGGCAGATGCAGCTCACACCTGGGCCTGTCTGCCCTTTGTTTCATTAGACAGGCTGTACCCGGGGGAATGAGAAGAAATGACCAAAGCACCCACAGGCTTACACTGGGTATAAAAGTGGCATCTCCAGAACCTGAAATTGGAACACTCCAGGACCTGAGAAGATACAGAAGAAGGACTGCCGTGCTTCTAAAGAAGAAAGACTGGGCCAGCTTTCCTTGAACCCAGGACCCCAGCAGTGACTCCAAGGGTCAGATGGCTGACATCCTGTTTGAGCTACAGGGACACAGCAAGCTTCTAGAGGCCTTTCTTGCTTTTCAGCTGACCAGTACCAACTGGACCTGACCTGGTCCCCTCTGCTGCCTCTGTGGGAGTGAGTCCTAAACCCCCCACCCCCTTGTACTTCACTCATGGTCCTGAACCCTTGGCTGGTGTCTGAGTGCACTATTCCCTTCCTAAATGAAAGTTCCCAAAAACTAGATCAATTTTCCAATGTAATCATTCAAATACCTTCCATACATTGGCAGGGGTTTTCACATTCAAAACCTTCATTACCCAGTTTCACTAGAATACAGGTTGCCCCCCTTTTTCTTTCTAATTGAAGGTTTCATCAGATCCTACACAGAGCCAAGCAGCTGCTACTCAAAGGCTTCAATGAATCTGATCGCCAGCAATGCAGAGTCCCGCAAATTAATGCCAGGCATGTCCCGACTGAAAATTTTATCGAAACCGATGCCAAGTGACACAGAGCTCCACAAAGCAATGCAGTGTAAATTTCACACTAAAGTCAAAAGGTAAAATTTTCAGCAGGGCAAAATTGGTCCTGAAACCGGTGCACATTCCCTCGTGGTCAGCCTGAACTTGTGACTTTGCCCCAGTCCAGTGAGACCACATACCTGCAGCTGGCACTTTGGCCTCTTGGCGCTATTCTTATCTAAAACTTCAAAACCTTGTAACTCCGATTCTACTAATTGGATTTTTGTCATTTTGGTATCATTGTATTTATTAAAATATTCTCTCATATTGACAACTGGTTTGGAATTGTTCTTGACTGTTTAAGTACTGCATAAATACTTTACCCCAGGGAGCACAAACAGGTTGATCGCACCTGCCTCTCAGTAGCTTTTACATAAGGGCCTGTCAGCTGGCTTGAAAATTTGCAGCTGCCCTTTTGCTACAGAAGCAGTTTAAGACATTGTGCACCCCTACCTTGGCTCTTTCATTTTCTTTTCTTTATAGACTTTTTCCATTTTGTCTTGCTTTTTCTTTTTCTCACTCTTTCACTTTTTTCCTAAGCCTTTGTTCTTTAATTGTTTCCTATTGCCTTGCTTTTCTATTTTTCTTTCTTATCTCCCTTTCTTTCTTTCTTGATGTTTTTGTTTCTCTACTATTTTTCTCTTCTCCTTTCTCCCTCTACCTTTCTCATTTCCCTTTCTGTGCTCTCTATTTCTGTTTCTTTCTATGTTTTATTTTCCTTTCCTTGCTCATTCATCCTTTCTGTACTTAATCTTCATTTTCTTTTCTTCCTGGCCTTTCATTCACTCCATTTTGTGCTTTTCTTATTTAGTCATTTCTTTTATTTCTCTTTTTTCTGCTGCCTCCTTTCTTTTTCCGTCTTTACTCTTTCTTCTGCTTCTTTCTTCCTTTTCCTTTCATTGCCTTTTCTTTCTTCTGTTGCTTTCTTTTCCTTTCAATTTTTTTGTTTATTTCTTTTTTCGATGTCTTAATTTCTTTCTTTATTCTCTTCTACTTCTTTTAAAAACATTGATTCCTTTTTGCTCTTGTCTTCTCTTCTTCTTTTCTGCCCTTTTTTCTTCATTTTCAATCGTCATCCATTTTCTTTTCATTTCATCCCAATTTTTTCTTCCTTTCTCTTCCTTCTTCATCCCTTTCTTGTTGAATTCCTTTCGATTTGCTAATTCCTTTCTTTAGGCATGTCTAGCCTTTATAATAACCACTGGTAGCTCTTTTGTGATAAGGCTATTGTGGCACTCCTCTACGCTCATTGGAGGACAACTGGAGGTGCTTGAGCTGTGATGGTTAATTTGCATACCCTTTCAGAATCCTGATTTTGGGCAGTAGCTCAGGAAAGGTTCAATAATCAGAAGTGGCTCACACTGTAGAAAAGTTTGAATACTCCTGGCACACGTTGCCTGTAGGTTAAGCCTGACTGCGTGGTGCCAAGCTAATAGATGGTTTAGTAAAGGTTTATTTAGTGAATTTGTGAGTCACCCTGACAAGGATTGTGATAATTATTTGAGTTGGGTTCTCACCCCTCCCAACTGTAATACCACAATTTCATACCTGTCTCTTCTTTACAGGTATATGAAGAATGTCAGACTCTTGCTTCACCCAGGCTGAAATATACCTCTCAATTCATCTCCTTTAGGCACACCAGTATAATTAAAATTCCCAGGGTTTTTCACATCAAATGCCGTCAGGTGGCCAAGTGAGGCAATGTGGCACATTTGTAACAATACTTTCACCTCCTTTTCATCATGAGCCCAATACACAGAAGAATTTTCAGATGTAAATGCATGTTTACAGCCACAAATACCTCCATTTACCCATTCCAAGAATGGATTTACTGCAAGGAGTTCTCCCCCACAAGTGCAGGAATATACAGTAGAAAATCACACTCAATGTGTGGTATGTGCATAGGAAATTACCATATTTTGTGTGGTTTGCCTTAATAGTTTTTACTGTCTGTAGAACTCTGTGCACTTTACCCTTTCTAACCAGTGGTAAAGTGCCTCTGGTCCTCCTTTCAAGATGCTGAAATCGGTATACCCCTAATTGGCATATTTAACTTACTTATCAGTCCCTAGATTATGGTACAAAGTTTACTCAGGGCCTGTAAGCTAAATGTCACTAGTAAGCCGCAGCACTCCTTATGTCATCCACTATAGTGACAGTGTAAAACAAAGCTTAATGCGTACCATTGTAGCCTGACTAAAGAAGATTTTAAACTGAAATGCGACCTGTCAAAATAAACCCTTTTGACAGGTCAAAACCTTCCTTTTAAATTATAATAATTCGACCGTAAGTAGGCCTACTGCCCATACGGCAGGGTGCATGGTATTTAAAAGTAGGAGATGTAGAAATTTAATGTTAAACATATCCTTATAGTCCAATAGCCTAAAAATCTGGCTGTTCCATAGAAAAACACTAGATTACCATATTATTTTTAATGATACTAACTTTGGGTGGAAACAGCTAGAAATATAATTAAATGACACTTTTTAATTGTTATTAAAACCCAATTGAATGGTAAAATTGATTTTTTTAATAAGCGTTAAGTAAAAAGTACTTTTGGCAAGTTACCTTTCCTGCCTAAGGAGTCTGGAGGCCCATTTGCATGAGCTCCAACTGTCACTAAGCAGCTAAAGAGCTCCCTTGACAAGGTGTGAAAACTGCTCCATGAGCGGAGACAAAGGGTTCAGTGTTAAGTTATACTGTTATGTTATGGAGATTTGTAGAGCGCACTATCACCCAGGAAGATATTCTGGTGCTGAGTAGGTGTGAGCCAAACCTAGATCTGAGCGGGACTACTCGAAGAGCCAGGTCATCAGCTTCTTGCGGAATTTAAGAAGTGAGGAGAAAGCTTTTAAATGTAGTGACAGGTTGTTCCATGCTTTAGAAGTGATGTAGCAGACAGCTCAATAGTCATATCTGGTTTTCCATATGTGTGGGATGTGAGTAAGTAGGAGTCCGGACGAGCAGAGACATGCAAAATATTTGTGAAAGGAGATGGTGTAGTTGAGTTATGCTGGGCCAGTATAATGTAGAGCCTTGAAAGTGTGGGTGAGGAGTTTGAATTGTGCTAGTTTGTGTAGGGGAAGCCAGTGCAGACCCTTCTGGTGTGACGTGATTAGGGTTGGACGGAGCTCTCGGAGTTTCACTCCACGGAACAGAATTCTGTGGAGTTACATAAAATGTTGTTCTCGACTGGGTGGAATTCGGCACATTGTGATGCTTGTTCTGATTTGCAGTCCTGGAAGCTTGTTCCACGCTTTAAAATCAGTGCGAGCGGTAGGAAGGGCTTCTACTCAAGCAGCAGTTTTCTCAACACGAATGGTCGCAACTTGCTGTGACCAGCCACATTGAGAAAATCTCACTGGGAGGCATTCTAGTGCCCGAAAATCACACTAAGGGATGCAAATTTTCACTCATGCTAGCCAACTCAATGCTGGTGTTCCGCATGTGAGAAAAAACCTCCGCCACACAGCGCTTGGCAGAGTTTTGCCGGAACTCTGCAATGCTCACAGGGTGGGCAAAACTCCACTGACGGAGCGGAATTTTCCACCCATAGCTAGGTGTGATGTGAGTGCAGTGTAGGCAGTTGAGAATGATTCTGACTGCCAAGTTCTAAATGGTCTGCAGCTTTCTGGTGAGTTTTTTGTTGATCCCAGCACAGAGGGTGTTCCCATAGTCCAGCTTGCTTGTGACCTGAGCATGCATGACTGTTTTCAGGTGCTGATTGGCAGCCATTGAAACTCTTCCTCAGCAGCTTCAGGGTACGGACGCATGAGGTGGTGACTGCGTTGACTTGAGGCAGTCATATTGAGTTTGCAGTTGATGACGATCTAGTGGTTCTTGGCTTGGGTGGAGGGGGGCGAGGGGGTGGAGGTGGGTTTTGGTCCTAGCTCTGTTACCTACCAGGTGGAGTCCCATGGTAAAGTGCTCCTCCCAAAAACCACAAATTCATTCATGTTAGTGTTCAGCTTTAGACAGCTGGTCCTCATCCAGTGGGCAATTTCAGTCATGCAGACATTGAACTTGATCCGGATACTGGGAGTCTTGTCCGTGAGGGAGAAAATGAGTTTTGTGTCATTGGCATAGAAGAGAATGGTGAAGTCATGAGTGCATATGATGCTGGCTAGAGAGATCATGTATGCATTGAAGAGAGCTGGGCTCAGGGAGGATCCTTGTTGAACTCCACAGATGAGATGTGGGCATGCGTGGTGTACAGTGCCAGGCTGACTGACTGGGTCCTTTCAGTGAGGAAGGAGCAAATCCATTTAACTAAATGTCCTACGATTAAGATGTCGTTTAGGTGTTGGGTGAGGGTGTAGTGGGAGACTGTGTCAAATGCTGCGGAGAGGTCTAGGAGATGAGGTCTACTGTGACTCCTCTGTCCAGTGTCATTCAGATGTCATCCTTGGTGGTAATAAGGGCAGTTTCCATGCTGTAGTTGGGTCTGAACTGAGTGTTGTTGAGATATTCAATGAGTTGACTGTTGATGACTTTCTCTAAGATCTTGGCTGGGAACGGTAGCAGGGAAATTGGTCTGTAGTTGGCAAGTGCTGAAGGGTCATAGGAGGGTTTCTTCAGCAATGGGATGGCCGTTGCATGTTTCCAAGCATCTGGGAAGGATGCAGTAGAAGTGGAGGCATTCAGAATGCATGGCGCGTGAGCACTGTGATGATGGGGTTGCAGTCCTCTGGAGTAGGAGAGGTGAGGGCAGGGGTCTGTAGGGCCCCCAGAGCGGATGGACTTCATGGTGGCGGCGGTTTCTTCAGGGGTGATGACAGGCAATGTGGTTATTACTGGTTCTATGGCCAAGATTGGAAGGTGTTTGGCAAGGTCTGTCAGGTCTGGTTGGGGGTTGAAGTTGCTGTAAATGGCGGAGATTTTGTTGTATTGAGAGAGATTGCTGCAGAGGTAATGATAGGGTGTGATCAAGTTGGAGGTGCCACTGGTGAGGTGATACCCTTCACAATGGCGAATATCTCTTTGCCTCTGATGGTGCTGGCATCGATGCGGTTTGCTAGATCAGTGTGTTTGGTGGTCCGGATCATTTGGTGATAGCATCTCAGGGCAGATTTGCATGGGCTCCTATCTGTATTGTGCTGGCTCTTTCTTCAGCTGTGCTACAGTTGTTTGCAATTTCATCAGTCTGAGTTTCCCCATGTATCAACTGGCCTGGGATTTAGATCGTGTTGTATTTCAGTTTTTGCGGGGGGCAGGGAGTTGGCACAGATGGTGATCCATTGTTGAAATTCTTGATGGCTTTCAGGAGGCTGTTACTGTGTTCGGGTTGGTGGGTTTTGGGAGCGGTGATCCTGTCCTGGGCAGTGATGATGATAAAATGTTTGTAGGCTGGTCTGGTGGTGGTGCATGTGCAGTAAACTGAAACGGCATTGCTGAAATTGATGATGTTTTGGTCTGTTTAAAGATACTGGTGTGGGCTCCTTGACTTTAATGTTGTCAGAGGTAACGGAAATATTGAATTAGAATCCTGGAGGTTTCCAGCAACATGGGTTGGTCCCTTTACTCATTGAGTGAGGCCCAAGCTTCCAAGGACTTTGATGAGAGCTTATGAGTTTTGGTCGGCGGATGGAAGTTCAGGTCTCCGAGCATGATGCAATTGTTAGTGTCAAGGGCGAATGGTTTGTCGAAATCTATGATGGAGTCAGTGAAATTGTTGCGTGTACCAGTGGTCTGTAATGTGGGGAGGTGTTTCTGATTCTCTGGAAGGATGACAACCTTGGCTGTGCCCAGGAACTTGATTAACTTAAAAGAAGGCTTACCCTGTCACAGGCAAATGTTATCTGACACCTGGGCATTGCCCTTTTTTGTTTCACCAGCCAGTCAGGCTCTAATCACTGTGGTAGGGGAGCTGCGCACAGAAATGTTTTAGAGGGACAACAAAGGAGGAGTTGCTCATTTTCCTGGCCACCGCTCTGGGGTTGGGCACACAGGGTATACACGGAGGAAAAAAGGTTTTGCCATCTTGTAATTAGACAGAGAGGGGCACTTTTGAATTGTTTGCTCTAGGGCACACAGAATGTCCTGCAAAAGTGGTAAGTGTTACCCATCGGTACATTCACCCTATTTGCACCAAGATTAACCCTCACCCACAGGCTGGTGCCAAGCATAAATGTGGTACCCACAGTACCCTCCGCAGAACATTGCTGCACATGTGGAAGTTCAGAAGAAGACAAAACCTGCTTTATAAAACCTTAGAGGAGCCCTGAAAGACTGGAACTGCTTTCCCTCCTATACCCAGAACAAAGAAATGCACTCTAAGGGTCAAGCTATAGGGAAATAACAAGCTACAAGAGGTCTTTGTAGCAACTGCCAAGATGACCACCTCCAACTGGACCTGCCCTGAATTGTGCTGGTGGCTTCTGCTGGAGAGAGTCTTGACCCGCAAGTGCTGTTCCTAAGGACCTGGAACCCGGGGCTGTGTCAAAGTGTACTCCTTCTACCATCCTGAGAAACCTGGGACTTTGAAACTCTTTAGCTCCAAAGACCTACAGAGGACTGGGACAAACCTGCCAAGCTGATTCAATGAAAGTATGTTGCTGCTGGGCTGAATATTCAGGTTTCACCCAGCCTGAGCTTTTCCGCAGCAGCAAATTCGATTCAGAGTGAACTAACGAAGAAGGTGTTCGGCATCATGGATTCCTCTTTGGCTACAGCCTGCAGCCTTACCCCTCTAGAGAAATCCAACATCCAGAAAAGTCCAAAGAAAAAGTCATTGGGAAAGGTCTCCAAAATTATCCGGCCAGTGAGAGATCTTCCTTGGACACGAAATTCAAATTTCTCCTACTCTGAGGTTTTGCAGCCTAAAGCTGATGGCTTCACAGGGACTTCGTCCAACTGCTGTCTGACCTTGTGAAGCCCTTCTCAGTCGCAGCTGGCTGCCTTGCCCTTCTGAAGTTTTTTGCACTTCCATTAAAGATACTAAGTATGAAGGTAAAATTTCCGACTGGGTTGAACCAGGTTTCTGTTGCCATCCATCGCTGTCAGCCTCAAATCGGACGTATGTCCTGGTCTACCGCAACCAGTTGACCGTAGTTGCAGCTTAGCACTTTTTGGCACTATTTTGAACATTACATTTTTAAATTCAGATCTCCAGTTACCCTTATTGCATTTACGTTGCTTTGGTGTCATTTTATTTATTAAAATCTACTCAATTTTTCTAAATTTGTTTTGGATATTTTTTGTGTTGTGACTTTATTATTGTTTTGGACTGCATAAATACTTTACACCTTGCATCTAATTTAAGCCAGTCAACTCTGTGCCATAGCTACCATGGGGTTGAGCTTAGGTTAATTAAATTACTTTCGAAGTTCACGCTAAAAAGGATTGTGGTTATTCCTTAAGGTGGACCATCATCCCCCTTAGCTGATACCCCCAATTTCCTACTATACAGATGTTCCCATACGTGATTCACCATGTACTTTTGTGAGTAACCACAAACTTGTATGATTGTGGGCATTCACAACCTCAAATCGGGCCCTTTCCCACTCTAGGCTGGAGTAACTAACCATTTCAGGATGGGATGGGGAATGCTCTCCACCGGGAAATATGTTGTCCATGCACAAAACAAAATGTGCATTTCTTCCTACGGCTTTCCTTCAACCTGTGCGGAACTGTACACTATGTACAATTCACAAAGGCAGACTAGGCAGCCTTACGAAAGTCACATAGAAGCCTGCACTTGGTGTGACTTTTTGGGTAAACTATTACATATACATAGTGAACAGAGAAACTGTACAAGAACACTACAGCTGAGTCATAGAACTCTGCCCGTACTTTTACAATGTTTTTAGCAAATCCGGCCCATTCATTTTACATTGCTTTCAGCTTCTTTTTACATGTAAACTGCACTGATTTTCTCTACCAAAGCTTTATACACACTCAAGAACATTTTCCAACAACCACGCTGGCATATAATGTTAAAATACATTTTACGACAGTCGGGGCACAAGAGAGGGGCTAAAGGGACAGTGGAAAGGGAGACATATGCGGATTGGTAAGGGTACTACGTGAGAGAAAACATAATATTTTGTCAAATAACCAAAACTTTTTAAGACTTTCAAAACAGATAGGGAGAGTGTGCGCGCGTTTTTTGTCTGTGTGTATGTAAAAATTCCTAGTGAAATCCGACAGACTCCTCACCATACCCAACTAAAAACACCTGTATACCCAGCTATTTACCAGAAAATACATTTAATGAGGCAGTGTAACCCCCCATTCACCCCCCTGAAGTTACTCTCCTGTATACACTGGACCCTATCTCATTGGTCTTTAATGACTCACTTGACCCCAAACAGAATTATCTTCTCCTTCAATACCCAAATCAATCATAAACTGCACCTCTTCATCACAGGAACAGAAATTGAGCAGTCTGAACAGCCGGATTTGTCTTGCTGGACACAAGTGGCTGAATTATTTCTCTTTTTTTTTTTTAAATATCTTGGTTTTCGGTCAGACGTATGTGCGCAATGTCAATGGCTTTTTACTTGATTCTGGCAATTTAACTGTATTTCTGTGTTTGTGAATATGTTGGTGGTCAATGCTGCCTATTTTGTAAATGGTTGCACTAACATTTGTAACACTTTTATGAGTACGTGTGATTTTTATTTAAGTGTTTCTTTCACAAACCGTTGGTGATATTTTTAGAAAATTACACAACATTATAAATAAACTACATGAAACATATTTGTCGTGTAATGTATGAAAACTGAATGCACAGGACATACTACTTGTTCAAAAACACCAATCGAAATACACGTTCGAGGAAATATGTCTCTCTTACATGATTTTACTGTCCTGACAAGACATTTCTCCTTGAGTCAAGTCTTCCGCAGACGAAATCAAGCAAAATTGGACACCCACAGAATCTCACAAAATGTAGTAAAATTTATGACATTTGAAATTCAGAAATCTCATGAGATTTCACTCATATAAAACAAACTTACATATTATTTATGCATCTGTACTAAATCTCCATATTTGAGAGATGAGCTTTTGCTATTAGCCCATTTTGAAATTTCTCTAGAATCAAAATGGTGACCAGTATTAGACCAAAGCGCTAGAGCATTTAGATCAAAGCGCTGCAGCTAAATGGCTGAAAACATTTGCCCCAATTTTAGCTCGTTTATAATTTTATTGCACTCACTGACTCCAGTTGTGTACCATATTTAGCTGCTGTGAAAAGTTGCTTGATTTATGCCTGATAGAGCCTGGTTCGAGAAGAAAATGTCTTGGGGGAGTGTCTCGCCTGTACCTTAGGTGTCATTTGAATGCGAGGAATACCCTCACATTACATTTTTATGCAAAGTACCAGCAAGTACATTTTGGAAACCTGTATTCAATTTTCACAATAGTTTACAGTAAAATGTTTTTCAATTTGAGCAAAAAATCGCTATCCGTGCAGTTGGGAATTGTAATTATTGTGACGGTATGCTAAACCACCCCTTGCGTCAGAACCCAATATAGATTACAGAAAGATACAACAAACCATTAAGAATGGAAAATGTATTTATGTAAACCTCATGCATTTAATGTTAATAAAGTTTTAGCACCAATATAAACATGTTATTGTAGGGACCATCGGTTTTTTCTCCCTGTAGCGGATATCAGTCCTTCACATTCTAATGCTGAACGTCCATTAAACATGGACATTTGGTGGGTGGGTGTATTTTTTAGTGTGCTACAGGTCGGCGCGAGTGCAAACAGCTGCTACATTAATTATGCCTGCAAAAACATTTAAGATGTTTAATCGGATAAACATTCATTGTGCGGTTTCCTCATAATGAGTCATACTCAGCATGATTAAAATTCGCAGTAATTTTTCCAATCTAGCTGTAACGTAGATAATAATAATTGACTCAGTAGTTAATTAGCTATAACTATAATCACCTTGTCTATTATCATTTTGGACGATCAAGCCCAGAAGGTGGAATACGACGTAGCTGTACATTTGCATTTGAACGCAATCTGTGCCAAAATACACACCATCAAGTAGAACATGTTAATAATTTTAAAAACATAAGCCATTAAAAAATGTGTTAATACCTAAATTGTACCAGACGTCCATTTCGCCACTAAGTGTCCTCACATCAACAATGGTTTGTCCAAGAAAGTCGTCAGATTCTTTCTTAAAATGTTGTTTTACTCTAGATTTGATGTCATCGTCTTCATCCCACACTCTCACTTTGATCCTGTCAGTGGAGTTATGGCACTCGCTGTGGATTATAAATAGAAAGAGAGGAAGAGTTATATTTTGTACATCAACCATCTGGTACTGTGTACAGTCAAGGGACACTTGCTTATGTTCTTTTGTGATTGTGAGAGGAAAGAGCTTTTACAACGTGGCTTTTACCATGTTGTACCTTTACCACACATTTTTTTACCACGCATGTTTTTAGAACGCCTATGCTTTTACAACGTATGCCTTTCCCACGCATTTAAGGTAAGTTCGGGGGTGTGGGGGTTCTCCCCCCACAAATACATTGTTTATATATATAAATATATACATATAAACAATGCATGGTAAAGGCAACCGTTGTAAAAGCATGTGTTTAAAAAAAATGAGGGGTAAAAATGTGTGGTGAAGGCATGCAGAGTATTTCCCTGTGTTGTTTCGTCATACAACCGATTGTGAGTAGGTATTGGGAGCGTGAATGTAGAAAGGTGCATACAGTACCTTCAGTCTAGTATGACCTCACTGACTTCACATGACATCTTTGTCATACCCATGAAACATGCACATCATTAAACGGTGCTAATCAACAACCTTGCCTATTGGTATGAATAATGCATTGCAGGAGATCACATCTTGTTTATAATCTCATGTTTGGTAAACTTTCATGGAGGTATACCCTCAAAAGACCAGAATAACTAGCTAGGGGAAATATTGTGTCCCGGAGTTGGAAACCCCTCTACTCGATAATAACAGGCCCGGTGATTCAGCACCCAGAACAATGGACCCAAATTTATTGGCCTGAAAATCCGACTGGTACAAATACCTTGAAGCTTCGACTCCAAATAAAGCCCAGACACAGGCCCTGGTTCCTGCCCGGCACCCTCCCATGTCACTGGGGAGCATGGAATACGCTCCTTGCTTGCATACAGCATATTTGGTCCTTGGTATCCAATCCACAACCCACCTCCTGCAATGACCAGTCCCTAATTCCATTTATCACATGCTCATATCCCAAAAGGATATATCGCATGTTAATGATATGGATCTTGAGGAACTGTCGGCCGTTAATAGGTCATCATCAAGTCCGGAGTGTGCATTAACTGCTGTGGGTCAAATACACAATCAAACGTCCGCCGGTGGGGCCAGTGGTACCCACCTTTCTCAGCCCAGCATTATGGAATATTTTAAACAGTCAGACAGAGCCCAATGTGAAGCCGAGGCGGTTTTGCCTACGCCTGCACTTACAAACATGTCTTTATGAATAGTTCAGACCATTTGTGATGGTGCTCTATCTCAGGGTGATAAAATGAGAGAATGTGTGAAACAGTCTGCTGCTTCTACTTCTTTAAGCTTGAATGCAACAAACACCCCATATGAAAGGTGGAATTCTCATGTAGTGGTAGCTACAGCCCAAGTCCATCAGGTTCCCGAAGTTTGTCAAGTAAATATGCTGTCAACTCAAACTACGTTGCTGCCCCAAAAGAACTGTGCACTACAGGCGGAAGATAATCCCGGGATATAACCGGGTGTAATAAGGCCTCAAACAACTGTGATGTTTCAGTTATTTGCTTGGGTGAATTTCAAACTAACCACAGCTCTATTAAATCTCGGTCGCCTAAGACTGGGACTGAGAGTGTCTGCGAGAGTCTAGGGACATCTAGAACTCAGTCACCGATTAATAGGAATGTCTCAAACCCATTTATCCTGGGTTATGTGATGGGGAACAGGTCCCGGACGTTCATCCAACTTTAGTTCCCCTAAAGAGTAAATCTTCAAATTATGATCAGGGGCTAAAGAATATAGCCCAAGTAGATAATTCCTTGAACTCTGCAGACCTCTCATTCCTAGATAAATATGATGTTTCTACTACAACTGATGAGCGTTCTGCTAAACATAAAAGTGCAGATAATAATGGAGTGTGGCAAAATCTGTTGAACACAATGAACGCAATAACGACAGCATTACATTTTCACTCAAATAAGCTTGATATACAGGTGGAATTACTAAATACTTTAGCAGTTTATGTGGCGGGCATTGATACAAAATTACATAACCTAACAAACTTGGTGGTGAAGGCCCAGACTGACGTCATCAATCAATTAATCAGATGCACGTGTTCACATATTCTAGATAAAGTATTTGACCTCCTGACAATAGTAGGGTCACTCGTTGATGAAGTAAAAAAAATAGCTGGGATAACATACCCGGAACGATCTCCCGTTCATTATAATGAATTGGGAATCGGTGTGACTAGTGTGGGCACAAGCCGCAAAAGTCTCAGCGAGATGGGCCCCCTGATAATACTGGGGCACCAGCTGAG
Organism: Calotriton arnoldi; assembly: GCA_963921515.1. NCBI lineage: Eukaryota > Metazoa > Chordata > Amphibia > Caudata > Salamandridae > Calotriton > Calotriton arnoldi. The sequence continues at coordinate 1,366,488 of CAWUFW010002381.1, read as the reverse complement.
GTTGTTGGGGAGTGAGGGGTATGTCTGGATTTAGCCACTCCAATTGATGAATGTCAAGGTTTTCAGGGAAAAGATGAAGCTGAGACAATCCAGGTTGTTAATTTCATATGTTCAGACTTAGGTGATAGCTCTAGTGAAGTTCCCCTACTATCAAATAGGGCTAGGGAAAGGTTGCGTAAGGCTCGGAATAAAGCAAAGAAGTCTGTCGTTTCAGTGGCCTCAGTAGCAAAACTCAGGGACTGTTACCCTATTTTTAAACCAGCTAATCAGAAATGCCAAGGCCAGGACTGCTCCCAAAAGGATGCAGTATCCCCTTCTGACCTATTGAGTTCAAAGCATCAGAACCCCAAACTGAGGAGTGAGGTGCAGCTCTTTGTAAAGGGTAGTAAAAAAGAAGTTCACACTGCCGCTGTTATGACGACCCCTGATACAGTCGGCATTAATAAAGGAGCCGTGCCTAAGTATGACAGCAAGCCCTAGATCTGGAGTGAGAGTAAGCAGACCCTGGGAAACGCGGGCAGAGAAACAATTGTCATCCACAACCTGAGACTAAACTACAAGTATATAAAGAGACTACGCCCTCGTCCCAAGACCAAGAAACTCACACACCGCACAGGATCAGTCTAGCCGATATGATAAAGCCATGTGTCACTCAGAGTCTAACGCCCTTTAAAGAATATAAAATTAACTATCTGATTAATGATAGCAAACTAGGCCCAATAAGATCTCTACATGCTATACCGGAGAATAATACCCTTAACAAGGTGAAATTAGTACTGCATCCTCTAAGTGAATCCCGGGGCACTCACTTAATCGGAGTTTAATCCTGAAAATTATCTCACCTATTCCTGATTTATCGTTTATTAAAACCACTGATCTGCTATCCGTGCAGTTCAAACAAATACAACCTAGCTCACCCCTTGAGTCCACTATAACAACGTGGATCACTAATGAAATAGTGAATACAATCTTAGACTCAAGTGCGTACTTTATGGAATGTGGTATTAAGGTTTAGAATTAGATTCCTTTAAAATACCCCCGATTTTAGACGTATTGGCCCGTAAGGTGGAAAAAGATTGAATAAGGGTGGAAAGTAATAAGTTAAATCCAGTACTTAGAGGTGCAACCAGCCCAACAGATAAATCACCTTGCAACACAGGCCTGCTGGTTACTAATACTCTAAAAGGAGGGTGTACCTGTGTATTGTTACCTAAAAATAATATACGAGTGGAGGATTGGTCTTGGCTTCCAGCTACCCTTGCAAATGATATCAAACGATAAAGATGTGTAATTGATACTATGTTCATGGAATGTGAATGCATTGACCCTTTTATTGTCTGATCCAGATACAACTTTGTATTTAAATTCTTTTGCAATTTTACTATTCCAAGAAACGTGGAGAGAACATGCAACACCTTTGCTTGGGTTTAATGAGTATAATCTCCAGGCAGTGTGCACTAATAAATCAGGCCGTGCAAAGTGCGGGCTCTCGTGCTACATTGCGGCTGACCTAAACTTGGTAGTAGAAGTAGTTGATCTTGATCTGGACTGGTTACAATGCCTTGTATTGCAGTACAAAGCATTTAGTCTTATTATACTTAATGTATATTTAAGTGCCAGGAAAAATAAGACTACCCAGTTGTATATCTTACGGGATATCCTAAGTACATTAATAATTTGGCACTCAGAAGCCCGTTTTATAGTTTCTGGTGATTGTAATCTACATTTGATTTCTTTAAATTCCGTAAATGGAAAGATTAATTGTACTGCAAACGAGTGTTGTGACATAATGCACCAGTTTGGGTTTACCCTGTTAAATGAAAAATCCAGGTTCATTCCATCTTTTAAATATTCTAAACACGGCTCAATCATCGACTATACTTTTATTTCAGAAAATTTAAGACCACAATTGTTTTAATATAAGGTAACCCCTCGACTCGAGAGTGATCACAATCCTCAGATAGTTATATTAAATTCTTCAGTAAACCGTAACACTAGATTTAATGAGCTCCCCAATATGGCCCACTCTTCATACAATCTGAAGAGGTTGATTTGGCATATGGATAAACAAGAAGAAATAATACAAGTTGCTAAAATAATAATAAAGGATAGTGACCAGTGCGAGGTGGGGATTGTTAACATGATTAATAAATAGATTTATATAACAGCATCCCTGGTGGGAAAATTTTCAGTTCAAAATCATAAGAAAACAAATAGTACATTAAGATCCCCGAATAAATGGTTCACTTCTAAGCTATTCAAACTAAAAAAAATCACTTAATAGAGCTACACGGGGTGCCTATTCCCATAGATTCCAGCAATCCTACTTTGCCAATAAGGATAAAATGACGGCACTAAAAAGAGCTTATAAATGAGAAGTTTGGATGGCTAAATCATACTATCAAACAGGGTTTTGGAACAGATTACTATATGCCTCCAAACAAAATAATGCAAAAAAGCTTTGGGAAGTTATCAATGAACTCGAAAGGGGAGGCAGCAGGGCATATTGTGTTAATATAATGGAAACTGAATGGGTAAACTTTATCACTAATCTGTATGGCAAGCTGTGAAAAAACTAGATATGTGTTTCAATTATGAAAAAAATAGTAAACTTAACACTGAATTGAGAGTGTTATGAGCCTGGGTATGAACAATATCGTGAAATTTAGTGATAACAGTTCTGATTTGAGGATTGTCCTGGACCGCATAAGTTGTAATGAAGTAACCATTCTTCTACGTGGCCTTCGTGCAAATGGTGCTCCCGGCCCTAACGGGTTGCCTAATGCCTTGTTTCGTACCAATATTGACATGTGGGCTGAAATACTAACCCAATTGTTTAATGAGGTAATGACATCGGAAACTGTGCCTGTATCATGGTAAGGTAGTATCCAGCAGCCTATTTATAAAAGCGGCCCGGTTGATAACCCTGCTACCTCCCGGTTAATTTCACTAACCGATGTTGATGCTAAAGTTTTTGCCTCACGTCTGTTGATAGATTTGGAAAAATGGGCAACGCACCAAGGTATAATCCCATTCAATCAAACTGGTGTCCGGAAGGGACAATCTACTACCACCAATCTGTTGGCCCTTACTCTACTTGCAGAGCGGCTGTTTTAAAAAATCAAAATTTATATATCGCCTTTATAGATTTAAAGGCAGTTTTTGATTCAGTCCAACGAAATTTACTATGAAAAAAACTGGTTGGCTGGGACATTCACGGAAATTGATAGAGGCCATAATTCTTCTGTATACCGATACCTGGGTTCAGGTCAGGCTGGGTGATGGTGGCTCTTTATCTCAAAAAACTAGAACGTTTAATGGCTTAAAGCAGGGCTGTGTTCTCGCTCCTTGCCTTTTTAACTTATTTTTATCAGATCTCCTGCAGCATTTGGACCCTGTTAACGCCCATTCTACAAACTTGGGTGAGGTGCAAATTAGTTATTTTCAATATGCAGATGATACAATTCTCTTGAGTCAAACCCCTATTGGTCTACAAAGACTGATACATGCTTTTGATGATTATATACTAATGAATGGCCTTGAACTAAATTTAAAAAAAGCTAAAATCATGAAAATTGGTCCAGCAAAACTGAAGTCTAACTCATGGAGGGCTAGAGGTGGGCCAATTGAAGTTGTTCAAACATATAGATACCTAGGGGTTGTATGTTCTTTTAAGAATCATTTCAAAGATTTAAGGGCAAAAACTGTAACTTTAATTCATGCTTTTAAATGTCTGCAAAACTCATTGCACTGCCAATCCTATGAACATGTTCTCAAATCATGAAAGCAAAGCTACAGCCAACTATTTCATATGGCTCACCCATCACCAGGGGGAAAGATGCGAAGCTACTTGATTTATTAGTAATCAATGCTTATAAAGCAACTTTTGGGATTCCCAGGTCAATGGGTCAAGCTGAAATAAGATTGGAGTTTGATCTCTAAAGACAGTGTTTGGTGTCGCAAGCGGCTGTTCCGAAAAGTATGTACTCTTTGTTCTCTTCTATTCCTGCTTCCCTAGCGAATAACTGCTGGCTTGAAATAACTAAATCTGCTTATGCTGCTACCTGGAGATCTCATATTTTAACTTGCTTTCATTATATTGGCCTGCAGATTGGGCTTCATGAATTGAAAATGCCCAATTATAAATTAATCCTAAAAAACAAATCAAAGCTAAATCCCTTAATGAGGATAAAACTGTTTTAGCCGCAAAAAATCATGCATGGTATGTGATTAACTCACACCAGTCCTTGTATATCCAGCCAGCCATACCTTAATGCGCACTTTTCGGCACAAATAAAAAAAAAATATATTTAAAAATAATATTGGGAATAAACCCAACTAAGGAGGGTACACCGTTTTGGATTCAGCAGTGGCCTAACACTAATTGTAGACTCTGTGGATGGCCACGCGAATCTCTTTTGCATATAGTATGTGTGTATCCTAAATTGGTTAAAATACGGCGCATATTTTTAAAACCCCTATTTCTGAAGATTGGGGTCAGATCATCTCGCCAAGCCCTTATGCTTTGTTTATTGGGTGAGTCGATTCCGCTGCTATGTCAATTGATAAAGTTTTTAGTTGCTGACAAAAAATGTTTGATATGGACTTTTCAAGATGTACCATAATCAAATCACATGGCTCCCATAGAAACCTTGAATGCATTTTTTCTGCTTATTTGCACTCTCTGGGAATTTAGGGGCCGATTCCGATCTCGGTCGGAGGCGCACCCAATACCATTCGGTCGGGAAAAAAGCCATGCGAAAGCCTGTTTCCCGACCGAACCGTACGCGGGTCCGGCCGAGCGAGTACGATGCGAATTCGCCGACCGACTCGTCCGGGCGACCCGACCGCTCCGACCGACTCGTACCCGGATCGTACCGCTCCGACCGACTCGCTCGGACCCGATTCGCACCGCGCAATGGAGACGTTTTCCGGCCGGGTAAGTACGTTGCGCACCTCGACCGCTCCGACCGACTCGCGCCGTCCGACTCGAACTCGCTGTCGGAGCCGTACTTTGGGGGTCCGTGTCGGACCCCCCTGTACGCGTACCCGTGCGAGGCGCTCACAGGGGGGACCCATGGGTCCCCCCTACCTGTGCGTGTACGCCGTGAAGCGCTTCGCGGCGTACTCGCTGTAGGGGGCGCCCTTGTCCGCCTCGCTCCCATTGAGTTCAATGGGAGTCCGACCGACTCGTGTCCGATAACATACGGACGCATCGTACTCGTTCGGTCGGACTGCACGGGTCCGATTCGGTCGGAAATCTCTCCGGGTCCGGCTCGGTCGGAGAGATTTCCGGCCCGAATCGGAATCGACCCCTTAGTGTCTATGCTGCTAAGGTAAGCAATTAGAAGTGTAAATAATGAAGTTATTTTGTTTTCAATGGAAATTACTGATGCACTTTTATAGCCTGTTTGCACAATGAAATTACTGGTTACCGTACATTTGCACATTAATACGCAATGATCCGGCCCATGTCCGAATAGATTTTATAGTTGATTTGTATAATGATTGTTGAAGTTAATCAGTTTTTTTTTTTTAAACAAATTTTTATTGAGTTTGTAAAGATCAATACAGGATTTCCATACGATGATAGACTTGTAAATAATAACATTTGGAATAGGATAGAGAGTACAGTCCACATTTTATCCAGCATCATAGGATTACAAACTATTAACAAAAAACAACATCAACAACCGCATCCAGCCAATCCCTAATCCGCGTCTAGTCATTTGCCTATATCTCGTGGTTACATGCGTCACAGCTGCTGATGTAAAGTGATAGTGTAAACCCACAATCCTTAACGGCTTGTTACCACGTTAGACAATAATAAATGATCTTCTGTGGTGTGCATCTCAAAGGGTATGTTCCTATATGTGGCCCACTGTTTCCATATTTTAGTGTGCTTGTGAGGACACCCACTGGCAATGAATACTGGACGTTCAAGCTCCATGGCATAACCCATGCTACCTTTCCAAGTCGAAACGCGAGGGGAGGTTTCAGCCTTCCAATGTTGTGCAATATCCCGATTTGTAAGTGTCAGGTCCAGGAATAATAAGTGGTTTTATAATGATTACCCCCAATTTCGTCTCTGGGTAGCAGGAGTGTGAGTTTGGGGGATCGGGGAATATCCCATTTTAAAACGGCTGAAAGGCTTTGTAGATACCCCCGCCAAAATCTGTCAAGAGTGGGGCACGTCCAGACAGTATGTAGAAAGGTGCCCTCCTCGGTATGACAGCAGAGGCATTGGAGAGAAGCGATCAATCCGTCCCGCCATAATCTATGTCGAGTGTAATACACCCGGTGTAGGTATTTGAATTGCATATAACGTAGTCGGGTGGGGATTGCAGCTCCTCGTGGTGATTGGAGTGCCTCGAACCAGTCATCATCATCTATAGGCCCAATATCTGTGTCCCATGAGGCCCGTAGAGAGGCTAGGGTTGTAGGGCTGTTTGTCACTAGGGTCTGATAGATTTTAGAGATTCTATGGTCCCCTAGGTACCCCATCAGGAGTTTTCCCTCTAGTGGACTAAACTCGGGAAGGGATGTCAAGTCCCTAATGTAGGGCTGCAAGGCATGGCAAAACTGTAAATATTTATAAAATTGAGAGTGAGGCATAGAGAACTCCCCCTGGAGATCCTGAAAGGACTTCAGGGTATGGCCCCTCATAATATCCCCTAAGGTTTAGAATCCTATGTTATCCCAACCGCTGAACCCCTGTATGTCTGCTACCTGAGGGAGTAGGCGATTTTGCCAATCAATCAATCAATCAATCAATCATGTCACTTATAAAGCACACTACATACCCGCGAGGGTCTCAAGGCGCTGGGGGAAGAGGGGGGTGGTGCTGCTACTGATCGAAGAGCCAGGTCTTGAGGAGTCTTCTGAAGGCCAGTAGGTCTTGGGTCTGTCGGAGATTGGTGGGGAGGGTGTTCCAGGTCTTGGCAGCGAGGTGGGAGAAGGATCTGCCGCCGGCGGTCGTTTTCCGGATGCGGGGGACTGTGGCGAGGGCGAGGCTGGTCGAGCTGAGCTGGCGGGTGGGGGTGTAGAAGCTGAGTCGTCTGTTGAGGTAGGCTGGTCCGGAGTTGTGGAGTGCTTTGTGTGCGTGGGTGAGGAGCTTGAAGGTTATCCTCTTGTTGACAGGGAGCCAGTGCAGGTCTCTCAGGTGGGGTGTGATGTGGCTGCATCGGGGGATGTCGAGGATAAGACGTGCAGAGGCGTTCTGGATGCGTTGCAGCCGTCTCAGGAGCTTAGCCATCGTTCCAGCGTAGAGGGCGTTTCCGTAGTCCAGCCTGCTGGTGACGAGGGCCTGGGTGACTGTTTTTCTTGTTTCGGTGGGGATCCACTTGAAGATCCTGCGGAGCATTCGGAGGATGTTGAAGCAGGATGAGGAAACGGCGTTGACCTGCTTAGTCATGGAGAGGGTGGGGTCGAGGATGACCCCTAGGTTGCGTACGTGGTCGGTGGGTGGCGGGGCTGTTCCCAGTGATGTTGGCCACCAGGAGTCGTCCCAGGCTGAAGGGTTGGAACCAAGGATGAGGACCTCCGTCTTGTCCGAGTTCAGCTTCAGGCGGCTGGTCCTCATCCATTCGGCGACGGCCTTCATTCCTTCGTGGAGGTGGGCTTTGGCGGTGTGAGGGTCTTTGGTGAGGGAGAGGATCAGCTGGGTGTCGTCGGCGTAGGAGATGATGTTGAGGTTGTGCTGTCGGGCGACGTGGGCGAGGGGTGCCATGTAGATGTTGAACAGCGTTGGGCTGAGGGAGGAGCCTTGGGGTACGCCGCAGATGATCTTGGTGGCCTTGGATCGGAAAGGGGCGAGGCGGACGCTTTGTGTTCTGCCGGAAAGGAAGGATGTGGTCCAGTCCAGGGCCTTCTCTTGGATCCCGGCGTCGTGAAGGCGTGTTCGTAGTGTGTGGTGGCAGACCGTGTCGAAGGCGGCTGATAGGTCCAGGAGGATGAGGGCTGCTGTTTCTCCGTTGTCTAGCAGGGTCCTGATGTCATCGGTGGCGGCGATGAGGGTGGTTTCGGTGCTGTGGTTGCTGCGGAAGCCGGACTGGGAAGGGTCCAGGATGTTTTTCTCCTCGAGGTAGCGGGTCAGTTGTTTGTTGACGATTTTCTCAGTGACCTTCGCGGGGAACGGGAGCAGAGAGATGGGTCGGAAGTTCTTGAGGTCTGCCTTGGGTTTCTTGAGTACACAACGGGGTCTTTCGTGTAAGGCGTCCCCACCAGCACATGCGACGCAATGCCTGTCTCCAAGACAAAATTACCACCAGTGTAGCAGGGGGAAGTCCCTTTGGGGTCGCCCTACTATAAAGGAGAGGGTATAGGGATGGTTCCCCCATAAGCCACCGTTCGATCTTATATGCGGGTTCGTCCCAAGGCCCATACCACCACTCGGTCAGGACCTGTAACTGTGATGCCGCTTAGTAGGAGTGTATGTCTGCCGTGGCAATGCAGCCACAATATGTGGATTGCATACATATACGCAGGGCGACTCTAGCCATGGATCCACCCCACATGAATTGGCCCAGGGCAGCGTTCATTTACAGGAACCAGGTCGCTGGAAACGGGTATGGATAGGATTGTATATGAATACAATAATTCAGGCAAAGACACCATCTCAAAGATGGCCGATCTTCCATAAAGTGAGAGAGGGAGTGAGGCCCAATTTTTCATTTCAGCTTTAACTTTGGTTGTAGTCTTTTCCAGGTTTTCTGTCCAGGAGAGTGTTTGACTGTTTGATACAAAAATACCTAAGTATGTGAAGCCCTGTATAACTCGCTTCAGACCGTCGGCCTTTTTCCCATTCCACAACGACCCCCTGAGTGACCATATTTAAGACTTAGTGGGGTTCATGTAAAGGCCCGATGTCTCGCCTAAGATACGCAAAACCTGATTTATTCGAGGACCTGTCCGATGGGGATCGGTCAGGAAGCATAGGATGTCATCTGCGTATAAGGCGATGCGGTCGGAAATGTCCACGGTCCACTCGAACCCGCTATATAGGGCATCGCGTCTTACTCAGGCCGCAAGCAGCTCGACAGTGAGGGAAAATAAGAGAGGTGAGAGGGGACAACCGTGACGTGTGCCACGGTTTATAGGGAAGTGATCTGAAATTGTACCGGACACCTGCACGTACGCTGTTAGGTTGGTATATATTAATCTGATCAGAGTAATGAGACGAGAACCCATGTTTAAGTGTTTCAGTAAGATGAAAATATAGGTCCAGCTCACCGAATCATATGCCTTGTCCATGTCTACAAGGAGCAGGGCAGCTGGTCTATCAAGGCGGTCAATAGCAGAAATGGCGATGTGGAATTGTCGGATGTTATGACAGGTCGACCTGCGTGGCATGAAGCCGGCTTGGTCAGGATGAATTAAGTCTGCCAGGTGTGGGAGCAATCGATTTGACAATACTTTGGCTAAAAGCTTAGCCTCAATATTGAGCAGGGATATAGGCTTGTAGGACAAACAAAGGTCCGGGGGTCGCCCCGGTTTGAGAAATACAACGATTTACGAATGTCTCCAGTCCAATGGAAGGATCTTTTCCTGGATAGCTTCCTCTAGAGACGCGAGGTAGTGTGGCCCCAGTATAGATGCAAATGCCTTGAAGAACTCACTGGGGAATCCATTAGGTCCCGGCGCCTTACCAGGCGCGATCTTGGCTGCCGCCGAGGTAAGCTGCTCTAGCGTGATAGGTTCATCCAGGGAATCAGGTACTGTGTCGGACAATGCCCTAGGCGGAATGTCCTGGAAAAATTATTCTATCTGGGATTCTGATATGACCTCTTGTTTAGTATAGAGTGAGCTGTAGAATTCGGTGAAAATCGTTGCAACAGAGGTGGGGTCTGAGACCGTCACTTCACAAGGGGACGTGATCACAGGAACGTCAATTGGTTTGAGAGCATACTGACACAGCCTGTGCAGTAATTTCCCGGACTTATCACCCCATTGGTAGATTCAACTTTGTGGGGCCTGCTAAGCCAGTTTGGCTTCATCCAGAAGGAGGCTTTGGTACTGCTTCTGCAGCACGACCAATTGCCTGCGGGCATTGTTACCATCTGACGCCAGGGCATCACACTCCGATTTAAGGATAAAGGCCTCAAGTTGTACTAGGGTCGATCTCTTCTGACGTCTGGTAGCAGTGCAGTAACTAATATCAAATCCCTGGATGGAGGGCATCGTGGCCTCCCACAGGTTTGAGGCAGAGGGGGCCAATTCTGTATTTAACAAGAAGTACTCTATCAAGGCTGTATGGATTTTCGTTTTGTAGGTGGAATTATGTAAATGCAAAGGTGACATACACCAGTGAAATGCAGACCGACCGGGTCCGATTTGTAGCTGAATTTGGACCGGAGAGCAGAGTCTCCTCTGCCACAACTCTAGAAGTGTGAGCTCTAGTGATAAAAATATAGTCCAGTCTGGAAAAGGACCCATGTACCGTGGAGAAATATGTGAAGCTGGTGTCTGAGGGATGAAAAATCCGCCATGAGTCGACCCAGCCTAGAATTTGTACCAAGGGCCCCTACCTGGACTCCCTGTGCGTGGCGTGTGGCGTGGCGGGGCAACATCTATCTCAGTCGGGGTCTATCACATCATTCCAGTCACCTCCCACTAATGACAATATATCTGGCAATGAACCCCAAGTATAAATGAGGCGCTCTGAAAATGCCTGACTGAGGGGTGGGGGGACATAAACGCTACCCAGTAATATGGGCTTTCCCAAGATCGTACCATGTAGAAACACATATTGGCCTTGAATGTCTGTCCATGTATGTATATGTGTATATGGGATTCTACGATGGATGACTATAGCAACCCCCCGCGAACCCCTTGTAAACCCTGAGTGAAAAACTTGTGTGTACCCGTAACGGGCTAGGCACGGGACTCGAGTCCCCAATAGGTGAGTCTCCTGCAAAAGTAAAACGTCTGCCCCCCAAGCGCTTTGCGCTTTTAAGAATTGCACCCCTCTTAATCTTATCCAGGAGGCCCCGAACATTCCAGGAGACGACTTTAATCACTCCGAGCAGAGTTAAAATATTCGAGGATACAGACATGATATATGAGATGAGAACTGAATACTTGTGAGATGCAGATACCACATTTAAATATCAAACTGTAGATGCATAAAACTTCAACAACAATGAAAATTTGAAATAGGAACATTCCCACCCAACCCAACCTACCCCCACCCATACCCAACCCAATACCTCAAAGAACACAGAAGTTGCGGACTTTGCATGGTTCCCACCCCAACGGTGGGTTAGGGCTGATGAATTCCAAAATTTACCCCCCAAGGGTCCCATCACTGTCGTATGTCCGTGGAACCTGTGAAGGAGTCTGTATCAACGTAGTAGCCTTTGTTGATGTCATATTGGTACTGAAAATTCTGTGGCATGAATATGGCATAGTCAAGTGCAGGTCTGACGCCCTTTACGAATCCGGCTTCTGAGTTCCAAGTTGTTTAACTCCGCGAGAGCGCCAGTAGGATCTTGAGCGGTGCTGCCGTTTATCTTTGGGAGTTATGTTCTTCTGCAGGCGTGGGTCACTGGATAATGAGTCTGAGTCCTGGGGTGGCGGCGTATGAGCCTTGACCGGCATTCGCTCATCTGTCCATTGAAATACCTCCTCCGGGGTATCGAAAAATACTGTGGTGTTTTTATAGTTGACTCTGAGTCGAGCCGGAAAGAGCAGCATATAAGATGTTTGCAATTGACGGAGGCGAGCTTTGGCGGCCGTAAATGACTGTCTCTGCTTTTGTACTATTTTGGTGTAGTCCGGAAAAATTATAACCTGGTGGGACTCAAATGTTAGGGACTTTTGACTCCGTGCTTTTCTCAGGATTACGTCACGATCGTGATAGTTGAGGATCCGCGCAATTATGGGGCGAGGGCGAGCCCCAGGCAGTGGTCTGGCCGCGAGTGCCCGGTGCACTTGCTCCAGCATGAAGCAAGAGGACAGGGTCTCATCTGGTATCCAGGATTTGAGCCATCGGTCCAAGAACGCACACATGTCTGAGCCCTCACACCCCTCCGGGAACCCCACAAAGCACAGGCTGTTCCGTCAGGCTCTTCCTTCTGCAGGCTCAACTCTAGCGAGTAGCCCCTGTGTGAGACCCTCCAGGGTATGGACCTTGCCTTGCAGTGTCGTGATGGCATCCTCTGCCCCTGATAATCTGTTTGGGCCTGTGTCACGCGCTCTACCACGTTGCGGAGGTCCTACCGCAACAGCATGACATCTGCACCAACCGCACCAATTTTAGCATCCAGTGTGTCCCTTGCTTGTGTGATCGCGGCTAGAAGCGCAGCATTATCTGGTATGGCTGTGGACATATCAGTGGCGGTGGTATGACTAGTTGCGCCAGCAGTTTATTTATCTAATGTGCTCTGCTTCGAGGCTTACCTGGACGTCTGGCTTTTAGACATGATGATGGGTCTGAATATTGCAGGGATGAGCAATGTAGGAGACTTGATAGAAGGCTTAATGTGCCGGGCCCGGATCCGTGAGTTGGGGGAGTCTGCGCAACTGGCGTGGATCCCACCCACAAGTCGCACCGGGACCTAACCCAGCCGCCTCCGCAAGTGGGACCTCGACCTAGCCTCTAACGAGCGCCTCCCTTGAATTTAGTCTGCAAGAAAACGAGCATGGCCCCAGCCGCTTCACTTAGGCTAGGACAGCCCTCCACAGGGCCTGAGAGCCCATATGCATACAAGGCGGTGAGCAGGGATCCCTATGATACGGGCCCTTCGTGGCCAATACCTGCTGTTTAATACGCTGCCGCTGAATAGGGCCCTAGGATATGGCCTGTTGAGGCGGATCGGTGTTAGCCCGCACCCCGATGGTCTGCGCCCGACACCACGCGGTTTACTGTATCACTCTGGGCATTGGGCCCCCACCACTCCTCATCTGCTACGCTAGGTCTCTGGATCGCGTCCCGGTCTGTGGACGGAAGGAGGATAGGAATCGCCGCCGCCGGCCGCACAATGTTTTACGCAGCTCACAGGCCACAAGCGGCCTGCCGGTGCCCAGCAGCACTCGCGTCCACTTGTCGTGGCTGGGCAGCGCCTCCACCCTCCGACGCGGCCCCAGCGGCGTACAGGAAAACAAAGGAGGCACAGGGTGCCCCCCTCGCCAACAGGGCTGCGGGCATCGTCAGGTCTCGGCCGGGGGGTCCGGGCTCATTCACCACTCCAGGACCATGCCACACTCTGGCACTGACTCACCACGGCGGTCGCCAGTCAGGCCGCACACGCCACTCCTGACCCGGGTAGCTAGAGCGCCGCTTCTCCGCAGTCCACTGCAGCCCCGGGGGTCTCAAATCACAGCCCAGGATACACAGCGATCGGGACAGCAGGTTTGATGTCAGGGACTCAGGATTGCTGGCAGAATTATGTAGGATTACGACGAGGCTACAGGAGCCAGACTAGGACGCGTCCGTCATGTTGGACCACCACGAGGTTAATCAGTTTTAATGCATAAATATGAATATAACTATAAATTGGCAAGGATATTTTTGTCACTGTTTTAAAAAAAGATGTTCACAAATAGTTTTAATGTTATGGTATGGTCTGTAACTAGATGTGATAATGTTTTTTATATACTGTCGAATTACTAAGCTGTTTTAATTGCAATGATTTTTGTTAATCAAGCAATAAAGACTTTATTCAAATTCACATGCTCACAGGAGGTAAATGGAAGTGCGTTTGCCCCCGCAATTGGGACACCACATGAGAATTTGGCCACTGCAATTCTGAGTTAACATTTTATTTGCAATTCTGGGAGTAAATAGTCATAACAGCTAAATTCATGGTCATGGATACTTCTGGAAACTTTATTTCCAGCCACAAGGTAACCCCACACACAAATAACAAGAGCTATTTTGTTCAGCACTAAAATTAAAAAAAACAGTTAAGCTGGGGGTTACAATTCTACTTAAGAGCCCATCGACGGTACTGCCAAAATTAGAGTTTGCTGAACACCACCACTACTTAGTTTTAAGCTTCATTCTTCTACCACACTACACTTACTGTCTTTATCCTACTCGCACATGTTCTTTACCTATCCTTACTTTCTTCCTGTCAATGTTTTCCTCTTTCCTGTCCATTCTTTCTCTTTTTTGTGCCTTTTTCTTTCTTTCTCTAGGTGAAAGACAGATAATGAAAAATAGTTAGCCCCAAAAGTGAGTGTTAGTATTGACCCCTTTCAATCACCAGAACCGATTGTTACAAATGATCAAACCCATGGAGTTGCTGAACAAGACATCTGAAGGTGGCGGAGAGGAAGCCTTCTGCTTCTTGAAAATACAGATTATTATCCTGAACTTCACAGTGGAGTTCATATTTGCCATTGCACATTCAAATACTCAAAAGTAGGTTCCTGATTTACAAAGCCTTTTTGAGGTTACAAGTTCTGTGATTCGCAAAATCATTCAGTTTGCAACTATAAAGGGTCTTTTTACAATTTACAAAGCCCTAAAATGTTTTTTTGCTATCTTTTCAGAATAGCAAATAGGAGGGGCTAAGAAAATAGTAGTCCTCGCATTGTTTGCCATTTGGAAATTGGTGTATCAATGGTTTGATTGCAGTTGCAAACCATTGATGAGTTACTGACCCTCAATTTGTAATTCGGAAATCATTGACTCAATGGTTTTCAAATGCAGTTGCAGTTGCAAACCATGGATCAGTTACAGTCCCAAAGTTGCATAGGTAATTGATTGGCAAAGGTGAGACTGTCCCATGGGATAGCTCCCCTTTTGGGTATCAGGTAAAGTGGTCACATGAGAGCTGTCTGTCGTCCTGAGGACTACTGTCTGTCCCTCCCAATGTCTTTACAAATGGTAAACATTTTTTTTAAGAGAACCAAAAATCCCTTCAATGGACATCAGCTATTTTTTTTCTAGACAAAACGTGTTTCTCGTGTTGAAAAGAAAATGCAGGGATGGTGGCCTGCTGTCCCTAGCAGGCCTCCATTCCTCCATTCCCAGCTAATCACAGGGGTGTCACAAACTACAACCTACATAATTAATATTTGCAACCCTCTGAAAACAAAATATTTGACTGCAACCTATTAGTTCATAAGTAAACAAAAATATGATGTGTGGAACACTTGACTTAACCTCAGCCACTGATAATTAATCATGCTGTCTTCCAGTCTACCATTTATTAGCAGGTAAGATTCCCACTGAATGAAAACACAATCAATTCCAATCTTGAGTTACTTGTGTTCCCATCTGGAGAGGAACTAGCTTAGCAGTTCAGGCTTGACGGTTCATAGGAGCAGGATTAAAACTGATTTGCAAATGGCAGGACTCTGTGTAAAGTGGCATAGTGGTTGACAAATCATGGACTGGAATGTGGCTAGGGCAATCTCCAGTGGCTGAGATTAATTCAAGCATTCCTTCTATGACTGTTGTTTGCTGTAGTGAATACCTTAAGTGTGTTGGGTATGCCTACCTATTGATACATGTTCACTATGCCACAGGACTCAAGATATACCTCCCTGAGGAGGCCTAAAAGGGCAAAATTGGCATGAGGCTGCTTATGCTTCTGTCTGGAGGGGACAGAGTTTGACAGTTTGGGCGTAACAGTTCCCATTGGAGCAGGACCAAGATTGATTTTCACATAACAGGTCTCTGTCTAGGGCGGCACTGTGAGCAAAAACAGAGGACTTGAATGGGGTCATGAGCTATCACCAGCGGCTGAGATTAATTTGAGCATTCTTTCCATCACTTTGTTGTTAATTGCTATTAGTACCCAGGTAACATTTCAAATTGTATCACCATTCGCAAACCAGCCAGTGTGCAAATACACATACCTGTTTTCCAAACAGAAATTGTACAGGAGGCCCTGGATGCATACAAAAAATAATTTCATAAATTTGCATACAGCATATATGAGGTATCATGGAAGGATGTGGATTTCTATATAGCTTTCTGAAAGAAAGTAATATTGAAGATGCTTTATGAAAGCAAAAATGTGCTGAATTCAGGACACACACGTATTTCGTGGCACCTTCAAAAAGTTCACATTCATTAATGAAGAAACCCATTGAAACTAGCTTTCGACATGTATTAATATTTTAATGTGCTTCACTCGGTTCTCTAAAGTGTGAAAACCCTTGATTTACAAATGCAAATTTCATAACCAGATTCACGGTCAAGCTTTGTAGAATTTTATTCTTGTTAAGGTACTAACGGATTCATCAGAAGTGTTGGGCCATGAGTGGGATTGCTGACGTTCCAAGAGACTAGACCAACAAAATTAACACCCACAAATCATAAATTGTTGGGTATTTCACAATTATTTTGCATGCAGCTTCCTACGTCAGATATAAATGCAAATGTGCCACTGTTAAGTACCTTTCTAAGGAAAAACAACCCAATATTTTAGGGCAGCATAGGGAATTGATTAGACCTGGGTAAAATGTAAATTATGCTGCATAATTTGAATACTTTTGTGTTACACTTGTTGCGCGAAATTACGCATTATGGTGCTTTGCTTAAATATGTGCCAGTCACTGTAACAATTTACAGCTAATGGTGCAATTCACAGTAAAATGCACAGGAACAATAGAAACTGAGCGGCTTTTGTTTGCTGTGTTCTTGTTTAAATGCATTCTTGTGCCAAGAATTGATGCCAGGATGCATTTTGCGATAAAATACAGCGTGAAATGACAGATTTACATTTCACAAATTTATACATAATTTCTCATAACATCACGTAATTACGCAAAAGCAAATTACACAAATTTCCTACATGCTGAGAATAGATTTTTCCCAGAAGGAAAAATGTTTTTCATGTGGAAGAAAAAAGTGATTTCAGCTGCATGTAAATATGAGCTGTTCACCATGTGAAAATTCTGCATGTGTGAACGATATGAATCGGAGCGCTTCTGGAAATTTGTGAAAGTCATACATTTCAGGAGCATTACTGTAATTCTTTGCAAATGCCATTAAAATTAAAAGAAATCCATTAGAAATGTATGAGTAAGCCTTAATGTATAGATTTCCTACATTTGGGACCAAAGGCTTTATTATAGACAAGTTTAAATGTTGTAAGAACTGTTAGCTGATCCTAGGTCTTACGATGGGCCAGGTAGAATATTAATCAATTGAAAGCCATACCAGATTTATCCTTTGGGAATATACTGAAATCCAGGGTCTGAACCCTACTGAAACCTTGATTCCTTTCCTGTAGCTTCTTCAGTAGAGAATGTAGGGTTATATATCGCAAATGGAGGGCCTAATGTCTACTTAGGCAAGGACCACCCCTTACAATTACAACAAATCTACCATCAAATGTTAAATGGGGCTCCAAAGCTAGGCTATTCTGAGAAATCCCATATAAGCCCTCCATAGTGGGGGAAAAATGTGTTAGAACATTTTGAAAATCACTGGAAAAAATCACAGAAATGAATATGCTGCCATTCACATGGAGAAAACACCTCCTAACAATCCACACCCTGTGCAACAATGTAAAGTAGTATCACGAAATCAGACACAGTATTCAAATGAAGGCTGTTTAAGGTGAGGGCACAAGTGAAATGGGACCAGGTCTGGGATCTCAAAGTGGACATACTAGAGGACTAGGGGATTTAGTTTCCATGTAGAGCATTCAATATGATGAGACCAGCAGTGGCCCGTGCAGGTAAGAGCGCTGGGACCGGGTGGGGTGTATTTCGACAAACGAGGGAAAATTAATTATTTAATCAATTTTCCCTTGTGGTCGTCTGTCAATTTCACCCCCCAACCCAACCCCACCGCTCTTACTTGCACAGTCCATGGCTGGATGAGACACACACACAAAAGCAGTACCTAGTGCCTTAGGCCACCTAAGGTATGGACACTGGTTTTCACAACTCCTTTGGAGGTTTACTTTTTGGTGTAGCATTCATGAAGCATATATCTAAGTTCAGCATTCACCAATATTTTCTCTTCACTTGATGGCACCCAGTTCACCATGACAAGACTCTTCTTCAGAAGTCATGTTTTTGGATTGGCCAGTGACTAGTGGGGTGCCCATAGAGACCAGTCTTCTTGCCGCTTCTTCCCTCACAGGCATGCTGACTAAAGCTTCTACTTTTACATTGCAACATTTGTATGAAGAAGAGGTAGACCCCGCTGTGGCAGAGGTGTTTTCAAAGCCTCCTTCAGTTCCATGCAGGTAACCCTCCCTTTCTCCTTCTTTTCTTACTCAGCCTCATCCCACACTTCCACTAAAAGGATGCATTTCTTCCCAAATGGAAGGAAATTGTGGCAGGTCCCTTTGTCCTCCACACTGTCCTGAGCTACCTTATACACTTTCTAAAACCTCCCTTCCAACTATGTCGCTTCCCTGCCCAATGGATTCTCACAAGAAGAATTTTCCAAAGGACACCTGGAGGCTCTGGATAACTTCAAAAAGGAGCTATAGTGCACATTTCACTCTACCATAATAAGTCTTCACAGGCTCTATATTGTTTGTCAGGACGAAACTGAAAGGACTAAGACATAATATACTCAAAAGCCCTAAAGTTCTTCATCCTCTCATCACTGCGTGTGCCTCCTTCAGGACACTTTACTGTAGAACAACTTGATGGCCCATATTAACCTAATTAATGCCTATTTACAATCCCCATCCCCCTTTACATCTTCATTTTCTGAAGTTCTAATGGAATGATCACCTTTATCAATTCTACTGCATCTCATTGACCTGTCTCCACCCTTTGATGTTTCAACAAGCTACTTTGGGCAGTGGTCTCTTTCCTAAGAACTGGAGGAGTACGTCTAATAATACACCTCCTCCTAATGGCACATTACTCAGAAACTCTCCACCTGCACCTCTCATGTACAGTCTATCTCCTTTACTTTGTAAGCTTTATAGCGAGTTTCACAGAGAGCTCCAGCTAGCCTATCTCAACACTCCCTGTCTATGAGACAGCTGGCGAGTCTCATGGGACTTTTTTTCTACTCCAATCAAGCCATATTTCTGTGACTTCTTCACTATAAGGCCTTCGTGAGGTGTAAACTCCACATTTCCATCATGGTCTACCTTACACCACTCAAATTTCTCTCGACAGCGAATGTCAGGAGGAGTTACATTGGCTGATATACTTGGAAGCTTGGAATTGCAGCAGCCTAATAATCAAGTCAGATGCCAGCAATATGGTGTCTATTCGGGGGAGCTCCTCATCCCAGACACAATCGTCAGTCCCCATCAACTCGCCAGAGCTCCTTGCAGAATACTTTACTGAAAAGGGCTTCCTCCAACAGAAATCTAGTTGCTGTATGTTTCTTTGCATTAACAGCATTTCAGTAGTCCAATACATAAATTAATTAAAAACCAAATCCAAGATGTTAGCTTCTCTTTTCCTGGATCATTGGTACTTTTTCCTAAAGAGGAATCTCACAGACAGGGTAGAATACCTCCTGTGCAAGTCAAACACCACAGCAGTTTAGTTTTTCCATCTTATTAACGATACCTAAAACGGGGCCCTTAATTGTCAGATCTTAATGGCAGTACCCGACTAATGGCAACCTCTGGAAAAGGTTGATTTGCTTTGTGCCACTTCAGGCAAGTTCAACTTTGTAAGTGGGCATCTAGATCCAGAAGTGTGGTATGTAAATGCCTTAAGGATTGGAACCTCCTTTTTGGTTGTGCCTCGTATGAATGTGTGGACCCCATATTTGCCCTTCCCAGCCTGGTTTCCTCCTCTCAGGGAATGTACCATAGTTCTCCCTCAGTTTCTCCTATCCTTCTCTGGCATTTTAGCATATCCAGAGGGTAGTTTTAAATGTTCATCTCTCCCTTTTAGCCTGACTGGTGTCAGGAGCAGTAGAACAAGGAACCGCCCTCCTTGTGCACCTTCCCACATCTTGGAAAACTCAGGCAGTTGAAGAAGACCAATTGCTCAAATGGCCCACTTTGGTCAGTTGGTGCATAAATGGATGTATCTGGATCCCCTTCATGCCTCTCCCTACACCTTTGCTAATTTCAAGAAAAGCCTCATATAGAAACATTCAGTGCTCTCTGCTGAACATCCCCCACGTGTCTCCCTTGCAAAATCCACTAGTTTCTCATGATCACCTGCTACACAAATTTGGGCAGATTTTGTAGCCCAATTTTGCTCTGCGGGTAAAGTGTAAAAAAAAGGCAGTCTACTGCTGTTCTGTTTTTTCCTCAAATCAAATTCCAGCTTCTACAGGTGATTAATATGGCTTTCAACCACCAGCATAAATATGACTGTCCTAATCAACTTTAAATGTTGGAAGATTTGTTTCCTTTGCCCCTTTAATCAATTTTACCTCCGATTCTGCGATTTTGTGTAACTTGTCCCCATGGTAATAAATAGATTTTTCTTCAACTGAAGTGATCTCTGGGGAAAAGAAGAATGAATGAAAAGGAGCTATGTGACTTAAATTTGTGTGTAACTATCCAGAAGGAAAAATATGATAATTTTCTTCAGTGCAGTTTCACTTACCCATTTGTTCTGCGTGCTTCTGATCAAGATGCAATGCTATGCGAAGCTCCCTATGCCATTTTACTTATGTGGTAAATGCAGCCTTTGTTGACAAAAAAGCACAGAATCTTGGCACTCAGGGATGTCTTACACTGGATAGATGTTGATATCAGGATCCTCAAAAAGTACTCATTATAGCGTCAACCTCTAACACTGAATAAATAAATGGCTCATGTTTTAAGTGTTTGGGTGAATGTGACAGCTGCAAACAAATTGCATGTTCTATAAATGCCAAATCACCTATGCAATTACCAGTATTCCTCGTGTAGCTGGAAGACCTTTTTTAAAGCTGATTGAAGTCCCGGGCCTATGTGCTCAAGAAGACGCTATCCCCGTTACCTCAGGAAATACTCGTTTGACATTTTCTACCATTATCTTTCTTTTTCTCGCAGATGGTGACTTCGTATCCTATCACAATTGTGGCCATCTTGAGGAAGGTAAGGCCAGTGTCCTAATAACCACAACAACCTGTAATATTGTAAAATAAGGGATACCTCTTTTTCTGAAATGTTGAATAAGAGAACCTTGTTTAAGCTCCTTGTGCAATGAATTACAATTAATTCTAAGACAGTCAACAAAGCACTGTGTTTATCCAGGAAGCTTGCAAACATTATTATTCCCTAGAGATTTTTCTTCTGCCATAAATATTTGTATCACCAAACATCATCTAAAACAAAAACACAGTATCTGTCCCATCAATACAATTGTATTAGGAGTATGTTAGTCATCACCTAATACACTTCATGTTTGACAGATACATGATCTAAAAAAACAGACTAGTTACATCACTTCAATTCAACCATTGGTGATATATTCTTCCATTGAGATCCCCTCTACCTTTGACGCACAACTGCAATATATGCTCCAGCTTAGAGCATTTTCTACAATTCAAAACTTTTTAATTGCAAGCACTTATTAAGCTGATCTGAAGATGGACTGACATAATGTGCAACCAAAGGAGGGTTCCATTACCAGCCAACTCTATATTAGGCCTTATGTCATTTCCCATGATGAAAATATAATATGCCCTGAGAATAAACTTTTATTATTGGATCTTATCTGTAATATACTATTTGACAGCTGAACATATATGTGTATTCTTGTAAGGCTATTTTTTAATCTCTTCACGTCATTAGTACTCCCAAATTTTGGATACTTTTCTTCTTAGTAATTCCATCCGCGCTAGTAACTTTTGCAGGGAAAGAATCCCAACGAAGAGTCAAGGGAAAATTAAGCTCCATTATCTCATGTCTATTAATAAGGAATAAGTTACTTACCTTCAGTAGGAATATTTCTAGTGGATAATATATCTACCTGCACATTCCTCATATTTAGAACCTCCCCAGATGCAAGACTGGATCTGGAAAGTTTAAATAGCCCTACTGTGACTGCAGTTGATTCGTTGGCTCCACCTTAAAACAGGTATTATTGAAACAGATATTACAGAGCAGTAGATGGAGCCCTTACATGTGGATCCAAAATTGCTCTCCAGAAATGATCCTAATAGTTGTTTCTTTTGCAATGTTTACAAGAAGATGTTAGGCTGCTATATATGTATTTTCTGACATTCGTAAGGCTTGCCTTTGGGTTCACAAGATATCTGTCCATGTCCATCCTCTACAACTTTCTATGGCCAGTGACATCCTGTGCAGCACAGGATGTTAAACTATATGATGCTTGATATTACGTGTTGGTGGCCATGCTCCATATAGACCATGTAGATGGACAAAGTGTGTGGATGCCTAAAAATAGTTGGCACTCTCATTTAGGCAGGTTTACTCATAGAGTCTGGAAAATGTTTTGTGTATGCATTTTAACATCACTGGCAGAAGTGGGTGAATGAACTTACACAAGCCACAACGGATCAAGACATTTAAGAAAGGGAAACATTTTTACACATCCATAACGGTTTGTCTATATATATGTTTGGAAATTCACGTAGGATTAGACTACAAGCATATACTCAGTCTTTCAAAGCCTTCTTTAGAGTAAGAGGAAGGTCTAATGTTCTCCAGCGGCTTGTAAATGCTAAACTACATTACTTCTAAGTACCTGCCAGCAGGAGAAAAAAACCTTTACAATTTGTGCCGAGAGTAAACTTTGTCTGCAAAGTTGTAAAACTGCACCCTGTAAAGGTGATTGATAAGTTTTCCAAAGTTACCCAAAGAAAAATATAAATTCCCTAATTCCAGTTCCCTGCTCTCTAAGTCCTATCCAGCATGCCCCATGAAGGTGATATCACCAGCTAAATCAGAAATTAGTGGCCCCTCATAATGAAGTCCTGCCTTACTACAAGTTTCTTTCAAATACTCATTTGCACTTTTACAAATCAATAAACATGTACTTATAGAATACACCTTTAGAACATAGAGAAAGTTAGGTAATCTAACATACTCACAAATTAAATTTCTCATCCCATACTGGATTTAAATTTCCAAAAATCGTTTTAGTTCTTCTTTTCGTTTTTCCAACTTGGACTGTGACATATGGATCACTGGAACCTGTTTTATCCTTTGCTTGTAAACCTTGAGCGCAAACCACTAAGGAAAAATATATATCATCAGTCATGATTTGTGCACATCGATCAGTCATGCAAACATACCTTATAATTCATTTTATGAACACATTGTAGTTATAAAATGACAAGACAATGGATCACATCTATAGTGAATTTGTTTTTAAAACAATATCTTTCAGAGACATACAGTGTTCACAAACTGATTGTTGCGGGGATTCTGCACATATACAGAACTGTGCGCAGGAAAACAGGACCTCGGTGTATGGTGGTGTACCAACCATCCACCTTAGTGCCCAAAATCCCAATCCGACTAGCTATAGTGTCTCATTCGTTCTCCGTACTACAGCGAAGCTACCAATGATTAGACATCCCAGAACACGGACTCTTTCAGGAATCGCGGGAGCAAGAACACTCTTTCATTACTCACTCATACTTGTCCACAACGTGCGTATTAAGAGACACAGTATAGTTTAAAAAGGTTATTTTAACTAACGTGCTCTAAGACACAGTACACGTGCCAGTACTAGCAGCATAATGCATAAAGACAAAATAGTAAGCATCGTTACAATTCCATGGAATACAAACGGGGATAGCATTTTATAAAGACAGTGGATAAAGGACTATAATGCCTTGCCACCCTCCCCGTTGCTAGTAACTAGTTTATCATAAAAATAGAAGACCTCTGGGCTTTGTCAGGGGGACCCCCATACCTTAAGAACTAGATGCAAGGTTTACATCATCGGACAAGCACAGCTCTTCTCCCTGGAAAGGTTTTTCTCCAAGTGCTTCTAAAAGGTATCTTGCAATATTAAAAGCACTCGAATTTCAGTAGTGCAGCTGTGCTTGGTGTTATGTCTAAGTGCGTTGGGCTGACCAGAACAGAATAACAAGGGACGTTGTTTTTCGACCTTGCAGACGAAAACCACAGAGAACAGCAGAAAACGTGAAAGGCAAAAATGTAGACAGTTCTCATTAGACATAGGCACAAGCAGAGTCTGGAAAAACAAAGTCACAAAGTAACGTGTGCAAAAAGGGCATATTGGCAGCTAGGCCTAAGCTAACTTAGCAATGTTGACAATGAGGCCATAATCCACACTACACCCTCCCCTGGTCAGTCCATAGGTCAAGACATAGGACGAAAACAGAGTTCAAATAGATGGAGCAGAATGTAAACGTCTATAGGTGGGAAAAGTCTTTTTGAAAAAATGTGGAAGAAAAAAAAATTCCAAGTAGGGCCAGAAAAAAGGTCACTCAAAGAGAATAAAAAAATCTGGTTATGCAGTTTATTGCGAGTCAATGCAACTAATCCATCAGAGTGTATGCACAGAAGACTGCAACAAGACATCATTATCATCGTTTGAAAAAAGAGATGCCATCCAGTTCAACAAATTAAAGCTGCATTCATGTTCCTCATAATAGGGAGTAGCGATCAGCATTGCGGGACAACTTGCGTGATATTCAATATAACTTTGTTGTAGGAGATTCTGAGCAGCTGCACAGATATCCCATTGTGCCAAGACTCCAAGTGCAGCCGCACGCGCCATTAATCCATCACCGGAACATTCCCGTTCATGGGCCATTAAGGGGCCCATCAACTGGTCGAAATCCGGGTCCAAACAAGACGTATTGGAGAGGCAAACATCCAAGGACCATGAGAACGGACATCGTAAACAGGACAGCACAGGTTGAACGCAAGTGAAATACGCAAAGCGAAAAGATAATCCATTAGCCACGCTGAGTGTTGCCAGTGGCAGTGTACCGAAGCTTTCATGCATGCGGTTACAGAGCATCCGCAGTCGCCCTGGGCTGTGTAGGCCCACAAGAGGTGCAGCCATTGCGCAGCAGGCAAAGCAAAAGCAATATTCCAGCAGCTAAGGCTAGGATCAATGGGAACCCACCAAAGACGCTAGAAAAAATGGAATGAATAAAAGCCGGTATTACACCAAATATCGTCTGAAAGGACGTCAGAAGGCCAGAACCCACAACTTTAAAAAAGTGCACAAGGCCGTCGGTATTAGATGCATTAAATATACGGTGAATCAGTTCACCGAAATGTTGGGGGAGGTTAGTATTTAAAAGGGCCTGTATTTCACTGTGGGCGCTGGCCACCTGGAGGACGAAGGTCTCCCGTGCGGAAGTTAGCATAACCTCCTGGTTTAATAATAGTGCCTTTATTCTGCTCAATTTATTGAAATCTGCCTTCAAAGTCGGTATGTAAGGCCAAATGGAACTATCTAAACTTCCCATGCGGGGGTGGAAAAAGCACATTTTTGAAGCATATTACACGTTGAGAAACTGTTACAATGTAGGGTATGCCAGCTTGCAGCCCACAGCAATCTTGATTATTTAAAAGCAGATAGCTACCGTTAGCAAGAATAGTGAAAGTTGGTGATATAGCTGGAACAGGAATACCCTTTAAAACACATGCAAGATTCGGGGCGGAAACATTACAAGCCCCGTGCAATTTAATGTTTTTACAAACAAGGGAATGACCCACTGTAGAATCGCAAGACTCCCCAGTAAGGTACACCTCCTTGTCATCCCTAAGGCATCTGTATGTGAAAGGCAAGGACCATATTTCATGCAGAAAGGTACTGCCCAAGGGCTCAAAACGGCCACTCGGGTAATATTTCATGCAGGAACTGAATTCAAACAAAGAAAAAGGCAAAGAGATAACCCCGTGTATAAGCCAAACTGCAGAGTCCATTTCCGCTACAGAGAAAGGTAAAGGATCTATTTTTTCTATATGTAGAAGAGTGTATGTTGCATCTTTCATGGACATGAATTGCTGTTTCTCAGTCAAGTTAAATGGCAAAAACAATGCGGAAGCGTTTAAGTAATCCCATGGTACCTTCCCCATTTTCAGAGTTTGCAAAGTCCATGCAAACTGCATCAATGAACGCAATTGATCCTGACCATGATATAACACAGACACTTCATCTTGTACAATATCAACAACAGACGAAACAATGTTGTCTAATGTGTAAATGCGGGAAGACAGCGTGTTAATACTATTGTCAACAACAGCAAGTACTTTTTCTAAATTTGCTTGGTCTATTTCCCGTAAACGGGAAGCAGCTTCTATTTGAGAAAGCTTCCAGATTTCATTGTAAGTCGCATAAAGAAATCTTTTCGGTCTCGGACCTCTAGGTCCCAGAACAAAGTCGGGCAGATCAATGTTACTGGATAACAGGGATAAATGTTGTTTCACGGACTCTAGTGTAGAGTGCTGCAATCACTGTTTACATAATTTTCCCACTGAATATGTTGTAACCGAACGTGAGTTAGAAAAACGTGGGTCAGGGCGATCCTGTTTATAACCAGGAGCAGAATTATAAAAACGCAGTTGGCAGGCATTAGAAGCTATCAGCCACACCAACCATTTTGAGGGATCTAGTGCAGAGACATTAAATGAATTATTTTGAAACAAAGCTTGCAACTCGTCAATGGAATAATTTGAATGCAAGCTCCAGTTAGGCAATGAAGACAGCGCAGGAATGGTAGGTGCATTCAATTGTTTGGAAGTCACCAAACCAAAACAAGTTGTTTGGTATATAGTATTATTTAAAAATAAAATGTGGGTCGGGATGAGGCAAGCGCGATGTAAGGCCTCAGTACCGCGTACCTGCCAGGACTTAGTGCCCCAAATAGATTTCAAATCAATGGTGGCCTTCCAGTGTTCGTAGCCACCAACAGCTAATGCGTCCATAAAGGAGCTGGAATACAGTAATTTGGTGTGGGTTAACATCACCTTCGGATTGGAAGAAATGTTTACTTTAAAATAATAGGACCCTGGGTTTGACCTATCAAAGTCTGTAAAATAAGTAAACTTATTTATCAGAGTTTGGGAGCTCCCTTGCAGAGGGGTGGGGCAATGTTCCCACTGGGTATAATTAAAACTACCTCGAAGTGTATTAGTTTTATGTAGGAAATGGTTACCATAATGTTGATAACAATACAAATCGGCATAATTAGCAGAATTCAAATACAAATCCTCAGCATCAAAGGCAGCATAATATTTCAAATCGGAAAACAAGGATTGAATTGCATGCACATCCCAATCATCTGAACGTATGTTTCTTTTTACCACATCACCCATGGAAACACGAAGTACATTCGGTACATTGATAATTTCTGTCGGTCCATGAATTTGGAAAATCACTGCATCCCATACGATGCCATCTGCGACTGGAAAGGCGGAAATGTTCACAAATGTCTGGTCACGCTTCATGACATGTGAAGAAGAGTGCGGAGCCAAAGTTCCAGCAACAGAGTTCACCGCAGAGCGCTCCGGCAAGTAGTGACCATTGATGAGTAAGAAAAAAAACTGTCACAAAGCCAATGGACATGAACAGGAAAATCAGGAATAGTACCAACCAGATGCAAGTCCAAGGAGGGACCAAAAAATTGTCTCTAAACCAGGATACAAAAACACTGAATTTGGTTGGGACAAATGATGAAGTGGAACTTGAGTCAAAAGAAAAACGGGACTGGTTCAGTGGTATTGTAGGCAAACCAGTCAATGACTCGCTTGTGGGATAAGCATATTCAGTTTCCTCGTTGCAGGTGGAAGCTGGTGGGACGAGCAGGCGATCTGGTTGCGAGACCATCTCAATGGCAACATCGTTAGACGTGGTGACCGGAGGGCCACCAGCAGGATTCCTCGAAATGGCTGGACATGATACCGCAGGTGTTACACTATTCAGAATCGGCCAGATGTTGTAGCTTGACATTGTCCACTGAGATGTATCTGTTGTCTTTGCGACCAGGAAGCGGTGGTAAGATGATTGTACGAGTACCCTTTAAGCCAAGGACTGGAACCGGTGCACGATAAGAGGGGCCAAATTCTTTCTTGTTGCCACCTTCTCTCGGACCATAGCTCCAATCTTCGTAAGCCAGCTGGCAACCGGAATCTGCAGCGCAGCGTCCGTGGCAGAGGGTAAGTGTTCAGTTGCAAGTCTGTCCCGGGTCTCTTGCAAGTCCTGTAACATAGTAGAATGATTATCTACGTCAAAGGTTGCGGCAGCTGCCGCCATGTCTAGACCATCAAGGTCTGGCACAAACATCTGTATGCCAAAGAGCATTTCGTATGGGGTACGCCCACCCAGAGATTTTCTAGGGAGATTATTGAGTGCACGTTGCACGCCATACAAGTGGGCCAGCCAGTTCCTGCCAGTACCTAAGACTCTAGCTGTCAAGGATTGCTTTAAGTCACGGTTCATTCGCTCCACCATTGAGTTGCCCTTAGGCCTGTATGGAGACGAAAATTGCACCTGCACCCCCATAGACCTCATCGCATCCTTGTACGCCTTAGAGGTGAACGCTGGACCTTGGTCGGAATAGAAGGTGCCACAGGCAAAAATTCCCACAAAGACGCGCAAATCCCTGATGACATGTCGAGCGTCAGCACTGCGTTGTGGCCAAACCCAGATGAAACGTGTGCACGAATCAACTGCAACTAAGATGTATTTATATGCAGTATCAGAAGAAAATGGACCGCAGTGATCAAGATATACACAACCAAAAGGTTTATTAGAAATGCAGAGCTGTGTTTGTGGCAGACGTGTAACCGCAGAGGGCTTAATTTGCTGACAGATGTCACAAGAAAGGGCATAATTACGGGTCTGTTTATATAAACCACGCCACCAATAACGCTGCTGCAAGATTGAAACAGTTGCAGACACGCCAACATGGGCTGAAGTCAAGCCTTCGTGTGCGGCTGTTATCAAAGAATTTCTGCAGTCCGCGTTGGCAATCAGCTGATCACCAACGTCTGGAATTCTTACATAAGGAACCTGGTCGGGACTAACCCTGGGCGTAGTTCACGTAGTCGTGCTACGCGTAGCTACGCGAAGTGCACTTCGCACTACGCAAGCTACGCGTAGCTACGCGAACTGCGTAGTGCGGTAGGGAAAATGCTGTTCGCACCGATTGCACAGTGCCGGATGCTTATCCGCACTGTGCAATCATTGCAAACGGCATCTTGCACAGTGCAAGCGGTCGTTTTCTGCCGCTCGTGTAGATTTGTACTCGAGCAGCAGTTTTCTCAACGCGGACTGGTAGTTTCTCATCGCGAGCGGTCGCGAGCATACGCGACCACTTGCAATGAGAAACCTGACCTCCCCGCGTTGAGAATCTCACCGGGAGGTTTATTTTCCACGCTTGCAATCGGCAACTTGATGTTGCTGATCGCGAACGAGGAAAAAGTCTCGCCGGGATGTCATTTTGCTCGCTCGCGGTCGCCAACTTGACGTTGAGGACCGCGAGCAAGCAAAAAATGCCCGCTACGCTATGCGTTTTTGCACTGTGCTACGTGCAATTCGCGTAGCGCGTAGTTGCGCAAACAACGCAAAGTACGCAAGTGTAGCGTAGTCCTACGCCCAGGGTTAGTCGGGACTTAAGTGATAAGAGTACTTGGAAGGGAAACCCTGTGGGTAATTAGAACCTTCCTTAGTAGCAGCAATAGCTGCCAAAATCTCATTATCTATTTTTGTCATGGATCTTGTAACGGCTGCTACTGAACACGTGGCTACTGCTGATTTGGCAGCTTTGTCCGCCAAGCTGTTACTGACCGCGTGTGCGCCCACACGCTGGTGGCCAAGAGTGTGAATCACCTGTGTGAGAGGCAGACGTTGTTTAAGATCTGCTACTCGAACCCAAAGCAGTTTATGCTTAATTGCGCTGCCCTTAGAATCTCGATAGTCGTTTTGAGACCAAAAGAATAAGTTGTCATTAAAAGACTGAACACAGTAGTAAGAATCGCATACAATGAGAGTAGTCACATCCGGGTCTGCAAACTCAAGTGCCAGCACCAAAGCACGCAGCTCGGCCAATTGGGCGGTACTGTCTCCCAGTGCCTGCGTGTGCACAACACTCGACTTGAACTCACCGCTCACCATGGTACCAGCCACAATAGCACATGCAGCTGAATAAGCATGCTTAGAACCATGTGTAAATAATACATTTGTATTCCTCAAGCGCAGTAAAAGACAGAGGAGGAGGATGAACAAATTCATACTGCAAGAACTCCTGTGTCTGAAGAGAGGAATCAAAGATAAAGGTGACGTCCGGAGACGTCAAAGAAGTAGCCCATTGTATCCAACGGGGGTGCAAAGCCTTAGAGTTTGGTACACTTGTCTTTGTCACTGCCTCAAGGGCAGGATATGGTGTTACCACCAAAATGCGTTTTCCCTGTGCCAGTGCGCGTTCCTTAAGAATCGCCATTTGTACTGCAGTCAAAACTTTTTCCACGGTTGAAAAGCGCAACTCGGCAGAAGTGTAAAGATGCGACTTGTATGCAATAGGTACTGTCACCTTCGTTAAACGTCAAGTAAGTGAAACCCACTGCGCCTGGCACGATTCTGATCATCAGGTTCGTGTGGTTATCATGAGTCAACAAGAACTTAGATTCAAGTAGATCAGACTGCAAAGATTGCAAAATAGCTGAATGTTCCGGAAGCCAGCACGACTTTGAAAAGGTTGGTTGTATCAAGGCATAAAGAGGCTTGATACGCTGGGCATACTCTGGAATGTAAGAATGCCCAAAGTACAAAAATCCCAGCAAAGACTGAAGTTTTTTCAGGGTTGTTGGAGGGCGCAGAAGTGCACACTTCTCCAGGAAGTGGGAAAGTTGAACAAAAACTCTGTGAATTCCGCAACTTCGGACTCCCAATTAATAAAACAGAAACCTCCACGTTTGGCAAAATAACAAGTATCTCTGTCTTTACATGCTAAAATGCATATAGTCATTTCACAAAGGTGAAAATGAAATTTAGCAAGCAGTGAGAGAGGTGATGATTTTGGGATCCTCCCTAACCTAGGGAGATAACCAAGCAGATGCCTTGAAAATAAAGAGCACATCTTGCTGAACGATTCGGTGGTGGTCCCATCCTCTTAGGACCACCTCAAGCACAGTTATGGGCAAAAATACAATCCCAACCAAAGGCCCTGCAAAGCATTATGGGACGAGATTAGCAGTGGGCAGTGAATATTATAGTATCCAATATCAAAATAATTCTACAAAGAGCTGCAGTTCAACTAGTCGTTACTAGGTGTCCCTCACGAGTCAAATGCAAAAGCATTGAAATTATTACATCAAGCTGCAGTTCCACTAGTCGTTACTAGGTGTCCCTCACGAGTCAAATGCAAAAGCATTGAAACCCTTTCATGAAGCTGCAGTTCCACTAGTCGTTACTAGGTGTCCCTCATGAGTCAAATGCAAAAGCATTTGACTTGAAGGACACCCAGCAACGACTAGTTGAACTGCAGCTTGATGTAATAATTTCAATGCTTTTGCATTTGACTTCGTGAGGGACACCTAGTAACGACTAGTTGAACTGCAGCTCTTTGTAGAATTATTTTGATATTGGATACTATAATATTCACTGCCCACTGCTAATCTCGTCCCATAATGCTCTGCAGGGCCTTTGATTGGGATTGTATTTTTGCCCATAACTGTGCTTGGGGTGGTCCGAAGAGGATGGGACCACCACTGAATCGTTCAGCATGATATGCTCTTTGTGTTCAAGGCATCTGCTTGGTCCTTCCCCTAGGTTAGGGGGGACCCCAAAATCATCACCTCTCTCATTGCCTGATATTTTTCATTTTCAAAGTTCACTTTTGTGAATTGGTTATATGCTTTTTAGCATGTAAAGTTGCTTTATCAAAGCATTTGTGGGTGCAGTTTAGTAGCTGACTCCCTTACGTGGAGAAAGTTTTTGCCTGAATTCTGTGTTTTACACAGAATGTGTAATTAGCATATCTCCGATCTGTGGTGTGTGATTTGGCAAAATTACATTTATAACCGTAGTCTGCAAATATATATCATCAACGTACGGGCGGCGAAGATCCCTGGGCTGTTCCTGTAGCCCATTGGCAAACGCCAGAATTTTAATTATTTTCTTCCGGAAGTGAACGCGGTCCATTGACTGCATTCAGGGGACAAATTGTGTGTGTAAAATCCATTGGAAAGGTCAAGTGTCGTTTTATATTTTTTACGAACAAGACTGTCGACTAAAGCAGAACTATGGGTATTCTGTACCGCAAAGGTGCGGCAATGAGAGTTCAAATGCCGGTAATCTAAAACTAAGCGGTACGACCCATCGGGTTTAGAAACCGCGAAAAGGGGGTTATTCATTGGTGACACGCATGTCACAATCACTCCTTGATACTCTGTGTCAGAATGTCCGAAATGGGACCTTTAGCTTCCCGCCGGAGGGGATATTGGGGTTGAGCCTGTGGCATAGGCCGCAAAGGTATGTCATGGGGGGGAGAATTTTTATCCCAGCCCACGTGATTACAGTACAGTGCCGGGGCTAGGGCCACAGCCCATTCCGCTGCGAAAGCCCCCGCATGCTCCTTGGGGACGTAACGTGAAAAACTCGGAAGTATCACTTCCTCCCCCTTCGGATCACCGAGAACAAATGGTGGTGGCCAATCCGCCTCTGCCAATAATATGTCGTAAGAAGAGGTCAGATTTTCCCAAAAAATCCCTTTAATAACACGCTCAATGTCACCTTCAATTAGAAGGACTATATTATATAGTCTGTCAGGGGGTGCCACTCGGGTGTCAGCTGTCTCGACAGTAATGAAAGTGTCAGTTGCTGTCGCCTCCACATGAGGACGCAGTGCCTCCCGCACTATGGTAACTTCCGCGGTGCTGTCTAGCAGCGTCACTGCCCACGTCCAATTCAGGAGTCTCGTTCTCACGGTCTGTGGCATATCTCGCTGTTAAAGCAGCAACTTTTTTCTTCTGAAATTGAGGACGAGAACCTGGAAATTCTTCTTGTTTCCCCTTGCCTCCAGTCTGACGAGGCTGGTCCCGTCCTTGGGGGCGTCTCGACCCTTGCCTCGATCCTGGCGATCTCCTCCACCAGCCTGTGAGCCCGATGGTGCCTGTGAAGAACGAGGAGAACGCTGTTCAGGGACCTGAAACCTGTCAGGAGACTTAATTCCCGCTCGGTCGTGCAAATCATAAGTGCGTTCAGAAGACTCGGCAGCCGGTGACGCAGCACGCGACCCCTGTTTCCTTGGTTGCTTCCCCTGCTTCTTTACTTTCCAGTTCTTTTTAGAAAAGAACGGTTTCTCGTCTTTATCAGACTGAGATTTTTGTTGTGTTTGTATCTGAGTTTGCGTTTTAGCAAAAGGCTTAACTCCCAAACTATTGCGGCCAATGGTTTTAAAAGCATGTGCAATAAATTTCGGTAATTCGCGAGGCTTGTCCAGCTCAGGGACCAAAGCCAAAGCGTTAGCTACTTGAAAGTTAACTGCATCACCCTTGACATTTGCAAGGATTAGTTTAGCTACTACATCGAACACTCGTCGCATCCCCAATTCACAGCCGCTTCAGGGCCATGTTCGTCTTGAACACGCTTAATCACGGCGGGGAGGACTGTCATTGAGGGAGTGCCGAAACACTTCGCATACACTGCCGCAAATACCTTACCCCAGTTGTTGCATTCTGTTAACTCGGGAGTTAAGTCCTTTGGCAAACTTACAGTCAAAATCCTGTGTTTTTCCACAGGAGAGGTATTTGGAAACACCGCTTCCAGCTGGTCAAATTTCTCTGCAAGCCAATAGGGTAAATCCTCCTTATTCTGTGGGCGCTTGCCCATCACCGAATTAACCATGACGTGACTAATAGTTACACCGCCAGGCCCAGCTGGTTGTGCTGCAACTCCAGGAGGGGCCATCTGGACGTTGCATGTGACATATTGTACCAAAGCTCGGTGCACACGTACCAAAGATGTATGCAACACGCGCAGTTCATCTACTGGAACCACTAAATAACGTGGATGCAAGGTGTACCTGGCCAAAACAGGCCAAGCGGCCCCATCTATCGATAAAGGGCCTAAACAAATCGGGGTGTTGCCATGACGTGAGCGGAACCTCAAGAGCCTGATAAGGCCGATAAGCATTAGGAAGGGCCGTGGCAGTGTACACATAGAACAAATTATCAGCTCCATCCACCGCCGGAAAAGTGACCCATGAATAAAACACCTCAAAGTGGTAAGCTGGATCAGCTTGCACCACAAAGATTAGAGCGACACCCGCGTCAGACACTCCATACGCTGTCAAATGAGCTCGGAGCGCAGCGCGGCTATGTGCCAGGATATTTATATTCACAGCCATTAAGACCAAGAATGAATAACAACCTAGTGCGTGGCAGCGCAATAACGGGTTAACCCCTTCGATGCTCATGACGAGCTCAGCTCATCATGCTGCGCGGTCGCGCTGTGCGCATGACGAGCTGAGCTCGTCACGACCACACCCGCGATCGGAATGTCCAGCACCTGGGCGGAATTCCGATCGCGGCGAAGCGGTTAACAATAAAGAAAACACCATTTAATAACTTCAAGCTTGAAAGAACCTATAAAAACATCAATATAGGAGGTTACACCCTCACATCGGTTTCCGGAAACAGAAGTGAGGGAATTGTGGACAAGCACAAGCACTACTCAAGCGTCTCGCAGATAAGAACCAGATCAAACGTTGTGGGCGCCATGTTGCGGGGATTCTGCACATATACAGAACTATGCGCAGGAAAACAGGACCTCGGTGTATGGTGGTGTACCAACCATCCAACTTAGTGCCCAAAAACCCAATCCGACTAGCTATAGTGTCTCATTCGTTCTCCGTACTACAGCAAAGCTACCAATGATTAGACATCCCAGAACACGGACTCTTTCAGGAATCGCGGGAGCAAGAACACTCTTTCATTACTCACTCATACTTGTCCACAACGTGCGTATTAAGAGACACAGTATAGTTTAAAAAGGTTATTTTAACTAACGTGCTCTAAGACACAGTACACGTGCCAGTACTAGCAGCATAATGCATAAAGACAAAATAGCAAGCATTGTTACAATTCCATAGAATACAAACGGGGACAGCATTTTATAAAGACAGTAGATAAAGGACTATAATGCCTTGCCACCCTCCCCGTGCTAGTAACTAGTTTATCATAAAAATAGAAGACCTCTGGGCTTTGTCAGGGGGACCCCCATACCTTAGGAACTAGATGCAAGGGTTACATCATCGGACAAGCACAGCTCTTCTCCCTGGAAAGGTTTTTCTCCAAGTGCTTCTAACAGGTATCTTGCAATATTAAAAGCACTCGAATTTCAGCAGTGCAGCTGTGCTTCAGGTTATGTCTAAGTGCGTGGGGATGACCAGAACAGAATAACAAGGGACGTTGTTTTTCGACCTTGTACATCGTGTGCAGACGAAAACCACAGAGAACAGCAGAAAACGTGAAAGGCAAAAATGTAGACAGTTCTCATGAACATAGGCACAAGCAGAGTCTGGAAAAAGAAAGTCACGAAGTAACGTGTGCAAAAAGGGCATCATGGCAGCTAGGCCTAAGCTAATTTAGCAATGTCGACATTGAGGCCATAATCCACACTAAATGATCACGTGCTCCCGCACAATTAGAACATAATGTTAATAAGTATATCACTAACATGTCAGACCCCAACGACATTTTACAAAAGATTTCTCAAGTAAGAACTTATATTGTGGATAATCTTGCGTTTTTGCAGTCTTCTATGTCACCATTTCCTTACAGTGAAAGCCATGATAGAGCATTTGCATGCGTATGCATCTATGTTTCGGGTGGGAGAAGCTTTACATTTTGTCTTTAAAGTTTGGCAACACTGGAATTTTCTAATAAAATTAAACTCTTGGTCGACTATTCACCTTCTAATAGAAATTCTTTTTGTAGACTTTTTCTACATTTGTCAGAAAGTCAGAAATCACTCTCCAAAGCATTAGGGTTCGAGTACTGGCTTTTTTATGTCAAGAAGTATTTATACAGATTGGTAATTTCCTGAGCATCTTGTATACATATGGGCACCATTTTTAAAGGTTACCATCTGGCTTTAGTAGTCAGTAATGAAAGACACACAGACACCTCTAATAGAACTGAAGCAAACGAAAGTACAAGTGAAAAATAGAACAGACAAGGGGACAGCCGAGGCCAGGCTTAATGTCCATAGAAGGGCAGTACCAGACAATCGCTTACGGAACCATCAACTAAATGAATCAGGTTGCTGCTAGACACCTGATATATGACCATATAGTAGGGCCACTAAACTTCTAGCGTTAGCTCTGGAGGTCAGAGAAATTAGTGTTAAGATTGCGAGAGTAGTGTAAAGTGGAGAAAATACACTGCATTATTTGAGCAAAAAATGCACATTGTATTTTTTTTTCTGTAACTTGGCATATTATTGTTTGATCAGCAGGTTATTCTTACAGAACTATTAGCATTACAGGTTTCACAGTGAATCAAAATTCCTTAATCTAACAGGTTTCACTATGTTTCTTGTATGCCAAGGCAGATCAGTGATGGCCTTTTAGTGGGCCTTCAAATTAAAAAAAATGTTTGCGAGCTAAAATAGCGATTCTCCTAATTAAATGCCAAGAGAATCTGAATTTCATTAAAGACACGGAGGCTAACATTATGCATTATTCCTTTAATGCCACTCCACACAACACTTGAAAGACCTTTACATCATAAAGAAAACATTCAAGAACAGAACAGCCATTAGATATAATAAGTCCATGCACATAACAATGTGAATGTAAAGCTTTCTACTTCCTTTAATGGCTGAACAAAGACAAAGAATAGAATCGACTGGGCGCATCAAAACCTCAGAAGTAGGAAAGCTTTTTGCAGGAAGTGAACTACTGGTTATTATCTGAAAGGAAAAGGAAACAGCAATACACCACCTAAAGAAACTTTGAAGCAAAAACAACAAGATAATTATCAAAGAAATGTCCATTTATATATCTGTAACTTTTTCTACTCTTACTCCGTTTATTATTTGCTTTTTTTTTTTTAAATACCACTCTAACAAATGATAAGTCTTCTTGTGGTAAGGTAAACTACTGGTTATTATTATATGAAAGGAAAAGGAAAACCAATACACCACCTATAGAAACTTTGAAGGCAAAAACAACAAGATAATCATCATCAAATGTCCATTTATATATTCATAACTGTTTCTACTCTTACTCCGTTTGTTATTTGCTTTTATTTTTTAAACACCATACTAACAAAAGCTAAGTCTCTATCTCTGGGATGGGAGGGTGGGATAATGTTAGCCTCCGTGTCTTTAATGAAATTCAGATTCTCATGGCATTTAATATGGAGAATCGCTATTTCATTACAAGACCGGAGGCTATCATTATGCATGTTGGTAGCCCTCCAAAACCACAACTGACGTGTTCAATTGGCTTACAGTAATGTTCTGCAAATGTGTTAGAATTAGACCAGTAAGCGGCCCTCAAGATATCCTCCAATTTGCCACCTTTCCAGAAGGACTAACTAGCCATAGCCCCCTCTCATAGAATGAGCTTGAAACTTCTGTAAATCAACACCAGCTAATTGCATAATACGTTTCACCCATCTAGCAATAGTTGCACTGGTAACTGCTTTAAAAGGTTTTTACAAAGGAAATCTGTAGTTGGTCAGTACCATCCAGACGAAACTCACTCATCCTGGATTCATATTTCTTCATGCACTTCACAATATACAGCTTTCTGCAAGAATCACATTTTGGGTAAAATATGATGTCAGACATTGTTTTCATTCTCCTAATAATCTCAAAGGTTACCCCAAAGGCATTGTATACTCTGTTACTTACCTTCAAAGCTTTACCATCCGATGCTCAATGACAGGATATCAGACAAACTAAGGAAGCCAGCTTCATAGAAAGTTTTTTCAGGTCTAAATATCTATAACCGGGCCAAGAGGAAAACATACTGAGAACTAAATTTACATCCCAAATGGTCTCATACCTAGGTCTTGGGGGTCTCCTTAACCTGATACTCTTAAGTACTCTACTGACCAGAACAATTTTTCCCACGCTCCTGCCATTTACAATATTGGGTCCTACAAAAAGTTTGAATCTGTGGCAGTGTATCGTCCTGTAGCTAAGGCCCCTATCAAACTGTTCGACAAGAAAATTCACCACCTCAACTATAGGAGCCTCCACAGGGTCCAAATCCTTTTCCAGGCACTAGCGTACTATGTTTTCCATATTCCTTTATACCTGGAGCCCAGGACTCCACGGCTCTTCCTGAAAGGCCTGACACTTCTCTAGATG
Source organism: Calotriton arnoldi (assembly GCA_963921515.1). Classification (NCBI taxonomy): domain Eukaryota; kingdom Metazoa; phylum Chordata; class Amphibia; order Caudata; family Salamandridae; genus Calotriton; species Calotriton arnoldi. The sequence goes on along the minus strand of CAWUFW010002381.1, from coordinate 1,328,370 downwards.
TCCTGATATTCTCCAAGCAAGAAGGCTCAAAGTCCCTGTCAGAACCAGAGGATGTTCCTCTCCATCTGCATCTGTCAATAAACCCTCTGCAGCAGGAACTAAAAAAGGGAATGCCGCAAGCCAACTTCAAGGTCATTGGTAACCATGCCTGTGATACCCAAAAGGGAGTTATCAGGAGAAGGGAACATCTCTCTTGCCTCACCTTCTGAAGAACCCTCTGAATCATCGTGAATGACGGAAATGCGTAAGCGCTGGTCCCCTTCGAGGTCTGAACGAAAGCATTCACCACTAGCGGCACCCCGGTCTGGCATCCAATTGTAGTACTTCTTATTTATTATTTATTTATAGAGCGCAACATTCATCCGATAGGATATCACGGCACTAGTGGAGCGAGATCTCATGGCAGGGTGCTGCTAGAATGTCCAACATTAGGCCTTGGGTAACAGGTGGGTTTTGAGCTTCTTTCGAAATGCCATGTAGTCATCAGTGAGACGTAGGTCTAGTGGTAATTCATTCCATTGAGTGGCAGCCAGAAAGGAAAAAGGTGCGACCTCCTGCCCTTGCTTTTTTTAAACGTTTTACCTTAGCTTGCGCCTGATAACGTGATCTCAGGCACCTGGTCGGGGCATAGAATTGGATTTTGTTCTGAAGAATTTTGGGACCGCATTGGTGTAGGGCCTTGTGTGCATGGCTCAGAAGCTTGAATCTAGCTCTTTGACGTACCGGCAGCCAGTGGAGCTGTCTCATGCAATCTGACGCTGAGCCATATCTGCTTTTATTGCACACCAGTTTGGCAGCTGCATTTTGTATCACCTGCAGGTGTGCAATGAGATAGTCCGCCATGCCCACAGACAGTGCATTCCCATAATTTAGCTTACTAATGAGTAGGGCTTGTGTAATTGTTCTTCTGCATTCCAGTAGAATCCAGGGAAAGAGCCCTTTTAGGAGCTTCAGAGTGGCAAAGCTTCTTCCGCATAGGGCCCGCACATGGTCCTGCGTGGTTAAGGTGTTATCAATAAGGACGCCCAAGTTTCTTGCGACCTGCTTAGGTCCCGGGGTGTCTCCCAATGATTGGGGCCACCATGATGCATCCCAGATTAGGTTGGCTCCTCCAAAGAGCAGGATTTCTGATTTTTCAGCGTTCAGTTTCAAACAGTGTTCGGACATCCAGGTCGCCATCTCAGAGAGGCAGTTGTTCGGTTTAGTCCTGGTGTCCTCATGCCTTTCTTCAAGGGCTATCATCAGTTGTGTGTCATCCGCATAGGAGCAAATGCTGAAACCCCATTTCTCACTAATTTTTGCCAAGGATGATACGTAGGCGTTAAAGAGTGTTGGGCTCAGGGAGGCTCCCTGTGGAACACCGTAGCTGATGATTTTTGGGCTTGAGGAGAACACGCCCATTTGTACAGTTTGCGCTCTCTTGCTCAAAAAAGAGCTGAACCACTGAAGAGCTTTGGCGTGTATGCCTTTTTCGTGTAGAGTTTTCAGCAGTAGCTAATGTGAGACCGTGTCGAACGCCGCCAACAGGTCCAACAGGATCAGGGATGCAGCCTTTCTCTGATCGATCAAGGATCTTATATTTTCTAGGACAGCCAGGAGGCTTGCCTCCGTACTATTGGTGGCTCTGAAGCCGGTTTGAGAGGGGTCCAGTAGTTCATTGGTTTCAAGATAGTTGGAATATTGTCTATTAACCAACTTTTCCAAAACTTTAGATAGATAAGGGAGTTGGGAGATTGGCCGATAGTTGGCTGGGTTGTGAATGTCCGTGCCTGCCTTTTTCAGCAGTTGAAATGTCAGCCTGCTCACAACAAGGTCTAAATCTAGTGGGCCCCATATTTGACACAGTTTCCTGAAATAGGCCCTACTCAATTTTCAGTTGCTGAAAACCCTTAAAAACCTTGCATTCCAGTCTGCAGACACATTTGCCTTTCTAGGCAAATACTCTGACTTCAAGTTGATCTTGTGCTCCAAGAAAAACAGCCAGAGTTTCTTGGCCAAGTATGAGAGGTCTGAGATCTCGTCCCAACTAAGCGATTTATATATGCCACCGCAGAAACATTGTCCATTTTAACAAAACTGCTCTGAATTGCAAACAATTTGCAGTCAACTCCTAATAATTTATGTGATGCGATTTCTCTGAGTGCACCACAAACCCCCAGTGTCCAGTGCACCCAAGCGTGCACCCCAAACGTGTAAATTCACATCTGACTCCAAAATGAATTCAGAGGACGCCCTTCAATTCCAGGCAGCACATTGTCCAGCCACCAGTTCAACTCCAGCTTGGCTTCCTGATCTAGAGCTACCTTGTCTCCATACCACAATCCTGCTGGAAGGGATTTCGCTTTTATTCTCTACAAAGTGTGGTAATGACCTGGAAAGATGCCTGAATGGAAGAGGACAGAAGACCCAGAAGTACCACATTCACTGTGTCTATTGTGAAGCCTAAGAACTCCAGAGTCCTGAAGGTGGTAAGAATAGACTTCTCCCCATTTACTATGGAGCCCAAACTCTCTAGAAGGGACATAACCATATCCAAGTCATTCAAAACCTGTTTCTGGCATTGTGAAATGAGAAGGATATCGTCCAAGTAGACGATCCTACGCCCGCCTCACTCCCTGAGGTAGGAAACTACAGCTCTCATCACCTTGGTAAAGCACCATGGGGCCTATGAGAGACCAAAGGGGAGTGTGCAGAATTGGAAAAGATGGCCCTGCCATATGAATTGTAGATAGCGCTGACACTCTCTGGCTATTGGAATGGTAAAGTAACCAATCCTTTTCTCACAACATATCCCTTAAGAGATGGATTCCCTGCATCTTGAAATATTTGTATACAAGGAACCTGTTCAGCTGTCATAGGTTTATCACAGGCCTCCACTCCTTGTCTTTCTTTTCCACAAGGAAGAATGTACTTGCAAAAGGGAACTTATATAATGGCGACTTTATGCAACATACATTTTATCTTTTCTTCCACCACACTCTGCTGATCTGTGGACAAAACTAATTCTCTTGGGGGAACAGCTTGGAAGGGTTCCGTCAGGAAATCTATCTTGAAACCCTGGACGGTCTCTAGCACCCAAGAGCCTTGCATAATTGCTTCCCAGATATGGGTAAGTAGTCTGAGGCGACCTCCCACTCTTTCCAGTAAAGAAGTAGATGAAATTGTTGTACTCTCCATGGTACCCGGTTGGGCCTTGTGCACGTGAACTGTTCCCCCTTGCATGATGCTGATGTCTTCTTTGGGGATAGAAGCTTGGGGTTGCTCATCTTGATATCCTCTGCCACAGCCTCTTTATCTGAAGTGTGAGAAGTGGGACCTCTGGGAACCTCAGCCAGCAGAATGTCCCCTTCTGCCAGCCTGTCCAAAAAACACCTGGGCTGAAGACCCTGAGCATGTTAGATTGGACCTTGTTGAGGGCAGTAAAATTTGTCACGTACTTGCCCAGGGATTTTATCATGTCCTCGCCGAAGAGGAGACCCTTAGGATTCTTGGAGGGTTCTCTCTAGTCTAGGTCTCTGAGTTTGGGATTAATTTTCATGAGTACTACTCTATGCTTTTCGGCATTAAGGCCAGCATTGGCATTCACAAGAAGAACCAAAACACTTCTGACTCCAGTCCTTGAAGAGGTTTATGTCTAATGGAAGATCGCTGACATGTGCCTCTTCAGCCATGTCAATGATCCTTGCCAGGGGTCCAAGTACGTCAAGGAGGCAGTCCTGACAAGCCTAAGGGTACTTAACTTTCTTGCTCCTCCTCTCCCAACTCAATCTCCTGAGTGCCGCTGTGGGGACCTCAGTCAGTTGTGCTGCATCAGACACTTTTCATATTTGTGCCGCATGGGACACCCATCACCTTCAAGGTGCTTAGACCTCCCATTCTTTTCGAGGTGCTTGTACCTCCCGTCTACGGGATGCACTAAGAGTAGAAAAAATCAAACAAAGCAGAAAATGAAGAAGACATTAAAAGAAGGGTGTTTCCATACATTGGAAACAGTGTTAACAAAACAGCCTACACAGCAATACAAGCATATACAGCAAACCACAATAATAAAAAGCTAATAACAGTTAAAAAAGCTAGAAATAAAGGTACCTATCTGCGAGGAGCAGCATTTAAAAGTGGCAGATTGTTATGTGCATGGACTTATTATATGTAATGGATGTTCTATTCTAGAATGTTTTCTTTGTGATGTAAAGGTCTTTCAAGTGATGTGTGGAGTGGCATTAAAGGAATAATGAATAATGGTAGCCTCCGGTCTTGTAATGAAATTGTAAAGCATGTCAGGATAAATAGCTACTCTGTCGATGTCAGATATGAATTATAACATGTTTTAATGAACATAATATTTATTCAATGATGTGTTTTTTTTCCCATAAAGAAATAATAGAATGGAAATTCCCCCTCACTGAGTCCCACACCCCTTGACATGGGAGTATCCCTCCAAATACAAAACATACATTTTAGATTTATGGTATAGTATAATGTCATATGGTAATGTATTGTCACTTTCAACATGACTTCATCTTCAACATCTACATGGAGCCACTTGGTGTTCTGCTCATATATAACAGCATCAAGATTCACAAATATTTATTTATTTACTATGTATTATAAAGCGCGAACATGACCATCACAGTATCAGAGCGCTGTTCAATGAGCAAGCTGGAGAGAGTTGCAGTACACTAAAACACCTGTCACATAGGATAATCTGTACATAATTCTCGGGGCAAGGTATAAAATAATAGGATACAAATATAAAATAAGGCACGCTGTACATAGAGTACAGAGCACAAGGTATAGAACAATAGGGTACAGTATAAAATAGGGTGAATAACAGTTTAAAAATCGTTCCCTTAAGACACATGTTTTTCTAGTAGTATGGCTTTAATTTCCTTCTTGAAAAGCCTGAGGTAATTGCTGTCGTTGAGGGTCGTAAGGAGTTCCATATTATTTAAGTAAATCCTGTGAATGTGCGTCCGTGTGTTTTCTTTTTTTTAATCTAGTTTCAGGGATTTAGCACTTCTCGAATCCCTTCCACCTTCTGAAAGCTTGATCCTATTCGCCATGTATTGATGACCAGAGTTGTGAATAGCTTTCTGTGTTATGCAAGCCACCTTCAGTTGGATCCTAGCTTCAACTGGGAGCCGGTTGAGGGTTCTGAGTAATGGTGAGATGTGATCATACCGACCTGTACCTGTTAACAGACTTACTGCTGCATTTATTGCTGCTTTCATTGGGGCTAGGCTGGCTTTCGGTAGACCTATGAGTGTGGCATTCTCATAATCCAGTCTTGAGAGCACTAGCAACTGAACCGGTTTTGAGGTCATCTAGCGGTATGAAGGGTTTTAGTTTTCTTAGCAGGTGCAGATGTAGGTCAGCTCATTTTGTTGCAGCTTGTTTGTGGGCTTGCATGTTTAAATTAGAGTCTAAAGTGATGCCCAGTGATTTTACGGAGTTGCAGATGGTTGGTATGATGTTTAGCAATTTGAGGTTAAGAGACCAACGTTGCAGTTGAGGGGATTTAAGAGGTGGGAGAAGAAACTGAATTTGGTTTTTGTCAGGTTGTATGCCAGCCCTTTCTGTGTTTTCTTCATGGTGTCATTCAGTGTCCAGATATCCTCAAGAGAAGAGGGTCTGATGTATAGCTAAGTATCATCATCATACATGTGGTTTGAGATTTCTGATTGTTAAATGATTTCAGTGAGAGGTTCCATGAATTAATTAAAGAGTGCTGGTGAAATTGTAGATCCTTGTGGAATGCTTTTGTCAATGTCTGCTACATCCTATAGGGTGGTGCCGACAACTTCAGACAGTCCAGTTTGGAATTCAATATTTTCTCTGAGGCATTTGAGGCTGACCGTGTTCAACGCCCCTGATAAATTTAGAAGTATTAGGAGACAGGATTAGTTTTGGTCTGGAGATGTCTGTATATCATCTTGGATGTTGAGAATGGTGATCTCTGTATTGTGCCCAGGCCTGCAACCTGGTTTATGTTTGTCTAAGAGGTTACATTTTTTTATGTGCTTGCATAGCTGATCGTGGGCACATTTTTCTACCAATTTAGCAAGGAAAGGAGGACTGGATACTGGTTGGAAGTTGTTTAAGTCATTCTGGTCAGTGCCCAGTCTTTTTTTAGTAGAGGGGATACTTGGCCTATCTTCAGGCAGCCTGGAAGAGAACCTTGTTGGAGAGATGCATAACAATTTTTGTCCATAAGGGAGTGATGGATTGGTGTATCTCTTTCAGGAGGCGGGAGGGAATGGGATCGTCGAAATGTGTGGTTGGTTTCATTGACAGAATTGTTCTTTGGATTTCGTCCTCAGATAAAGATTGGAAACTGTTCCAGAAGACTCAGTTTTTACCTACAACAGTTGGGAGAGTGTTGGGCAGAATTCTTACTGTGTCCAATGAGAAGAGGGTTGATGGATTGTCTAGGTTGGGTACTAGGTTGACTGTGGATAGAGTTGCTTATGGTCACAATTTTATTTTTAAAGAAAGTGGAGAAGAAGTTGCAAATGTCCGTTGAGTTGTTTGCAGTTGTGGGTTGTTCAAGTTTTCCTGATTGTTGTATAATATGTCAAAGTTTTTTGGGCTTGTTCTTTGGGCTCTCTAGTTGAGATCTGATCACTGATGATTTGGCATTCAAGATAGCCTTTTTGTATGCAGTTCTGTGCCATCTCAACTGTTCAAGATGGGTGGTGTTTGGGTCCCTCCTCAAAAGTCTCTCCAGATGTCTTAATTTTCTTCTTTCATTGTTTATGTTTTGGTTGAGCCATTGTACTGAGGGTTTAATCTTTCGCCTTTTTAGATGTAACGGAGCAGCCTTCTGAACTATGTCGGTCATACTCCAGTTGTAGGCATGCTTTAGTTCATGAACCGAAGTTTGGTCAGCCCTAAGTTTCAAATTAGTTTGGCATAGTCCCACCAGTTCTGTTCTGTTGACGTGGCTGTAGTCTCTGATCCACGTTTTCGCCCTTCTCGTTTGACTCTTGATTTTAGTTTCTTGTGTGTATATTTGGAAAATAATTTAATGGTGGTCAGACCAGTCAGTTGGGGTGATGTCTAGCAAATTTACTGATCATGGTTTCGCAATGATGAGGTCAAGTGTGGAACCTTTTTTGTGGGTTGGTCCATTGAATGCTTGAATCCTGTTGAGATCCTTGAGCAGGTTACTGAGTGCAGCCACTCTGAGGTCTTTGTAATTGTTCCAATGCAGGTAGAAATCTCCTCAGAGTATTGTATTCGAGAGTGAGGTAGCATTGATTGTGACCTTTTCCATGAGTTGCTCTAGAAAGATGTGTTGTTCCCCGGTGGATAGAATAACAGGAGTGTTTTTGCCAGCAGTTTCTTATAAAGCTTGATTTCAGCTCCCAAAAGTTCAAACAAAGACGTATTTCCTAGGAAGAGTGAGTTTAAGGTTAGGGAGTTTCTGTAGATTATAGCAAGACCTCCACTCTGCATCACTGTGCAGTCTAGACGTAAGATGGAAAAATCCGGGGGAATGAGAAGGTCTAGAATTAGAGATGCTGTTGGGTTGAGACAGGTTTCTGTTAGGAATAGATTGTCTAGATCATGTGGTAAGATCGCATCTACTATATCCATGGTGTGTTTTTCAGCTGATCTACAATTATGCAGCATGCATTGCAGGTTTGTGACTGTTTTGTGAGTTACGGTGGAGGACATTGTGTTTGTTGCGATTGGGATCAGGTTGTTGGGATTGAATTGTAGAGGGTTGAATTTCAGGTTTCTCTAGTTGGATGTCTTGACGATTGTGAAGTTTGGTATTGTGTCCGTTGAGGTTTTCTGTGCGCCTTGATAGTATAATAGCAGAGTGATTATCTCTTCTTCTGAGAGGTGACTGTTCTTCTTGGACTGTGAAGCTTGTTGTCTCTGGGAGTTGTGAGTCTGTTGTTATAGATATGTTTCGCACTTGCAGGACAGTCTGTGCACTTGGTTGTGGGCGTGTGCATCTTCTCCAGGGTGAGTAGGAGTGTGGTTACTTTCTTCTTTGAAGCAAACACAAGGAGATGATGGACGGAGCGCTGAAACTTTTCAGACATTCACCCCCAGTCACAGATTTGGGTTGAATCCATCATCGTTCTTTAGCTCACTTCGCCACCCCAGTTCAGACCCAGCTATATGCAAATCAGTATTGACCCTGTTCCTCATGGGAAAAGTCCAGCCCAAACTGCCAAGCCAGGTCTTCCCTAGACTGGAAACAAGCATCCTGGGACAGGTTTCTGGACCGGAAACAAACATCATGGGACCAGCTTTGTTCGCCCTAAGTTGGCAGGGTATGCCCAGACCTGGCTCCCTTGCTCACTTTGCCACTGGATTCAAGCTAGCGTGGCTGATGAGGGGTGTTACCCCGAAACCAGTCCCAGGATGCTTGTTGGCAGTTACTATCCCCTGCTCTTTGTCTGGGGATGTTTTTGGGTCACAGACCCAATTGATGCTGATGAGTATCTGTTCCTTGGGCTGCGAGTGCTGTTTATAGAGAGGTATAGCTGGGGACTCTGTTGGGCTGTGTTGCCTTCAGGGCTACATTTGTCCTTGGGTGTGGTTCTAATGGTGGAGTTAGTCGGTTTAGGGCAAATGTTGGAAGACGGAGTATGCAATGGGTAACTAGTAAGTTTCACTGGGGCTGCTACTTGTCTTTGTGGGTCACTAAAAAGTGAGTCAAATATTTATTTATAGGTCATTGTCCATTGCTTGAATTAGGATGTTGACATTTTTGGAAATTGAGATGGTAGCTTTCGCTTTGAGTGCAGGGAGGGTGATATTATGAGTTTGAGACCATAGGTGATATTCTGTATGGTTATGATTCCCTTGAGGGAAAACACATTTTGCCATTTTCCTTTGCGTCTCATGTGACTCCTTAGAATATTGTGTTTGAATTTTTTGCTCCATTTTTAGATAGGTTTGTTGGGTAGTTGATTCTGAGTAAGTTAATTCCTGATGGTGACAGAGTGAGAGCAATAGCATTATTGCGGTCCGACATATTTCTTTCTTAAATGTGGACAATGTTGTTTCCCTCTATTAGGATAAAGGACCAAACCTTCGTCATTGCTAAGTGAGGTCAGTGGTACACCTGTCCTTTTAATTTCTCTAGTCTCCAAATTACCTTGGTAAAGTCCCCTACTCCCTAGGAGTTTTGAGCCTTTTCCTGTAAATGGCAATATAAGTGTCTTGGATGTATACTTCTGTTGTGTCCCCTTCTTGCTAGGGTTTTGAATCTTGTTCTATAGATGGCAATATAGCCACCTCAGGTATATACTTCCAGACTACAGTTCAGCCATCAACAGTAGGGTAAAAATGCTATGTTCCCTAGGCATGTTAGAACACACGAATCACAAGGAAGGCCATTCAATAAGAAGCAAGCACAAATTAGTGACATTGAAGCCAACCAATAAATATGCCGTTCTCTGGCTTTTTGTTTCATTAGCATTGTTCTCACTGCTTTTGAGGCAGGGGCAAATCAAATTACACCATTCCAAGATGGCCACCCCCTTAGGTATGACCAGTCCTCTTTCTGTTGTCATATGTGAAGGTGTTGGCCATTTTGAAGACAGTGGTGAAATGGTTTTGTGCTGGCCATAAGAAAGCAAGAAAAAGTACAACAAGCATTTGCAATGCAATCGGTCTCGCCTTTGGGAACTTCTAAGTATTTAGCCATGCAGTATAGGCCGGCGGAGCCGTGGAAGAGTCAGTCATATGTCAGGCTTAGGTATGTAAGGCTGACTGAGCTGGAGGAAGTGTCAGTTATACATTAGGCCACGCACTGACACTGTGCAGTAATACGTCGTTACTCCCACTTACGATACCCCAGACTGAAGTTTGCAGTTACAATGTGCTTTGCAATGAATCTGACAATGGAATCTTGGAAAAGGGCCCACTGGGTGTGTGTGGTGGCAGCCGGGGTGTGTCTGCTTGCCAGTTTAGTCCACAGAATAATAACGGACAGGCCCACAACAAGCAAACTCAGCAAATCCTAGACTTAAACATAAACCTATTATATCGCACACCTGAGCTTACTGAGCATAGCCTTATCAATATTTGTATCATCATAGCTACTCAGAAAAGATCTATGGGTTGATTGCCTCCTGGAAAGTTTTGTCTGATATTTGAAGGTCAGATGAGTGCATGCTCTCTTTAACATTAATATAGTACCAATACTAGGGTAACAACAACATCCAATCTGAAGGCAGGGCGCTGTTCATGTGTACTATGTAAAAGGCCAAGAATAATGATGATAACAAATACCCACTAGATCTACGTTTTTTTCTAGGAAAACGCATACATTTGATGGTTGCTTTACATGTGAAGGTGGCGGGTTCCGGTTTTTTGTTTTTTAATTTTATTTAATAGTGGAATTTAAAAATTCTTAGTTTTCCTGGTCCCAACCTAAAACGTATGTTCATAAACATCCGGTGGCATGAATATTGTGACTTTGTGTAATATCGAAGAAATCTGTTCAGCTTTCTTTTTGAGGCTTGACAAAATACATTATTAAACAAGGCTATCTAGAACTGCTGGATAATTGTAGCTGTAAAAAAATGGCTCTCTACAATGAAGTGTTTACGTTCTCTACATTGTCTTTATAAGAAACAGCTGAAGCAGGAGCAATGTTTTGTTCATTGGAGGTTGGTCTGCTCCTTGCGTTGACTATCCTTCCAGTTTCTTAAGGTTGATCTGGAGCATAAAGGCTGCCCTGGTAGACATGCGACAGAGAAGCAACAGAAAACGGGTTGGATTCGGCCAGTGACTGGAAAAAGTGGTACTTCGAGAAATGGCACTGGAACCCAATTTGACTAAGTGAGCTCTGCCAAAGGGAATCACGATCTCTGCTTACTAGCGGTAGCTAAATATGTCAGTAAGAATTAGTTCCACAAACCCTCCCCATCTAGAAAGATAATCTAATTTTCCAAGCACAGAATAACACCCGAAACGATGGAAGATGAAAACCAGAGCTGAGGACGGTAACATCATCTCACTCACTTCAGGTTAAAGCTTGTTATTAAAGAGCTGTAAATGGGAGCCGCCTCTCTTAGGGATAGACGATTCTGGGAAAATTATTACTACCAGCTGGTGAGTCGTCCCTTACCTCCAATTTAAGAATATAACGTTACCGCGCTGACATGCTCCATCTCTAACCACCTGTGAAGTGATTTAAGTATTTACTCCCTAACATAGGAGTGCCGCTTGACGAGGAGATTTTAAAGAAGTCAGTGACAGGTTGTAATCGCCACAGAAGTGTACACACGGATATTACACATAAGACTACAGGGATTAAAGCAACGTTTTATTTGCAAAGGTAAATCAATTAGTATTGTCGGTCACAAACTTGGTCTTTTCTATTATTTAGAAACTTTGCAAGGCTGATGGAATTCCCAAATTGAAGGCCTGCAATAGTCCCCACACAGTGTAATCGGAACGAAAAGTGGGTCCGCTCAATTTACTAACTTAATTCCAGGAAAGAAAGAATGCACAAGCAGGAAGGATGGACAACAGATTCCAGCTGCCTCGGAGGATAAGCACAGTGGTACAGAGTGGACACCACACGTACAAGTATGTCAATAGTGCAAGGCCTTACCTGAGCCCTGGCTCTGCTGAGATGGACCAGAACCGCCAAAGCCTTGTGGACTTCGGTGCCATCGAACATGCCGCAGCCGCCAGGATAACAGCCACCTTCTTACCCATGGCGTGAGTGCGCGCACGGCAGGCACAGAGACACACAGACAGACGGAAGAGTGGTGTGTGCGAGCACTTCAAACCAAACACCAACCTATACACATCACTTCCTGTTTTGGCGCATACGTAGGATGAAAGTCAGCGCGCGCATGTTAATGCACACTCCTTTAAAAAACAAGCATTTGCAATGCAATAGAACTCGCATTTACCCGAGTCCTATTGCATTTGAAATGGAAGTGCGGGTGGGTAAAAGGCACAAACGGGAGTGCGGGGGAGGGGTGGTGGTGGTCCGAGCAGTCACAGACTGCGAAAGGGGAGGGGGTGAGCCACAGACAAAATTGTTTTCAAAGTAAAGTGGCCGATAGCCTCGGAGGTGTACAAATTACGCCAAGGCCGTCAGGAGGAGGGACTAACAAGTGGAAAACCAATCAGAAGGCAGCATTAAGGCTGTAAGCCAAACAAAAAGATGGGCGGAGAGTGGGCGGAGCTTACGCAAAGCTTCCCCAATATAGTATATACTCCATGCCTCGCAAAGCGAGCAGCGCATGCGCTGCAACGCTAGGCGAGACCTAAAAATGATCCAAAATTCTCTCAACTTCACCATCAATCTTTTCTCTCCTTGTCCCTGCAGTGCCCTACATCGGGAGAGAGCAGTAGGCTGCCCGACTCAATTGCCACGTGGAGTGCCGTTAGTAGAGAAAGAAATTCCGCCTGGTGGAATATTGATATGCTTTCCCCATGTTGCTCATTTGCGAGAGAGTTCACCCAGCTGCCATCGTCAAACTGACCCGGGGTCAAGGAGCCCAATGCTTTTGGACATCCACGTTGCACAGGGGCAGCCACAGAACATCAGCACTCCCAACGGCGCACACCGTGAGTAGCGCTCTGATATGGTGCAGAGAGAGGGGGGGAACACCCCGGGTGAACTTCATTGCCATGCGCTCTCCGCGTTAGCTCTGCCAGACCTCGGAGCACTGCATTATAGCGGGGTCTTTAAATACGCACCATCATTTCCCTAGAGCTGTGCACCACATCAGGTTTATAAAGTGCGCTCTGTAGTTGTGCAGTCATTTCAGCTCTCAGTCGCAAGCGAGTCTTTTTTCTGCCATGTCCGTCATTGTTGCAGACAGCATGCAAATCCTGACTCCAAAACAATATCACAGCACAACTAATCCTCCGCTTCTTGAAAGGGCACAACCAGGATTTACATTTAAATTGTGATACCTGGCCCCTGGAGCTCTCAGAGGAGCTCATGCCCGTTGGCCATCTTGGACCCAATTCCAATATGCTAATGGTACACAGCTCTGCTTGAAAGTCTTTGCTGCTTTAGACAACCAATCCCTCAAATACTGCCTACTCATCATTAATACCTGGGTACGTATTATGTAATGGGTGCAGTGTCCCTGTTTGTGCCTTGGTCATCTTTAATAAGGTGCACTGGGCACAAATAGGCACAGCGCCCCCTATTACAATCAATGCTCATCCCCTAGGGCTGCCGAGAACTTGCAACTGCCTTGGGTACAGCGCATTTAGTAAAATACTGAGTGGCTGCTTACAAGCCGCCCCATGTTTTACACGGCAGGTGGTAGCAGACAGCACTTTAAAGAGGGGACAAAGCTTCCCCTGCAGGCAGGTGCAATGAGTGACTGCCCCCAAATGCAGGGGGATGTCTGCTTTCCCACCTCCAGATAGCTTCCCTCAAGCCGTGCACTAACAATGCACCAACCCTTTATGGTGCATTATCAGTGCTCCTCCTAAAGGCCTATTTGCGTCTGTGCCATCATCTGTAATAGGGTGTGGACAGAGAGGAAAAGTGATTCCCTCATTTACCTGTGGTCACACCTCCATGCAAATAAGAGAACGCCCTCTGAAGATATTTCTGGCACTACCTGTGCAATAGCACTAACAGTATTAAAGAAGGGATTCACATAAGCATCTTCGGCACCTTCTGTAATCCCATATTGACTTGCAGCTGCAGAAACTGGGCAGTCATGCCTCTTATGGCCTCTGTGATACAAAAGGGGATGATGGACGGAACGTTTGAGCCAATCAAACACTCACCCCCAGTCAACTGATCTGGGTTTAATCCATCATCATTCTTTAGCTCACTCCACCACCCCAGTTCAGACATGGCCATATGCAAATCAGTCTGACCCTGTGCCTCATGGGAACAGTCCAGCCCGAACTGCCAAGCCATGTCTTCCCTGGACCGAAACAAGCATCCTAGGACCGGTTTCTGGCATTCCAGCCGTCATCAGCCAGGCTTGCTTGAATCCAGTGGCAAAGTGAGCAAGGGACCCACGTCTGGGCATACCCCGCCAACTTAGGGCGAACAAAGTGATACAAAAGGGGATGATGGACGGAACGCTTGAGCCAATCAAACACTCACCCCCAGTCAACTGATCTGGGTTTAATCCATCATCATTCTTTAGCTCACTCCACCACCCCAGTTCAGACATGGCCATATGCAAATCAGTCTGACCCTGTGCCTCATAGGGAACAGTCCAGCCCGAACTGCCAAGCCATGTCTTCCTGGACCGGAAACAAGCATCCTAGGACCGGTTTCTGGCATTCCAGCCGTCATCAGCCAGGCTTGCTTGAATCCAGTGGCAAAGTGAGCAAGGGACCCACGTCTGGGCATACCCCCGCCAACTTAGAGGCGAACAAAGTGATACAAAAGGGGATGATGGACGGAACGTTTGAGCCAATCAAACACTCACTCCCAGTCAACTGATCTGGGTTTAATCCATCATCATTCTTTAGCTCACTCCACCACCCCAGGTCAGACATGGCCATATGCAAATCAGTCTGACCCTGTGCCTCATGGGAACAGTCCAGCCCGAACTGCCAAGCCATGTCTTCCCTGGACCGGAAACAAGCATCCTAGGACCGGTTTCTGGCATTCCAGCCATCATCAGCCAGGCTTGCTTGAATCCAGTGGCAAAGTGAGCAAGGGACCCACGTCTGGGCATACCCCCGCCAACATAGGGCGAACAAAGTGATACAAAGGGGATGATGGACGGAACGCTTGAGCCAATCAAACACTCACCCCCAGTCAACTGATCTGGGTTTAATCCATCATCATTCTTTAGCTCACTCCACCACCCCAGTTCAGACATGGCCATATGCAAATCAGTCTGACCCTGTGCCTCATGGGAACAGTCCAGCCCGAACTGCCAAGCCATGTCTTCCCTGGACCGGAAACAAGCATCCTAGGACCGGTTTCTGGCATTCCAGCCGTCATCAGCCAGGCTTGCTTGAATCCAGGGGCAAAGTGAGCAAGGGACCCACGTCTGAGCATACCCCCGCCAACTTAGGGGCGAACAAAGTGATACAAAGGGGATGATGGACGGAACGTTTGAGCCAATCAAACACTCACCCCCAGTCAACTGATCTGGGTTTAATCCATCATCATTCTTTAGCTCACTCCACCACCCCAGTTCAGACATGGCCATATGCAAATCAGTCTGACCCTGTGCCTCATGGGAACAGTCCAGCCCGAACTGCCAAGCCATGTCTTCCCTGGACCGGAAACAAGCATCCTAGGACCGGTTTCTGGCATTCCAGCCGTCATCAGCCAGGCTTGCTTGAATCCAGTGGCAAAGTGAGCAAGGGACCCACGTCTGGGCATACCCCGCCAACTTAGGGGCGAACAAAGTGATACAAAAGGGGATGATGGACGGAACGTTTGAGCCAATCAAACACTCACCCTCAGTCAACTGATCTGGGTTTAATCCATCATCATTCTTTAGCTCACTCCACCACCCCAGTTCAGACATGGCCATATGCAAATCAGTCTGACCCTGTGCCTCATGGGAACAGTCCAGCCCGAACTGCCAAGCCATGTCTTCCCTGGACCAGGAAACAAGCATCCTAGGACCGGTTTCTGGCATTCCAGCCGTCATCAGCCAGGCTTGCTTGAATCCAGTGGCAAAGTGAGCAAGGGACCAACGTCTGGGCATACCCCCGCCAACTTAGGGCGAACAAAGTGATACAAAAGGGGATGATGGACGGAACGCTTGAGCCAATCAAACACTCACCCCCAGTCAACTGATCTGGGTTTAATCCATCATCATTCTTTAGCTCACTCCACCACCCCAGTTCAGACATGGCCATATGCAAATCAGTCTGACCCTGTGCCTCATGGGAACAGTCCAGCCCGAACTGCCAAGCCATGTCTTCCCTGGACCGGAAACAAGCATCCTAGGACCGGCTTCTGGCATTCCAGCCGTCATCAGCCAGGCTTGCTTGAATCCAGTGGCAAAGTGAGGAAGGGACCCACGTCTGGGCATACCCCCGCCAACTTAGGGCGAACAAAGTGATACAAAAGGGATGATGGACGGAACGTTTGAGCCAATCAAACACTCACCCCCAGTCAACTGATCTGGGTTTAATCCATCATCATTCTTTAGCTCACTCCACCACCCCAGTTCAGACATGGCCATATGCAAATCAGTCTGACCCTGTGCCTCATGGGAACAGTCCAGCCCGAACTGCCAAGCCATGTCTTCCCTGGACCGGAAACAAGCATCCTAGGACCGGTTTCTGGCATTCCAGCCGTCATCAGCCAGGCTTGCTTGAATCCAGTGGCAAAGTGAGCAAGGGACCCACGTCTGGGCATACCCCGCCAACTTAGGGCGAACAAAGTGATACAAAAGGGGATGATGGACGGAACGTTTGAGCCAATCAAACACTCACCCCCAGTCAACTGATCTGGGTTTAATCCATCATCATTCTTTAGCTCACTCCACCACCCCAGTTCAGACATGGCCATATGCAAATCAGTCTGACCCTGTGCCTCATGGGAACAGTCCAGCCCGAACTGCCAAGCCATGTCTTCCCTGGACCGGAAACAAGCATCCTAGGACCGGTTTCTGGCATTCCAGCCGTCATCAGCCAGGCTTGCTTGAATCCAGTGGCAAAGTGAGCAAGGGACCCACGTCTGGGCATACCCCCGCCAACTTAGGGCGAACAAAGCGATACAAAAGGGGATGATGGACGGAACGTTTGAGCCAATCAAACACTCACCCCCAGTCAACTGATCTGGGTTTAATCCATCATCATTCTTTAGCTCACTCCACCACCCCAGTTCAGACATGGCCATATGCAAATCAGTCTGACCCTGTGCCTCATGGGAACAGTCCAGCACGAACTGCCAAGCCATGTCTTCCTGGACCGGAAACAAGCATCCTAGGACCGGTTTCTGGCATTCCAGCCGTCATCAGCCAGGCTTGCTTGAATCCAGTGGCAAAGTGAGCAAGGGACCCACGTCTGGGCATACCCCCGCCAACTTAGGGCGAACAAAGCGATACAAAAGGGGATGATGGACGGAACGTTTGAGCCAATCAAACACTCACCCCCAGTCAACTGATCTGGGTTTAATCCATCATCATTCTTTAGCTCACTCCACCACCCCAGTTCAGACATGGCCATATGCAAATCAGTCTGACCCTGTGCCTCATGGGAACAGTCCAGCACGAACTGCCAAGCCATGTCTTCCCTGGACCGGAAACAAGCATCCTAGGACCGGTTTCTGGCATTCCAGCCGTCATCAGCCAGGCTTGCTTGAATCCAGTGGCAAAGTGAGCAAGGGACCCACGTCTGGGCATACCCCCGCCAACTTAGGGCGAACAAAGCGATACAAAAGGGGATGATGGACGGAACGTTTGAGCCAATCAAACACTCACCCCCAGTCAACTGATCTGGGTTTAATCCATCATTATTCTTTAGCTCACTCCACCACCCCAGTTCAGACATGGCCATATGCAAATCAGTCTGACCCTGTGCCTCATGGGAACAGTCCAGCACGAACTGCCAAGCCATGTCTTCCCTGGACCGGAAACAAGCATCCTAGGACCGGTTTCTGGCATTCCAGCCGTCATCAGCCAGGCTTGCTTGAATCCAGTGGCAAAGTGAGCAAGGGACCCACGTCTGGGCATACCCCGCCAACTTAGGGCGAACAAAGCGATACAAAAGGGGATGATGGACGGAACGTTTGAGCCAATCAAACACTCACCCCCAGTCAACTGATCTGGGTTTAATCCATCATCATTCTTTAGCTCACTCCACCACCCCAGTTCAGACATGGCCATATGCAAATCAGTCTGACCCTGTGCCTCATGGGAACAGTCCAGCCCGAACTGCCAAGCCATGTCTTCCCTGGACCGGAAACAAGCATCCTAGGACCGGTTTCTGGCATTCCAGCCGTCATCAGCCAGGCTTGCTTGAATCCAGTGGCAAAGTGAGGAAGGGACCCACGTCTGGGCATACCCCCGCCAACTTAGGGCGAACAAAGTGATACAAAAGGGATGATGGACGGAACGTTTGAGCCAATCAAACACTCACCCCCAGTCAACTGATCTGGGTTTAATCCATCATCATTCTTTAGCTCACTCCACCACCCCAGTTCAGACATGGCCATATGCAAATCAGTCTGACCCTGTGCCTCATGGGAACAGTCCAGCCCGAACTGCCAAGCCATGTCTTCCCTGGACCGGAAACAAGCATCCTAGGACCGGTTTCTGGCATTCCAGCCGTCATCAGCCAGGCTTGCTTGAATCCAGTGGCAAAGTGAGCAAGGGACCCACGTCTGGGCATACCCCGCCAACTTAGGGCGAACAAAGTGATACAAAAGGGGATGATGGACGGAACGTTTGAGCCAATCAAACACTCACCCCCAGTCAACTGATCTGGGTTTAATCCATCATCATTCTTTAGCTCACTCCACCACCCCAGTTCAGACATGGCCATATGCAAATCAGTCTGACCCTGTGCCTCATGGGAACAGTCCAGCCCGAACTGCCAAGCCATGTCTTCCCTGGACCGGAAACAAGCATCCTAGGACCGGTTTCTGGCATTCCAGCCGTCATCAGCCAGGCTTGCTTGAATCCAGTGGCAAAGTGAGCAAGGGACCCACGTCTGGGCATACCCCGCCAACTTAGGGCGAACAAAGCGATACAAAAGGGGATGATGGACGGAACGTTTGAGCCAATCAAACACTCACCCCCAGTCAACTGATCTGGGTTTAATCCATCATCATTCTTTAGCTCACTCCACCACCCCAGTTCAGACATGGCCATATGCAAATCAGTCTGACCCTGTGCCTCATGGGAACAGTCCAGCACGAACTGCCAAGCCATGTCTTCCCTGGACCGGAAACAAGCATCCTAGGACCGGTTTCTGGCATTCCAGCCGTCATCAGCCAGGCTTGCTTGAATCCAGTGGCAAAGTGAGCAAGGGACCCACGTCTGGGCATACCCCGCCAACTTAGGGCGAACAAAGCGATACAAAAGGGGATGATGGACGGAACGTTTGAGCCAATCAAACACTCACCCCCAGTCAACTGATCTGGGTTTAATCCATCATCATTCTTTAGCTCACTCCACCACCCCAGTTCAGACATGGCCATATGCAAATCAGTCTGACCCTGTGCCTCATGGGAACAGTCCAGCACGAACTGCCAAGCCATGTCTTCCCTGGACCGGAAACAAGCATCCTAGGACCGGTTTCTGGCATTCCAGCCGTCATCAGCCAGGCTTGCTTGAATCCAGTGGCAAAGTGAGCAAGGGACCCACGTCTGGGCATACCCCCGCCAACTTAGGGCGAACAAAGCGATACAAAGGGGATGATGGACGGAACGTTTGAGCCAATCAAACACTCACCCCCAGTCAACTGATCTGGGTTTAATCCATCATCATTCTTTAGCTCACTCCACCACCCCAGTTCAGACATGGCCATATGTAAATCAGTCTGACCCTGTGCCTCATGGGAACAGTCCAGCACGAACTGCCAAGCCATGTCTTCCCTGGACCGGAAACAAGCATCCTAGGACCGGTTTCTGGCATTCCAGCCGTCATCAGCCAGGCTTGCTTGAATCCAGTGGCAAAGTGAGCAAGGGACCCACGTCTGGGCATACCCCCGCCAACTTAGAGGCGAACAAAGCGATACAAAAGGGGATGATGGACGGAACGTTTGAGCCAATCAAACACTCACCCCCAGTCAACTGATCTGGGTTTAATCCATCATCATTCTTTAGCTCACTCCACCACCCCAGTTCAGACATGGCCATATGCAAATCAGTCTGACCCTGTGCCTCATGGGAACAGTCCAGCACGGCTGGATTCAAGCAAGCCTGGCTGATGACGGCTGGAATGCCAGAAACCGGTCCTAGGATGCTTGTTTCCGGTCCAGGGAAGACATGGCTTGGCAGTTCGTGCTGGACTGTTCCCATGAGGCACAGGGTCAGACTGATTTGCATATGGCCATGTCTGAACTGGGGTGGTGGAGTGAGCTAAAGAATGATGATGGATTAAACCCAGATCAGTTGACTGGGGGTGAGTGTTTGATTGGCTCAAACGTTCCGTCCATCATCCCCTTTGTATCGCTTTGTTCGCCCTAAGTTGGCGGGGTATGCCCAGACGTGGGTCCCTTGCTCACTTTGCCACTGGATTCAAGCAAGCCTGGCTGATGACGGCTGGAATGCCAGAAACCGGTCCTAGGATGCTTGTTTCCGGTCCAGGGAAGACATGGCTTGGCAGTTCGTGCTGGACTGTTCCCATGAGGCACAGGGTCAGACTGATTGCTGACAGCCAGGCTTGCTTGAATCCAGTGGCAAAGTGAGCAAGGGACCCACGTCTGGGCATACCCCCGCCAACTTGCTCACTTTGCCACTGGATTCAAGCAAGCCTGGCTGATGACGGCTGGAATGCCAGAAACCGGTCCTAGGATGCTTGTTTCCGGTCCAGGGAAGACATGCCTTGGCAGTTCGTGCTGGACTGTTCCCATGAGGCACAGGGTCAGACTGATTTGCATATGGCCATGTCTGAACTGGGGTGGTGGAGTGAGCTAAAGAATGATGATGGATTAAACCCAGATCAGTTGACTGGGGGTGAGTGTTTGATTGGCTCAAACGTTCCGTCCATCATCCCCTTTTGTATCGCTTTGTTCGCCCTAAGTTGGCGGGGTATGCCCAGACGTGGGTCCCTTGCTCACTTTGCCACTGGATTCAAGCAAGCCTGGCTGATGACGGCTGGAATGCCAGAAACCGGTCCTAGGATGCTTGTTTCCGGTCCAGGGAAGACATGGCTTGGCAGTTCGGGCTGGACTGTTCCCATGAGGCACAGGGTCAGACTGATTTGCATATGGCCATGTCTGAACTGGGGTGGTGGAGTGAGCTAAAGAATGATGATGGATTAAACCCAGATCAGTTGACTGGGGGTGAGTGTTTGATTGGCCCAAACGTTCCGTCCATCATCCCCTTTTGTATCGCTTGTTCGCCCTAAGTTGGCGGGGGTATGCCCAGACGTGGGTCCCTTGCTCACTTTGCCACTGGATTCAAGCAAGCCTGGCTGATGACGGCTGGAATGCCAGAAACCGGTCCTAGGATGCTTGTTTCCGGTCCAGGGAAGACATGGCTTGGCAGTTCGTGCTGGACTGTTCCCATGAGGCACAGGGTCAGACTGATTTGCATATGGCCATGTCTGAACTGGGGTGGTGGAGTGAGCTAAAGAATGATGATGGATTAAACCCAGATCAGTTGACTGGGGGTGAGTGTTTGATTGGCTCAAACGTTCCGTCCATCATCCCCTTTTGTATCGTCTTATGGCCTCTGGGCATTATGCATTACATACAGCTCATGGATTTTCAGTGTCTACCTGAAAATCAACCCAAGCCAACCAAGAGAGAATTTGTGTTATTTGCGAGGAACGACAAACAAGAAACAGTTACAAACATGAATCAATGATATGAACCTTGACTGCTTTGAACCCCAACTATCAATCAATGCCAAGTGAATTGTATTCCCCCAGGGCACCAACAACCCACTCAAGGGACTCGCTGCCTAAAAAACAAAGGCGCATGGTATCAGTTCTCGCTTCTAAAGAAAGTGAAACCATTTCTACCAGAAAGAGAATTCAGAAGTGCTGCTGAAACCCTCATACTCTTCCATCTGGTTGGTGGGAACACCCTGCTCCATAGCCTCCAAGACTACACAGTGGCACCTCTTAGGGGCATCCTACATGCAACACCACTTTTCATCCAGGGATGGAACTCTATCAGCTACCCTTGATGGCTTGAACCATCTTCAAATCCTTATGCATTCTTTACAAAGCCATCACGTCCAGCCCCACTGCTTAACTAGCAGACAACCTTACAATCCTTAGTGGGTCTCAGTGCTGCCACAGCCAGGACACCGTCATACTTAAGAAGTGTAATAAAAAAAAGCCGCCAAAAAAGCAGCAGCCTTTGGAAAATGAAATGAAAAAGAATGTATAAAGCGCTCTAATATGCTATCGATAATAATACGCAATAGGTGTGTAGGCGCTAATCTACTAAAGCACTCTGCACCAAGGATCTGGAACAATATCCCCATATTAATCAGGACTGCCCCAACACTGCTCCAGTTTTACAAAGAACCAAGCATTAGCAAACAGGCTGCAAAAGGTGATTGGTGAATTGGTGCATGAGGACCAGTGTGGATTCATGCCGGTTCGCAGCACTACTTACAATATACGGAGGTTAGCCCATGTCTGGCATAGTGCCTTTGACGGGGAGATGACGATGGTTTCCCTGGACCTAGAAAAGGCATTTGATGTGGTGGAGTGGGGTTACTTAATGGCAGTGCTAAGGGGCATGAGGTTTGATCCAAATTTCTGTGCATGGATCCGCCTCCTACACCTTCTATTTGGATACGGGTGGGGAATGAACATTCAGATTTATGGAAGGTGGGTAGAGGCACTCGGCAGGGTTGCCCCCTTTCGTCCTTGATATTTGCGCTGGCAATCGAGCAACTCACGCTGTCACTGTGCGGAGAGAAGGAACATTAGGGAATTAAGGTAGGAGACAGGACACATGTAATCTCTTATATATGCGGATGACGCTTTGGTGTATATACACTCCCCAGATGAGTCAGTCCCACTATTGTTACAACTACTGAGATCCTTTGGGGAAATTTTGGGCTTGAGGGTCAATGCTCGGAAGTCATTCCTGTTCCCCCTGGAAGAACTAATAGGTAAGACTCTGGTGCAATTGTCGACTCTGGGTCTCCATTGGTAACTGAAGGGGTTCCAGTATTTGGGAATATGGGTCACACACACTGAGGTGCAACACCAGTGCAAAAATATAGATAAGGTCTTGACAGATCTTGTGAACTCTATCCAATTATGGAACAGGCTTCCCCTATCGGTGATAGGGCGGGCAGCCATCACAAAAATGGTGATTCTCCTGAGGTGTCTGTACCCTGTCCAGAATGAACTCCTCCTGCTCTGAGAAAGCTTTTTCTGCAGGCTGGGTGGGCTGTTGGTTTCCCTCATATGGGCTGGACAGCGCAGTAGAGTGGCCCTGACATCCCTCAAGCGCGACTTGGACGAGGGTGGACTAGCCATCCCAGGCATGCAGTGCTATTATTACGCTGCACACCTGCAGCATGGTACCTGCTGGTTGACAGTATCTGATAACTGGGAAAAGCAACTTGAAGGGTTGGGTCTCTCGTTGCTGCTGATGAGTGAGGGCAGGTCCGACACTCCGATCCCTTATGTAATTAAAATCACTGCAGAGATCTGGGAAAGGGCAGTGAATAAAATACTCCACAGGACTCCCTTCAGCAGGGACCAGCGGTTGTGGGACTTAGCGCCCTTTAAGAGCATAGATTCAGACAAATGGAGCAGTGGAGCACGGGGGTGTCTGGTCGCAGGTGAAATATCCCCTGGAGAAATGTTTATTACATTTCAAGAGGCTCAGTACACATTTGAGGTCGGGCAAGCACACTTTCTCTACTATGCTAAATTGGAGAGTGTCTCAAGAGAGTTCTAGACAGACTTTCCGGCCATACCATGGCCCTCCAGGGTGCTTGATGGGCTTCTCCAGGGGTGGGGAGGGGATACACCTAATTACCCTTTTTTTTTTAGAGCGCTTAGGGGAGATATGGTGCACAAACAATGTGTGGCTCAGGTGGCGTGGGAAAGGGCACTAGGTATGCCCATTACAGACTCAGATTGGAGAGGGCATTGGACCTGGTGTGTAAGGTCTTGTGTAATAAAAGATTTAATTTACTGCGTTTTCACTTTCTACACTGCACTTAAATATCTCAAAAAGTGGACCCCACCAGGGAGACGAAATGCACTAGCTGTGGTGTCTTTGGGGCTGCGTTTCTACATCTAGCCTGGGAATGTGTTCAAACCCAGGGTTACTAGGTCAGGTCCTACCATGCATAGAGCGTGCCACTGGCTTAGAGATTCCCCGAACATCGTTGGAATGTTTGCTGGGTGTGATGACTCGTCCGAAGGGTCGCAAAATCCCCTACAAACGAGCTCAGCTGGCCCTTCTGTTGTTGAGATACTGAGTGGCCTTTGGGTGTCTGGGGGCGAGAACTCCGACTCTGTATCTCTGGCTGAAGGACTTACTAGAGTGGGGAGTAGCAGAAGAGCAACATAAGAGAGTGTCACGCACAGATGGGGAGCAGCTGATGAGATATTGTTATGGGCACAGCTGCGTCTTAAGTTTCAAATGAATGATGGGCTGAGTTCCGATAGCAGCTCCGAAGCATCAAAGTGACCATGGGAAGGCCACGGTTGTGGCAGTTACCTCATAAAGATTGACTATGTCTATGGGAGAGTCCCCCTAGTGCAGAGTTCTTCAATCTGTGGGGCGCGCTCCCCCGGGGGGGCGCGACACCGTCTCAGGGGGGGCGCGCACTCCACCCTAAAATCTCACCTTTGTGTTCTACTGTCCAACATCGTCGCAATTCTTCACCCATTTCAAATGTTTTTTTTTTATTGGAGCACCCAGGAGCAGCCGCCAATCAGCATGTAGGAACGTCACCACTGACGTTCCACCAATGAGGGGGCAGCAGCAGAGATTGCAGGAAGTGCCGCGAAATTTGCGTGCATAAAGCTCCTGCATACTACTGCTTGCTGCCTTTTCTTCTTTGTTTCCTGTATTTTACCACCACTACGCTGTTGAGGACTTTGCTGAAGATTCTACATCACCAGCAGGTAAGAGGGCTTTTGCAACATTGCTGGGCCATTTGGTGATGCCCTGTTTTCGTGGCGGGGGGGGCTTGTTCAGTGGTGACGACGGAGGGTTGGAGGGGGGAGGGAGGGGAAATCGATGGGGCACTTAGTGCCCATGCTGTTGCAATTTCACCCGCGCTAACCAGGTTAATTCCTACAGCTGAAATGCTTTAGCTGCAGTGGGAGGCAAGGA
Organism: Calotriton arnoldi; assembly: GCA_963921515.1. NCBI lineage: Eukaryota > Metazoa > Chordata > Amphibia > Caudata > Salamandridae > Calotriton > Calotriton arnoldi. The sequence continues at coordinate 1,303,482 of CAWUFW010002381.1, read as the reverse complement.
GTCCCCTTTGCTAAAACTGAAAGCAACGGAACTGGACTGTTTGTTCCTTTGCATTGGGTTTCATAGCAGAGGAGACTCCTTGCCTCACACTGCAGCTGAAATGAATGTCTGTTACTTGCTTTCAGTTTTAGCAGAGTTTTAGCAGAGGAGACCTCCTTCCTCCCACTGCAGCTGAAGCATTTCAGCTCTAGGAACTTAACCCCGTCCAGGGAGGGTTAGCTCTTCCCAGAAAGGAGACAATGTTGCTTTTAAAATTACACCGGCAGGCGCGCAACGATCACAGGGCTAAAAGGGCTTTAAGTTGCCAAAAGACAAATGCCAGTCAGGTGTTGTTTAAACAGCCTGCAAATTGCTTCTCTTGCCACTAAATATGGGTTATAAATAAAGAAGTATGTATTCATTTGTAAAGACTTTTCTGTCTTTGTTCCCTTTTATTATCAGTCATGGATCATTCAGGCAGCCCTAGATCACAATTAAAAGTGCTTTCTATTTATATTTGCTGTTCGGAGTATGCACAGATAAGTGCTGAAAATACAGTTTTAGGTGACTGCTTATTTTTGTACCGTCTGGGACAACAAAATATTGAGCTGGCAACCCTAATCATAAAACTGGAAGTTTGTTGCAAGATCAGCACATTATTTCTTCCACCCTCGATCCCTGGTTAATGCCATAATAGCAATAGTTTAACATATCTGAAACCCTGCGCTGCCGTCAATAGCATGCTGAGTTACTGCAAGTGTCTGGGAATGCACCCTGCATTCAGACAACTCGCTCCTCATTCTTGCCCTTCACTTTCATGCTCACCCTGCACTCACAGCGATCACAACAGTAGTGGACCGTGGAGGGAGTTCCGTGGGGCGGTGAGGCGGGGCGCTGGAGGGGCACGGTGGGAGGTAGTAAACACCGGAATATGGATGAACGGAGGTAAGTAAACAGTTAAATAAATAAAACTACTTCTTGCGCGCGCTGCAACGCATTTTGCAATACAGCGCGCGCAACGAAATTCGTTTTATTTATTTAAATGTTTACTTACCTCTGTTCATCCATATTCCGGTGTTTACTACCCACCACCCTGCCCCTCCCCCTCCCCCGCCCCGCCTCACCGTCCCACGGAACTCCCTCCACGGGCCGCTACTGGATCACAATGCCCTCACACTGATCCCATGCACTCACACCATTCACCCGCTCACCCTGCTCTCACAATGCACTTGCGCTGTTCACCCTGTACCTCAACCTGCAACCACACAAGCACACTACTCAGCCTGCACTCATGTGACACTTCACTCACCTGTCCCCCTCACTGCTCAATCTGCAATCTCACTTAAACAAGCCCATCACTAACCATACATTCGTTAGTCCCACTCTGCACTAACATGCACACCCAAATTCATATGGTCACCTCACTCACCCTGCAGTCACTCCTCTTACCCTACTCTCACACTGTTGCATACCTCACTGTGCACTCACATGAGCACTCCTGGCACCCAACCAGCACAGAGGGTTAATGTGCCTGCTACAAAGAACGTGTACCATGCAGATCAAAGAACTGAGGGGCATATGTTCAAGGAAGTGGCGGAGTGAGGCATTAGTCGTCATGGCTTAACGCCTCACTCCGCCACTTCAGAAACGGAAGGCTGCACCATATTTACAACAATATGGTGCAGCCTTGTGTTTCCCCTGCACTGGCGCTACACTTAGCTGTGTAGCGCCAACGCAGGCACCCTTGCACCATAGTGCAAGGGTGTCTGCGTGCAGGGGAAAGATTGTTTATGTACAGGAAGGTCCCCCTCCTGTACATAAACAATCTTTAAATGCCATTTTGTCACACTTCTATGTGTGCTGCTTACTGCAGCACACATGGAAATCACAAAATGGCATTTTTTTAAAGATTACAAATCTAAGGCATTTTGTATTTTCTCATGTGTGCTGCACAAGGCAGCACACATGGAATAGGCAAAAACGAGGAGAAATAACGCATTTCTCCTAGTTTTGTCAACTTAAGACCAGGTTTTCCCTGTTCTTAATTTTAACGCTGCCTCCTATTTACGCTGCCCTTGAAATTAGGGCGCAGCATCAAAATCAGTGGCTGTTGCAGGGGAACTTCCACCGCAACACCCACTGCACGCCCCTTTCACGCTAAATACAGCGTGAAAGGGGGCCTTATTTACAAGGCAGCGTTAAGCCACGTTAAGTGGCTTAACTCTGCCTTGTAAATACGGCAATGCCCCTATCACCACCACAACATTGTAAAAATTGACGTTGTGGTGGCTATACGGGCTTGTACATATGCCCCTGAGTATGATGAAACTATGAGTAGCGCTATAAAAAAATGAAATGTTTGCCAGAAAGGTGCTATAAAGAGATGAGGTGCATTGTTGGTGAGTGTTAGTGAGGGAATTCATGGAGAAGGAGGAAACACTCTTGTTGTGTTGAACATTATTTGCCGGATATGGCCCGAGTTATGCGGGTGGCGGTCGATTATGTAGTGTACCAGATTCCAGAAATTTCTGTCAGGTTGTGGGGGGGCCCAACATTTAAAAAAATTCAGCTGGGGGGGCTCAACCTACAAAAGTTTGAAGACCTCTGCCCTAGTGTGAGGTACTTCCTAATTCGGGTTCCTTGTGCTTCATGCCATGTATGCTTGACACCCGGAGCCCAAGAGGTGGCCCCTGTTCATAGCTCGTTATTTGTCTAGAATGCTTGTACAGTTTTCTGACACTGTCTTGCTTAACCTCTTTTAATTGCTAGATAACTAATTATATGTGCATCAGATCACTTGCACTGTTTTATTTCCTTGTTTTTTCAAAATCAATAAAAAACAGTTTAAAAAAAAAACCAAAGAGCCGAGCACTCACTTCATTCAAAAAGACTGCATCACAATAATTAGAAATGATTAATGTCTGCTACATTCAATATAAACCTAAAAGAAAACTGCAAAGACCCTATAATTCAAGATCTTTAATCATAGGGAAATAAAAAAGGTTCAGGTGAAATATAGACTTCTATTTCTTGGTGAAACCCACATAAACCTTATTTTTCATTTGTTAATATGATAATTGATCGCTCCCATGTGTTATCCACAACTACCTTTGTAGTTTTAAAGGAATGAACAATTTATTTTCTTGGCAGCATAATCAATAAAGTTCCAAAAGCTACACATTGTTTGGTAGACTGCCATGCATTTCCTCTCTCAGAGACACAATATTAGCAGAGTTTATTGGAAGTTACAAAGTTGAGGCATGCAAGAGATACTGCAAATGTTTTCTTCAGGCCGTCCACCATTAGCAGGTTGAATGTACAGTTGGCAGAACTTTTTGATTCAATTTTTTATTTTGATTTGATTGTAATGGTCTATAAAATTAGTGCAAATATCTATTGTTAGATTATGTCATGTTGATTTTTATAGCGCCCTATCACCTGTGAGGGGCTATTTTACACAAGTTAGCTTTTAACATCACGTATGTCCTTCGATTGATGGCTGGGCAGTGATTAATTTTAGCTGGTGGTTGTCCGTGGGGCCCGCCAACACAGATTTTAGAGGACAGGCACACATTTTTCCTCAAAACCATTTGATCCAGAGCAAGACAGAGAAAACGACAAAATGGATAACTTTGCAGAGAAGGAATAGGAAACAGGCGTGCATACTTAGAGTTAGAGTCACACTTTTTGACCAGACAAAAGAGGAAATATTTGACAAGTACATGTTAAGTAATGCAGTTAGATTTAATAGCTGAATTTAAACCTCAGCAAGAGCGAAACATTTGCAGTAGCTATTCAATCCCCACCCATGTGCAGGTATTATGGCCACTGCAACTCTTAGCCTCTGGGAGCTACCAGGTTGTGATAGCTGCAGCAGGTGGGGTTTTACAAAGGACACTCCTGTGCTTTTCAGGGAATTTCTGGATACAATGCTTTCCAAAATCAATAATTATATTACATTTCTGATGACAGCACAAATAAACAGCCTTGGTTTGATAGCCAATGCCAAGAGTTGAAAAAAAGGCTGAGGAAAATGAGAGGTATGAAACAGTCTCCATTAGGTTCAGAGAGGAGAGAAGTATATAAAAATGTTAAAAGGGAACAGATGGCCTTGGCTAAGACTAAGAATTCTGATTATTAAAAAGCTAACTGGGAAGTAATGGTAAATGCCTTACTTGCAAAAGATAGAAGGTTTTGGATGCTGGTTGAAAAGGCTTGTATGAAGGAAAAGGAAACAATGAACTGCACAGTCCAGAGGATGTGTGGGTATCCTACTTAAACAATATCTATAAGGCCGGGGGGAGGAAAACAGAGGGCACTGGACTCCCCCAGAGGAGGAGTTCTGGAAGCTCTTAAATAAGGAGTCCCTAATTAAAACAATTGCCTCTTTTAAATTAACAAAAGCAGCAGGGCCTGATAACTTAACTGTAATTAACTTAAAATCTAAGCGCAGATGGTGGACTAGCTTCTTCTCAAATTTTTTGATTTCTATACCAAAATCAGGAACCTTCTGGGATAGCTGGAAAGCAGCAGTAATAAAACCAATATTTAAGAAAGAGGACCCATCAGACCCTCAAAACGTTCGCTCGATAAGTTTAATGGATGGTGGGTTCAAGTTATATTCAAAGGCGATTTGATTGCTCTTGAAGGAGTGGGTAAAGTATAATAGGCTGGTACCCATTGAACAAGGAGGTTTTAAGAAGGGTCATTCAACAATTGATCACTGTTTTAGCCTGTTGGTTATGGGTCAGACGGTGTCAGAGTCACCTGGAAATTAATTTTGTTGCTTTATTGATTTCTGTTCAGCCTTCAACCTAGTCAATAGGAAATGTTTGGGGCTTAAATTGAGGAATATGGGGATTCCAAAGAGCCTTTAAATGATCCTTGAAGAACTCCATAAGGATAATTGGGCACAGGTGGAGCTAGATTTTAGGGGATCACTTTTGAAGAAAATTCCTCTTGGTAATGGCTTGAGATGGGTGTGTTTTGGCCCCCTTGCTATTCTTGTTGTATCTTGAGGATCTGCCTCAGTTTGTGTTTGAAACAAAGGTGTTTTTACTTAAAATCGGGGAAAAACATAGTGCATGTCTATTATATGTCATTCATCTGGCTATTATGGACTTGACTCAAGTGGGTCTTCAAGTGATAAATGACCTCAATATTAATATGGACAACACAAAAATTGTTATATTTGGTAAAAAAAAGCTAAGCCATATAAGTATATTCTAGGAGATAAACCAATGAAGGTAGTTACATCATACAAGAATTTGGGGATGAAGTTTAATTCAAAATTAAGCTGGTACCTGTATAGGGAACCTGGGGATACTCGGGTCCTTTCAATAATTGGAGGGCTTGTGAAATTTAAAAAAGATTTTAGAGGGCCCTCCCTGACTCCTGTATTTACAGCTTATAAAGCATCAGTCCCACAAAATGCTTGTATGTGGTGGAAGCACTATGTCTTAACTCAGATCGTAATTGGGACAAATGTGAAGGTAAATGTTTGAAAAAGAAATTCCTGGGGTTACCCAAGAGGGCCATGTGCCAGGCTGTAAAAATTGAAACAGAGTTACTGTCCTGGAATTATCTTGCCCGTAAATCAACATGGAGATTTTGGGGTTAACTCTAGTGTGGGGAGGATTTGAAAATATCATCTCTTTAGGCCCAAGAAATAAGTGAACTAACATGGGCAATAGAAGTGAGAATGAGATTAGCAAAAAGGTAGAAGAATTAAATATAGTAGACTATAATTTGGCAGAGCCACCCCAACTCCAGAAGAGAGTTTTGAATGAAGCCTGTGAGAGGTAATCCAGGAGTAATGACTTATGCTATTTATCGACAAAACCATCTGCAATGTATATGTTGGAGACGTGGCCGACAAAAGTTGTTTACCCATATTTATCTTTGTTATCCAACCTTACCTATGCTCATTGTTATTGAAATTTCGCATTGGCTTTTTACTTGTTTTTAGATAAGGAGAAATTTTACTCCTTCTTGGAGTTGGATGGTAAATGTAAATGTGGTCTACGGTTCAGATATTTTAATGTGCATTTATTAGTTGCTAGTTTATACTTCCTAGGAAATAGAAGGTTGATATTAAAACCAATAATTTTAAGGTCTAAAATTTACCATCATAGCGAGGCGATCTCATTCCTTTTAAATATGGAATTCGTTAATGTTTCATGTGCTATTGGAAGATTTTTAAAGATTCTCTTACTTAGGTGTGTTAACCTTTGTTGAATAGCTTATTTTGAGTACTGGCATGGTATTTTGCATTTATTGGTTTTATAGACTAAGGTCTAAATAAACCTTTACTTATTACAACTACTACTTTTTCTATAAAAACAATAACAACCATTATTCATAGTCATGGATAATTTTCACATTATTGTGTTTTGTAGTGGGGTAGTTGTTCATTTTGCCAAAAAGGGAGATGTATTGTGGTCTGTTTTTGTTTTCTTTTAACAGGGTAGCTAGATTATGTTGTGTTATGTGATATATATACTTTAAAGTGCTGTGTAACCCAAGGCGTCCTGGCACTGAGAAAGGATAAGTCATACCTGCTATGTCACATGTAAGATGAGAATGTTTAGTTTTAAACCTAGAATCAGTTGCACTTGTCTGAGGGTATTGACTGCCTTTTGATGATGTCCTTTCCTACTGAAAAGCCACAATTACAGGAATATTACAGTGTTTGTATTGGACTGGAGGTCAGAAACAGGTCATAATAGTCATAGGGTTGAAGGAATAATTCATCTATTGGGTGGTTGAGAGTCTCTCTGTTGTTCCAAATTGTTTAGTTGATTGCTGTAGTGTCTATAATCACTTTGCTGGGTTCAAAACTCACCAAAGCAAGACTAGGAATCAACAACTTTAGAAGACCCTTGTTAATAATTTCAAGAATTTTCAAGAAATTCAGGTCCCAATGTCATGTGTTTTCAAAAGGACTTCCATGTAAACACTGCCCATACTTTGAACAAATATGAGACTCTCAATTGCCGACTAACTTTGAGTGTACAAAAACCTCTCAAAGCAAAACACTCAAGACTACCTTGAATGATAAAATCAGCAATATTATGTTTGAAGCCCCTTGACTGCTGGTTATGATGCACAATTAATAGATAGGGGTGACTTAAATATCAAAATCAATTTATGATTTTTGGGGGGTCAGAGGAAAATAATTATTTATTGTTATTATAAAAGGTTATAGCTTATACTATTCTGAAACCACTTTGATGTCAAACAACAGATTGCCAAAATTAAATAATCGGCATATCTTACCAGTGATATTTATTTTAGCTGACCACTTGGAGGTGCCATCCAACACACTTTGCTTGGCGGTCTTTGTGGCATGTACAAAGTCTTCTTTAGAAATGTGGAACATTTCTTGGATGAGCTCAAAAACTTCAGGTCTATTTGTCTCTCTTATTTTCATTCTTTCCTTCATTGAGGTAATTATATTTTGCGTTTTGTCTTCTGCACCATGTTTAGAACTCTTTTCTGCAGCTCCTGCAATAATAAGAAACAAACATATCATTTATTGACATTTCTTTATTGACTAAATAATAATCAGTTCACTGCCTACGCAATGAGGCAGGGTTATGGTGGCTAAAAAAATACAAGTGAAAGATAGTCAAGGAACAGATCTGTGCTGGAGGTGCTGTATAGATCTAGATGTGATGCTGCAAACACAAGTACTAATGTGAGTGTATGTGGCATGAATAGTGGTATAAGACAACAACAACTAACGGGCAGTGAAAAACACCCATTAGAATCTGTATTCAATTGGAACATTAAGTTTGTGATAGAGTTGAACAGTACCATACAGTTTCACACTTCATGGTTTGGATGTGGATGCAGGCTCGAAGGAATGAGGCAGGTTAAATTTAAGAATGGTTGACCCTTTGAGGTCACAAGCATGAAAACAGGTACTATACTTGTATGAGTAATTTGTGTGTGTGTGTGTATATCTATTCACATTTTAAAAAAAACAAAGATTAAGGATTACTGATAATTAGAAAACCTTTATTTATTATTTCTATACAAACCCATCTTAAACCATATAAACATTAGAAATTCTACATTTCTAACATAAATGTTTCATTTAGGTGCAACCTTCAATTTACTGTAAGTCACGCACCTCTGTGAACAGTCTTGTCCACTTACTAGCTACACTAAATTAATTATAATTTGCCCCTTCTCCAGGCACTGGTCATACCCTTGCATATTGCATAACTTATAGCATGTGAAAATATAGCATTATAATAACAACTAATAAATCTGGTGGTCTATAACAAGGAGCTACAACTGAATTATCAAATGCCTTAGTCAGTGCCAACACCCAAAATGACCAACAAGTGTGCAGTAACCTTTACGAACTATTCGGATTTCTATCAACTACCAAGAGAGGTCAGTGTCATCATTTGGATATCCTTCCTTCCTACCACCACTCCTCTAAATCACAGAGGAGGATAACGTGGATCGGATTTCGACCAGGTCACAAAGATCACAACAGAAGGAAATGGAAATGAAAAGAGAGACCCTATATTCACCTTATAACAGGTCTCCCCATTAAATATTGATTACTACAGGGTGATGGAATTAAAAGTGCAGTGCAAGTGAGTGAAAAATAAAAAGGATTTGGAAGAGAAAACTCCTTTTAATACAAATATCTCTACCAGTCCTATTAAAAATAGTGCAAAAGCAGCTTTGAACACATAGGCCGCTTCTCAATGGTCAACCAGTTTCAGCCTAATGGGCCAATCGCCCAGGCTTTCTTCAGGACCTAAACAACAAATTGTAATGCTACTGCTTTACCAGAATAATCATGCGACTTTTACATGTATACAAATTGTCAAAAAATACGACCTTCTATATGGTCAATCCTCATGACAAGCAGAGTATTCTTTGCACCTGTCTTGTATGAGGTCAATACCTCACCTCACCTGGTAACAACTCAGGTATGGGAGACCCCGCCCTCTCCGTCGGTGCCTCGGGCTCTCCTGAGTAAGCATTGACATAACAATACTTATGACATCTCGAATGAAAAGTTCTGAGACCACACTGCATGGTAGAGTGGCAAGTTATAGTTAATGTAGTGTGGAGAGAGAGGGGACAAGTCTGCACAGAGGTGTGAGATTTATCGTAAATTGAAGATGATGCATAAATTAGAAATGTAATTTATAACAATAACTTTAGAATTTCTATTGTTTGTATAGTTTAAGTTTGGCTTGTAAGAAAGAAAAAATAAAGGTTTCCAAACTATAACCTATCCTTAACCTTTGATTTTTTGGTTGAATTTAAATGAGTTTTATTTTTTAATTTCAATGTTTCTTAAATCGTAGTGTTGGGTGTCATTCAGTTGAATATTGTTAAGTGGGTCATCGAATAGTTTAGTGGAGGACAGTGTCGTACAGCGTAGTGTCAGATTGTGGTGTTGTAGAATGCAATAGAATGGAGTAGAGTGGAGTGGTGTAGCGTATAGTGGAGTAAACTGTTATACAGTGGAGAGGTGCGTCGTATAGTGGAGTGGAGTATTGTGGAGGGGCGTGTCGTACAGTGTATTTGAATGTCGTACAGGGGAGTATCATCGACTGCAGTGTCAACCAGTGACGTTGATAGTATACTAACGTACAGTGGCATAGAGTGAAGAAGAGTGTTGTTCAATGTAGTGGCATACAGTGAAGAATAGTGCAGTAAGGTGTCATAGATAAGTTATGTGGAGTGGAGTGTCATCCAGTAGAGTGGCAGAGAGTCTCATACAATGTAGAATCGTACAGTGGAGTGTTGTAGAGTAGTGTTTCATACAGTGGACTGTGTTACAGTGTCATACAGTGGAGGAGAGTGTCGGAGTGGAATGCTGTGTCATATAGTAGAGTGGCGTGACATTGAGAAGAGACATGGGGCATGTGCTAGAGTGTCATACAGTGTAGCACAGTGGCGTAGAGTGCATGGGCATAGAGTGGAGTAGAGTGTCATACAGTGGCATAAAGTAATGGAGAGCCTTGTAGAGTGGAGTTGCATACAACATAGTAGGGTCTTCTACAGTGGAGGGGCATAGAGTGGTAGTGTAAAACAGTGGCGTAGAGATGGGTAAAGTATTGTACAGGGGAGTAAAGTGGAGTGGAGTCACGTACGATAGAGTGGAGTAAACTGTAATATATTGGAGTGTTATGGCGTATAGCAGAGTGGTGTGGAGTGTAGCACAGTGGCATGGAGTGTTGTAGAGTGGCCTGGCGTATCAGACAGTGTAGTAAAGTGTCAGAGTGGAGTGCAGTGAGGTACAGTGGAGTGGACTGGCATGTCATAGAGTGTTTGAAAGTGTTGTACAGTGGTGAGTCATAGAGTGGAGTAGGTTGATGGAGAGTGGATTGTCATACAGTACAGTGTGGTAGAGTGTAGTGGATAGAGTGTTGTAGAGTCCAGTGGCATTGAGTGGCCTAGTGTAGATTGGTGTACAGTGGAGTAGCAGAGTGCAGCGAAGTAGGATGGAATAGTGTGTCATAGAGTAGAGTATAGTGGAGTGGAATGGCAAAGAGATAGTTGCACACTATGTCTTAAAGTGGACTAGAGGGTTGTAGAGTGGCATATAGTTGAGTAGAGTGTTTTACAGTGCCAGAGTGGAGTAGAGTGTTGTACAGTGGGGTGTATGGGCATACAATGTAGTGGAGTGTCATTCAACGGCATAGTGTGTAGTAGACTGTTGTAGAGTGGACTTCTATAGAGTATAGAGTCACAGAGTGGGGCGGCGTGGAGTGTTGTACAGTAGCATAGAGTGGGGTAAACTGTTGTGCAGTGAGTAGAGTGGAGTGGCGCAGAGTGGAGTAAAGTGTTATATAGTGGAGTGGCAGCTCATATAGTACAGTGCTGTAGAGTGGAGTACAGTGTAGTGGCATAATAAAGAGTGAAGTAAGATGTCAGAGCGGAGAGGCATGTGCTATGTCATAGAGTGTGGGAAACTGTTGTGGAGTGGCATAGACTGGAGTGGCATAGAGTGGAGTGCAGTGTTGTAGAATGGGGTGAGGTAGAGTAGAGTAGATTGTGGTACAAGTGGAGTGGCATAGAGTGCTGTAGAGTTGAGTTCCATATAGTGTTGTTGAGTGGCTTAGATGTAATACTTGAGTAGAGTTGAGTACAGTGGAATAGTGTGAAGTAATATTTTATACAGTAGGCTGAGTAAATGTTGGTGGAGTTGCATAGAGAGAGATGCGTAGAGTGTCATAGAAGAGAAGATTGTTTGGTAGATTGGCATACTGTGGAATACAGTGTTGTACAGTGACAGACTGGAGTACAGTGTTGTGCAGAAGAGTAGCATAGAGTGCAGTAGAGTGGAGGGGTGTATAGACGATTAGAGGTTCATTGAGTGGAGTAGACTCAAGTGGCCAAGACTTGAGTAGAGTGCAGTGTCGTACAGAGTTGTGTCATAGAGTGTCGTATCATAGAGTATTGTGGCATATAATGTCATGGCCGAGAGTGCTGTGATGTAGAGTGTTGTGGCACACAGTGCAGTGATGTAGAGTGGAGTGACCTAAAGTGAAGTGACTTACACTGGAATAGAGTATAGTGGAGTGGTGTACAGTGCAGTGGCGTAACGTAGAGTGGCATACAATGGTAAAGCGTAGAGAGGGGTGCTGGAGAGTGGAGTGGCAACCAATGGACTAGTGTAAAGCGGAGTGGTGTACACTGGAGTGACGTAGAGAGGACTACTGTATAGTGGAGTTGATACAGTAGAATAGCATAGAGTGGAGTGGTGTAGAGTGAAGTATATAGTGGAATAGCATAAAGTGGAATGGCATACAGTGGAGTAGCGTAGAGTGCAATGGCATAGAGTGGAGTAGCGTACAGTGGACTGTTATAGACTGGAATGAGCGCACAGTGGAGTGGGGTAGGCTGGAATAGGATATAGTGGAATGGGGTTCAGTGAAATAGCATAGAGTGGAGATGCGTAGACTAGAGTTGCTTACAATGGAATAGAGTACAGTGGATTGGCGTAGAGTTGTTTAGTGTACATGGGAGTGGGATAGAGTGGAGTGGGGTCGAGTGGAGTAGAGTGGAGTTGGGTAGAGTGAAGTGGGGAAGAGGGGAATAATATAGCGTGGAGTGGAATAGCGCACAGTGAAGTGTCAGTGCCCTGGCATATAGTGGAGTGGCATAGAATTGAGTGGCAAAGACTGGCGTGGGTTAGAGTAGAACAGTATAGAGTGGAGTGGCATATAGTAGAGTGGCGTAACATGGAGTTGAATAGAGTGGAATAGAACAGAGTGGAGTGTTGTGGAGTGGCGTACAGTAGAGTGGCATAGCGTGGAGTAGCGTACAGTGAAGTGGTATAGAGTGGAATAGTGTAGAGTGGAGTGGCATACAGTGTAGTGTCATAGACAGCAGTGGCGTGGAGTGGAGCAGGGTAGAGTGGAGTAGCGTATATAGGAGTGTCACAGAGTGGAGTTTGTGCAGTTGAATAGCATGTAGTGGAGTGGATTGGCGTAGAGTGGAATAGCAGACAGTGGAGTGGAGTACAGTAGAGTGGCATAGCATGGAGTAGCAAACAGTGGAGTGGGTGAAGGATGTAGTTGCATACAGAGGAATAGCATATAGTGAGGAAGCATATAGTGGAATAGCCTATCGTTGAGTAGCTTACAGTGTGCTTATGTAGAGTGGAACAGCACAGAGTGGAGTGGCATACAGTGAAGAGGCTGTGCACTGGTGTATGGTGGAGTGGCCATGTATGAAGTGGTGTGGAGTGGAGTAGTGTGGAGTGGAGTAGCGTATAGTGGCATAGCATGGACTGGAATATCAGACTGGAGTGGCTTGCAGTGCAGTGGCGTAGAGTGGAATAATGTACACTGGAGTAGCACACAGTGGAGCAGTGTATAGTACAGTGGCGTACAGTGAAGTGGGCTAGACTGGAATAGCATAGCATGGAGTGGCATAGTGAGGAGTTGCAAAGAGTGGAATGGTGTAGAGAGAAGTGGCATAGAGTGGAGTGGTGTACAGTGGGTAGTAGTACAGTAGAGTAGCAGAGAGTGGAGTGGTGTAGAGTGGAGTGGAGTACACTGGAGTGGTGTAGAGTGTAGTAGCATACAATGGAGTGACATATAGTAGAATAGCGTACAGTGGAGTGGCATAGATTGGAGTGGCGTTCATTGGGGTGTGGTAGAGAGGAATAGTATATATTGGAGTAGCGTAGAGTGGCATACAGAAGAGTGGCGTAGAGTGGAATAGCATAGACTGGAGTAGCATACAAGGACTTGGCGTACAGTGGAGTGGCATACAGTGGAGTGACGTAGACTGGAGTAGCTAATGGATGTACATGAAATTTGTTAGGAATGCATAATATGGTGTCCATACCTGTTAGAACTTTATTCAAGTGTTAATAGATAAGGAAATGTATTTATATTTTCTATATATTTTTAAAACGTTTACAGAATACCACAATAGTACCTAGACAGGGCCATGTTTTTCAAGAAATAATTTTTAAGAAGCGAAGTAGATTTTCCTGTATTTCTGTGGTACTCTGTAAACTTTTTTTATAAAGAATTAAATATGTAAAAATAAAAAAAACACTGTAGTACACTCTATTTGTGAAATATAGTGTAATGCATTGTTGTTTAATTTTTTGCATTTTTTAAAATGTTTTTCAAGTACCACGGTACCTCCTTGGCAATACCACAGTACTCTGTATAATTAAAAACTATATATATAGGAACTATAAATATATTCTCCTTAACTATTACCACTTTAATTAAGTCTTATTAGCAAGACCCACGTTAAAATATCGCCGTTTAGCGGCAGGAAACTGCCGCTAAAACGGCGATAATGGGCTTGCTAATATGCGTTATGGAATTCCAATAGAAGCCCAGGTTAGATGTCCTGCACATCTAACCTGGGCTTCTATTGAATTCCATAACGCATATTAGCAAGTTTATATCGCCGTTTTAGCGGCAGTTTCCTGCCGCTAAAACGGCGATAATTTTAACATGGGTCTTGCTAATATGCCCCCTAATACTTACCTATATTTAAGCCCCTAGCCCAGAATGTGGCCTTGAAACAACATTGCTGCCTTCAACTTTTGGAAAGGCAGTCATTAGTCAATCACATAATGACTTGTCAACTCCATGTACCTTGGTAGTTTCGCAAAATTTTGTGAAGTTTGAGAAACTACCATGGTCACAGATATCACTCAGCTCAAATGGCTTATAACTTTAAAAATACTTACCTTTCCTAGCCAATAGGATTATCTGCACACCATAATGTATAATCCCACCATATTTCATGAAAATCCATTAAGCCATTTGGCCACTATGTCTGAGTACAAAGTCTATGGAAAATTCATTGGTGCCAAAATGCGCTCTGGGACCCCTTTATCTTCTTTGTACCTCCTTGACGAATTTCCGCCAAGCTTTCCATTGTTCACTAATGTAAAACAAGCATTGAAAATGCAATAGGTCTCGCCTTTGATTAAGTTAAAGCCATTTGCTTTACTAATGGTATTATATAGCAAAGCAAATGGCTTTAACTTAATCAAAGGCGAGACCTATTGCATTTTCAATGCTTGTTTGCAGTGGCACCAGTTACGCCCCTGGCGACCAGATACCTTATCGCTTCCTGCCACCTGTTACTGGACACAGATACAGGAATAGTGGTGAGTCCTTGCACTGGGAAATACCTCCCCAATCTTCCCGGCCTTCTAAATCCACAAGCCAGCAAGAGGATGTGGCATAATGGCCAGAGTTGCTGACTTTGGCGCTGGGGAGCCAGGTTCGAGTGTGGGTGTGGTCTCAACTTACTGTGATTCTATGAAGTCACTTAATCTCCCTGTGCCCACTAAAAAAATTAATGTGTCCTTGTGTAATGTAACTGGTGCTCGTGTAAAGCGCCCTTGTACCTTTGGGTCGAGTTCGCGCTATATAAAACTGCAACAAAATAAATAAACTCATGGTCCGTTCCATAGCTGTATCACCTTCACCAGCTCAAGGGACACCCTTCTACGTCACTTTCTCAACATCTGCGACCATTCAAATCCGATCCTGCTCTCCACGTTTCACCGGAAACGGGGGCACTCGGTGGCTTCCCACAATGCACCTCACCACTTCTGAGAAAGTGGTTTGCCGTCCCGGCCCGCTTTGTCTGAGCTTGAGGGGTGGCAACCCAAAGTAAATAAAAGGACCCTTTCCGGCCAGGGTGCCATTTCCTGGCTGCACTTAAAATGTTGGCTTCTGCGGGTTTAAAAACAAAACAAACAAGTCTGACTTATGGTGTAACATGCAGGTCCAGCTCAACATTTCATGATTTCGAGGTACATGAATTGACAAATTACATTCATTGTGGCGTAGCGGCCCGAGCTACCGACTTTGGAACTGGGGAACTAGGGGGCATATTAACAAGGGCGTTATCGCCGCTTTAGCGGCACTTTTTGCTGCTAAAGCGGCGATATTTCTATCGCCCTATTAGCAAGCTGTCGCTAACAGCTGTTAGCAACAGCTTTATGGCGAAAGCGACCGCTTTGGTGCCGCTCTGCATGTCAGCGATATTTATCGCTAATGACATGCAAAGTAGCGTTCCTCAACTAAAAGCGACTGCAAACAGTCGCAAACACAACTTCCCCTATTACCAATGCCCGCGAGCTTACAAAAGTCACGCTAACCGCGATTATCGCTGGAATTTAACACCTACTAAAAAACCTGACTTAACCATTCTTGTCAATCGGAAGTGGATTGTAAGGTTAAGTCCTCACCTGCCTATTAGCAAGCTTTTCATTAGCGCAGTGAATTTATCGCTGGATTTCTCGCGCTATTGCTGGGTTTCGCCGCTATCGCTGGATTTTCTATCGCCTTGGAGATAAGCGTTGATAATAACGCGTTATCTCCGCGATGAAATCCAGCAATAGCCGGCGATAAAAAAAACAGCGCTAAGCGCGCTTTGCAATAATTATCGCAAATCCTTGGTAATATTCCCCTAGGTCCGAGTCTCTGCGTCAGCTCCTGTGATTCTGGGCAAATCATTTAATCTCGCCATGCCCACAGAAAATGAACGTACCCATCCCCCCCTGTAATGTAACTGGGGCTCATGTAAAGCGCTCCAGTACCTTTGAGTTGAGTTCGCGCTATATACAGCAGCAAAAAACAATTTAACCTGCTGCGTAACTCTGGATAAATGTAAAAATTCAAGCCATCTTTCCACGATGCACGTGTGCACGCCTGTAGCCTCTTGGCTGCGACTGTGTGCCCACTGCACACGTGGCTTTGCCATTCGGTCATGTTTTATTTGGCCCTTGTAACTTGTAAACCCCCAAGGCAAGGCCCACTTTTAAACAATTTCTGTGGGGTTTAACAGATGTCCTGCACCAGGCTCTGTTTACTGTGGGGCCTCACAGTGAGATGGGGGGGGGGGTTAGCAGCAGGGAATCTGGAGGGGGAAATGACTCTGAGGCGCCTGTGCTCCGCTCCTAATGGGGGGTCAGCGGTGAAATACTGTAACCAGACACTGATCCCCTCTGAGGCCCTTTCTATGCCAAGGGCCCCTCCCCCTCTCTGATTGTCTGGGGATCAGCAGGGTTAAAGCGGCCCACGGGTGAAGATTTAGGGCAAAATAATTAACTTTTGCAGCTTGGGAAGCGTTACCACATCTACATAATAAAACCAGCGACAATTCAAAACTCTGCACGGTCTATTTAAAGAGAAGCTTGCCTCTTGCTTGTTAATTACCTGGTACCAAAAACAAGCATTTGCAATGCAATTGGTCCGATTACATTGCAAATGCTTAAGTTTAAAGCTGAGCGCGGCGCCACTTCACGGACACCGTGCTCGTTGTTTTTTTAATATATTTCTTAACTTTAACACTGAGCGCGGTGTCCTTGAAGCGGACGCTGCGCTCAGTTTTAAAGTTAAGAAATATATAAATAATCCGAGCGCGGTGTCCGTGAAGCGGCGCTGCTCTCAGTTTCAAAGTTAAAAAAACCCAAAACAAACACAAACAGATAGCGTACATACAAAAAGAAACCTATAACAACAAAGTAGCGTAATAATAAGAATTGAATACAAAGTAGCGTACAAGCATACAATGCATTCCACACAGAAACGCATGCAATTGTTTAAAAAAAAAAGTGCAGCAAGCTAATAATAAACCTACTGTGTCACGCCGCCGGTGAGAGATCCAATCCCGCTAGGCATGGCTAAAAGGAGACAGGGTGGCAACAAGGAGGGATTGACATGCCTTCGGTGCAATCATTGCACTGCCTTTGGCATAATTTGTGACGCCAAACAACGCGCACAAATGGAAACTGAAGGCGGAGCTGGGACACGGCTTCGGGAATCGTATCGATTCCAAGAAGCCCTCATATAACGAGAGCAGCGCATGCGCTGCTTACGTCAGGCCGAGACCTAAAAAGGAATAGGTCTGGCAAGTTTCGTGGACATTCATCAAACAGGATAAAAGTTATGAGCAAACAAAAATCTGAGGAATTCCTATATCTGGGAATCCTAACTATAACTACAGAGTGGCTACAATCATATACATACATACACTGAAAAGAACAATAAAGGTTGAAATGACATTTTAGTTAGGGGAAAATGTCACTTACAACCTAACATTTTAAACTAAAAAACACTGAAATTCTTCAGTTACAGCTAACTGAAGTAACTCACATAGTAAAGTAATTATAACTCGTGCCCCTACCATGCAGTCTTGTCATAAATGAAATGATTTCAGATGTCATGAGTGATGCTATCAGTGCTGCCATTGAACATGTATTGAGTGATGTAATTAGTGAGGGTAAGCAGTGCATGGCGAGGGTGTGAGTTATAGCTACTTTATGGAGTGAGTTAATGTTATTTCAGTTAAATGTAAGTAGTGAATATCACTGCACCCAAACCCTCATGGACAACCGCCCATGCACAGTATAAGGTTGGGTGCAGAGCCTGCCCCACCCCTCCAAGGTCAGCCAACCCCCATGGTTGAACAACCCTTTATCTTTTTTGCAATGTGATTAATCCACACACAGGGGCCAAGTTGGATCCGCAGTTCCATGGAATGTGATAAAAAAATACTTTATTTGTCCCCTAGACCAGGGGGGTCAGGGTATCCCTGCCCTTCCCCCTTATATGTGTATTTCCTTATTTACGAGGACACATGACTGAGGGCCTGATTTATATCTTGCCAGAGGGGAAGACTCCATCACAAACGTGACGGATATCCCGTCTGCTGTATTGCAATCCCATTATATCCTATGGAGATCGTGATACAGCGGACGGGATATCCGTCATGTTTGTGACGGAGTATTCCATCCGCCAAGGTGTAAATAAGGCCCTTGGGGGCACATGCATCATTGCAAATTGCGGTCGCAAAGGGACAGATTCGTAGAATCTGCCCCTTTGCTACCGCAATTTTTGCATTTGGGATGCATCATCCCAAATGCAAAAATCGCTATTTGAGTAATCGCTAAATTTTCGATTAATTAAATGACAGATTTAGGGAATCGCAAATTGCGATTCCCTAAATGCAATGCAACAAAAAAAAATAGCGATTTCGCATTTAAGAAATGTAAATTACCATCAACTCAAAGTTGATGGCAATTTATAGAACTTTGAAAAATGCACAAAATTGCATTTTTCAAAGTTCTATGTTGCACACATACATGCCCTTGGGGCATGTGTGTTTGCAACATGTTTTTAAATTGCAATTTCAGGGTGCATCAGGGTGTCCTTTGGCACCCTTGCACCTTGAAATTGCATGAGCAATTTGTGAGTACCTATTTGGTACTCGCAAATTGCAAGATGTAATTCCATTTATTCCTATGGGCCGCTAGGCATATAGGAATGAATGGGAAGCAATTACTTATTTGCGATTCGCAATTTACTAGTCGCAAATAAGAAATATGTAGGAATCACACATTTTTTGCGGTTCCTACATGCATAAGGATTGCGATTCTAAATTGCGATTTCTTAAAAATCGCAATTTAGGAATCGCAACTCGTAACTTTGATGCATGTGGCCCTAAGTCTTTTCTTCAGATGGCGGCCAGTCAATAAGATCATGAAACTTGAACTTGAGGGTCAGCAAATTCTCACGGATCCTCCATGAAGGCACCAGGACTTGAATATACATACCTTTTTAACATTAACTTCTCAAAAACTACTCAGTGGATTTACACCAAATCATGAAAAGTCTACTTTCTAGATATAGATCTAGCTTTCTGACAAATTGGTTTAATGCCGTTCAGCATTTTTTCTGAATTGCTGTTCAATTTTCCTATGGAAAATTGCATTGGGAAAAACCCATTTAGGGACCCTCCCATTTAAACCCCCCACGCCTCCCCCACCTGTGACGTTTTGTTTAGGAAAGCTTCAGGAAGATTTGTCAAATGGCACCGAAGTTATTAGACCAATAATCTATTTCCTAAGGAAACATGGTCCGAACTATAACTACTACTCACTCTTTCGCTGAAGCTCACTAGAGAGCATGACTGCAAACACATCATAGCAGCACAACTCTAATAAACAATAAAATAGATTATTTGCACAACTCCAGTGTTTCTGCAGTCTTTCCGGAATCCAGCAAAGGAGTGAGTGATTTATAGAGAGAGGGCTGACTCTGTCTGATGCTGATAGCCCCTTTGATCAGGAGCACGTGCGATATATATATATATATATATATATATATATATATATATATATATATATATATATATATATATATATATATATATATACTATGGGAATTGTGGTCCCTGGGATGACAGCAAACAAAAAAGTACACATTGCAATGAAGGGAAACATGAACGGCATGAACACCATCTGTTCAAAGGATTGAACCTGAGCGAAAGTGAGAGAATTGTATTTACCTCTGTTGCTTTAATTGCACCATGAAAATCCTGAAAACTGACTGCCGTTTTAAAACACGAAAGAGTGGACATTAGTCCTTTTTCAATGTTTACAAGTTACGTTATTTAAATGCTAACGAACCCACCAAATGCACAGTGGCATATGATTAAGATTTGCATGAATCGAAACGCGTAATGCCTACCTGCCAGTTTGCCTCAGAATAAAGAAACTGAAAAGCGTGTTTGGAGTGGCCTGTTTACACGTTGGTGAAGGAGAGCGTGTTTGCATTTGGCATATTGGAGGTGTCTGACACACCTGAAACAGGCCCCGACCCGCGAGGTTGAGGCGCTCCTGCTGTCAGATTGCGATTGGAATTTAATGGGAAGGAGTGCCCACCGGATGCGATACTGGACATGACCGGAGTTCTGATGGAGGGGCCACGGTGTGAGGCCCGCCTCAACTTTGAGAGTGAACTTTGCATCAGCCAGGGTTTGCTTGAAGGCATTTCCCTTAGCACGGCGTGCTACGAGGGTACCAGCTTGAAAGGCAAGTGATAAGCTGTTAAATACTTTGGTGGTAGCGGGACTCCCTTGTGAAGTATTGTGCCCATTATGGAACTATTCCGATTAAAGCAGTGATTGCATTGGGACACAGTGAAGCAAGGACAGTTTTTGCCAATAACAAACATTGAACGTGAAACAAGAGGAAAATCGGCAGTTAAGGTGCACTATGGGAATTGTGGTCCCTGGGATAACAGCAAACCACAAGTACACATTGCAATGAAGGGAAACATGAACGGCATGAACACCATCTGTGCTGCCTCTCCTTTTATGTTTGCTAATATTATAGTTGATACCTGGGCAAAATTTCCTAACAATTTCATCCCTAAGTTCAGAGCAGGTTCTGCTCCACACTCATTTTGTATTTGTCTTAATACATCTGATATTACTGCTATTGAAGGGATACCATGTGTTCTGATATATATGGCAGCGAAGACTGTACCCCAAGAGGTACATTCCTCTATCTGGGGAGCTATCCCCATTGGCAAGCAGAGTGTTAGCATTCTGTGTTTTTCTTGAGGGCTTGTGTGTGGAAAAACTGCCTCTAACTGTGTTATGTTCTGAGCTATATAGAATTGTGGAAGAGGTGTGGTGTGGCGCAGCGGCCAGGGTGACTGACTCCAGAACCCGGGGGCTCACGGTTTGATTCCTGGCGGCAGCTCAGCCCAGCACCATGTGACTCTGGGCAATAGCTCGCTTAATCTTCCGGACGGCCCCCAGCGCCTTGACACCTTCGGGTAATTTTTCGCGCTTTACAAGTACTGGACATTTACATATACATCTGCTTACGTCTAGTGGGCATTTTACCCATAACTGTGTGTATCGTTTGTGAAGTTATTTTAGTTGTAGATCCCTGAATTTGTCCTGCTGGTGTGGTCCTTGTTAGCTGAAGTGTGAGTCTTCTCATAACGAACTGTGTCAGGTTTCTGTAAAGTTTTATTATTTCTTTGTGTAGTAGACGTATGTCTGCTACTGGCATTGTGTCAATGTCTGGTTGCAGTGTGTAAGCCGCTAGGACCGGCCAAGTCGCTCCGTCTCTGCCGAGCTGACCGAGTCTTACTTTATCTTTTGTGTCTGGGAGTGCGCCTTTAAACCAGTTTATGTGCTCCTGGTAGGTGAGCGTTATTTCAATGTCCTCATATGGACAGTATTCTTCTGGTGTTTCATCTTGAGCGTAAGAATGAAATGTTTTTGTGCATGCATCTGCTTGTGGGAATTTAACCCATGAATAGAATACCTAAGTTCTAAATGACTTGTGTGCCTCAATCACGAAAGTTACTGTCCCACCCCTTGCTGTGACTCCATAGTCCACATGTTTTAAAGTAAGGGCAGTTCTGACATCTTCTGAAATGTTTATTTGGCCTTCTTGTTCTCCTTCCTCCACTGCATTCGCACATGGTGCTGGCGCAGGGTTGTCTTCGTCAGCCATTGTTGAAAAAGTTTCAAGGAAACTGAGATAAGGTTTTATGCACAACAAGAACGATTTGCCCCTCAAGCTTGAATAAACCTACAGCAAATACATAGGATTTGCCTACTCAGCTGTGGCAGATTTTTTCCCTCCCACTCCAGACGTCTCTGGAATAATGTGAGTAGGGTCTCTGAGAAAAGCATGACTGAACTACTCAGATTTGACCATTAAATAAGTACTAAACAAACGTTGGCGGCGCCATGCCGAATAGTTCCTATGAATCTATATACGATCTGCACGTTTAGACAACATAGACTGTGGGATTGGTGTCCAGACTGATTCCAAACACCCCCACCGGGTATGTTCACCTGTATACCAGCTAGCTCACAGTGCCACTGTAAACTTCTCTTACCAAGGAGGGAATAGTTCTTGGCAACTATCGAACATGACAAGTCTGTCCCATCAGGGATCGTGGAAACAGTACAGTACTTTTCGCTCAGTCACTCGTGCTCACTTTATCTCAGAAAGATACACAGAATAAATGGGGGGACGTTTTTCAATAAGCATTTATTGAACCAGCGTCATTCCAGTGTAAAATAGGTGTGCTGAAACAACCATTAGACAGAAACAGATATAAATGATTATAAGCACCAACAGAGTAAAAGGATGGTAGATTTCTAACATTGTGCTAAAAACAATGAATATATACGAGCATATAAATACATGACAATAATAATGCGTACTCCTAAGATGCAACCCTAACTAGATGTTCCTAGGTGTACCTAGCATGTATGTAGGTGTTAAGCCAAGAATCCCCCTAGACTGTAGCCAACCCCATTACCTGAAGTGAGAGACTGTGGGACCCCATTTTGGTCTCAAGATGGACACCCCGCAAGGGATGTCAGACCACTGCGAGCTGGAGTGTCTGCATGGAGAAACCTCAGCGTCTTGTGTCAGTGTGTCAGCATGGAAGTTTTTTCCCCTCTCTCAGCCTTGGCAAAGAAATGGTGTATATATACCCAAAAGGTACCCGCAGGGGATTCTACCTTGCTGTGTCATGTCAACCTAGGATGACGGAAGGGATGACCCTTATACATAGTTATTATGCAGAAGATGGTAATCGTGCTGTGATTCTGAGAATAATCATGCATAATTAATGAGGCTAGTTTTCGGGGAAAACCACACAACATTTTATGCAGTGCTTAACTAGGTGAATGGTCAATACCAAAACCTGTTATGTAGTGTAATGGTACGGTAAATGTAGGTGAAGGGTCGGGACACTACTCAGGCCTTTATTGGGGTACTGTTGGACTTGGCCCTTTTTGCAGGGTCATCTCTAAACTTTTTGCCTTTCTCCTAGCCTTTTCTCTGACATGGTGTTGGTGGTTTTAGGCCTCTGGGCCCTTTAGCACTGCTGTCCAGTGTAAAGTGCGTGCGCTCTCTGTGTTACATTTGATAAGATTGGTCTACACCTGTTTGGCCTATTTATTTTACCTGTCAGTCCCTTGTAAAGTGGTATCTCATATACCCAGGGCTGGTAAATTAAATGCTACTGGTGGGCTTGCAGCGCTGATTGCGCCACCCACCAAAGTAGCCTTTCAAACCTATCTCAGGCCTCTGCCATTGCAGGGCCTGTGCGCGCAGTGTTACTGCTGCTGTGACGTGGCACCTAAAGTGTGTGCCATGTCTGTGACCCCCCTTTTCCTGCATATCAGTCACCCCTAAGGTATGCCCTAGCTAGCCCCATGGGCAGGGTGCATTGTAGGTAAAAGATAGGACATGTACCTTAAGTGTGGGACATGTGCTGGTAGTGACAAACAGCCGTTTTGGTTTCTCACTACTGTGGTGCTGCCCTCCCATAGGAATGCATTGGGGATTCCCTGATAAGTGTTTCAGTGGTAATTCCCGATATGAGAGGAGCAGCGTGGTCAAGTTTAGTATATTTGGAATGGTCATAATAAATGCTGCGCAATGGTGTGCGCAGATTTATTATAACTATTTTAGAAACGCCACTTTTAGAAGTTGGCATTTCTGTGTGCTATGTGTCTGCCTGCCTGATGTGAATTGCATGTCTGGCTTATGAGTGACAGGGGCGGGGAGGTGTGTGTGGCTCCAGGAGGGGCAGGGTGAGTCAGCACTAGGCTGAATGGGACATCTGCATAGGGAGTAGTGGGAGGAGTAATCCCCTGACTCTGAATAGATCTGTGCCTAGCCGGGACAATGCTGGCTCCACCCCCTGTGGTGTGTCTGATCACCGAGCCCCCACCTGACAAAGGGGAAGAGGAGCCTGGTAAACAGAGTGCTCCAATTCCCACCTGAACCATTTTCTGCTGGTTCCCCCAAACCCTGTACTGCAGACAAAGGAGAGAAGTGGTATAAATGTAGGGGCTGTGACCCCATGTTTTTTGTGCTGTTTCTGGACTGCTGGGGGCGTGATGCTGTTGGGGGCCAGGAGGAGCCACCACGGGGGCTTGCCTCCCTGCTGGAGGGCCCTGTGTGCTGGCCTCCCTGGGCCCAGCTGTGCCACTGAACTTTGCCATGGACCTTTGGGCATCTAGCGCCTCGTGAGCGCTTTGATTTTAATTTGCCCCAAGAAGAGGAGCGCGTGGTCTGCGCAGCGCTGAGCTGCCGCCCTTTTAGAGGGAATCCCGACGTGGGGATTCCCCCGCATTTCGCCGCATTTGAATTTAAGACCGAGCGGGAGCCCACCCCACATCGGTACATTTAAGGCAGGTGCCCACCCTGCATTGGTGATTTGATTTTGGCGAGCGGGTGCCCACCCCGCTCTTATGCTGTTTTTAAATACGGGTGCCCACCCCGCTTATGGTGTTTGCGAGCAGGTGCCCACCCCACATTGCTGCCGAGAAAAGGAGCGCCGGCAACGGACGTCAGGCACCCGCACCTGACTGTGGGCGGGGCCTGCTGACTAGCGTAAGAGCCTTGCGGGCTCCATTTCCGCCCCCCTTCGTCCCCGGAGTGGAAGTCCGGAGGAGAGGCAGCCGGTCGTTACACGGGGGCCCTCGTGACCTGAGAAGAGGGCCCCGCGTGCTCCTGGTGACCGGGCGAAGTGGAAAGAAGTCTGCCGGAGTCCTAGAGCAGCCCGGTGAGTGCGGGCGGGACCGGTGGAGAAGTCCCCAAGCCCCGGTGAGTGGGGCTGAGGCCGTTCTTTTTGTTGTTGGTGCTCACAAGGCACCAGGGCAGTTATGCTGGATTTTCTGAGCGGACCCGCAGGAGAGCGGGCCACTCCAACGTGGCCATATTGGTTTTTAGGGCCCCAGTGGGGGTCCAAAGGGCACAGTGGTGCCAGTGCCTCTTTTATGTGGGCTCACAGCGGCTGTACCGTCGTAGCGGCAGCTGAAACGCTTGGCCACATTGTTTAACAGAGTCCCAGGGTGGGGCTCACACGGGGCATTATCAATGCTCCAGAGGGCACAGAAGTGCCAGTGCCCCTATTTGTGTTCACAGCTGCACCCCAGTTAGCAGGCAGCTGCAACGTTGGCCGCATTTTGTGATAAAAGTCCCTGAGTGGGACAGGAGAGGCACCGTGGTGCCAGGCCTCTTTAGTTATTCACAGCTGTGCCGCACCAGCGCGGGCAGCTGCAACGGTTTGCTACATTTGTTGGTAGAGTCCCAGTGGGGACCCACCCAGAGGGCACAGTGAGTGCCCATGCCCACATTTTGTTTTCCAGCTGTACAGCAATTAGTGGCAGCTGCAACGTTTAGGTATGCGCAATTGCGCACTTTGGGATCCTGCTGCATTGGCAGCCCAAACCCTGACATTATGGACATAGGGCATTTGAGCCCTCTGAGAAGGCCAGTTGGCCAGGGGGACTGTGTTAGGTTGATAGGGCGCCAGGCCCTAATGTGATTTATGTGGTGCGCAGGGAATGTGATTTATGCACCGAGATTTATGCCTCTAATGTGGTTTATGATTATGAGGTTTTGCATACTGTGTTTATGCTTCTAATGTGGTTTATGTTATGAGGTTATTTGCATACTGTGGTTTATGCTTGTGAGGTTATTCTCTACTGTGATTTATGCCTCTAATGTGATTTATGATTAGGAGGTTATGGTCTAATATGTTTAGGCTTATGAGGTTGGCGCAGAGTGTATTTTACGCCTAAGGTGATGCTGATTGCATATTATGATTTATGTTACAGGATAATGCTGAGTACGGTATTTCGCCAGTTATTACTGGTTGTGTTCTACATTTACTATTTTCACCTTGTGATGGTTTTGACAGTGGCCCAATTGGCCCTGTCATGTGTATATAATCCCCTGTAAATATTGCCTAGTGCCAGTTGGCACAGTGTAATTGTGTGATTACTATTCTAATGTGTTTATGATAATACAAAGGCTATTTTTATATATAACCTTGTGTGGAGTTCCTTTTGCGGTGTGCCTAGTATGTTGCTGCTGTGTGTGTGTTGCGCAAATGCTTTACACTTTGCCTCTGGGATAAGCCTGACTGCTCGTGCCAAGCTACCAAGGGGGTGAGCAGGGGCTATCTTCAGTGTGTAACTCCCTTGCCCTGACTAGAGTTGTGGTTTCTGCCTGGCTTAGGCGCAAGCCCTAGCCAACCAGAAATCCAATTTCTAACATTGGTGGTCAGCGGTGAGGATAGGACTTGCGTTTGCGCAGTACCACAGCGACAACTGGTTGCAGTACAAACTCTGCATTTAGATAGTCACATGTTTAGGGATTATTGTTTCTGATTTTGTTTTAAGTATCATTGCTTTGAAATGTGTTTTCTTGTTGCACTATGAGTTGGGGGTCCTGCCAAGGACAGAAACCAGAGAATCTGGAGGAGTTTTGTACTGCCCTTGTGCAGACTGCTATTTTGGGGGTTGGCCTGCAGCGCAAGCTAAAGGAGTTTTGTACTGCCCCTGTGCTGTCTGCTATTTCTAGGGTTGGCCTACAGTGGTAACTTAATTGGCATGGAGAAACTAGCTCGGGAGGGTAGATTATCCCCTAAGTTCAGGTTTAGTTTTCTGGATTCCCCAGTAAGGGTGGGATCCAGTGGTAGCAGCAATATGGAGTCCAGTGCAGGAAGTCCCATTTCCAGTTCCCAGAGTTTGGTACCTGGTTCCCAGTTAAGAGGGGTACAGGTTGAGATTCAGGGGCAGTAAGATAGTCTCACCAGTCTTGGAGGGGAGTGTGGATGAATGTTGTGGTGCACTGGACGTTTGGGTGATTGGTTCGCACGGCAAATGGTGTTAAAGGGCTGTTCAATCCGTTTTGTCAGAGAGCACATGCCCCGTAATTGTTTTCCAGAGTCGCGCCAACACCTGTTGGAGTGTGAGTTCTTTTGATTCTAGGGAGCTTGCATTGGGTAGTGATCCTAAGAGGAATGGTGCAGGTATCTTCCAACCCAGAGTGGTGGAAGTGGTTCAGAGTAGCCCAGCTAGGTACCCTTATAGTGAGAAGGTTGCAAGGCCTCACATCCTGTCTCGCAGGGGAAGGTGTGAGACTGGGCCGTATTCCATGCCTCAACCTCAGTCTCCAGTACTGGGTGGTTTCTTAAGGGAACACCAGGTAGGGAGCCTAGTCTGTCCTATTGGACCGTCCATTGAGGGGGATCTCCCCGTGTTAGGTGAGGTGGGAGTGTCTGTAATCAGGCCTCCATCAGTTCTGGTGTCTGGCAGTGCCACTCCTAAGTGGAGGGTGCAGAAGTCCAGAGGGGGAAAGAGTCCCCAGTGGAAGAACCATTGGGTCAGGGGCCAGCCAGAAGGGCTGAGTCACCAATGATTGACCATGGTGACACCACTTCTGTCCTGGGGGATCTTCACGAACTGTCAAGTGGACAGGAGGTCAGGAGATCTGCGGCAGGCAGACTGTCACACAACACATTAGTTATGTGTCACCCTCGGGGAGGGTATATGTACTCCACAGGAAGTCCTGGTTCGCCGGGCAATTGTTCAACCAAAGGGTTCCGTCCCTGGGTTGGGAGGCCAGGTTCAGGTGTTGTCTGACCTGGAGGGAGGGACAACTGTAATCAGTGTCCTGACTGGTTTGTCTTCTAGGGGTACTACTCCTGATGGGAGGGTGCAGTATCCTGGAAGGGGGCGCAGAGGGAGTTAATGTTAATGTTATTGACATTTCTAAAGCGCGAACTGCTACCCGAAGGTGACCTGGCGCTGCTTGAAATCCTACCTGTGTCCAAAGGCGAGAAAGGGGGGATTGACAGAGAATGAGCCTAGCCAGCAAAAAGCCACGTCTTCAAAGCCTTTCTAAAGGCCAGTAGGCTTGGCAAGGCTCTAGGATACATCGGGAGGCCATTCCATGCCTTAGCAGCCCCAACCACAAAGCTTCTTCCCCCAGTTGGCTTTTTTGCAAAGGTACCGCCACCAGTTTAGCATCTGAAGAGCGTAAACTTCTAGTTGGTGTGTACCATTGAAATTGCTTTTAAGATGATTGGGCCCAGTTCTATAAAGTGCCTTGTGTACTGTACACAGAGCCTTAAACTGTACCCGTTTCGCACTGGCAACCAGTGGAGCCTTCTAATTTCTGCTGAAATAGAGGCATGTTTGGGACTGCCAGTCAGCAGTCTGGCTGCTGCGTTCTGCAGAAGTTGCAATTTGTTCATTAGTCCTTCCTGGATGTTGACATATAAACTATTACAGTAATCCAGTCTGGACATTACTAGAGCCGTGATGATTAACTGATGACTCTCTTTGGGCAGGATTGGCAAGATTTTCTTACAGGCTCTTAGGATGTAGGAGGTGGAAGAGACCACTGCATTCACCTGATCCTTGAGGCTAAGTTTGTTGTCTAACCAGACTCCCAAATTTTTAGCCTTTTTGACAGGAGTGGGAAGGGGACCTAGTGTGTCTGGCAACCATTCCGGGGTCCAAAAATTGACATCATTACTGAATAAAACCACCTCTGTCTTGCTAGAATTCAGTTTGAGACAATTTTGGGCCATCCAGTTACCCACTGCTATCATGCAATCGTGAAATCTGGATGCTGTTCCCTGCAGTTCTCCTGGCCTTAGTAACACCACAATTTGGGTGTCATCTGCATATGATGTCAAATTGAAACCAAATGATTCAATCAATGGGGCCAAAAGCGACACATATATGTTAAAAAGTGTCCGGCTTAATGATGATCCCTGGGGGACCCCACAAGGTAGAGAGTATGGTTTGGTAGCAAATTCGCCTAGGGTGACTGTCTGTCGTCTGTCTGACAGAAATGATTTAAGTAGTCTCCACGCCATACCATGTACTCCGATCTCTCGCAGCCTGTCCATCAACAGAGCATGATGGACCGTGTCGAAGGCCGCAGAGAGATCTAACATAATCATGGCTGCTTTTCCTCCCTGATCTATTATGGCCCTGATCTCTTCAGTCGATTTAAGAAGCGCAGTTTCCGTACTATGGCCACTACGAAAGCCGTATTGTGTAGGGTCTAATACATGGGCTTTTTCCATGAAGGAACTAAGTTGTTCATTCATGATCTTCTCTGCAATTTTTGCGGGAAGAGGAAGTCTAGATATCGGTCTATAATTGTTCACGTTTTTAGGGTCCAGACTTGGCTTTTTGAGCAGGGGCAGTATCGATGCCTCTTTCCATAGTTTGGGAAAGTATCCCTCTGTAAACATGGCATGGTCAGAGTGAGAACAACAGGCTCAGCTGCTTGTTTTAAAAATGAGACTGGACATGGGTCGGAGGGGGAACCCGTTTTAACTTTCAACATAACATTCAAGATGTCTATGGTGGTAATTCCGGCAAACTTGATTAACTGAGACCCGGGATTAAGTCCTGTCTCAGCATCAGGAGAGTGTTTAGTAGAAGTTTTAATCTCTGTGTTGGTAAAGGATGAAAAAATGGCATCAACTTTTTCAAAAAAATGTTTGCGATTTTGTCACACAATTCCTGATTGGCCTGGATGGGCGGAGGGGCTGGATATGCTAAAGTAGTTACTGTTTTAAATAGTTCTCTCGTGGAGTTTTTGGCTGAGTTTATTTTTTTCATAAAGAAATCTTGCTTCGTGTCTTGTAGCATTTTTTATACTTGGCTAAGCCTACTTTATAATCGTTTTTTTCATTATCCTTATATTCCCTCCTCCAGGATCTCTCGAGATGCTTACAGACCAATTTCTGGTCTCTAAGTTCTTGGGTATACCATGGTGAGGAGGGTCGTGCTCTGCTAGATCGAAGGACTTTCTTTGGGGCAAGTTTATTTCGGGCTGATTCCAGCCAGTTTGTATATTGAAGCACAGCCTCGTCCAGATCAGTTGGAAGACTAAAGGATGTGGACGTTAGCACTTCTTGTAGTTCGTTCGTGGCTACCTTGTTCCATGCTCTACTAGATATCTGTTTGGATATTGGTTTCATAACATGTCGATCGGGTGTAGTTATTGTAAACAGCACTACCTTATGGTCTGACCAGACCACTGGATGAAGACCAATAACAGATAGACGCTCATTATTGGAAAATATTCCATCCAATGTATGTCCTGCTTTGTGGGTGGAGGCGTTGACTAATTGCTTTAAGTCAAGGCTGCTCATTAGATCTATCAAGTTTGAGGATTCTGGGTCAGTTTGTGCTTCTAAATGGAAATTGAAATCTCCCAAAATAGTGTACGAGCTGGCACTTAGGCCATTTTCAAACATGGAAGCAGCTTTTGTAATAAACGGACTTCTGGGGCCCGGTGGTCTGTAAATGAGAGTGCCTTTAAATGTGTGGTGATCAGAGAAATAAAAGCTAAAATCCAAAGCTTCGCATTCCTCGTTAGATGAGGGCTTAAAAGTCGCTGTTAGGGACTTATGGTAGATTACTGCTAGGCCACCCCCCTTCCTATGTGGTCTATTTAGAGTGAATGAGAGGTAGTCTGCTGGTGTAGCTTTCACCAGATCCGGACCTGACGCATCGTCCGTCCAAGATTCAGTTATAAATGCGATGATTATATCTTCTTCTTCGATAAGGGAGGCACATTCCACGCTATGTTTGATTAAGGATCTGGCATTTAACAAGGCATACTTCCCGACCTTGGCTTTATCGTGTCGTTTGTTCTTTTTACCTGTGTTTTGATTCCCTTCTGTTTTCTGAAATAAAAAGTCTGGTAGTATAGTTAGACAGCCAGGGCATGTTGTTTGTCTATATGTAGACCAGGTGTCAAATGAAACACATAAACAGTTTGCTTTTGAGGCAATAGTGTTATACTTATGTAAGGTCCTGCTGGTGTAATTGATGGGCATGGGTTTGTCTATTTCTGTATTGTAACTGGCAGGATGGCTGGCACTGGACGCAAACGGTGCGCGGACGGGCGCAGACGGGCTTGCCTTAGGCGCGCCTTCGGCGCGCCAGCCTGTCTTTAAGTATCCCCAGGGCTGTAGAGACTAGCCCGCTAACCAGAGCTCCTCCCAAAATGGCTGTCCCGCGTTAGCAGTGCAGCGCCGGGGAGTATAGAGCCTTCAGCCGGTACAGCCGGAGGGTTTAGATCCCAGGTGGGTAGACCAGTTGATGGAGAGAGGTCCTGAACTGGTGGGAGAGTTGTGTTCTGGGGGTGCTTCTCCTGGGAGAGTGCGGAACCCCAGAAGAAGAGGTAGGGGGAGGAGAAACTTCACCCGTGACCTCTGGTCAGCCTGAGGGTGCGGACCCTAGGTTGGAGGAACAGTGGCAGTTTGGAACTACACTGAGAGGAAGAGTGGAGAATGGCTATTATGTGCCAGGGGTTACTGCCCCCCACTCTGTGGATTGGCAAGGACCAGTGACATCTGGGTGGCCTAGGGCCTGGTCCTGGCCGTGGACAACTAGGGAGTACCAGTGGGGTAGCCTAGTTGGGCCTGAGAGCTTTTTACAGAGGGAACCACATGGGTTCAGAGTGGCGTAGAACCGGAGAGTGTCCCTGGAGTTGTGGGCCCGCGTCCGTGTTCTATCGCCCAAAGCAGGGAAGCCCATCAAGGTAGTGATTGGTCTACCCTGCGTTTTGGCTGGAAGGGGGTTGTGTTGGACTTGGCCCTTTTTGCAGGGTCATCCCTAAACTTTTTGCCTTTCTCCTAGCCTTTTCTCTGACATGGTGTTGGTGGTTTTAGGCCTCTGGGCCCTTTAGCACTGCTGTCCAGTGTAAAGTGCGTGCGCTCTCTGTGTTACATTTGATAAGATTGGTCTACACCAGTTTGGCCTATTTATTTTACCTGTCAGTCCCTTGTAAAGTGGTATCTCATATACCCAGGGCTGGTAAATTAAATGCTACTGGTGGGCTTGCAGCGCTGATTGCGCCACCCACCAAAGTAGCCTTTCAAGCCTATCTCAGGCCTCTGCCATTGCAGGGCCTGTGCGCGCAGTGTTACTGCGCTGTGACGTGGCACCTAAAGTGTGTGCCATGTCTGTGACCCCCTTTTCCTGCATATCAGTCACCCCTAAGGTAGGCCCTAGCGAGCCCTATGGGCAGGGTGCATTGTAGGTAAAAGATAGGACATGTACCCTAAGTGTGGGACATGTCCTGGTAGTGACAAACAGCCATTTTGGTTTCTCACTACTGTGGGGCTGCCCTCCCATAGGAATGCATTGGGGATTCCCTGATAAGTGCTTCAGTGGTAATTCCTGATATGAGAGGAGCAGCGTGGTCAAGTTTAGTATATTTGGAATGGTCATAATAAATGCTGCGCAATGGTGTGCGCAGATTTATTATAACTATTTTAGAAACGCCACTTTTAGAAGTTGGCATTTCTGTGTGCTATGTGTCTGCTTGCCTGATGTGAATTGCATGTCTGGCTTTTGAGTGACAGGGGCGGGGAGGTGTGTGTGGCTCCAGGAGGGGCAGGATGAGTCAGCACAAGGCTGAATGGGACATCTGCATTGGGAGTAGTGGGAGGAGTAATCCCCTAACCTTGAATAGATCTGTGCCTAGCCTGGACAATGCTGGCTCCACCTCCTGTGGCGTGTCTGATCACCGAGCCCCCACCTGACAAAGGGGAAGAGGAGCCTGGTAAACAGAGTGCTCCAATTCCCACCTGAACCAGTTTCTGCTGGTTCCCCCAAAACCTGTACTGCAGACACAGGAGAGAAGTGGTATAAATGTAGGGGCTGTGACCCCATGTTTTTTGTGCTGTTTCTGGACTGCTGGGGGCCCAGGAGGAGCCGCCACGGGGGCTTGCCTCCCTGCTGGAGGGCCCTGTGTGCTGGCCTCCCTGGGCCCAGCTGTGCCCCTGAACTTTGCCATGGACCTTTGGGCATCTAGCGCCTCGTGAGCGCTTTGATTTTAATTTGCCCCAAGAAGAAGAGCGCGTGGGCTGCGCAGCGCTGAGCTGCCACCCTTTTAGAGGGAATCCCGATGTGGGGATTCCCCCGCATTTCGCCGCATTTGAATTTAAGACCGAGCGGGAGCCCACCCCGCATCGGTACCTTTAAGACGGGTGCCTACCCGGCATTGGTGGTTTGATTTTGGCGAGCGGGTGCCCACCCCGCTCTAATGCTGTTTTTAAATACGAGTGCCCACCCCACTTATGGTGTTTGCGAGCGGGTGCCCACCCCGCATTGCTGCCGAGAAAAGGAGATCCGGCAACGGAAGTCAGGCACCCGCGCCTGACTGTGGGCGGGGCCTGCTGACTAGCGTGAGAGCCTCGCGGGCTCCATTTCCGCCCCCCTTCGTCCCCGGAGTGGAAGTCCGGAGGAGAGGCAGCCGGTCGTTGCACGGGGGCCCTCGTGACCTGAGAAGAGGGCCCTGCATGCTCCTGGTGACTGGGCAAAGTGGAAAGAAGTCTGCCGGAGTCCTAGAGCAGCCCGGTGAGTGCGGGCAGGACTGGTGGAGAAGTCCTCAAGCCCCGGTGAGTGGGGCTGAGGCCGTTCTTTTTGTTGTTGGTGCTCACGAGGCACCAGGGCAGTCATGCTGGATTTTCTGAACGGACCCGCAGGAGAGCGGGACGCTCCAACGTGGCCACATTGGTTTTTAGGGCCCCAGTGGGGGTCCAAAGGGCACAGTGGTGCCAGTGCCTCTTTTATGTGGGCTCACAGCTGCACCGCCGTAGCGGCAGCTGAAACGCTTGGCCACATTGTTTCTGTGAGTCCCAGAGTGGGGCTCACACGGGGCATTATCAATGCTCCAGAGGGCACAGAAGTGCCAGTGCCCCTACTTGCGTTCACAGCTGCACCCCAGTTAGCGGGCAGCTGCAACGTTGGCCGCATTTTGTGATAAAAGTCCCTGAGTGGGACAGGAGAGGCACCGTGGTGCCAGGCCTCTTTGGTTATTCACAGCTGCGCCGCACCAGCGTGGGCAGCTGCAACGGTTTGCTACATTTGTTGGTAGAGTCCCAGTGGGGACCCACCCAGAGGGAACAGTGAGTGCCCATGCCCACATTTTGTTTTCCAGCTGTACAGCAATTAGTGGCAGCTGCAGCGTTTAGGTCTGCGCAATTGCGCACTTTGGGATCCTGCTGCATTGGCAGCCCAAGCCCTGACATTATGGACATAGGGCATTTGAGCCCTCTGAGAAGGCCAGTTGGCCAGGGGGACTGTGTTAGGTTGATAGGGCGCCAGGCCCTAATGTGATTTATGTGGTGCGCAGGGAATGTGATTTATGCACCGAGATTTATGCCTCTAATGTGGTTTATGATTATGAGGTTTTGCATACTGTGTTTATGCTTCTAATGTGGTTTATGTTATGAGGTTATTTGCATACTGTGGTTTATGCTTGTGAGGTTATTCTCTACAGTGATTTATGCCTCTAATGTGATTTATGATTAGGAGGTTATGGTCTAATATGTTTAGGTTTATGAGGTTGGTGCAGAGTGTATTTTACGCCTAAGGTGATGCTGATTGCATATTATGATTTATGTTAAAGGATAATGCGGAGTACGGTATTTCGCCAGTTATTACTGGTTGTGTTCTACATTTACTATTTTCACCTTGTGATGGTTTTGACAGTGGCCCAATTGGCCCTGTCATGCGTATATAATCCCCTGTAAATATTGCCTAGTGCCAGTTGGCACAGTGTACATTGTGTGATTACTATTCTAATGTGTTTATGATAATACAAAGGCTATTTTTATATATAACCTTGTGTGGAGTTCCTTTTGTGGTGTGCCTAGTATGTTGCTGCTGTGTGTGTGTTGCGCAAACGCTTTACACATTGCCTCTGACTGCTCGTGCCAAGCTACCAAGGGGGTGAGCAGGGGTTATCTTCAGTGTGTAACTCCCTTGCCCTGACTAGAGTGGTGGTTTCTGCCTGGCTTAGGCGCAAGCCCTAGCCAACCAGAAATCCCATTTCTAACAGGTACCTTATCAAACATAACAAGGGCTGACCAGGATAACATTAGAAATTTCTGACGATCATATTTTGTTTACTTGAGAGATGGGATTTTGATTTTAAGATGTATTAAAAACATGGGCTACATTTATAGTGGTCACTTAGCCTGGCAGCTAATTGGCTAAAATCACTTTATTAAAAGCAGGAAGCAAAAGTGTGGCTAATTCATTTTTCATGTAGTCAGTGTTCCAGGTCAAAAGCGGATCTGACACTACAGTTTAAAAGGGAGAAATTGTATTGAAGTTAACGTTAAAGAAGCGAATGTGATCCGTTTCAGAGAGTAGCAAAAGGTTCTTTATGTGTTTTCCCTTACAATTTCAAGATGTGGTCTACCTCTTATATTTTATATGCTCCTACTTCCTTGTCAAATATGCATTTTATTTTCCTCGAGAGTTTTTAAATAACAGCAATTATTTCAATAACAGAGCTGTGCTTTCCATGATCAATTTTCGGCACTAGTAGCATACACTTTCATCTTTGTGCAAGTTCCTAAGCAGTCTGGCCTGCTGTAATTCAACTGTAGGAGACATCTACAGGGCAGCACATACTAGTTTTGTTAGCCAAAATTATCTTATACCTCTGAGAAAGAGTAGGTCCCCAGTTCAAGTTGCAGAATAACTCCCAGAATTCTGACCTGAAGCCTTGGGACATTGAGCTTGAAAAATAACTGGAGCTAAAACCCACCTCTAGGTTAAGTGCTGTGCATGGCTTTGAAAAAAAGTAAAACATGTTTATGTATTAGCAGCAATTTGAAAAACACTTGCATCTAAGTCTTCTTTCATAGTGCTCCAATAAATATTGAAGGTCAGGCACGGTGATAAAGAGTCTTTAGTTGTTGTCTGATAGAAAGCGCTAGCAGGTAACACAATCTTTGGTGAATACCTGCATAGACTGTTCATTCACTAAAAAGTAAAGCTGCTTGCACCAGGGATTGCTAATTTTCTGTAGTATCTTGCAATCACTGTGGTGCGTACAGACAGTTAATAGAAATAATGCTAAAATTTTCCTACGCATCTTAGTGGACTGGCTTGAAGGGTAGCCTTTAAACACAAAGATGCACTACACCTTACAAAAAAGATGAGATGATGAATGCACTTTTTACCAGAGGTACCAACAACTCTCAGAAAAAGCAACTGAACAGTGCATCTCTAGCATTTTGCTGATAATATAATGTCCACTCACCCCCTGCGGGTAACACTGCTGGATGTGTCCTGTGAACTGTCAAAAAGTTCCTCCAGTGCTTAATTTGCAAAAAAAAAATAAGTGGCAGGGCCCTTGTCAGGAGACCACTGCATCTTGCACTACCCATTGCTCCTGCTAGATGTGTGCTGATGTGCGACAATTCAGACTTATCCAGGCTCCAAAAGCTATGAGAATGGCTTGGGTCGCAGGTATTAGTCATTTTTTATGTATATTGAATTAATAAACAGCTATTGTTGTGCTTATCTCTAAATTGGACAAACAGCACCACCATATGGAAGACTGACATAAGTGTGGTGTTGACAATTAAGTGCTGGTGCCATGTACTGGAAACCACCGGTTCAAATTAAACACTGTTCCTTCCTGTTATATATTATCTTTAAAGCCTAAGTTTCCTTCTTCCTGCCCTTATCGGATCATTTCGGTGTGCAGTACCGACAACATCACATCCAGACAATCATGAGGGTGGACAAATATGAAGAAACCTTTGTCACAAATTGCAGATGTACCTTGGTGGCAATGTGCTAATCAATAAGCCACAAATATTTACTGCTAGCAAAACTGAGATTATCTTGGTAACTAATAGCATCCAATGAGATATTATGGTGGGGATACCCTAAATGCAAATTCCCCATCAGAAGTTGCAAAAGCTAAATCTGTAGAAGTGATACTGAACGGGGAAGTGTTCAGGAAGGTGCAGGTCATGTCAGTGTATGTGTGTATCCCACCTTCTACAGAGACAAAATTGACAGGTTGCAGAGGCCTGTTTTAAAAGATGGTATTTCGTGTTTACCATGTTTGAATAGAAAATGATTCAAACATCTAATCTTGCAGAGGGGACTTATTATCTTCTAACATGACAGCAGTTAAATGGTGTGGTAGGGGAGCCTATTGAAGATAAAAAGCAGTTCTTAAGCCCACCTACAAATGATCACAAACAAAGTACTCTTAAAGCTCTGATATGAAGAAATCTGTTCTGAACTTAGCCTGAAAAGTAAGTCGGGCAACACTTCTGAAGTCCATCAAGAGGAATCGGTAAACAACTCTCAGCACCCCAGTAGCTTACATCTCTCCAGCCCTAACATTTACTCCAAGCATACAGGATCCAAAGTTCCCTGGTGATTGTTCGTGCATGGATCTGCCCTGCAGTTGACACTTTCAATGTAAGACTTTTACATTATTGCTTCTGAAATAAGCACGAACCGATACCAACACGTCCAGCACAATGTTGATTGCACTTAACAAGGAACTCGGTACAACACTTTCAATTTGAACACAGTAGCCCAGCAATAGATCACAGTTTTAAACACACTGGATACTTTCACAAAATAAACCTGTGTAAATACACTATTCTGTTCTCAGTTTACACTGGGTACTTCACTTGTATAGCTTATTTGTTAAAGACCCCGTGGTCCATGTATTCTGAGTAGCATATTTTCCATTTGTTCCAGATATTCCCCAGATGAAGGCCTATGGGGCCGAAATGCATTGGGATATTTGAAATTCGAATGTAAAGGTGTATAACAGTTGCATTATGGGAGATGAAGTTTAATTTCCCGAGAATGAAAAATCTAAATAAATAACAAATCATGAAAATTACTTAAGAAAATTGTACAA
This sequence comes from Calotriton arnoldi, assembly GCA_963921515.1. NCBI lineage: Eukaryota > Metazoa > Chordata > Amphibia > Caudata > Salamandridae > Calotriton > Calotriton arnoldi. The sequence continues at coordinate 1,265,660 of CAWUFW010002381.1, read as the reverse complement.
AACTTTTAGAAAGTTGGTATTTTCTTGTCCTGACCATTTAGGGCCTGCAGCCGGTATCCTGGGTCACATGACTAGGTGTAGCTGGCAGTTGGTCTTTGCTTACTGCTCCCAGACAGTGAGACAAAGAAGGAATAGGTGTTGGCAGAATGGGCCATCTCTGACTTGATGAGGGGGAAGAGATGTCATGTGCCACACTTTCACATCACAAGGCTCTGCCCAGTACACTCACAAAGAGTTTTGACAGTCGTCTTTTGGGACCCCCAGATAAGCTGGAGCCAGGGCAAGGAGGGAGGAAATTTGAAACATCTCTGAGGGGGGAAGCCTCCAGAAACATCTCCTACTTCAAACTGGGAGCCAGGTATAATTAGTGGGCCCTCAGAGCCAACACTTCCGTGCAGCTTTTGACCTGTGAAAGACTCATAAGGACTGCTGTACTGCTCTGCAAGAAGAACTGCTACTCTGCTCCTTTGCTACATTAGTGAGAAAGACTGGACCTGCATCTTGAACCCAGGACCACCAGAGTGACTCTAAGGGCTAGTTGACTGACCTCCTGATCAGAGCCTCAGGGATGGAAAAGGCTACAACCAACTTGAACCCAGCACCTGAACTTGGTCTGCTGTGAGTCTCCCCCGTGCCCCAAAGTGGTGCCACCCCAGTCCTAGACCCTTGGAAGTGGGCCTGAAGGTGCTCTGCCAGTTTAGCTGTGGTCTCGTGCGCAGAACCGAATCAGCACCACACATCCTCTCACAGCTCCACTTTGGAACAACCACAGCGCATCACATCCTGCTGCTCCTCGGAACCACCGCTGCACGATGCATCCTCGACGCAGTATTTCAAAACGCTCCTCAAAACAGGATTTAAGGTACTTTTTTCAGTGGGCCTAACATGGTCCCTACAACCGGCCCATGCCCCATCATGGTTGGCCTGAACTTGTGAATTTGTCTGTGTCCAGCACGACCAGATAACCACAGTTAGTGCTTTGTGATTTTAGGCACTATTTTTGCTTAAATCTTTAAAGTTGTATATCTCCGGTTCAACTGATTGGATTTTTGTTATTTTTTACCTCAAATAATTTATCAAATTTTACTCTATTTTCTTTTTTTTAGTTGGAGTGGGTTTTTTCTTGTGTTGTGTTTTCACTTTATTACTGTTTGAAGTTCTGCATTACTACCTTACACATTGCCTCAAGGTTAAGCCTGACTTCTTTGTGCCAAGCTACCAGAGGGTTAAGTGCAGGTTAATGTGGATTTGCTTGTGACTTCACCCTGACAGAAGTTGTGGTTACTGCTTGAGAAGGGTTTCACCACCCCCAATCAGTAACCCACTTCCCAACAGTTTTTTTCTTTTGAAACCCATCTATCTATGTAAAATAGATTTTCTTGGAGAACAGCTACAGCTCAAATCAAAAATATGGGCTTCATTTGTAAGTGGGTAAAATGAAGCAGTGATCCAAAATTGGCACAATTCCCGTCCACTTATCTTTCACATGTTTTGCCTGACAGTGTGTGGAGGGTGGTTTTCCCACTAGCAATCATATTATGGAAAGGTTGCACTACCATGATTTGCTCTTTGGTGCAATTTAAACTGGGTGCCCTGGGTGCAGAGCACGTCAGTGCTCCCTATTATGGTTAATGCACTGCCCTCAGTGCAGCCACAAACTTGAGCCTGCCTTAGGTGTAGCGCATAAGTGAAAGTCACATCAGATGTTTGAAGTTGCTGGACTGCCTTTTATAGCCCATTTGACAACTGTTCTACACTGCAAAGGGGGCAGGGATCACAATGCAGGGAGGAGCAGTGAGTAATTGCACCCACCTGCAGGGGGATTCACAGGTTCTGGGGGCCCAGAGGACCCCCTTACTTACCCTTACAAGGGGTGTCCTTGAGTAACATGGACTCTGCACCACCTCTTTGTGTGCACAGTCAGTGCTCCCCTTACAGTTCTTTTGCCTCTGTATCGGTGTCTATAAAATGGTTAAGAGGTAAAGTGTCCAATCATTTTCATGTGGCCACAACCCATGCAAATGAGGGAATTCCCCCTTAAGATTGTGCCAGTGCGCACAATGATCTACTGCTCCTTCCATAATACCAAAGTGCCCTGAGGGGGCAGAAATTGGGTGCGCACCTGTTATGCTCTTGAGCCACTCAGTAGAATACGGCCCCAGTCGGAGCTGCTACTGGCCCACTCTTTAGGAATACACTCTAGGTGGAAGCAACACCAATTGAAATGCCATCAGAGATGTTCCCTACACATTGCCAGCATATGTGGAACAATATTTCAGTGTTTCCTAAAGAAAGATCGTCACTTTGTGATTTTGGAAAAAACGAAGTGCTAACCAATGTACCTCTTAGAATCGAAGCATGATTGGATTCAGGGAAAATAATAACTTCCTTGGTGGCAAAGTCTAGATTGGATTGAGCCAGAAGAGGTACCACTCTGCCTGTCCTATCAGTATGGCTGTAAACCTCCCTTGCTTTATGTTACCCCTATCTTGTACTTAGTCTACTATAGGAATTTTAAAATACTCCAGATTTACGTCCTCAATCCAATTGTGTCGGTAAGCCGGATTTGGGCACAAATGGGAGTGTGTGCCCTTCCTAGCGTTCCAATTTAGCAATGTACTCTTTGACTGCTACATAATGCACATTTTCAGTTATGCAGTAATTCTTATTCAGGATATCTTTTTGCTTAAATTGAGGTTGTGAAAAAAAAATAGTTCCTTCAATTAGGTCAGTACTGCGTTTCTTTTTAAATTGTTTTGTAATGTATACTCTATTTTCCTTATTAACATAATCAATTTTCCTTATAGACCTTTTTCTTTCAAATGTCCTTTGCATCTCGCTGTGTGCTGTAATTCCTCCTTTAAATGACTGCCAGGCAATTTAAGCGAAGTTGGCCATACTTTGTAACACTATTACAGCCAACAATGCTCTGGCGAGAGCTCATTACTTTTATGATGCCATCAACCTTTGCCAATCCACACACAAATCTTACAGCGCATTCTTTCGCAATGATTGCAAATGTATTCCAGCGCAGAGTCCTCAACTTTTGAGTAAAACATTACTTTTTTCAATTATCATTCTGTGAAGACTAAAAGAACAATAATTAGCACCTTAAAGGCCATATTGTAAGGAAGAGTTAAGTTAAAAGGGCGACTTCAAAAAGGTATCTGCACAACAAGAAGTATACTAAATACATTATTGAATTAGGGCCCTCGCTTTCAAATAGTTTGTAACCATATCAGTACAGTGTAAATCATCTTGGGCTTTTGAAAGCATTTACACTGTCATCTCATTACTTGGATCACTGTTTCCACTTTCTTTTTTTCCAGCATGGAAGGCATCCTGCATTGCGCATTTTAGCTGATCATATCCATTAGTATTCCACATTGTTTGTACCTTGGAGAGCATACAAACATATATGCAATACCACTAACACTCCTGCTCTTACTGTCAGGATTAACTCACCCGCAGGAGTGTTTCGAATCAATCACCACATGTCGAGAAAAAGTGTAACAAGGACATTGGTAGAGTGGTCTGCTGGTCTCCCACTGCCAGGACTGACATTAGGAGAGCAACGGTGCAATGTGCAGACACACTGGGCATGTGAAAGTTGGTGCTGTCAATTACCCCTAACCCTGCGAGTTCAGCCTGTGCCTGATGCAGCAACCAGGGCAGTAGGGCCCTTCCAATGTGGTTTATTTTGCTGGGCCTTCAGTCTTGAAAGCATCTTGCCTTGAGCTCTGACGGAAGCCGAGGGCTGGCCACACATCTCAGCCTCCTCCTCTCATTAGTAGATGGGAGGACATGGCATAAAAGTCAGCTAGTGCTATTAAGAGGTGGGTTGCTGGAGGGACAGAACTGGAAACAGCCAATGCTGAACGCAAACATTCCTGCCCTTAACTTTTCTTGCCTCCTCCTGCCCTCTGCCCTGGTGGTCTGTAAGCAACTCTCCTCACCTGTGCATCGAGCTGTCTCTAAAAGTGTGTTCCAGGCAACGTCATGCATCCGAAGGCAGAGGGATACCTGCTACAGTTTCCCATCTGCTGAGACCTAAGCACGATCAGTACAATGTGGCTAGGATTTCAGGCGTGGATCTGCCTCCTCCCACTTCACGCAGACGTCTGTCACAGAGTAGATCTTATCTCTGAGAGAGAGACCAAGCAAAGAGCCATGGCAGTGAAAGCCATCATGCTCAACGAAGTGGCTGGCATGCCTAATATTTGATGAACAAATAATCCGCCCCTGTGTGGCATTTATACATGATAGTACTTCATTAAAATAAAGGTCTGGTGTTTGGTGACTGAAGCTGCATGTACCAGAAATCAAAAACTAGTGTTTCGGGACATAAATTGAGTTTTGCTCTTGGAAGGAACAAGCCTTTGTTGTGTGGTATTTATCTTGTTTTATCAAAAATGAAACTTCTGTACTTGATAAGAAAATGTCTTTAGTTCCTGAAATTAGAATCCCCATTTTTGACACAAACATATGCGATATTTAAAACTAGTTTGTTAGAAAATTAATGTTATACTTATTTGATGATCTTGATATTAAAGATCACGTTCTGCCGTGACTGTAACTGTTTTAATTGGATATTGTAATTTAATCGTCTATTATGATACATCATTTTGATATTCTCTCAACTGCTGATCCATATAATGAAAAACTGATGTAATATGTCTGCTTTATGGTTGTACAAGTGCTCTTCCGAATCGATTGAGTTGTAGCACAGCTCCAGCAGTGTGTAAATCATTTTAGCTCTGTGGTCTATGGCCTGATTGGAAACATTTAATTTTTTTCACCCTGACCCTTCCAAGTAGATTTTCAGTCATAAAATTAAGGACAAGGCAGGGTTGCAATATGAAAGGTATTGTGACTCGTAAGTGAGGAAAGAAGCAATATGCATATTTAAAAAAATAATAGGCCATGTTAAATGGCATACCCAGATTTGTAAAACTACATAAATGCCGAGAGCCCTGTAGTCATTTTTAAAGGTGAATTGTTTTGAAAAGGGCATGATTTACCACCATTTTTCAAAGTTATCTGAGGATGGTAAGGTTTGTATTACTCACACAAGACAGGTGAACTTGCTGATCCATGAGGTTTAATCAATGTATATTTTTGCAAATACGAATATTTACCAAATTTGAGCATACAAAATTAAGATGGGCCATAAAATGTTAATAATCAAAGAATCAGGTTCTTCATATGTAGGCTAGAACACTCCACGCCACTTTTCACTCCAGCCATTAAATGATAAATGTATCACCAATGGTAAATGTTTTGAGAACAACACAAATTAACAGAAATGTTAGTCCATCAGCATTTCCAGAAGCTTCTGCATCCACAACTTTTAATGTACCCAATCAAATTAACGTTCAGAAGTAAAAGAAAGTGAAATAAGAAGGACAATAAGGTTCAGAGTACCAGGAGACATAATTTTTGTATGAGAGTAACATAAATATTAAGACTGCTAGGTAAGTTCATGTGCAGGTCGATAAGAATGAGAAATGGTTAGACTTGGCATCTTTGGTGTGGTTTTCACTAACCTTTTGCATCTACCTCCTGTATTTTTGATGCTGTGCTGAATTTCGTATTTGCTGGTTTAGATGCTTTTGGCACTTTGCCACTGCTGATCAGTGTCAATATGTATAAATAACTATTGTGATTGGTTATCCATGATTGGCATATGTGATTTACTGGTAAGCCCCTAGTAAAGTGCACTGAGTGTGCCAAGGCCTGTAAATCTAATGCTACTAGTGGGCCTGAAGTTCTGATTGTGCCACCCACATGAGTAGCCCTGAAAAGATATCTCAGACCTGCCACTTCAGTGTCTGCCTGCAGTTTTAACCAGCCAAGTCGACCTTGCAAGTGTGCCCCCTTGCCAGGCCCTATCTTTCCTCTATCTTACATGTAAGACACCCCTTAGGTAGGCCCAAGGTACACCCATTGGATTGGCAGGGTGCAGTGTATGGGAAAGGTAGGACGTGTTCTGGTGTGTGTGACATGTCCTGATAGTGAAATACTGTCAATTTTGTTTTTCAATATTGAAGGGCTATCTATCCCATAGGATAACATGGGAGATACTTTGTAACATCTTACGAGTATAACTTCCCATTGGGACAAGATGGAGAAATAAAGTTTAGGTTCTCTGAATTTTGAATTTAATAGTACATCTTTTAGTAAAGATGTTTTTTAAATTGTGTGTTTGAAAATGCCACTTTTAGAAAGTAGCCATTCTTTTATTTAACCATTCTTTGTGCCTCTGCCTGTTTGTGGATTGACTGTCTGGTTTTGGAGTGACAGGGGCTGGGGATGTGCATTCACTGTAGACAGCTACTGTGGGTGTTGAGATGCGCCTGGTCCTTCCTGGATGACTCAGAGCTGAGCTGAATAGGCCTTTGCTGCATTTAGAGTAGTAGTAGGAGTTTTCCTTGCACCTGAATAGGGCCTGTTTCCCTTGCACAATGTTGTCTCCAACCCCATGTGGTTATACTGCACCAGTGCGACAGAACTGATTTGGACTGGGCTCAGAGACCCTGGTACAAAGAAGAACAAATGAAAAATTGGATATAAGTAGTGGACCTTAAACCCCAGAACTTTAGATCACTTCTGGGCTCAAGAGGAACCTTTGCCAAGGAGAAGAGCTGGAGAGCTGTGAGGAGGAGTACTGGCCCTTTGCTGTGTGCTGTGTGGGGTTGGCCTGCAGTTGCTGCTTCTGCCCAGGAATGGACAAAGTCCAGAACTTGGCTAAGAACTTGCTTGAAGAACAATTTCCAAGGGCTTATGTGTGCTGGCCTCCTGTTCTGAAGTCTCGGGGGCACAAAGACGTCAGCACCAGCTACCCCTGAACTCTATTGCTGAGAGTTCTGACCTGCCAAGAGGTGCCTATTCCAGTTTTGGGCCTCTGGAGGTTATTCCTGCTGTTGGGAGCTGGAAGAAACTTAAGTGAAGGAAGAAAAACAATCTTCGACGCCGTCAGCGATGCCGCTGTGACACCACGACCTGCACTGAAGCCAGGGGCACCGCTTGTGAAGTGCATGGTGCACCGCCCGACCAGCACAGCAGCTCCGACACACTTTGACACCTGCAGTTATCGGCCTTCCCGATGCCAGTGCTCGCACAGACTCCGTCACCGCCAGCGCCTGCATCCAATTATCACGGCAACGATAACCGCCAATGGTGACTCCACAAACTCACTGATCGCACCGCCTCACCACCGATGCAACCGACTTCCCTTGTCCTGGATTCAACACAACACTTCCCCCCACGACGCTATGCATCGATTTCCAAGGCACTGTTTGTTTGGGGGTCCATGTGACTCCATGCCCGATGCCGCGCACTTCACGGTCGGTGCCGTTCTTTGGATTATTGCCTGTCACAACATCGTAATAGCCCCAGTTGGAGCTACAAGCTTCATACAACCTTTATGAAATAACTGTTTTTAAGTGCTATTTTACTACATGTATGTTGGATTTTTGTCGTTTTGGTCTTGTTTGGTTTAGATAAAGATTCCTTATTTTTCTAAACTGGTGTGGTGTCCATTTGTGATGTTTTCACTGTATTACTGTGTGTTTTGAGTCCAAATACGTTATACATTGCCTTTGGGTTAAGCCTGTATGCTGGTGCCAAGCTACCAAGTGGGTGAGCAGGGGTTATCTAAAGTGTGTATCCCCCTTACCTTGACTAAAAGCAAGGGTCCTTACTTGAAAAAGGTGCATACCTCTGCCAACTAGAGACCCCCAGTTCTAACTGACATTTATGTGGGTAGCAGTAAAAGAATTATCCTATCACTTTTATTAAAAATAGGTAAAGTAAGTATTCCTACCACAGACTTTGTGGTTCTGGATACATGTGTGGTCTGTGATCTCTTGCAGGTTGTCAACACAATGTGGGAGATAATGCAGGTTAATGTGTGCCCTGGCTTTGTGTGGGATCAGCTACACAATTGCTGGTAATTGGGAGTGGTCCCTGATTTTCTGTCCAGAACCTCTTTGACTATACTTGTCTCAAACCTAGCCGGCTGGGAATCAAAGCACTCCAAAATTGTGTATTCAGTACTCTAATGCTACTGTAACCACGTCTCTGTTAAACCGTATAGATTTGTTATATCCCAGTTACTCGGGATAGGAGTGATCATAATAATATTTCCTGATTTGATATTATCGATGGGTGTAGCAGAGTGTAAGTGTCTAGGGTTTGTTAACACTATTACCCTACAAACCCTTAAACCCATTGTGAGAAGTTGGCCTGGCATATGCTGTCCACTAATTATAGTGGGCACCTTGCACCAGTCCAAATCGACTCTTATGGTAGGTAGGTTAAAGACAACCTTATTGAAAGCTATCCTAGTGGTAGCTGTGGAGAGCAGCCTTCAGGCTAAGTCTTGAAGGAATGTAAAGCAGCTTGTTTTACCAGTCTATAATCTCTTGAGTGACCAAATGAAAGAGCACCACACCAGGTATATATTCAAAATATATGTATTTATTACTAAACACACCCCTCTAGTCTCTTTATGAGGCTAGAGTTCAAGTACATAGGTTATAAGATCTTAAATCACAGTAATAGCACAAATACACGTTTGGGCCCTAGGGGCGTACCAAACCATATACCAATAAAGTGGTATGCGAACCACGACTGAACTAGACACTAGGCCTAGAGCCTCTAGAAGTGCTTGGACCACAAGGAACCACCCAAGGTAGTGACACAGGGGACCCACGGGAGACGCATGCAGTGTAAATACACAACCGCGATACGCCGTTAACTTCTATGGAGAAAGTCGGGATCGGGAAAATAGAGGAAAGGGACACTTTAAAGAGGACTAGGACAAAACCCTTTGAGATCTAGGACTTTGAAGAGTCTCTACCCACGGGAGCACCGGAGTACTCGTGTTACCTCACCCAGGGAAGCCGGGTGCATAGGTGCCTTTCGGGGTCGGGTTTCGTCGTCGGTTCTTATGGCGATCTGCTGCAAAGTGCTGCTGGCGACCAGGAGAAAAGTGTCCGGGTGGATCCAAGAGTGGATCGGAGTTCTGAAGAACCTGAAAGCAGAGGGGACAGAGTCTGGGTCACTAGCCAGTGACCAGGGAGCGATGGACAGATGCCCACCGATGTCGAGTGCTTCAGGTGCGTTGACGGTCGTCTCGTTTCTGCAGCCACGAGGTCCAGGAGGCGTTGTCGGCGACCAGGAGCAGGATTCGGGCTGGTACACGATGTCTGTCGAGTGCTGCGGTGTCGGCGACCAGATTGGACCCAACAAGCCTTGGCAACGGCAAGTCTCGATGTAGCTGAAGATTGTCGATGGTGCAGACCAGCAAGGTCTGGGGAACTCACCCAGCAAGGGTAAGTGAGGGCAGGCCTGGAGCAACCAGACTGCCAAGTAAAGAAAAGATTGGCCTTCGGTAAGGGCTACTAGCCAACGGGCTAGCGACCGCGAAGGAGCCTCGTGACACCGCACGTGGAGCTGGCTTACAGGACACTCGTGGAGTGGGGGCCAGTGATCTTCGGTGCAGGTGGTGCTGGAGGCTAGGGCTACTCGGAGCCCAAAGCACGACTTCTTGGGAGACCCAGAAGATGGTGCACTTGCAAGTGTGCTCGGTGTCCAGGGGTCACGGTCTCACGTTACCCACGATAGCCACGGGCCTCAGCTTTGCTGGGGACTCAGGGTAGCCTCGGGGAAGTCTGAGAATCCACCTCTGGTGATGCGATGACTTCGGCGTCCGACGGGAGCTTCAGTGATGCGAACCGGACAGATGCTTCTTTGGTGCCTGCCAAGCAGGGGAGTCACTCCTTGACCCCAAGGGAGATTCTTCAGTCCTCTAATCGTGAGTAGAGCGTCGAAGGTCCAGGATTCTGTTTCAGAGTTTCGTCCAGGTATATCTAAAGTCCTAAGGACTGGGTTCCTACCTTTATTCCAAAAATAGGGGATGGACTACTCTGTGGCCCCACCTATGGGTGGGTCAGGGCAGAGGGGTGGCTACACCCCTTTCCCTTTGTCCAGTTCACGCCAAAGCAGGGGCTGCAAGCCCCTGATCCGGTTTGAACTGGGGTATGCACTAGGGACACCAAATGTGCCCCCAGTGCAGGACTTCAAAGCACCCGAAAGTGCTCCCGCCCAGCCCCAATACACATTGTCCTGTCTGGGGAGGTGGTCACACCTCCCTGGGACAGGAAACCTATTGTCCAGGCCTCCCCTGCCGGAGTTTCGTCCAGCAGCAGGAGGCCAGACTCGTGTCTGTGGCAGCAGCATCCATTTTGTGATGCCAGGGCTCTGGAAAGAAGTTACCGGACTCGTCAGAGTTAACATGCCTTTCCCTCTAGAAGGGTGGAATGCTACCCCCGCCGCCAGAATTGGCGGGGGGTAGTATTCCAAGATGTTTGACACCAAACACGACATGTTTCGGTGCAGCCATTCCATAGTTAGCATTTTACCGCGAGGATATAATGCGTTTAAGAGTATATGGTCAGGCTGCACTACAAACAGCATCAGAGATGGTCTCCGAACGCTGCAGAGGGGCCCTGCTCATGCAGGGGCACCCTCTCACATAGGAACCATGCACTCTGCCTTTAGGATTGATAAGGCCTGCCTTAGGAGTGACTTATAGGTTTATATGTGTGTATGCATTTAGTGATATAGGTAACCTATACCACAGCAAGGGGTGCATGCACCACCTTACCCAGGCTGCAGTAGCAGACCTGTGGTGTCAGTTTGGATGGCCTACCAGGGGTGGCATAATATATGCTGCAGCCCCTGGCAGGCCTCTGAGGTACCTATGCCCTTGGTACATAGTATACCATATACTAGGGACTTACAAGGGCACTCCAGATCCCAATCAGAGATGTGCCTAAGGCACATGGAGACCCTTTTAAAGAGGAAACAGCTAGGCTGGGGTTCTGAATAGCAGGGCCCCAGCCAGACTAATGTCGAAAACCAGTGAAGTATCAGCAAAAAGTGGGGGTACCCCTGTGAAGCAGATCCTACTCTCCTACACCCATATAGTTCCATTAAGGCTGAGTAGATGGGGCTCCATTCTTTCAAGTTGTTGAAATTTCTTCTATGTGGCCTTGGTCTTTATTATCTCACAGTAATCCAGTCAGGATATTACTAAGGCCATAATAATGTTGATGTGTTGGCTCATTTGAAAGCGAGAACGAATCTTTCTCAGCATCATTTAGTATTTTTTATGACTGCTAGTTGTGAAAGGAGTGATCTGCTTGGAGCCATAATCTGAAATTTGTAATTTCCCGAACAGGGTAAATTTGCTAATTGCTCTGGCAACAAGCAGTCCATTATGCCACCACCATATAAATCTTGGGCAGTTTCTAAATTTCCTCCACTGCATGCCAATGTTACCCGGTTGGATATGAAGTTCAGTATTTTCTACCTACATATGGAAATGCAGACGATGTTGTGAAACTACCGGAGCAGCAGTCTCGTCAAAATATTGAAGAACAATGTGTACAATGTGCAGCCACAGTGGATGCACAAACTATGGGATTAGACTCATGTTAAATAGCCTATAGTGATCTGTTGAATCCGGCCTGATAAAATCTAATGATAGAATATAGAGATGTTCTTGTTGCCCGTCACTAGTTCAACTTATCCTATTTGATGTATGTTGAAGAGATGCTTAGCAGGATCAGAATTTCCAATTGGCTTGCATCCATTCAGGAAAGTAAGTTTTTCCTGATGTCAACTAATGCAGTTCTGGTGCTTCTGACTTTTATGAACCCCCAATTTACGATCGTGGAGTATACTATTTGCTTACATGAAACCCCGGATTGTACTTGTCGACCTGACCCTTGATGATACTGGCACATTGAAGCCTTGGGAACTTTATTTTGTTTTATCAATGAATTCAGAAAGCATGTTCTTGTTCAGATATAAGTTACTTTATTTACTGCTCTGACTGTCTTTGTGATGTCTGGAGTCAACATATCAAACTTATATGTCTCTGTGGATGCTGTATAAAGTTTGTTTGGGAGATTTAAGGCTTTGTTTTTCCCTGCTGCTTTACAGAACTGGTTAAAGGTCATTGCGTAAAAGGACAAGAAGATACCTAAATATTGCATAAAATAATTTGAGTGAAAGGGCAGATTTCACTCGGGTTACTTCCAGTTTTAACCCAAATAATCTTGATCTTGACCTTCAGCAAGGTGAGCAGGTTATTGCAGTGCAGTTCGGGTGCAAGTGGTAAAACATTAGGAATCTCCAGTTCTGTCACTTACTTGAAGGCTTTGAGAAGACATTAGATTTGTCGTGTGATAAATTCAAACTTCATGTTCAAACTGCATAATGAGCTTTTCTTGCTCTCTACGTCACCATGTAGTAGCTCCCTCCTGGGTGCGTTTCATCACGCTTTGTCAATTGCCTGACATTAAAAAAACTGCAGGGACAACTTGGAAGTTGTATTGAGCGAATGTTCAAGGACGATGAATGTGTGTTGATGATATTTGCTACCTGCTAAATATGCTATCGGGTCAGAGGCTTCACAGAAGACCTTGCCGGACAGAATTTGTGAAAACTGTAAAGTTTAAAGTGGATCAAATCTGACATGATCACTACTTTGTCAGATAGATACTTCTGATTCATTCTGCCCCCCCATAGTCTACAAATGTGGTGCCAATGTCCCACAACAAGTTCATATGTGCCCTGAATGAATGGTTTGCATACAAAACAAATATTCCAAAGTATGTTTTCAGGAATCCAGTGCATTGTTCGCATTTACCTAATTTTCATGGTGCAGGCAAACAAGCCAGACATATCAGTTCAAATCCCCTTTGCTGAAATAGTTTTCAAGATGGCCATCAATCACAAGCATCATTAGGTCGAGCCTAGCGCAGCGCATGCACTGCTCTATGGGAAGGCTTCTTGTAAGCACTCCAAAACTTCCTAGAGACTTTTGCGTGTGGAATTGTTTACGCCCACTCATTCAATTGGCCATTGCGTATGGTTTTCACAAATGAAAGCACGCAAATGGCCAAAGGCGTGGGTATGTCCCGCCTTTTCTTAAAATGTTCCCTCCCATAGCCTATGTGTCTCGGGAGCGAGCGGAGTGAGCAGCGGCACGCAGTGTGCCAGATGCATTCCAGGCTGCATTCCAGGATCAGGTTACTGTTAGTAATTTACCCAGCGCGGGCGCACAATTACCATGTCTGTTTCCACATTACAAACACTCTCGTCATTCCTGAGTTTTTCCCCCACAGGTCAGTGCTATTGGGTGTGTTAGTCTGTTTACTTTAATGTTAGCACAGCAGGACTACAGCGCCCAGAATGCACTGGGGGAGCTCACAGAATGTCGGGACTGCAAATCCTGCCGATAATGACTTGGAAGGAGGTGCTCACCTTAGCGTGAGAAGTGCACCCTGCGGTGACAGTTTGTGTATTGCCATTGTTGATGTTTGATCCGTGCACTGAGTGTCGGAGGGGCTGGGGTGGAAAGCACTGGGAAGGACCCTTCTATCGCAGTGCCTGGTGTCGGGGCAGAACTCACCGCGAGTGCGGGTCCTGGTAGTTGTTGGGGTTACCGGGGCCAGTGTGGGGGCAGCCCCTCCTGCACCCACCCAGGCCGGCCACGAGCGCAGATATGTTGGTTTTGAAAAATGACCGCAGGGGCCCCCTTTTCACTAGGACATACGGAGTTCACCGTGTACATACGTACATATGCACACGAGAGAGATCTCAGTACTAAAACACACCAGAACACATAATACAAACTGCTCACTTGTAGGAGAAAACTTTGCCTATCATAATTAACCCATCGTTTTAAAACTCTGCACAATAAGCGCTACAGCCACAGGCTAGCGCTCTTTGAAACACAGGCGCACTTGAAGCGCTACAGCCGCCGGCTAGCGCTGTTTGAAACACATTTGCACTTGAAGCGCTACAGCCGCCGGCTAGCGCCCTATGAAGCACATTTACACTTGTCAAAATGGTCGACATTTGCTCTCCTGATGAGTAGGCCCGAGCACCTGGGCGCTTTTGAAACATTAAACAAACAAACAAACGTGTGTGTGTGTGTGTGTGACTAAGGAGCATGTGAGCGCGACTCTGGGGCCTGGCAGCTTGAGCTCTGAACACCAAGGCCGGGTTACGTCCATGTGAGTGAGGGCTGTTGCCCACTCTGTTGATGTGACCTGGCCAGAGCTGCCAACTTTGGGGCTGGGGAACCAGGGGCGTCGGCTCAACATCCGGTGGTTCTGAGGAAATCAATTAATCCCCCCCCCCCAAAAAAAACGGCCTTGTGTAATGTAGCACAGTGCTAAAGCGCTCTGATGCCTTTGGGCCAAGTTCGCGCTATATAAAACTGCAAAATGAAAACAATGAATGCATTCTTGGAGGTTTGCCAAACTGTTGATACGATGAAACTCTCACATGGGGTCAACAAGCGGGACAGATAAAAGAACTATTGTAGTCTTCCGCAAAAAGAGTCCACATACAAATTTGGTTAGATTTCTTTTCAGGCGCTCCCGCAGTTCATACGGGAGAAGCAGCTCTGCTCCGAAGCGGCCGCGGATGCGTTTCGCCGGCACGCTTGAGGAGGAAGTAAGTGTCTGGGGATTGATTCAATGTCCAGACAGACACAAGCCCAGTCTGACACCCTGACACCGTTCTAGCCCTAATGCCAAAGCCTGTCTGGATGTGATGTGGAATGGTTTCAAACTGAGACTCTCAGCACATACATGCCAACATGTTAGAAGAAGAAAGTGAGAGATTTAAAAAAAATATATAATGGGGAGAATTTTTCCTATTGACTTCTTTTGAAGCAGAGGCAGTTTCTCATGGGAGTCAAGCAAAATAAGGCAATTTTTCGTTTAAAAGATTGGTAGTCTCCCGCCTGAATCGGGTTTCTTAGCATGTATGCCTGCTGGAGCTCTTCGCCTTCCATGGCAGTTGTGGCCAGAGTGTCAACTGTACACAGGGCTTCAAGTTTTCTGGTATTCAGTTGTTTAGGTCGAGCCTGCTGTAGTAGAGAATGGGAGCGAAGCCACGCCCACTCTCCGCCCATATTTTTCATTGGCTTGTGTCATTGTCTTTCATAAATGCTGCGATCGGATTAGTTAATAGGCTTGCTAGTCCCTCCTTAGTACAGCCTTGTCTTCATTTGTAACTGTCATATTCCCCCCTCCCAGCCTTCTTGAACCCTGTCTCACCTCGAGACTTTGCCGCTTTTCGGTTCCTGACGCTTCCCCGTGCGTCCTTCAGAACGTTACGGAACATAAACTACAATTCCCATGAGTCTGTGCAGGAGGCACGCTGCCGTCAGGGAAGCGGAAGGATTCATAAGCACTTCTGCTTTTCCGCAGCGCTGCCGATTATTCCTGAGTCTCGTGTGCTGTGTTGGAGGTTTGGCGTGAGGCGCTTCGTTGCCCAACTTGTTGGGGGTCCGGTAAGGGTGTCGATACACCACTACATTCCGTTTTCGTGACAGTTCCTTGGCCTGATAAATCTTTTCGTCGGCATATTCTGAAAATATGCTTTGAGCTCAAATCCGGCCTCATTTACATACTTGCGGTGTCCCTCCCTGTTGGCCAGACACAAGTTTGTGTTCTCATGCAGGTGGTAGGGATACCGGCAGTATTTGCGCATTATTTGATTCATTGGTGCCTCATGTGCATATAACAATATTCCTCCCTGTCGGTGAGACACACGTTTGTTGTCTCATGCAGGAGGTAGGGATATATCGCATATTTTGGAATCCCTTAAACTTTCACAGTTTGGTCTTGCAAGTGCCCGGATTTTGAATGGCCCTTTCATATGCTATATGTTATGTGTTTTGTTAGTTGATTGTGTGTTTTTGCTGATTAACTATTCGAACAGGGTATCATTGCAATATCCATTGAGAGATACATTACTAAACCTATACCCTTCATTTTATGTTAATATTTCACAATCTGCGTGGGGAAATAAAAAATACGGTTGCGCGTATTTTATTGTTCACTGAATGTTTCTCTCTGTATTCAGGCCGCTCTAATAACAGGGAATAGTTGAAGAGTCATTTGATATCTCTTACTACCCTGTGACGTCAGGCCTTGTGAGAAAAGGGTAGGTTTGGAGTTTATTGACTAGACTTATGAATGTTATAATATATATGACGCAATAGAAAGGGTGTTGTGGTGATTACTCATTTATCTTTATATTCTCACATGTTTTCCAAATAGTGTGTCCTTTCCAGAAGGCTTCTGGTCCTATGCTGGATTAATAGGAGCAGTGATTACTTCAAAGGCTCATCTGACAAGCTCATGTTATTTTTCTTTACAGGTATTTGAATGTTAAGTAGAAGTACTTCAGATCTAGAGTAGATTATATCCAATTTGTTACTTATAGGATATTATTTGTTGTCATTTCAGGTCTCCTTCCCCGCTGTCCCCACCCTTTCCATCCCTCGCTCGAACACTTCACTGATCTGTGCTATAACAGCATACAGACTTGAAGCTGTCGAGATGTGGACCATTTTTGAGCATCGTTCCGATCCTGAGGAGTTGGTGACACGACGGTAACCTGCCATGGCTACTGGCCCTCTTACTTCAGTTGTTACACGGGACCTGTTATTTAGTCTGTAAGCACTATTTACTTTATTGAGTTTCTCTTACTGCAGGCCGGACATGCACTGCTTCAGCTGAAACCTCTTGTGGTTTTTTTTTAAGCAGCACGGCCGCCCCCGTAACACGGGTGCCTGCTTTCAATCACTTTAACCCGGCATTATCTTGTGTCTGCTTCAACCTCCCCCGCCCCCACCCCAAGTAAAATGGGTTTAGAAATGATTAGCAAATTAAGACATGTGAATTCCAGGTAGCACATGTGTTACATGTCATCTGCACTAAAGCCACCTGACCAGTTGTTTTCAAAAGCCTGTGTTATTAACAACACTACCACCACCACCACCAATACCACCACCACTACTACCACCACCAATACCACCACCAATCCAATACCAC
Source organism: Calotriton arnoldi (assembly GCA_963921515.1). Lineage (NCBI taxonomy): Eukaryota > Metazoa > Chordata > Amphibia > Caudata > Salamandridae > Calotriton > Calotriton arnoldi. Next base: position 1,248,726 of record CAWUFW010002381.1, on the reverse strand, counting down.
TAATACCACCACCAATATCACCACCACCACCACCACAAATACCACCACCAATACCACAAATACCACCACCACCACCACCAATACCACCACCACCACCAATCCAATACCACCAATACCTGATGTTGCGAGCTCTTTGCGCACAATGTTACAGGAGATCGGAGCCCGTTCCCAAATATTGTCTCCACAGATCTGTTGTTATGTTATGGTGTAAATGGATAAGCACTGCCTGGCTTGATTGGGTGCACATATTCTCGGCAATAGTGCATCACTATAAAGTTATCCTTGTGACGCCGTGGCGTTTCCAAGGACGGAACCCAAAACGCACGGCCCGAGTCATTTCTGCGTCGCTTATGACCCACATCTGCATCCGTGTGTCTGTTGCGACTGGGGAATGTAACAACATGCGCAGAGAGCGCCCTGCGTCAAGTTTCCAGGGTGCCTGGCCCTGGCATTCACTGCAGGTTGCCAGGCGCCTGCAGACATCCTCGTTTGCTCGAGCAGTAACTCGCAGCCTACTTAAATACACATTATCATGTTTACCCCTCCAAGCCAGGCACTCAAACACCCCCCTACCGATGTCAGCCATATGCTGCGCTCTCCCTTCCCACTTGAGTTTGGTAAAAGTCCCGGAGATGTCCCAAACCCTCTCTCAGCCACGCATCTTACCTCAGTAGAGTTCCCCGCGACACCCCTCAGCCTGAGGCGACCGATTACGCCATGTTATGCCTTCGCGAGCTGCCTCTCTGCCACTCCGGGTGGCTTTGCTCCCCATAGCCAATAGGTCTCGCTTTTGGGACCTTATAAGTATTTAGTTATGCAGCACAATTTCCTTGGTGCAACAACATCAACCGTTGCATGGCTAAACACTTATAAGGTCCCAAAGGCGAGACCTATTGGCTATGCCAATGCTTGTTTTTATATAGCCACCAAACTGAAACACTAATCCAAGATGGCCATCTAACACAAACACCATTCTAAGATGGGCAACAAACTTGGACTACATTTCCGTATATTTATTTCTAGGACCAGTTTCATCCTGTGATTTAGTTCCTGCTCTGAGACCAGACCCTTCTTATTAACTGTTTTCTCTTTTACTAGTATGTACAACATTTCTGATCAGTGTACCAGTGGGTTGCACTCCTCTGGCTTGTTTATGCTGTTGGAGTTTTCACTTCTTCTGTTCTATTTCTGTCAGCTCCAGTTCCGTTACAGACCCCTACTGCCAACAGTTCTGCTCTAGTCCTGCAATTAAAGCAGTGCTCCAGTCCTGCAAGTCTATTCTCAGCTCCAATCCTTCAATATCCTGTTCTGGTCTTAATCACATACAACGATTCATTCCTTCATGAGAATCACGCAATTGGGAATCAGCTCTCTAGAGGTTTTAGTACCCTTTGCTTTTTTCTACCTGTTGCTGTTTTGCAGTAATTTTGAGAGGGCATCACTTATGTACCCTGTGTCACGCCGGGGTTATGCAGTGTGGCTTCTGTAAGTCACCTCGGAGCCTCCAAGAAAGAATGCAATGACCAGCTACTAAACCCAAGTCTGGACATTCAGTACTCAACAATAAAAGTTGTTGGGGCAAGTCCTTCATTGTAACAGGTCTGATAAGCATGTCCTTGCTACTGCTAGTTGAAAATCTCCTTATTGTACCATGGCCCTTCAGGAAAGTGGGCTTCTTGCTGCTTTTTTTTTCCTGCAGCTTAAAAGAAGGTCGCTGACCCTTGGATTCCACTTTTAAGCCCTGGATACAAGTGGACACAGGTCCAGTCCTTGGAGGGGTCCTCATAGGTTACAACAGCAGGTGCAGTTCTTCTGTCATCTACATGTCCAGAAGGGTACTGCAGAGAGGTACTGGGGGTGCCACACGTATGCCCAGTGCCAGCCTGTGGGGTGGTGGGAAACTGCTGGCCACTCCATAACCAATGGGGTAAAAGTTCCAATGAGTGTCCCTACCCACTTTTGCAGCACTTCCTGTGTCTTTTACTTCACACTATCTCACCGTGCACCTCTCTACCTAAAAACAACATTGCAGAGCCTTTCTCCCCCCCTCCACCCCCCAGAGATTCAGCCAGGGAAATAAGTAACCCCTCATGTTTGGACACTCACAATCTGTTCTAGGGGCAGCTAATCCCCACTAGGGGTGGAACCTCACCATCTAGCAGGACAATAGTTATGAGCTGCATCTGCTTGTGCGAGGATAGGCAACCTTTGAAGTTAGTTAAGCTCTTTGGAACAGTCCAGATGACCATCCTGTGAGAAGAACAGGACATCACGCCACAACCAGGCCCTCTGTCCACTGTTTGAGAGCAACACACCATTCACGACAGAGGAGTCATCAACTGTCAAGTGACACAGCACCCTGGCAGAAGAACACATTTGGCTCCGGCAACAAAACAACAACTTTCTAAAGGGGCAATTTTCAAAATAATAATCTAAAATCCGACTTTACCACTATATTGGATTTTAATTTACCATTAAAATGAATCCTTGTATCTTTTTTCTAGCTTTTCTCAAAAGTTAAGCATTATAAGGTGTAATAATATTGTTATAAGTGTGTTATAAGTTCAGAGAATCTTAAATCTTGGCTCTTCACACAGGACCCAAAGAGGGAAGCTAGCATCAGTGCCAGGATACACTCCAAGGAGAAATGCATGCTTTACAAGTACACTTCACATATCTGTGTGAGATAAGGACATTTTTGTAAATTATTTTAAAAGTAACTATTTAGCTGCTATAAATATAACTTAAGAACTATAATTTAGATATTCTAGTGTTTAAAGTTTGTGTACAAAAGATAGATGTGGTCACATATTTGAGCTGTGGTCAATATAAGTATGTTTAGTAAAGATATCATTTGGACTAGTTACTGGGTGTATATATGCAGAAAGTTCTAAGAGTACTGAATTGTTTACCTCATAAGTGCACTTTAATAACATGTATGTGTTCTTTTAAATGTTGCTTACTTTCACTAAACATTTTTTGATGCTATTATTCTGACAACTTTAGGGCCTGGTTTAGATTTCAGCAGATCGATTACTCCATCGCCAATGTGGCAGATATCCCATGTGACGGAAATCCAACCCACCATATTACAAGTGCCATTGAATACAATGCACTTGTAATACGATGGACGGGATATCTGTCATGTTTGTGATGGAATAACCCATCCGCCGAACTCTAAATCAAGCCCTTAGTTTTAAACAACACTTGCTGATTAATCCTCCATAAGTATAGCATTCATGACTTTTACAAATTCATGTGACCAGTCAGAACTCAAGTAATCATGTTCTTGTTCAAATATTTGTTTATTTACATACTAAAGGACACCTGTGTTTTGACATTGTCTTCAAGCTTTGAATGTTTTGTCTACCCACATGAGAAACTGATATGATGATGACCTGATGAGGACCATTGCCAGCAGGAAATAAGGCAGAAACAATTCTGCAGGCAGATATTTTAAAGATTTGCACAGACGTGGAAGGTCAATAGAAAAGAATAGAGGATAGTCCAACAAAACAAAAGACAGTAAAACAGACCTAAAGCAGCAGGGGTTTTGACTGAATTATTTTTGATAAACTAGTTCAGGACTGTTACAATTGTTTAACAAACAAGAGCAACCCAAATGTCCATGAGAACCTGGATAGTACATATATGAATAATCACAATGGTTCACACATCTCATTTGTAACCAAAATATTGGATGGGAGCAACAACATTACTGTAAATAGTATAATAAACAGAAATTATAAAAATGTTTGCACAGTTGTTTCTAGTTAAAAGTTGCACAGTTGTTTCTAGTTAAAAGAGCAGATTTATTCACATCATAAATCACATCTTAGAATAAATGCTCGGTTGAAATAGGTACAAAGAAAACCCCATCTGTAGAACAACTACAACCAAACATGTGAGTGAACAGACCAGAGAAATGCATTGGTATGTTGGCATTCAAACTGCCACATGTTTCTATTCCTTTACAACAGGCACGTAGTTGACTATTAACACATAATTTATGAAATGACTGGTGGTTTGTTTGCAAAGAATGTTAGCAGTGTTTCAACCCTGTCAGAGATATCAGGGTGTCAGTTTTGCAGGGATTCTGCTCTTAGAAAAGAACTATGCTTGGAACCATAGTACATTAGTATGTAGGGACTGAGTCACCATACCTCCTCAGTATCTATGAGCCCTAGTCCAACTAGCTATAGAGCCTCACTTGCCCTCCTAACCTTACCAGAGAAACAAGTGAATTGGCACCTCAGAACTCAACACTCTTGACCCTCTCAGGGATGATAGTAACTGGACACACTCTTCCGCTCTCTCACTCGTACTCATCCACAATAAGATAACCAGGAGACATGAAGGAAGTTTAGAATATTTATTTAAACTATCGTGCTCTGAAATTCAGTATACATGACACAATTAGAAAACAAATGCATACTAAAAATACTGTTAGCATGGTTAATAATCCATATATCATGAAAAGCCCTGTCATTTTGTAGGACACCGTAACCCAGATGGATGCTCTACATCTCAGTAGACATAGTGCTCTTGTTTCAGAACTCTTGTTACATGTCTCTGTTTTTAGCTCATGTGCTCATCTATATGATAGGACATGTGTACACATAAACAACAGCTTCATTCTTGAGTTAAGTCAAGGTGCTATTGTGTGGCCAGAAAGAATAACAAGGGGCATTGTTGTTTGACCTTGTCGGTGGTGTTCAGACTAAATCCCAGGAAAAGAACTGAACGCGAAAACCTATACAGGTTTGATGTGAAAGTACAAGGTGGCACAAAAGCCAGCATGTTTATAAAGTAAGTTACTAGGCCTCATTTTCCTTTGCACAGGTTACTGTAGTGTAGTTCCTATTTCCCTAATAGGCTCTGCGCATTGGAATAATATACCTTATAGGTTTGACATAGGACTGAGGTCAGTATGCCCCTATCGAGTATATTAAACTTAATTACTTTGTGCCAGCTAACTCAGAGGCCACTAGAAACTCCTTGTAAACAAGAAGGGAGTAGTTTCTGGCAACAGCATAAACATGACAACTTTGTTTCCCTTTAGAATCGGAACACTCTCAGAATCGTGGAAACAACAGATAACAGTTTCACTCAGCTAATCGTGCATGCTTAGTTTCTTCAGAGTTACACAGAAAGAATAGACGGGCGTTTCAATAAAAGGATTTATTGAACAGTCTTGTTTCTCGTGTAAGAGATATGAGCTGTTATGATCACAAGACAGTATGCGAGATATATTATGTACAGCGTAAGCAGTAGAAAGAAATAATACTGCGCTAGCATTATCTTTTAGCTATGACACATATATTCATATACATAAATAACATAAGCTAAAAATGCGAGTACTCATAAGATGCTTCTCTAACTAGTTCTACCCCAGTGTACCTAACCTAAGTGTAGTGCAAGGTAAGAAGTAGGTGATGTATTCTATAGTATGGTATGCTATAGTATGCCAAGTCTCTGGAATGCCAAGAGTCTGGTATGCCAAGAGTCCCTCTAGGTTCTAGTCAGCTCCATACCTTCAGAATGAGAGAGGTGGGAATCTCTTTCCAGGTCTCGAACTCTAACACCCCGCGAAGGGAGTCAGAACACTGGAAGCTGGATTCTCTGCGAGCAGGGATGACAGCGTCTCTTGTCAGTGCACCAGGCCGGGATATGGGCTCCTCTAAAATCGAGGTCTCCTCCCACTTGCTTGGGAAAGGGAAGTTATATTTATACCCGGTAGGTGCCTTGGAATGTTAGCATTGACGTAAAGTCGGGCAGAGGAAGACGTCAGGAATGAACCCTTATGGAATAGCGGTTCATGCATAATAAATGAGTTCTTGGAGAAATCAATAATCCTGTGCTAGGGGAACTCCCATGAGCTTAAGGGTCTGGTTTCTAAGAACTCGTTGTGACGTTGGGGTGGACGGATGTAGGTGACCATGCCTGTATTTGGATAGCATGGCTAATGCCTAAATAAGGACTGGGATCTTATGCCTATATAAGGGCAATGCGAATTGTGCCTATATAAGGACATGTTTCAGGAAAACCTATATACGGACATCTAAAGCGGAATACAACACCCACTCCACTTTCGAATGAACGATAGTACTAAATGCTAAACATTAAATGCTAAACATTAAACTGAGTACCACATGTTGCTAAAAACATTTCTAAAAGCATATTAAAAGAAGTTTTTTTTTTTTTTAAAGAAACTTGCTAAACATGTAATGCAATAGGTACTGTACATTTTAAAGCATTTTTTCATTCTAGGCATATATCATAAATAAAATGCAACATGAATGAATAAACAGAAATATATACATATGACGAAATGGTTGACAAGTATTCAAAGAATCAAAGCCATTTCATATCATGGTACTAAATGAAATTGTGGTAAATAAGGTGCCCATGTGTGCCTGGAAGTATTCAAAGAAGTCCGTTCTATATGAATAGTTCTACTGTAAGCAGATTGATTTGCCATGTATTTTCAAAAATAGAGAAAGAAAAAAAAACTTCAATTTTTTAGGAAGAGTTCCAAGTTTTGGTCTGTTTTGAAAATATGGAGGCCAAATTCATTGCTTCCCCGGTACACTGTGAGCCGAATCAAAGTCAGTGTATGGGTCTGGTGTAAACACGAAATCATCTATTCCTGTAGACAAAAGATCGTCTACCGATGTCGGTGACAGTTGGAATACCTCATTTAGAAGGTTAACTGCACAGAGATGTGAAGCATCGCCTTCAGCATAGGATGCCGCAGCAATGTTCACGTCCGTTGTTACCTGTGTGCCTGTTGATCCATCTCGTACCTCAGCAGCAGCAGGAAGCGTCCGTGAGATCTAAAGGAATGCCGTCATCAGGATTGGTAGCCTCTGGGGACAACACAGAGCATGAGCCGTTATCGGGTCCAGCAGAGTATTGATATCCGTTGGCATGACTGATGGGAGTGTTAGACAGATGTCTAGCACGCATTCTTCACCGCAAAGCAGGCAGCGTAGAACAGGTACGATGCAATCTTGCCAGATTGGTCTAAATGACCGAAACCATGTTGTATTAAGTTCCCGTAGACGAGGTATGCCCAAAAGTTGCACTATGTGCTCACAGCACTTCCGTTCTAGGAGAGCTTTCTCCAAATTGCTGGGAGTGACGCTGGTTGATAGGCTTGCCATAGCGTAGTAGTAGGAATAAAAACAGTATTCCTGCAACGAGTGCTAGAATTAATGGCACACCACCAAACACCGAATGTGCGAAGTTTGGAATGATTCCGAGGACTGCCTGAAAAGGTGTTAACAGTCCTGAACAAATGGTCTTAAATACATGTACAATCCCGCTCGTATCAGACATGTTTAAGATACGTCCCATCATTTCTACGAAATGTATAGGGCAGTTTGTACGAATTAAAGCCTGCATCTCAGCAGAAGTCCTTGCAATTTGTAGATCATAGATTTCTTTGGCCGAGGTCAAAGGCACGGTCTGTTGTAAAAGCATGGCTTTCATTCTGCTTAAAGTATCAAAACGTATAAAAGAAACATTCAATGAAGGCCATAGAGGCGACTCCCTGACTGTCTCTATTTGGGGAACAGTACTTGCATACAACAAGTAACCCTGGAGCCAACCGTTACCAGATATGGGACTCCTGGCAACATGCCACAGCAACTCTGATCATTCAACATGAGGTAACTCCCGTTAGAAAGTTGGCCAATGGCTGGATTAATCACAGCAGCTGGTGTACCCTGCAGGTGGCAGGACAAGTTTGCCACAGAACCATTACAAGCCCCGTGTAAAGAAATGTCCTGACATATGAGAGATCCGCTCAGTGCATTTTCACAGTGTGTACCGCTCAGAAACACTTCACGATCCCCACTCCAACATCTGTATTCGTAAGGTAAATCCCAGGATGTCTTAATGTATTCTTTACCCAACCTTTCATATTTGCCTGCTTGCATTTGTTTGAGGCAATACTGAAAATGAAAAGTAGTGACAGGCAGAGTTATTTTGGAATGGATAAGCCATTCTGTAGCTGGTTTTTCTGCTACCGTAAATGGTAATTTTTCCAGTTTTCAATGCACAGCACTGTATACTTTGCTCCCCTTTGTGCCAGTTCGATCTGTTTATCCGTTAGATTGTATTCTGTAAACAGACACGACGTGTTGATAAAACGCCAAGGCACATAGCCTGCATGCAAGGATTGCAGCGTCCAGCCTAATAACATAATAGAACGTAACTGAGATTGGCCTTGTTGTAACATGGCTAAATCTTGTTCCAGTATGTCAATAGCAGAGGATACAATGTTGTCCAGTGAATAAATTCTGGATGACAAAGTTGTTAACCCATTGTCGACCACAGTGAGAGTTTTCTCTAAGTTAATACGATCAAGCTCACGTATTCTTTCTGCGGCCTCTGCCTGTGAAACCTTCCATACTTCATTATAAGCAGCATAAATGCCGGCATATATGAAACGTTTTTGACGCGGTTTTCTTGGTCCCAGCAAGAAGTCCCTAAGGTCTGTGTCTTCTTTAAGTAAAGATAAGTGTTGTTTCACATCCTCGAGTGTAGATTTTTGTAACCAGTCGAGGCACAATTTTCCTACACTGTATGTTGTTACTACCCCCGGATGTTGTCGTTGAACATAACGTGGGTCTGGCCTATGGATAGTAAAGCCCTGTATTCTATTCAGGAATCTTTCTTGACAGATGTTTGTGTCTGTGGGCCAGAGCAACCATTTTTTCCAATCAGGATCTGATCTGTTGTTTTGTAGTATTGTGTCTACTGTGACCGCTCCCTGTGTAGTGGTATTACTTGCAGGTGTTGGTACAGAAGGTGTGTGCATGTCTTTGATCTTGGCTAAACCAATGCAAAACGTTTGTTGGACAGTGTCATTCAAAAACATTATTGATGTGGGATGATGCAGGCTCTAAACAAAGCTTCTATCCCCTGCACTTGCCAATCTTTAGAACCCCAGACAGATTTTGTGTCAACTGTGTCTTTCCAAAAGTCAAATCCTTCTCTAGACAGTTGGGTAATAAAGGCTGCAGATAAATCTGTTTTGTATTAGTATACATAATTTTCTGTCCTGTTTTGTTTACATTCTTATAGTAAAATGTTTCTGGATCAGATGTGTTGTACCCTGAAAAATATGGAAACTTATTTGCAAACATTTTTGAACTACTCCTTGGTGGTGTAGGACAATGTTCCCATTGGTTAAACATAAAAACATTTCTAGGTGTTGCAGATTTATGCAAGTAATGATTACCATAGTGGTTGTAACAATAAAGCGGTTCGTAGTCTGATGAGCCCTCTAAGTATTCATTGTCAGAGAATGCAGCAGACCTTTCTAGATCAGACATCATGTCATTAACAATCTCAAAGTCCCAATCATCAGAATAGGTACTGGAGGTAATAAAGTCACTTAATGAAATTTTAAATAAATGTGGAATCTTCAAAAGTTCCGTCGGGCCGAATATGTCGAAATCGGTTTTGTCCCAAACTATACCATCCTGTATAGGAACGGCTGTGATGTTCACTGCTGACAAGTCTATTGATTCACGATGGGAAGATTTGTGTGGTTTTAAAAGTAAGTTCCCATTTTTACTTTCAGTGTCCATACGAATGTGTCTGCCATTTATAAGCATGCTAAGAGTCATAATCAAAGCTAGCCAAAACAGAAAGAAAAATATTCCCGAAATAATCCATATTTCAATTCATGGTGAAACCAGATAAGTCTCCTTCAGAAAATGAAAAAGGTCTTGTACTTGTTGTTTGAAAGTTTTTGAGGCTGGCGTCGTTTCAGGCTCACTCGGAGCCTCAGAAAACGTATCAAAGTTAATGAAATAGCCAGAAGCAGTTCGGTCAATTGTTGAAATTGCATCAGGATTCGTAGAAATCGCTGGAACCAGTTGATCACGTGTTATGTTGGTGTAGACAGGTGTATTTGGACGAACTGTTACTTGAGTTTCAAGAGGGATGAGTTCCATAGCATCATTGCTTAGTCCCTCATCTTTTACTGCTGAATTCTCGATGGTTATGAGTCTTTCAGTCTGAACCTTTTGGATAGTAGCGAGAGGAGTGCTTCTGCTACTAGGTCGGAGTCCATGAGGCCTACTATTTAGTATTGGCCACATACTGTGGTTTGATGAGGTCAATTGACACAAATCTTTTCTCCTTTTTTCCAGCAAGGGGCTGCAGAAGTACTGTTCTTGTTCCATGGATGGCTAGGACAGGTACTGGTTGTCTGTAAGTAGGTCCAAATTCCTTCTTGTCCGCAATCTTCTCTCTGACTAGATCCCCAACTTTTGGGATCCAGACAGGCCTTGCTGGGACTGCCGGTGTTTCCCCAGTGGTGGTTGGCTTCAGGAACACGTTGCTTTGTTTCGATCTTAGTTCAACAGCCAAATGATCTTTGATATCAAAGGGTTTATTTTCCACCACTGTGCCTTTACATTCGAGATCAGGAACCCACATTCTTGTCCTAAATAGGACCTCATATGGAGTGACCCCCCCTAGAGAACTTCTTGGCAAATTATTTAATGAGCGTTGGAACCCATAAAGATGTTTGACCCACCCATCACCCAAACCTAATACTCTAGCTGTTATAGACTGCTTTATGTCCCGGTTTTTCCTTTCCACAACAGAATTTCCCTCAGGATGAAACAGAGAGGAGTACCGCAATGCTACGCCCAAACTGGCCATGGCTTCTTTGTAAGCCCAAGAGCTAAACGCAGGGCCCTGGTCAGAATGTAGTGTGCCAATTGCGTATGTGCCGATAAAGACGCGCAAATCTTTTATAACAGTTCGAGCGTCAGCCGAGTGCTGAGGCCACATCCATAGGAACCTTGAGCACGAATCCACTGCGACCATTATATATTTATAGTTACCGTCCCTTTGCAAGGGACCGCAGTGGTCCAGGTAAACACGAGCTAATGGTTTGCCTGAAATCAACAGGGGTGTCTGCGCAGGACGTTTCACTGTGGAGACTTTCATCTGTTGGCATATTTCACATTCCAAAACATAGTTTTTGGTCTGTTTCCTAATGCCAGGCCACCAATATCTTTGTTTTAGTACAGATACTGTTGCAGAAACACCTGCATGGGCAGAGGCTATCCCCTCATGTGCTGCTAGGATCAGTCCTAATCTACGTTCCATGTTTGGAATTACCCTATCCCCCACTCCAGGGATTCGAGCAAAAGGAACGTTGTTCGCATCAATTACATAAGAGTACTTGAGTGGAAATTTCTTTGGTAACGCTGCACCACTGCCTTTGCTTGAAGCATTGACAGCCAACAATATCTCACTGTCTATTCTTGTTTTTGAATGAGTGATCGCAGCTACGGAAGCCGTCTGAACAGCCCCCTTTGCGGCTTCATCAGCCAATGAATTCCCTGCAATGTGAACGCCATCACGTTGATGACTCAGCGTGTGTATCACGTGAGCTTTTGGTAGTTTGTCACTCAACTGAACTACTTGTTCCTAAAGCGTTTTATGCTTTATTGTGCCACCTTTTGCATCTTTGAACCCGTTTTCAAGCCAATTCTGTATATATTCATTATATGACTGAACACAGTAAAAAGAATCGCACACTATAAGTGTGGGGAATTCGCGATCTGTATTTTCAAGTGCCAGTTTGAATGCTTGTAGCTCAGCTCGCTGAACTGTACAATCACCTAGAGATTGAGTTTTAGTGACCATTGGTCTGAAGTTACCATCTTGCATGCGACCTTTAACGATTGCGCACGCTGCACTGTAAGCTTGCTTACTCCCTGTAGCGGGTTGTGCTGATCCGTCAGTATAAATTATAAATTCGTACTGATCTAGAGCCAAAATTTCAGTGGGCAGAGGACATTCATGTTCATATTGCAGGAACGCTTGTGTTTTTAAATCAGGATCAAAAACATATTCAACATCTGTTGCAGCAAGAGAATTAACCCATTGTATCCATCGAGGATGTAAAGCTTTTGCATTTGGAATGCTCGCTTTTGTAACCGCCTCTAAGGCTGGTACTGGAGTTACGACAATAATGCGTTTCCCTTGAGCTATAGCTCTTTCTTTTGCTACAGTGGTTTGAACTGCTGTCAGTATTTTTTCTGTTGAAGTGAAGCGCATTTCTGCTTGTGTATACAAATGGGATTTGTATGCTATTGGTACTTTTTCACCCTCATTAAATGTTAAATAGGTGAATCCGCATTGTCCCAAAATTATTCGGATCACTAAATTGCGTTTATTTACGCGTGTTTGTAAGTGATTTGTTGCTAACATGTTGGCTTGGAATGAACGCAGGATTTCTGTGTGTTCTTGTGTCTAATGTTTTGTTGAAAATTCAGGTTTTATTAGTTCGTAGAGAGGTTTAACCCTTTCTGCATAATTTAGAATATAAGTTCTTCCAAAATTTAGGAAACCCAAGATGGATTGTAAATTTGTCTGCGTTTTTGGAGGTTGGAGCAGCGCGCACTTTTCTAAAAAGTTAGCTGCCAGGCTCTTGCCTTCACTTGAAAGCTCATATCCTAGGAAAAGGACATTGAGATGGGCAATTCTGGATTTTTTAAAGTTGAATTTATAGCCTTCAGAGGCGAAGCCCAATATAATGGTACTTACGCTATTCAAGTGCCTATCTAGGTCATCGTCTGTCAGATAGATGTCATCGACATATGACAATGCCTCATTATCATAAATTTGTAGTAACTCTGTTACCCTTGTTGAGAATAACCCCAGGCTGTTTTTGAACCTTTGTGGGAGTCTACAAAATTGATGCTGGGTCCCCATTATTGAGAAAGCTGTTAAGTACCTGCTTTCAGGTGCTATGTTTTGACAAAAGAAACCATTTGAAATGTCCAATGTGGTTTTATATTTTTACGCACAATGTTATTCATTAATGCTGTACTATGTGCATTTTGCACTGCAAATGTTTTGAAACAAGTGTTCAAGTGTCTGTAATCCAAAACTAGACGATACGTATTGTCTGGTTTGGATACAGGAAACAAAGGATTGTTCATTGAGGAGGTGCATGTTTCAATCACCCCTTGGTATTCAAGTTGATCTAAGATCTCCCTGACCTGTTTTTTAGCTTCTTGCTTTATTGGGTACTGCCTTTGTGCAGTAGGTTCATTTTTTAGCTGTATTCTTGTGGTGAGGTGAGTCCTCATCCCATCCTACATGATTTTTATATAATGCTGGGGCCTGGGCAACTGCCCATTTCCTGGCATAAGTATATTTTAGGTGAATTGGAATATGGTTGGAGAAGGCTGGCATAATGATGTCCTCTCCATGTGGGCACTCCCTGTCAAAGTGCGGTGGCCAGTCTTTTTCTGCTAGAAGTATATCATAACCCCTTGAAAGTTTCTCCCAAAAGAGTGTTCTCACTTTTCTTGGTATGTCTCCCTCCATTCGGAGTGTTATTTCATATAACTTTTGTGGAGTACTAACCCTGGTGTAAACACAATCCTCACCACACATCTTTTAAGTAATATGCAATTATCCAATTTGTTTTAGTCAAGCATAAATGATACAGAGAAATTTTCGAGCTTGGTTTCTTTTCTTTATTCTCTTTGTTCTTGCATCAGCCAACACGTGTTTCGTCGCACAAAGGAATTTTGTCCCGCTGACTTTCTCAAGGCTGTATATACAAAACAAACACAAGCCCTTTGTAAAATTACACAAAACAGGTGTATTTAATACACCCATCAAACCTCACCCGTGTGCATAGCGGTATTCTATACGAATTTCTGCTGCAAGCACCGGGATCTTTGCTCAAGAGACCGTGCTCATTCCAAAGCATGATAAATAATAGGTTGTTAAACGTAGGCCATCAGAATCTCGCCCCGTATATTAAGTGGTGATGGAGAAAACCAATAAAGGTCCTGATTGTCGGTATCTATCTGCGTGCACCCGGTGTGTGTGCACTGATCAATACGTGTCACGAATAAAAAAGCACGATCACCTCCTGTGTCACACACACTTGAGGACCTAGTGCCAATTACTAGGTGACAATGAGACGAGCAAAATCAGTGCAATAAGTGTGGTGGCTTTAAAATAAATCCCAAATCACTCCTCACAAGTAAAAGATCAGAAATACCTTACAAGAGTCCAAAATGTTCCCTGAAAAAACCCATAACCTATTTTAGTATGCACTATTAAGAGTAGACCGGTTCACTAGATATCCAGTACATTGAAGTATTAAGGCTACCTACTTTATCAGAGGTGATAATTCCATCCCACTGGAAAATTAAAATCTATATTCCGATGTCCACGTCGCATTTAACCGTGGATCTTCGTCATGAGCCAAACCTAGAGCACTAAAGAGAGATAGGGATGTCTTAAACCTCATATGTGATCACGTATCAGCTAAGTATAAGCAAACTTCCTGTATCTTAGCGCCGTGTACAGCAGTATATAAAAGCACACAGCATAAATCAGCAGTATTCAGCACGCTATTTAAAGCTATCTGTTCGCGCTGGGTATTATTAAAAATTACATTTCAACGCTTATGATATTACGCTATGTAAACCTGTATCTAATAACATATAGCATGTCTCTACAGTAATCACCACGCTATTCCAAAATATCTATGTTCCCACGGGTATTCCCCCAAACGCCTCGTTAAAGCTTAAAACTCTTAGTAAACTTAACCAGGTGCTCCAGATTCTTCTAAATCTGCTGTGTCACACATTCAAATCAAAACTTCCACCATTACCTCGTGTCACTATTTAAACGCTAGGCTACTACAATCCAGTGCCTCTGCTTACCGTAAGAAGGACGTGTAGGTCCCCACATCAGCGCCGTGTTCTCGAGTGCGAGAATGCCGGTCTCTATGATCCACCATTTTTAAAACCTTCAAGCTCACACGTGACATAAACAGAGAAAAGGGACCAGATCCCCTTCTCAGCTTTGGGAGCCATCTTGTAACGTGCTCCTAATGTGCTAAAAACAGCCGGATTGCTATTTATAATCAACACTGGACTGACCATAAGTTGGATATCAAACATATTCTAAAACGCCGATTATATTTCCTAAAATTGCATGAAAGAAAAACGTCTGCGTCCTTTCGTACTCCTCCCTTCTTGTATATCGTTCCTGCCTCTCAAAGCGGGCGCCATCTTTAAGCCATCTATTCCATATACACGTGTTTTCCTATTAGTTCAGTGAACACCCAAGTGTATCAAAATTCTCGTGTGAGTTTGAGATATTGGAGGTCTCCATTCCCATGCATGTTATAATTAGTAAAGTGGTGCATACTAAATTGATAAACAAATACATATTCACTCAAAGAACAGTTATTAACAGAATTGTTGCATAAAGTAAATATTAAAAAGGCAAAAGAAAGGAAAAACCGTGGTTAATGAAAGGTCATACAGTTTCTACATTAATCAACATTGAGTACATCAAGTTGTTCATTTACATAGAAAGTAATGTAACTCTGGATTGATGTTCAGTTTCTATATCAGTTTCTAAATTAATCAACATTATGTACATCAAGTTGTTCATTTACCCAGAAAGTAATGTAAGTCTGGATCAATGTTAATTCCTATATCAGTGCACCGTAATCTCATGATCCAGAGTGCTTCCCTCTTCCGTAAGGCTAGCTCTCTGTTTCCTCCCCTGGGGTGTCTCTGAGTATGTTCTATACCATAAAATGAAAACTGTTTGTTGGTATTCTGTGAGGGGCAATGCATGATGTGTGCAGAGATGGGATACCTTTCATCACTCTGTTTCACTGCCCTCATATGTTCTGCAATCCTTTCACGTAATGTTCTTATTGTGCTCCCTACATACTTTTATTGCATTTGCATTCAATGACATAAACCACAAATTTGGTCATACAGTTTATGTTAGTCAATATCTTGTATGTCTTGTTCCCTGGGCCTCTGAAATCTGTCTTGTTGTTCCAAGCCCATTTACAAACAGTACAGTGTCCACATCCATAGAACCCTTTCATTCGTTGGGTTAACCAATTTTCTGTTGTTAGCGCTCTGGGGTAACTAGGGCTGAGTAGATTTCTCAAGGAAATCCCTCATCGGTATGTGATGTTGGGTCTCTCTGACACGGAAACCCCCAGGGATCTGTCTGCTTTTAGAATGTGCCAGTGCCTGTGTAGACTCCGCATCATAACCGCTGATAGTGTATTATACCCTGTTATCATCCGCACTTTGTCATCTCTCTGCGGATGATAACAGGGTATAATACACTATCAGCGGTTATGATGCGGAGTCTACAGAAAATTGGTTAACAAACAGTTTTCATTTTATGGTATAGAACATACTCAGAGACACCCCAGGGGAGGAAACAGAGAGCTAGCCTTACGGAAGAGGGCAGCACTCTGGATCATGAGATTACGGTGCACTGATATAGGAATTAACATTGATCCAGAGTTACATTACTTTCTGGGTAAATGAACAACTTGATGTACATAATGTTGATTAATTTAGAAACTGATATAGAAACTGAACATCAATCCAGAGTTACATTACTTTCTATGTAAATGAACAACTTGATGTACTCAATGTTGATTAATGTAGAAACTGTATGACCTTTCATTAACCACGGTTTTCCTTTCTTTTGCCTTTTAATATTTACTTTATGCAACAATTCTGTTAATAACTGTTCTTTGAGTGAATATGTATTTGTTTATCAATTTAGTATGCACCACTTTACTAATTATAACATGCATGGGAATGGAGACCTCCAATATCTCAAACTCACACGAGAATTTTGATACCCTTGGGTGTTCACTGAACTAATAGGAAAACACGTGTATATGGAATAGATGGCTTAAAGATGGCGCACGTTTTGAGAGGCAGGAACGATATACAAGAAGGGAGGAGTACGAAAGGATGCGGACGTTTTTTCTTTCATGCAATTTTAGGAAATATAATCGGCGTTTTAGGAATATGTTTGATATCCAACTTATGGTCAGTCCAGTGTTGATTATAAATAGCAATCCGGCTGTTTTTAGCACATTAGGAGCACGTTACAAGATGGCTCCCAAAGCTGAGAAGGGGATCTGGTCCCTTTTCTCTGTTTATGTCACGTGTGAGCTTGAAGGTTTTAAAAATGGTGGATCATAGAGACCGGCATTCTCGCACTCGAGAACACGGGCGCTGATGTGGGGACCTACACGTCCTTCTTACGGTAAGCAGAGGCACTGGATTGTAGTAGCCTAGCGTTTAAATAGTGACACGAGGTAATGGTGGAAGTTTTGATTTGTATGTGTGACACAGCAGATTTAGAAGAATCTGGAGCACCTGGTTAAGTTTACTAAGAGTTTTAAGCTTAAGTGAGGCATTTGGGGGAATACCCGGCGGGAACATAGATATTTTGGAATAGCGTGGTGATTACTGTAGAGACATGCTATATGTTATTAGATACAGGTTTACATAGCGTAATATCATAAGCGTTGAAATGTAATTTTTTAATAATACTCAGCGCGAACACAGATAGCTTTAAATAGCGTGCTGAATACTGCTGATTTATGCTGTGTGCTTTTATATACTGCTGTACACGGTGCTAAGATACAGGAAGTTTGCTTATACTTAGCCGATACGTGATCACATATGAGGTTTAAGACATCCCTATCTCTCTTTAGTGCTCTAGGTTTGGCTCATGATGAAGATCCACGGTTAAATGCGACGTGGACATCGGAACATAGATTTTAATTTTCCAGTGGGATGGAATTATCACCACTGATAAAGTAGGTAGCCTTAATACTTCAATGTACTGGATATCTAGTGAACCGGTCTACTCTTAATAGTGCATACTAAAATAGGTTATGGGTTTTTTCAGGGAACATTTTGGACTCTTGTAAGGTATTTCTGATCTTTTACTTGTGAGGAGTGATTTGAGATTTATTTTAAAGCCACCACACTTATTGCACTGACTTTGCTCGTCTCACCGTCACCTAGTAATTGGCACTAGGTCCTCAAGTGTGTGTGACACAGGAGGTGATCGTGCTTTTTAATCGTGACACGTATTGATCAGTGCACACACACCGGGTGCACGCAGATAGATACCGACAATCAGGACCTTTTTATTGGTTTTCTCCATCACCACTTAATATACGGGCGAGATTCTGATGGCCTACGTTTAACAACCTATTATTTATCATGCTTTGGAATGAGCACGGTCTCTTGGGCAAAGATCCCTGTGCTTGCCGCAGAAATTCGTATAGAATACCGCTATGCACACGGGTGAGGTTTGATGGGTGTATTAAATACACCTGTTTTGTGTAATTTTACAAAGGGCTTGTGTTTGTTTTGTATATACAGCCTTGAGAAAGTCGCGGGACAAAATTCCTTTGTGCGACGAAACACGTGTTGGCTGATGCAAGAACAAAGAGAATAAAGAAAAGAAACCAAGCTCGAAAATTTCTCTGTATCATTTATGCTTGACTAAAACAAATTGGATAATTGCATATTACTTAAAAGACGTGTGCTGAGGATTGTGTTTATGTTTATGTTGGTTTCGACCACGTGTTTGGGGAGACTGGTGGTTCTTCTCACCTTTCAGCACCGTCCATATAAATTTCTCAGAAATCTAAATAGAGTGTAAGTGCTACTCATTCTTGGAGCGCCATTTTACCTATAACCATACCACTGCACCGTCGTGAATTAACTAACCCTGGTGTCTACAGTTTCTACTGTGATGTACTCATTCAAGTCCACTATCTCCAGAAGTTCCTTCAGGTTCTGGCGAGCTATTGTTACTTCTGCTGCACTGTCCAGCATTGTCTGAGCCCATTCTCGGTTCTTGAGCTGTGTTCTCAGTATTCTCGGCATGTCTCATCTTCAGACCTGCTACCTTCTTTTTTGTGAATTGAGGTTTTGATTTATTTTTCTGAACGTGTTTATCGTCTTTGGATTTTACGCGTTCTTCTCTGTGTTCTGACCGTTCTCTTCTTTCTGATGTCTGTGACGATATCTGAAAGGTACGAGAGGAACGTGTATCAGTATCTTGATACCTGTCAGGTTTTCTTAAATTATCCCTATTCCTGAGGTTATACCTCCTTTCAGAGGGCTCCTTTTAAGGAGACCTACCTCGGGATTGAGAACGTGTCTCGTTTGAATTTTGTGTATTAGTTTCCCACTTCTTTTTAGAAGATGTAGGATTTTGTTTAATAGAGTCCTTCTCAGGACTTTCAGATAGTTTTGGCTTCAATGGTTTTCCACCCAAACTATCTCTGCCTAATTCTGCATAAGATTGTTCTATTATTCTGGGTAGTTCATGTTGATGTTCTGTGACATCAAATTCCCTTAAGCGTTGGCGGATCGCCACTGATGCTGCCTCCCCTTTAATATTAGATAATATTATTGTTGAGACCTGGTCGAAGTTTTTCAGTAATTTCATACCTAAATTCAGAGCAGGTTCTGCCCCGTATTCGTTTTGAATTTGTTTCAGGACATCTGGTATTACTGCAATTGATGGAAATCCAAGTGTTTTAGTATAGATGGCAGCAAAGACTGCGCCCCAAGTGGTGCAGTCTTCCAGTTGTGGTGTGATCCCCATTGGTAAACAGATTGTTAGGATTCTGTGTTTCTCATAAGGGCTAGTATTTGGAAATAATGCTTCGATTTGAGTATTTTTTTGAGCTATCCAGAATGGAATTTGTTCACTTTTTGTGGGCATTTTACCCATGACTGCGTGTAAAGTCTGTGGAGTAATTTTTAGTGTATTCCCCTGTTGAGGGGTTTGATTTGGAATGGTCATTGGTGGTTGGACTGTGAAAGTCCGCATGACATATTGGACTAATTGTCTGTAAATTTTTATTAACTTTTGTAGTTGAGTAAGTAATTCCTCATCTGACATCTCTTCAATGTCAGGATGAGGTGTGTAGCCGGCTAGAATCGGCCATGTTGCTCCTGGTCTACCTAGTGGACCGAGCCTGTTAATGTTTCTGTGATGTTTTAGGGCGCCTTTAAACCAGAGATGATGCTCCTGGTAAGTTAGTGGAATTTCAATATCCTCGAAAGGAATATATTCCTCTGGTGGTTCATCTTCTTTAAAGAAGTGAAACACTTTTGTTACTGGATTTGATTATGGGAATACTATCCATGAATAGAATACCTCTGTCTGAAAGGATTCATGTGCCTCTATCACGAAAACTGCTCTACCACCTCTTGGTGATAGGCCGTGTTTTATAAGTTTTAGAGTGATGGCTCTCCTTAAGTTTGGAGGGATGTTTATAACACCCTCATCGGTTTCATTTAAACCTGTAAAGTTAAAAGCTGTTACGACTGGATCAGCCGCAGCTACACCGTTCTCGGTGGCAGTATCCCCGTTCAGGGACATTGTTTTTTGAAAAATGTAGAACAAGTTTCAAGGAAACAAAAGATAAGGTGCACAATATTTTGGAACACTGTATCCTTCAACGTTGAACAAACCAAACAGCTAATATATAGGATTTTTGTCCTATTTAGCTTTGGCGGATATTTAACCCTACCCACTCCAGACGTCTTATGGAGTATGTGAGTAGGGGTCTCTGAGAAAAGCACAACTGAGTTAATCAGTATCTAGCATTAAATTAGTGCCTTACCAAACGTTGGGCACCATGTAGTGTAGTTCCTATTTCCCTAATAGTCTCTGCGCATTGGAATAATATACCCTATAGGTTTGACATAGGACTGAGGTCAGTCTGCCCCTATCGAGTATATTAAACTTAATTACTTTGTGCCAGCTAACTCCGAGGCCACTAGAAACTCCTTGTAAACAAGAAGGGAGTAGTTTCTGGCAACCGCATAAACATGACAACTTTGTTTCCCTTTAGAATCGGAACACTCTCAGAATCGTGGAAACAACAGATAACAGTTTCACTCAGCTAATCGTGCATGCTTAGTTTCTTCAGAGTTACACAGAAAGAATAGTCAGGCGTTTCAATATAAGGATTTATTGAACAGTCTTGTTTATCGTGTAAGAGATATGAGCTGTTATGATCACAAGACAGTATGCGAGATATATTATGTACAGCGTAAGCAGTAGAAGGAAATAATACTGCGCTAGCATTATCTTTTAGCTATGACACATATATTCATATACATAAATAACATAAGCTAAAAATGCGAGTACTCATAAGATGCTTCTCTAACTAGTTCTACCCTAGTGTACCTAACCTAAGTGTAGTGCAAGGTAAGAAGTAAGTGATGTATTCTATAGTATGGTATGCTATAGTATGCTAAGTCTCTGGAATGCCAAGAGTCTGGTATGCCAAGAGTCCCTCTAGGTTCTAGTCAGCTCCATACCTTGAGAATGAGAGAGGTGGGAATCTCTTTCCGGGTCTCGAACTCTAACACCCCGCGAAGGGAGTCAGAACACTGGAAGCTGGATTCTCTGCGAGCAGGAATGACAGCGTCTCTTGTCAGGCCGGGATAGGGGCTCCTCTAAAATCGAGGTCTCCTCCCACTTGCTTGGGAAAGGGAAGGTATATTTATACCCGGTAGGTGCCTTGGAATGTTAACATTGACGTAAAGTCGGGCAGAGGAAGACGTCAGGAATGAACCCATAAGGAATAGCAGTTCATGCATAATAAACGAGTTCTTGGAGAAATCAATAATCCTGTGCTAGGGGAACTCCCAAGAGCTTAAGGGTCTGGTTTCTTAGAACTCGTTGTGACGTTGGGGTGGACGGATGTAGGTGACCATGCCTGTATTTGGATAGCATGGCTAATGCCTAAATAAGGACTGGGATCTTATGCCTATATAAGGGCAATGCGAATTGTGCCTATATAAGGACATGTTTCAGGAAAACCTATATACGGACACCTAAAGCGGAATACAACATTACTATTAGTAACCTGTGCAAAGGAAAATGAGGCCTACAATGTACGCTTTTAGGCTAACATAGAGAAAACTACAATGGGCCATGCAGGAAACACAAAACATCTGTCATACTAATTACAATAATTTAGCTGTTCTCATTCATTATTTTGGATATAAATGATTTCTGCGTGAGCCACTGTGATTGTTTGCATGTGTGATGATTGTGTCATGCATGCTACACATCAGAAAATGCACTGTGATGTTAGGCAATAGTGAACCTAACAAATTTACTATCTATCAAATATTCAGATGCTATGTATTTTCTTTTCAATTGCGAATGATAAGATTGATGTATATAAATTTAGATACATTAAAATAAATTACAATTTTCAGGTTTAAAGAACTTATTAAGTGATCCAACCTGAGACATCTTAAGTTAATTAATATCTTAGTAGATAATATTCAGTAACTCATGCAATAATGAAAAAATATTGAGGGAGTGTTTTTTCTTTTTCAATGAAATTTATGGTGTCCTACTTCCCCTGTATTTAGCCCCACCTCCCCGGGGGCATGTTTTTAATGACAATTCCAATTGCTATTAAAACGTACCCCCAGGGTACCACAGAGACAGTCATGGCATTTTGGAAATAAAATCACTTTCTTTTTAAAGAGTTATTTTATATTTATTTATATAGCACACAACTAAACCTGGAGGGTACTGGGGTGCTGGGTCAAGGCTAGATGAAGAAACAGGTCTTCCGTTTCTTGCAGAATTCAAGAACTGCGGAGGAGGCTCAGATGTGCAGAGGCAGGTCATTCCTGGCTTTAGGAGCTAGATAGGAGAAATCACGACCGTCGGATCTGGTTTTGCGTATATGGCGGGGGTGTGAGTAGGAGTCTGGCTGAGAGATGCTGTCTGGTAGGTTTGTGGAAGTTTAGGCGGTTGTTGAGATATGTGAGGCCAATGTTATGTAAGGCTTTAAAAGTGGGGAAGGTGATGGTTCTGTGATTGTTGGTGGGAAGCCATTTGAAGATCTTCTTCAGCATCTTGATGGTGTGGAATTAGGAACTGGAGACAGAGTTCACTTGGTCGGTCATGGTGTGTTGGTTGTTGATTACTATTCCAAGATTCTTTGTTTGTGTTTCTGGGAGGGGTGTGGGTCCAAGATCGACAGGTCACCAAGTGGAGTCCCAGAGTGAGGTGCCTTTGTCTAAGATTACTATTTCCATCTTGTCTCTGTTTAGCTTGAAGCAGGTAGTTTTCATTCATCTGGCAATTTCTATCAAGCAGGCGGAGAAATTGGTCCCGGTGTTTGGCGTCTTGTCTTGGGGGTTATTGGCATAGGATATGATGTTGATTCCATGGGCGTGAATGATGCTGGCATATAGGTGTTGAACAGAGTCGGGCTAAGTGAAAATGTTTGTAGAACTTTGCACATGAGGTTGACAACATCTCAGGTGAAGGAATTTGGTGTGGCATGTCAGAAAGGAGCAAATCCAGTAAAGTGCTGTATCTTGGATGCCAGCTTCTGGTAGTCACAGGCCTGCCAACGTACACGGTATCACTATATGACAAGAGATATCAGCTCCCATGAAACAGTCACATGGTGGCAGTGAAAATTAGCTGAAAACCACTGTAAATAGTGCACTCATTAGGTCGAGCCTAGCGGAAGCGCGCCTGCGCTGCTGGCTGAGAGACTGCGGTAGTAGAGTATGGGAGACAAGCCGCGTCCACTCTCATCCCATATTTTTCATTGGCTTGTGTCATTGTCTTTCGTAAATGCTGCCTTCGGATTTGTTAATAGGCTTGTTAGTCCCTCCTTAGTACGGCCTTTTCTTCATTTGTACCCTCCCATGGCGACTGGCCCTTTTACTTCAGTTGTTACACGGGACCTGTTAGTCTGTAAGTACTATTTACTTTATTGAGTTTCTCTTACTGCAGCCCGGATATGCGCTGATTCAGCTGCAACCGCTTGTGTTTTTTTAAGCAGCACGGCCGCCCCTGTAACACAGGCGCCTGCTTTCAATCACTTTAACCCAGCATTATCTCGTGTGTGTTTCAACCCCCCAAGTAAAATGGATTTAGAAATGATTAGCGAATTAAGTCATGTGAATTCCAGGTAGGACATAGTCGTGTACTAATGGGCTGAAGCTGACAACAGCACACCTGTGTTTCATGTGATCTGTACTAAAGCCACCTGACGGGTTGTTTTCAAAAGCATGTTTTCTTAACACCACCACCACCACTACCAATACCACCACCACCAATACTACCACCACCACCAATACCACCACCACCAATACCACCACGGCCAATACTACCACCACGGCCAATACAACCACCACTGCCAATACCACCACCACCAATACTACCACCACCATCAACACCATCACCATCAACACCACCAATACCAATACCACTACCACCACCACTAATACCACCACCACTAATACCACCACCACAATATGAAATACCAGCATTTGTAAAGTGCACAGCTACCTCCGGAGAGGTGTCCCGGCGCTGGGGGCCGTCGGGAAGATTAAGCGAGCTATTGCCCAGAGTCACATGGTGCTGGGCTAACCTGCCGCCGGCACCGGGGATCAAACTGTGAACCCTGTGGTCCGGAGTCAGGCACCCTGGCCGCTGCGCCACACTTCTTCCACCACCAATACCACCACCATCATCAAGACCACCACCTCCACCAATACCACCACCAATACCACCAACACCAATACCACCACCACCAATACCACCACGACCACTACCACCAATACCACAACCATCACCAATACTACTGCCCCCACCAATACCACCACCACAACCACCAACACCACCAATACCACTACTACCACCACCAATACCACCACCACCACCAATACCACCACCACCACCCCCAATACCACCAACACCAATACCACCACCAATGCCAGCACCACCAATACCACCACCAATACCACCACCAACAAACCACCAATACCACCACCACCATCAATACCACCACCAATACCACCACCACCAATACCACCACCACCAATACCACCACCACCAATACCACCACCACCAACAATACCACCACCAATACCACCACAACCAATCCAATACCACCACCACAAATACCACCAATACCACCACCACTAAAACCACCACCACTAATACCACCATCACCAATACACTACCACTACCAATATCACCACCACCAATACCACCACCAACAATACCACCACCACCAATGCCAATACCACCACCACCAATGCCACCAATACCACCACCACCACCAATACCACCACCAATACCATCATCACCACCAATACCACCACTGTTGGACTTGGCCCTTTTTGGCAGGTTCACCCCTGAACTTTTTGCCTTGTCTGTAACCTGGTGTTGGTGATTTTAGGCCTCTGAGCATTTCGCACTGTGGTCCAGAGGAAAGTGCGTGCGCTCTCTGTGTTACATTGGTGAGCTTGGCCTGCCCTCCCATAGGAATGCATGGGGATTTCCTGATCAGTGTGTGTCAATGGTAATTCCTGGTATGAGAGGAGCAGTGTGGTCAAATCTATTATGTATGAAATTGTGTGAATAAATGCTGCGCAATGGTGTGCGCAGATTTATTATGGTTATTTTAGAAATGCCACTTTTAGAAGTTGGCATTTCTGTGTACTGTGTGTCTGCCTGCCTGATGTGAATTGCATGTCTGGCTTGTAATTGACAGGAGCTGAGAGGTGTGGGTGGCTCCAGGAGACAGGGGGAGTCTGCCCAGTGGTGAATAGAGAGATCTGCATGCAGATGGGAGGAGTTGCACCTGGGACCTGAATAGGGCTGTGCCTTCCCTCCACAATGCTGGCTCCGCCCCCTGTGGTGCGTCTAATCCCTGAGCCCCCACCTGACAAAGGAGAGAGGAGCTGAGCAAAACAAAGTGTCCCAAAGCTCCCCTAAACCAGTTCTGACTGGTATCCCCAAGCCCTGTGCTGTGACACAAAGGAAATTGTGATATAAATATAGGGGCTGTGACCCCATGAAAATGTCCAGTTCAGTCTTGGTGTGCTGTTCCTGCTGGGGCGTGCTGCTGCTTGGGCCCAGGGGGGGCTGCCATGAGGGCTTGCCTCCCTGGGCCCTGCATTGCACCTTCATCTCTAAAGAACATTTTGCTGGGACTTATTCTTTTTCCAGGACCCAGGACCTTTTGCTGTCTTCTGCGCCCTGTGAGCGCTTTATCCTAACTTTCCCCCAAAGGGGAGGGAGAGCCTGGGGGCTGCGCAGCGCTGAGCTGCAGCCCTTGGTGAGGGAATCCCCATCATAGGGATTCCCCCGTTATGCCTTAATCGCGGGTGCCCACCCCGCTTATTTTTATATTTACATCGTGGGTGCTCACCCGACATGGCCGCTTTATACTTATTTTTAAATAGCGGGTGCACACCCCGCATTGCCGCTGTGTTGGCGGGAGCCCACCCCGCATTGTTATTGCCATGAAAATCACCGCCGCGGCCCGAGCGAAGACAGGTGCCGCCGGGCCGCTGCCCAATGCGACCCGAAAGCCAGGCACACGATGCCTGACTGTGGGCGGGGCCTTGCGGGCATCATTTCCGCCTTCCCCCGTCCGGGAGAAGGCGATCCAGGAAGTCTGCTGGCCAGCGGGGCTCCCATGAGCTGAGGGAAGCCCCGCGCATGCCGCCGTGAGAGGAGGAGAGTGCCCCTGAGTAGTGGGGGCTCTCCTGATGCAGCCACAATAAGAAGAGAGTCCAGGCGGGAGCCCACCCCACGCTGGACAAGTGCCGGAATGAGGAGTCTTCCCCCCGCCAAGAGCCGGTGAGTTCAGACGGCTGGGGGGGGAGGCCAGATGCAGGCACAAGGTGCCGATTTGCTGAGCGGGCCCGCAGTTGCAGGCCGCTCCAACGGTGGGGCATCTTTTGTTTTTAGAGCCCGTGCCGCTCCAACGGTGGGGCATCTTTTGTTTTTAGAGCCCTTGCCGCTCCAACGGTGGGGCATCTTTTGTTTTTAGAGCCAGTGCCGCTCCAACGTGAGGGCACAGAGGTGCCCAGGCCCCATAGAGTTTTTCACCCCAGCTGCCCCGCTCGCAGAGGGCAGCTGCACCGAGGGGGTGATTTCATCCAGAGGGCACCGTAGTGCCGAACCCCTATTTTCATTTACAGCTGCCCCGCTTGCTAGAGGGCAGCTGCCACGCTTTGGGGGCATGTTGTTTGGAGAGCCCGTGTGCTCCAGCGGGGGGGCAATGTGATTAAAAAAAGCCCCGGTGGTGGCCCCGAGGGCACAGTGGTGCCAGGGCCCCTTTCCCTATTCGCAGCTGCACCACACCAGCGCGGGCAGCTGCAACATTTCACACATTGATTCCAAGGGCCCAGTGGTGCCCAGGCCTCTAATTGCTTCACAGCTGCCCAGCAAGTAGTGGGCAGCTGCTACGTTTAGGCCATTCTTTCTTTGGGGACATGTCTGTTGAGTAAGGAGTGAGATGCACTCCTCTGCCCCATACTTTCACAGCTGCGCAGCACTTAGTGCCAGCTGCAACGTTTAGGTTTGCGCAATTGCGCACCCTTGACTTCTGCTGCATTGGCAGCGCACCCTGACTCTTGGACATAGGGCATTTGAGCCCCTTTTGAGGTGGCCAGTTGGCCAGGGGGACAGTTAGGTTTATAGGGCGCCACACCCTAATGTGATTTATGTGCTGATGTGATTTTGGGTGCTAGGAAATGTAATTCATGTAGTATGATTTACGCACCCTGTATTATACCTCTAATGTGATTTATGTGCTGATGTGATTTTGGGTGCTAGGAAATGTAATTCATGTAGTATGATTTACGCACCCTGTATTATACCTCTAATGTGATTCATGATTATGAGGTTGTGCCTACTGTGGTTAGGTGTGAGATATTCTCTACTGTTTTATGCCCCTAATGTGAGTTATGCTTAGGAGGTTATTGTCTAATGCGCTTAGACTTGTGAGATGATTATATAATGTGTTTATGCTGATGAGGTTATGACATAATGTGGTTTATGTTCCTCAGGATTAATTGCATACTGTGGTTTATGCTAGGAAGTTATTACCTCATGCGTTTAGGTCAGGAGGTTGGCGCAGAATAGATTTCCCGCCTTATGTGATACTGTGCATAATGTGGTTTATGTTACAGGCTGATGCTAAGTACAGTGATTACCAGTGGTTACTGGTTGTACGTTTATGATATGTCTTACTGTTACTAAGTCCACTTTGTGCTGGTTCTGCCAGTGGTCCAGTGGGCCCTGCCAGGTGTAAATAATCCCTTGTAAATATGACCTAGTGCCAGGTGGCACGATGTATATTATGTGAGTACTATTCTAATGTGTTTTATGATAATACAAAGGCTATTTTTATATATAACCTTGTGTGGAGTTCCTTTTGTGGTGTGCCTAGTATGTTGTTGCTGTGTGTGTGTTGCGCAAACGCTTTACACATTGCCACCGGGAGAAGCCTGACTGCTCGTACCAAGCTACCAAGGGGGTGAGCAGGGGTTTTCTTTGGCGTGTAACTCCCTCGCCCTGACTAGAGTGGTGGTCTCTGCCTGGCTTTGGCGCAAGCCTTAGCCAACCAGAGATCCCATTTCTAACAACCACCAGTACCACCATTACCACCAATACCACCACCCAGTGGCGGCTCACATAGGGCATGCTGCGGGGCGGTGAGGCGGGGGAGGGGAGGGGCAGGGTGGGGGTAGTAGACTCGGACATACGACGGAACGTAATAATTACTTTCCTCCGCTCCGTCGTATGTCTAAGTTTACTACCCCCCCAACCTGCCCCTCCCCGCCCCGCCTCACCGCCCCACAGCACGCCCTATGCAAGCCGCCACTGCCACCACCAAAACCACCACCAATACCACCACCAATGCCACCACCAATGCCAATACCACCACCACAAATGCCACCAATACTACCACCACCAATACCACCAATACCACCACCAATACCATCATCACCACCAATATCACCAATACCAATACCACCACCACCAATACCACCATCACCACCAATACCACCACCAGAACCACCACCACCACCAACATCACCACCACCAATACCACCACTCCCAATACCACCACCAAAACCACCACCACCACCACTACCACCGCCACCAATACCACCACCACCAGTACCACTACCACCACCAATACCACCAATACCACCACCAATACCCCCACCAATACCACCACCACCAATACCACTACCACCAATACCACTACCACCAATACCACCACCACCAATACCACCACCACCAATACCACCACCACCAATACCACCACCACCAATACCACCACCACCAATACCCCACCACAAATACCACCAATACCACCACCAACACCACCAATACCACCACCAATACCACCAATACTAATACCGCCACCACCAATACCACCACCACCACCAATACCACCAATACCACCACCACCATCAATACCACCACCAATCTAGTGAGCAGAAAACAAGCATGATCAGAGATGATGATGGTAGGCTAGGGTTCTCTAAGGAGAGTTGTCAGTAACAAATACTTCTGGCCCAATACCTTGTGAGGAGTCACAGATTCTCTCTCTACTTGTCTGAATTTTAATAAGTTATCTTTGACCCGACCTCGGTCCGCCTTCATAATTTTATCTGGGCAAGCAAATAGGTGTCCCCTTCCTAGGTCAGTTAAATAAGTCTTAACAAACTTAAGCCGGGCAATGTCAAGGGATAAACAATCATGTAAAATTGCTCTATTTACCTGGGCTCCCTTGGTCCATATATCAACCCAGCACAAGAGGAGGCCAAGAGAAATGGTATCATAAAGATAACTGACCCCCAATTCATCATGAACTAGGTACGAGGGGATACTCTGAGGGACACAGAGGAGATGTCTCAAGAATTTGTTCTCTGCCACCTGCAAGAGATCGTGTTTAACTTAGCCCCAGATCACACTCCTTTAGATGCCCTTGGAAATGGTTTAGGTGTGATAAACTTGCAGAAGGAGCTAATCGGTTTTCTACCCAGTCTGGTGGCATAGTTCCATACAGCAGCGTTGGTCCTATCAAAATCAGACAACTTCCCTTTAAGCAGGGGGTTCCGGCGAAGATTGACATCCAATAGGACCCCAAATATGGGAAACTAATAACATGTGTAATGGCAACGGGCCGATCTGAAAGATTGTGTCTTTGTATTTTTTGGGCAATGACCATAACGTTAGATTTACTAATATTTGTGCTGGGGTCTAACCCTTCCATAAAGCCAACAAACACATTTAAAAGGGCTTGCGTATTCACCATAAGAACAACAATGCCTGCACATAACAGGACAGGTAGGGGTCTGCCTTTAAATTGTGGACAATCTACACCCACCTCTACCAATATCTGTTCATGTTTGTTAACGTACAGGGTAAATAAGAAGGGGGCCAGGATGCACCCCTGCCTCACCCCTTGTCCTATTCTAAAGCTGTCTGTGCAGCGTGAGTCAGAAGTATATCTGACTGATGCCACAGGTTGGAGATGGAGGTCCCTCAAAAAATAAGCTTGTCTCGTTTAGCCCTGTCAAAGGCATAGGTTAGGTCTATAAAGGCCAACTGGATGGACTCCCTTTGGGCCACAGTGCATTTATTTAAGACTAGATATAAATTCAGGCATTGGTCACTCGTGGACCCCCCCGGTCTAAAACCATATTGGAGATCCAAAAGTATATTGAGGTTTCAGGACCAAGCCGCCAGTCAAACAAGAAGGGCCCTACCAAGGACTTTAACAACTGAGTCAGGTAAGGAGATAGGCCTATAACATAGTGGGCTATCCCTGTCCCCTTTTTTGAACACTAAAATGATGATAGCAGATGCCTAGGAGGGTGGGGACCTTCCTTCACAGCAGAGTTCAAAAGGTTCATTAAAATGGCAGCCCAAGTGTCAATATCGTTCCAGTATACATCCATCGGGATGTTGTATGGGCATGGGGGTCTTATTCTTGGAGAGGCCTAAAATTGCCTTCTTCACTTCGGCCAGGGTGAATACAAGATAGAATGTCCCTTCAAGTGGGCATTCAGCCTCTGTGTTGGTTGAGGTATATTCCCTGTTATATTCTCCTTCAAAGTGGGCACTCCAATTTCTTGCCTCAATGTGATGTACTAGGGAGGGGGCATCAGGCTGCGTAAAAAAGGGCTGGTTTATGGTGCCCCAAAATTTAAAAACAAACGGGGTCAAGTAAATTGTCCCAGACTGCATCCCTATCTCATTTTTCTGCCTTTCTCACTTCCTCTTTGTAATTACGTCTGAGTTGTATCACCAGAGAGGCGTCCCTAGGGGTGTCTTTAAGGAGTGTTTTTATGTCACTCAGAGCTTGTGAGCAATCTTTGTCGAACCATTTAGGACAGACAGAGGCTCTCGTGCCCACAGGACAACTGAGAGATGCAGAGACTATTCCAGCAATGTGCGAGAAGGAATCAAGGATCAAACGCGCACTTGAATGAGCACTAGCACAGATTGCAAGCTCATTAGTACACTTGATGGTAAGAGTATGTCTAAAACTCTCAGGGGAAATCTGCGACCAACCTAATCTTCTTTCTTGGCTAATGGATTTAATAGCCCGCCAGGGCCCCTAACAGTCTGCTTGCTAGCATCCCACTAGATAATGGAAATACAATTAGGGTTGCGATCACTGTGTGGGCTACATTCAATGTTGACTTCTGTTATATTCGAAAAAAGGAGAGGTGAGACAAAGATAAAATCTAAAAATGAGGCACATCCTCTCCCGGTAAAGGTTGGGTTCAGCGCACCGCCCATTAAGTAAACTAGTTGTCCAGAGTAAAGACAAGATCATGCCTATCAAGAATAGAGTTTAATAGGATCCCTTGTGTGGAATAAAACATGTGAGGACCCTCGGGTAAACAACAGCTATAAGGCTTAAACTGCAGGCTAATGGGACCCTCACACAGATGACAATTAAAGTATCCTGCTAGGATTAGGCCTCCCAGTTTCACTCCTCCAGGTGATCAAGAAAAGACTCCAAGACATGCATATTAACAGTATCCTGCAGGGAGACTTTGGCGTTGTAAAAATGTAACAACAAAGTTTTGGGAACTCCAGCAAGGGAAAACAGACACGCTTGCAGATTAGGGGACCCTGTATCACATTTATCAATAAAACGTTGAATTGAAAGTGACATAAAAACAATCAGACCATCCTTTGCCCGGCCTTTGCAAGAATCACATGCAGGAGTAAAATAAGACTTAAACCCCTCCAGATGATAACAAGTTGTAGCCCAGGTCTCCTGTAGACAAATCGCATCAAACTGTTTAATATAGTTAATCCAAACTGGATCGTCAGATTTGGTGCCAAGGCCAACTAATGAGCCTAAGGGCTTTGGAGGACCAAGTGGACTGGGGAAGAAGGCGCTCCTGATGCAAAGCTCCCAACGGGTCCAAATATGTTAGTCAATTACAAGCATCCAACTGTGCTAGTGACAGGAAACGACTTGAGGTCTCCAAGCTGGGTGATTCTGCAAACCCCCAATTGAGATGTGTGAGAGATGGAGGGGAGCATGTCTGGGGTGATGAGATGCTTGGGGCGGCCTATAGAAAAACCCCTGTGGCAGGGCTGTGATATCTGATCTGGTGTCCAAATTATTTGATGCAAGTACCCGCCCTGCAAGGTCAAGTCTGTTAAAATTAACAATCACACAATTGCCTTGAAAGGATTTCACGTTGCGTCCAATCCAGTGCACTTTTCTGACCATGATAATCAGAGCTCCAAGATACACTCCCCCCAGGGTAGAGTGAACGCCCAACCAGTGCAGCACCTTGTTCTTTAACTGGATGTTAAAGATGCACTTTAATAGCGCTTGTAAGGCAAACATTGCAGGGCTCCTCCTCCTGCCCTGGGTCTCTATGGAACAGGTAGTCCCTCACCAGACAGCAACTGCGGCTCCCACGTTGCGGGGCCAAAGACCCGCTTTAATAGAGCTTGCAAGGTGAATATTGTAGGGCTCCTCCTCCTGCTCTGGGTCTCTATGGGACAGGTAGTCCCTCACTAGATGGCAACTGCGGCTTTGACTTTAATCGATCTCAGTCTAGTTTTGATTGCCATTTCATGGGGAAACATGAGTGCTGCCTACCAGTCCAGTGTGTCAAACTGACGCAGCTCTCTCCCATTTGACTCTAAGGTTCTGTAGGGTGTCAGGCATATTATTATTAATGGTTCTGTATGTGACAGACACCACCTTCCCTGGGAACTCCCCCTGCAAGGGTCCCCCCTCCAAGGGTGCATATTCCAGGAGATCCACAGGAATTTCCTCCGCTCCTTAAGCATACTTTAGCTGTAGGTATTTATAATACTGTGTATCATATAGTTGGTATTCCCTTTGCAGGGATGGAAAGGGCATCAGAGCCCCTTCTTCCAGAAGGTCACCCACTCTAGAAATGCCTATGTGGTCCCAGGCCATGAACCCTCATAACTTTCCAATTTCTTTAACGGTATGTCCTACCCACAATGGGGTCTCTCGGGTACTCCTCTGTGCCCAACCCTGCTACCAGTTTGGTCTCCCCAATGCCTCAAAAGTTACTTGTGTAGCCGGTAATAGACGTCCCTTACCCTTCCCTCCAAATAGATATTGGAGATAGGGGCGCTCGTAAAATTGTGACCTCGCCAATGCATATTTGGGGTGATCTCTCACGAAATGACTCCATTAATTTACGGCAATCAGAAACGAGGCCCAATAATAGGCCTGGACACCAGGAAGGGCTATACCTCCATTGTAAGGGTTTTGTTGCAGTGTGTGGCATGTTATTTTGGAGTGGGGGTCATTTCATAGTAGTATCCTGAGTAACTCATCAACTTTGGTGAGCACCTAATCTGGGACCCAGTAATAAGTGTTTTGGAGAACATAAAAAAAACTTTGGAAGGGTAATCATTTTAAACATTGGCGCCCTGCCCATTATCCTCAGGGGGAGTGACTTCCATCGCTCGGCATCAGCATTAAAATCTATTAGTACCTTTCGCACATTATATTCCATGCACTTCTGACTCAGTGTGGCGATTATACCCAAATATTGGAAACCCTCCCTATTTAACTATCAGCTGCCCAAAGAGTTTAGTTGGATCTACGGACCAGGACCGATTTATCCGGGTTTATAGCATAACCGGAGTGGGCTCTATATTGTTCAAAGATTCTGAACACACAAGGAATCGATTCTACTGGATGAGTGAGATAGAGAAGGATGTCATCCGCGTATAGCGAAATCATTTCCTCGCTGATCGGGCATCCGGTCTTCTTGAACCCCTTAATTTGCGGGTGTTTACGCACCAAACACGCCAATGGCTCTAGGATAAAGGCAAATATTAGGAGGACACCCTTGTCGGGTACTTCTCCCGTTGGGGAACTCCTGAGACATTATTCCATTTACCTTCACAACCGTCATTGGGGCTGCATGTAGCAAGTTTATCCATTTTAAAAACTGAGGGCAAAATACCATTGTTTCAGTGTTTGCTTCTTGAAAGGCCAACGGACAGCATCAAAGGCCTTTTCGACATCCAGGGAAACCAATACAGAGGGATTCTGCCGTGATTGAGCCTCTGCCATCCAATTGTGAAGCCTACAGAGATTACCTCTGGTTGATCCCTTAGGCATGAAGCATGACTGGTCATCGTGTATGAGGGGCGAATGACACCTACGAGTCTATTTGCTAACATGGTGGCCAATATCTTAGTTTTGACATTCAGTAGGGATATCGATCAATATGATCCGCACTTGGTGGGGGGCTTACCCACTTTATGTATGACCACAATTGTGGCTCTGCGTAAGTTCGGTGGGACAATTTCATCTGCCTGGGCTGTCATGTATAGCTTAAGCAAATGAGGAGCCAGAATATCCACCTGCTTTTTAAAGAATTTCGCCAGGAGACCATTTGGTCTAGTGGTCTTGCCTGTAGTCATTTGGGCCACAGCATTCTGCTCAAACTTTTGATTAAACAAGAAAAACTTCACAGAATTAATTCTGACATCAAAAGATTCATTTGGCGTCAGATAAAACCTAAGCTTAAAACCAGGGATATTATGAGTGCATATACCTTTGGGGGCTTGTATTTGCCATGCATAACACTGTATTAGTATGCCCATTACTTGTCACAATTAACCTACCTTTTGCACAAATTAGCTCACTAGCATACATGAGCAGCTCTCGAGTAACACCACCATGCCCCTCTATGGTCATATAACAAGACCGCTTCTGACCACTAACCCATTCACATGCTGCATGCGGATGATTTGTGAACGATTCCACAGACTCCTTAGAAGGAGACTCCTATACATGCCTACACCCCTCTTTGAGGAAATACTGCTTTTAAAATGCATAGGCAATCCTTGTAGTACCTGGGCTGGGCAGGTAAAGGAATAATACAGACCGCCCATCTATTATCCAATGTTATTTTTAAGAGACTCAGGATCTATGCAATTACTTCAATTCACCAGCACCATGCTTGGTACTACCAACAGATACATAGATGTGACTGCACAATTAGACTTTTTCCCATAGATCTTCCAAGATCTCCCATTTTACATCAGTTACATGTTTTTGGACATTTGAGAGGGCAGGTCTTAGTGGATGCCCTCTATTCCAAAGCCACAATCAATTCTACTTGGATTTGATGGCAGGAACTGTGCCAGAAGGAATACACTGAGTTGAATTGGGCAGACTTGTCAGATTCACATGACAGAGTCCACCCCAATTACGTTTTTATATTTTAAGTTTCTTCATTCCTGGTATTGGTCAGCTAGGAGACTGCAACGGGTAGGTCTCCTCCCTAACGATATAAATTGGAGGTGTAGTGCAAGTCGCTGTGACATTGCACATCTTGCGCTATTGTCACTTGTTTCACCCATTTTGTATGACAGTGTGGCAGGAGCTAGCTAGTGTTTTTCAAGCCCAGATCACACCCATGAAGTCTCTTAAGGAACTGTATGATAAGAGACATTGAGGGACTGAATACACACTCCCGCTTGTGGCTAGCCACATCATTGGTAGCAGCTAAGATATGTATAGCGCCACTGGATACAGCTGATGCTACTTATGGGACAGCAATGGTTGGTAGAGTTAGCCAGGATTGTGTATAATGAGCACATTATCTACAAAACTGCTCACAAACTACCGGAATATGGCTCAACCTGGGCCCCATTCCTTTGAGGGTTAAACGCCGGCTGAGTGTCTGGTATGCTGAATGGTTCACTGCCGACGTTATCCAGTGCTTAATTTGAGCCAGCGGTTTCCAGTGCTCGGCTCCGGCACTTAATTTTCAACACTGCAGGTTGTGACAGTCTGCCACAAGGTGGCGATGTCTGGCTAATTTAGAGATGACCCCGACAACAGTCACTTATTAATTCAATATACATTATAACTGACTACTACCTGCCACCCAAGCCATTCTTATAGGTTTGAGGCCTGGAATTGTCCAAATTGTCACATGTAGGAGTTTGATGGTTAGTAGTTGTACTTTTGCTATCATTGGCAGCATAGCAGGAGGCAAGGTGTGGTGCAAGCTGCAGTGGCCTCCTGAAGAAAGCCCTGGCACTTATTTTGTCACAAAATAAGCACTGCCTTTATGTATCTTTGCTCCTCAACTACATGGCACTTAGCCACTGTGATATCAACCACAAATTCCCTTTCTAGAGTCCAATTGCGGAGAAGACACTGTATCTGTGCCCCTACTCAAATTAATTAATATAGCCCTGAATGTTGCTCACAGCCACGGGTTTGCGCATTTTGCACTATTTTTATTTTTAAATTTATTTTCCATTTTCCTCAAAATGTCTTTTTCCTTTTTGGTTGACCTGACAGCCTGAGGGTGGACTTACCCCAAACTTGTTGCCTTCCTCCTCCATTTTTTCAGACATTGTTTTGCTGCTCTTAGCACTTTACCACTTCCCCAAAACCTTTTGCCTTCCTCCTCCATTTTTTCTGACCTTGTTTTGCTGCCCCTCGGACTCTTAGCACTGTACCACTGCTAACTAGTGCTAAAGTACATGTACTCTCTTGGTAAAGCATAGTAATATTGGTTCATCCCCAACTGAATTATTTAATTTACTTACATGTCCCTAGTAAAGGAAACTACATGTGTCCAGGTCCTGTAAATTAAATGCAACTAGTGTGCCTGCAGCACTGATTGTGCCAACCACTTAAGTAGCCCTCTAACCATGGCTCAGGGCTGCTATTACAGAGCCTGTGTGTACAGTTTACACGGCCATTTCAACCTCATCTGTAGAGAGTCTAGAGCCAGGGCAGGAAGAGCAGGACCTCTGTGCACTATACAGGCTTGTCTTTGAAGTCTCCCCACTTAAAAGGCTCAATTGGGTATAAGTGCTGGACCTCTGACACGCCCACTTCAGTACACTTCTGGACATGTGAGTGCTCTGCCATGGAGAAGGACTGCTGTGCTGGTGAAGGACTGCCACTCTGCTGGACTGGTTCTTTACTGGACCGCTACCATGCTGTGCTGCCCTGCTACATGATGTTCCTCTACCTGGGTGGAAAGGACTGGATCTGTATCACTTGAACCCAGAGTGACTCCAAGGGCTAGGTAGCTGGCCTCCTGATCTGAAATCTCAGGGCCAAAAAGACTTCCAATCACCCCAGTTATGCTCCTGGACTCTGCCATCTGAGAGTCTGCCCTGCCAAGTGGTGCCACCCCAGTCCTGGACCCCTGAAAGTGAGCCTAAGGTGTTTGCTCCAGCAGAACCGACGCATCCTCTGCCGAACCGATGAATTGTCACTGCTGTCTGGATCAGAACCAGCGCATTGCCACTGCTGCATGGATCGGACTCAACGCATCGCCTTTGGAACGCCACTGAATGACGCTTTCTCCAGCGCAAGGTCCTCGCATCCACATCGACGGCAGCCTCAATGACAACGCTGTATACTCCAAATCGCAGCTTGCCCGCTCATCAGGGCTGACACATCGCATCATCTCAACTGTGCAATGCATCCTCAACATCAGTTTATGCATAACAAGCCCCGTCGACAGGATTCTCGACGCATCGGGATCTCGTATCGCAGCCTTGCAGAATCTGGGAACCGGCACAGCACATCTTCGACCCGAACCTACACAACCCTCCGCAACCTGATTAAGATAGTTTTGTTCAGCAGGCCTGATTGGGGTCCCTGTATCCGGCCCATGCTCCGTTGCAGAGCGCCTGAACTTTTGACTTTGTTCCAGTCTGGCGCAACCAGATATTCAGCTTTAGCGCTTTAAGCTTCTTAGAGCAAGTTTTAGTTAAAACATTCAAAAATCAATATCCCAAGTTCTACTTACTGGATTTTGTCATTTTGGTCTTGTTTTATTTATTAAAGTCAGGACGATTTTTTTTTAACTTGGTGAGGTATCTTTTTGTATGGTGTGTTCACTGTTTTCTGTTGAAGTGTTGCACTGATACTTTGCACATTGCCTCTAAGTTAAGCCTGACTGTTCTGTGCCAAGCTATTAGAGGGTGACCAC
Source organism: Calotriton arnoldi (assembly GCA_963921515.1). NCBI lineage: Eukaryota > Metazoa > Chordata > Amphibia > Caudata > Salamandridae > Calotriton > Calotriton arnoldi. Next base: position 1,210,522 of record CAWUFW010002381.1, on the reverse strand, counting down.
AGGTTGATTTAGGGTTTGCCTGGTACTTACCCTGACTAGGATTGTGGTTGCTGCTTGCCTAGGACTCATACCCCAAGCAACCGACAACTAAATTTCTAACACTTTGCCGGAGTTACTTTCTTGTTATTTCCTCTGACTACCTGCTCAGGCTTACATAATGTATGCTGCTTTATCCTTGCTGTTTTGAGGTACATGTTTTCTATGCTCTGTATGCTTTTGTCATTGGATTGTTCCCGATCGGTTTCGATCTCTATGCACCCTGTTGTTCAAGATGTAATATTCAATCACTGCTGCATCATCCATAATGTCATGTCAAATATTATACTGCACATACCTCCCCCACATTCCATCCCATCCATTGATTAGTGCGCTATGCAAAGCAGCATAACATACCATACCCCCACTCCCCTTCTCCCAACTCCCTCTGCATCTCCTCTCTATCATCTCGTTCCCCACAATCTCCCAATTCGATATCATCCCTCTTTTTGTAACCTGACAAAAAATAATAAAGAACTTTTGCAAAAAAAGAATATATTTTTGTATGAGATTTTTATTGTATTTTCCTTAGTCTGGTCATAGCCTGTCTGAATGGTATATACTGTTTTCGCATCAAATATAATATCTGCCTTGAGTTCTACCAAACTATCACACGCTGAACCGCCAATTTCCCTATCTATAAAAATCTAAAAACATTTAATAAACATGAATTTGGTAGACAGCAAATTTTTTTATTATTGTATCAAAATCACTTGAGGATCTTGACCACATACATGGCTCAGGCTGCATGCATTTGCATAACCTTGCACAATTGCACAGCATTACTCGGGTATAAGGAGAGACCATTAATAGTAGTTCAGCAGTACAACTGAAAACCCAGGGAAGTCTATTGCATGAGGATGCTTCTGCCTATACATAGGAGCATGTCACAAACCACGATACAACAAGATCCAACTGTCAACAAAACACTTACTTTGCAAACAGTCGGCATTTAGGAGGTCCTGGCACTTTTCGTGGCACTTGACACCACATTCGGTGCATCGCATGCCCTGTCTGGCTATGCCCCAAAGCAGCCCTTCGCACTCATAGCAGTAAGTGGGGGTTGTTGCTGTCCAGACTTCGAAATTGTGAGGGGTGGTTGATGAGATTGGATAAATTAATGCCTGCAGCGTCTTTCTGAAGACATGCATTTTCTGTTGAGTAAAAGATCAATAGAAGATCGCTCATTCTAAATACTGTTTCACACACGAATGCACAACAATTACACTGTATCTGATGCATCTTGACGAATGACAGTTTTTATGTGGATCAATGTAAAACCATGGTTCACATACACATACAATGTTCAATACAATTATCATTTAATAATAACAGATTTGGTAACATCGTTTATTTAATATCATTTTATATAAATTGCCCCACAGCTTTATGAACCTTATTGCCCTTTAGTTAAATATTCGATAAAGTATTTGACATTCCATACACTGATATCTATACTTTTGCTTAGACTTACAAAGGTAATCGGTAAGAAGTTAGAAAACACACATATGTTTGGATTCAATTTTCAGGGAGTACCAGGTATTTACACAAATGATAGGAGCAAAATACAAATTGGCACATTACAATGTATTTTTTTACCTATCAAATCATAATTTTCAGGCTAATTTTTTACACGATTTTGGAGCACGCATTTTGAATAACTATTGCAAAAATTTTCCACCTGTGCTTAGTGCTTTTTGCCAAGCCCAAATCTTCCTTTTTAATACACATACTTCACCCCTAGGGTTGGTCCTGGATAGCCAGAGGGCAGGGTGCAGTGTATTTAAAAAGTAGGACATGTACTTTTAAGAAGTTTCACATTCCCTGGTGGTGAAAAAACCTTACATTTGCTTTTACTATTGGAAGATCCACCTCACCTATAGGATAACATTGGAATTACCTTTTTTATATGTGCAATTTCCAAATGTGAACAGGTAACCCCTTCATGTTTGGTGTGTCTGGAATCACAATTCTAAACTTATGGTGAAGTCAAATTTTAACTTGCAATTCTGAAAATGCCACTTTTAGAAAGTTGGCATTTTCTTGCCTTAGCCACTTGGTACCTCAGACTATCTCTGGGTTACCTGACCGGGTGTAGGTGACAGTTGGGCTTTGTGTATTCCTCCTAGACAGCCACACACAATAGGGAGCTTAGGTGTGACTGGATGGGAGAGAGGAGCTGGACCCAGCCCCACTTACACTTGAATAGTTTGTGTCCTGTCTCTACACAAAAGGCTGCATACCCCTTGTAGTTAGTCTGGAGCCAGGACCAGGAAAGCATGGCTATAGAAGCTTCTCCCCACTTCAAAGGCACAAAATTGTATAAATACTGAATTTCAGGCACCACCACTTCAGTAAGTGGCTGGACCTATGAATACTCTGCCAGGAAGAAGAACTCTTGTTTTGCTGAAAGGACTTACACTATGCTGGACTGCTGCTCTAAAGGAACAGCTGCCCTACTGTGCTGACCTGCTGCTCTCCTGCCTGGGTGGGAAGGATTGGACCTGCATCGCTTAAACCCAGAACCCAGAGTGAATCCAAGGGCTAGTTGGCTGGCCTTCTGATCTTAAGCCTCAGGGACATATCAGGCTTCCTGCAACCTTGCACTTGCACCTGTGTTCTGCCATCTTTGAGTCTACCCTGCCAAGTGGTGCCATTCCAGTCCTGGAGCCTTGGAAGTGGGCCTAAAGGTGCTTAGCGTTTGTCTGTGGATCCAACAAAACCATTGCATCTCCTCTGCGGCGTGGTGCAAACCCGAGCCGAAGAAACACATTGCCGCTGCTGCATCAATTGGACCTCATGCAAAGATCCACACCACAGCTCTTTGGAGCCACCGCATCATCTCAACTACTCAACACAACCTCAGCGCAGGACCTCGCATCCCTCATTGACAGCAGTCTCGACTATGACGCCGGATTCCGCATCGCAGCCTCTGAGTTCTTCGGAATCGAAGCATTGCCCTAACTCCTCACTGCATCCTAGATGCCGGACTTCAAATCACAAGCCGTGTTGATGGATCCTTGACAACAATGTAGTCCCTCGCATCGCAGCCTTGCTGCATCTCAGAATAGATACATCACTTTGGCTTCACAATGCTACTTCAACGCGGATCTTTGCAATGTTCAGCAAACCAGTATTTAAGGCACTTTGTGCAGCGGGCCTAACTGGGTCCCTGTATCTGACCCGCACTCCATCGCAGTCAGCCTAAACTTGTGAATTTGTCCCAGCCCGGGCCGACACAGAGCCCTTGGTGCTTTTTGGTGCAATTTTCACAAAAATTCTCAAAATTGAATATCTCCGGTTCTACTGATTGGATGTTTGTCCTTTTGGTCTTGTTATATTTATTAGAGAAAGTTCAATTTTTATAACTTGGTGTGGGATCTTTTTTGTATGGTTTGTTTCACTTTATTACTATTTGAAGTGTTGCATACTGGTCTGTGTCAAGCTACCAGAGGGTTGAGCACAGGTTAATTTAGGGTTGGCTTGTACCTCATCCCGACAAAGACTGTGGTTGCTGCTTGACTAGGGTTCACACCCCAGTCAACCAATAACCCAATTTTTCCCTTTGCTTAATCAATAATTGGAAGGAATCAGGATCTAATCTAAGAAAATTACAGTTTTTTCACATTTGTGACTCTACTTTGAGCAAGCCTCCCAAATGGAGTCTCGCCCACTGTAATGCTCCAGTGTAATTTCACTTGAGCTGCAACCGTTAGTACCTACTTTTTAACCCTTTTACTGCCAAGGTATTGACACACCTCTGTGTCAGAGCTTTTTCAAATTCTCAGCATTAATTTGTTCATGCACATGTACTACTTTGGTCTCCTTGCAAATTATATGTTTATCTTTTTTTGGTACATTCTGAGCAATGTATTTGTGAAAAACCTTCACCAATATTTCACTGCAACTGAACATATAATAAAAAGTGCTGATAGAGCAGAGGTTTTCCTCTTACAGATTTGTGACAATTTAGAAAGAAAATGATTTGTGACACTACTCTACATAGATGATGACAAATGTGTGTTAAACTCCACGTTTCGGGAATATGAAAAAATGTAATTCTGATTTAGATACTGCATCGTAAAAGCATGCAGAATTCTAGAAAAAGTGCATGTTATGTTCTATGGTTAACTTTAAATAGATGTGAAATTTAACAAATGTAATAACATAGGGCCACATGCATCAAACTGTGCATTTGCGATTCCTATATTGCGATTTTTTAAAAATCGCAACTTAGGAATCGCAAATGCCTATACATGTAGGGATTGCAAACAAATTTGCGATTCCTACACATTCCTTATTTGCGACTCGCAAATTGCGAATCGCAAATAAGGAATAGTTTCCCATTCATTCCTATGGGCCTAAAGGCCCATAGGAATGAATGGGAATTGCATGCGCAATTTGTGAGTACCAAATAGGTACTCGCAAATTGCGCATGCAATTTCAAGGCTGCAACGGTCCCAAAAGGACACCCTGATGCACCCCTGAAATTGCAATTTCAACACATGTTGCACACACACATGCCCCAAGGGCATGTGTGTGTGTAACATAGAACTTTGAAAAATGCACATTTGTGCATTTTTCACAGTTCTAGCAAATTACCATCAACTTTGAAATGATGGTAATTTGCGTTTATTAATTGCAAAATCGCAATTTTTTTGTTGTTGTTGCATTGCATTTAGGGAATCGCAATTTGCGATTCTCTAAATGTAATTGCAATTTGAGTAATCGCAAATTTAGCGATTACTTAAATAGCGATTTTTGCATTTGGGATGATGCATCCTAAATGCAAAAATAGCGGTCGCAAAGGGCAGATTCTGCACCTTTGCGACCGCTATTTTCAATGATGCATGTGGCCCCTAGATTTTATGATTTGAATAATGTGATAATAATAATAACAAAGAGATTGTATATGCAAAAATCTATGTTTCATGTGTTAGAGAAAATAGTATTTTTATGTGCAATGTGTGCACTGAAAATGACAAAAGAAAAGTAGGTGCTATGGAGGTTTTAGTTAAAAAACATTTCCATGAATCTTTTTCAAATGCACTTTTAAATACGTGTGCCTTAGTAACATATATAGAAAGAAAACTTATATATTCTGTATGTGTGAAACTGTGACATTTTCAACATTTTATGAGTATCCCATACTTACATGAATTAATTACAAATTGATTAAAATGTTTATTAATACATTTATGTGAGAGATTGTGTTAGGAAAATGCAAGATTCATAATTTTGCATCATGAAGTGCATGTAGACCTCAAACTCTGCTTCTTTTCCTTTCTTTATTTTCCCCAACATGAACTTATGAACTGAATAGTCTGAAGCCGATGGGAACTTTTCGTAAAGTTGCCTCTTGCTTTTTTTGACATCGGTAGCACAGTTTAAACTGTTACATGCTAGAACAGATGCTTGAGAACTAACTGTCAGAAATACGAAAGCAGGATCTTGCTTATTTTCTGAGTATCTCATTGTTCATATGACTAAGCTTACAATGGCTATGTAATTTTGATTTCTTAAATCGTTCGGATTGTATACTTTTCACCTACTACATCATTTCATTCTATCGAAGACGACAAATGGGACAAAGTGGTCTGACAATTTCGGTGATGCCAAGGGTGTCGCCCCAGAACTGATGGAGTATAATTGCTCAGATTTTGGAACTGAATGGCTGGCTTGGCTACTTTACTTGGAAAGACTGATCTGGCTTGGCTTGGCTCACCCGCTTTGCAGCTTTGAGATGTGCAAGGACAGCCTGAACTGTGACGTAATACTGCAATTGGCTGCCGGCTGGTATGCTAGCGTAGTGGAACCTTCTCAGCTGAAAGGTTCCGGTCAGGCTGCTGTGACTTTGATGTAGCAGCGACGGATTGAGGCAGATCACTGTCTTGTCAAACTTGAACTGGTCATTTGGACCTCACTGAATTTCCCTAAGGGTTTGTATGAGGCTTAACGGACTTCCTATTTATCTGTATGTTATAGACACCTCTAGTCTCCCTTGGCTGAGGAAGATTCCTACACTGTCATCCTTGGATCTCGCAGAGTTTGATATTACATTATTAAATTCAGTGTTAGGTAACTCTAGAAATGTATGCTATTTTAATTTAATGTTCTTTACTCTTGAATGAAATACTAAAATATTGAGACTTAAACTAAACTCTGCTGATTCTGACCTTATTATTTCCTTGTGGGCAAATCATTTGAATAATGTTTCTCTCGAGATGATAAATGGGGTTTCTAAATGTTATGTAAAATCTTCTGAATGTAGCAATTATCCTATTCCTGGTCCATATTTGATAATTGCTCATCCTCTGACTATTCCAGTCCCTTTCAGCATAGAACAAGATTCATCGGAGGACCAAAGAAGTCTGGCAGGTAGCTAGAGGTTTGATAGGTAGATTAAAATAAGTATAACTTTGATCTTAGAATAAATTTTAGGCCCAGCACATCTATGCTACAACAGTTTTTCTGGAAGCGTGTCGGATGGTTTACTAGTCTGATAAAACTGGGATATAAGGGGGATGCATACGGATATCACTATAAATTTACCCAAACCCAAGTTCAGTGAAATGTGACCCAGTGCCAGTTCTGAAGAAAAATTACGAGACGACAAGAAAAGTGGTATGAGTATTAATAGGGTTGTGCGATACTGTTGCTTAAATGTGTAACTAGTGAGAAATTAGTAGAGCAATGTTTTCTAATGCTTAATGTTGGATAAGAATTGTTGGATTGAAATTGTAATCGGGTCCGAAGTGGCCTAAGTTCCCGGGATATACACCTAAGGGTGGTCTCAGTGTGGCATACGCTGAGTAAGTTCGTCTGCTGTGTTTCGAAGGTGCTGTACGTGAGACGTCATCAGCAGTGCCACCAGAGAAGGAAACTTTGTAAGGGTGTGAAATTTAAAATCGCTGGGATTTTTATCAAAGTTCACAGAGAATAATCATAAGGATTTTTTTAGGTGGAATCGCGCTGGTCGAGAATATTCTCGGAATGTGTGAGTAAATCCGGATTAAATGAAGATCTGTAATTTCTTTTAGTGGAGCAGACAAGAGTTATTTGTGATTATAGCGCTTTTTAGGAAGTGTTGTGCTGCGATAGGTTGGTTGGTGTGAAATCGCACTGGGATTAGTTGATAGTGTCATGAGAACTGCACAGCGATTGGTAGCTTAAATGACAACAAGGAAGTGTTTACTAGAGAATTGAGTGAAATAATTTGTAGGGGACATTAGAAAGATTTATTCAGAATCATGAAAAACATGAATACATGGAGATGTGGCTGTACCTACTAGAGATGGGGTACCGATACCGGCCGAAGGCGCGCCTGCTTTGCATATGATCCTAGAGAAAAATTTTCATACATGCACATGGTTAGAGAATTGGATGAAGTATACTGAAAAAAGATGGACTTTTAGCTTTTCCTCAATATGGTACAGTCAATGTACTAATTGTTGAAAATTTGAAGGAGACAGATGAATGATATTAAACCACCTCTGAGACCTATTTAATTTGAAGCCCTCAGAGAATGGGAACATGTTGCCCATCAGAAGGAAAGATAGAAATATCAGGGAAGATATAAGAATACATTAAATAGGTATGTAGAGGCTAAATGGGATTCGGAGGATGTGGAGAAAAGACATTGCAGAGGGAGCACACATGTATCCTGTATTAGTTGCAGAAAGAGTGAAGCAGAAAAATGTAAAGAAAAGAAAAAACATCTTGAAAGCTCTCAGAGATTATTGTTAATAGATGAGAGTGATAATGTAATAGCCGACAAGTTTATGAATGAACTATTGATGAATCAACCTCCACCATATAATGAAGAACTATCACATACAGGATCTAATCCTTTTGTGAGAACTCATTCAGATGCACCTTCACTGCCCAAAAGCTTGAATCCTAATAATCCTTTCCGAAGCATAGAACAAACACCTAAAATGGCAGGGTTTAATAACCCCATGACATGCTAACGAATGCTGATGGTGTTCTTTCAGTCCAGTACCCATAGGACCTGTGGTTCCTCTATATCAATAAGATAATGGAGGACAGCAAGTACATTCTTTGATGGTTCCTACTGGATTGGAAGGAGTGAACATTATTCAACAAGGATCGAATAGGGAACAAATAGATCCCAATTCGAACAATTTGAGTGGTGATCTCATCAAGGAAATTAATCAGGAGGTAGTGTAGAGACAGCCCAAACTAATGTGTCACGCAATAAAGTAAGACCGATTCCATTATCTGGTACCATAGTGGGAAATATGGAGGCTCCAAATAAAGGGCTGCAAGTCATGACAGGAAAGACTTTACAAATGGGAACACGAGGTTCTGAAGTCATGTCACACCACAGGTAGAAGAAGCTAGTGGAGAGTCGCATGAGAGTGTACTAGATAGATAGGCAGGGCCTACCCCGCAGGGACTTGATGACTTGATAAATGATACAGCACCTTCTACTTTTGACAAGGGTACAGAAGTTCAGGGAACATCTGTAGTAAAGAACCCAAATGAAAAATCACTTGTTGTAGCAAACTTAAAGTGAAGTTGGAAGAGATGATTTGGGGTACAATCAGTCCTGGTAGAATTATTCACTATCGAGATGATGAATTGTTATTTGTATGTTAAGATATTGCCGGGAGAGCTCGTAATACTCACGAAAAATTGGCTGCAGTTGCACAGAAATATGGGGTTGGCATACAAAAATCCAAAACATTATAAAAGACTTACCGATTAGACTTCAGTGACAAGGATCTTGAGAGTTTAAAACACTAAGGGAAAAGATTACAGATTAAAGAGCTACTGACTACTCTTAGGAAATGGGGTGAATTGGAGAGATGGGAAGGCAGATGGGTAAAAAAGAAGGAAACAAAGAAAATATTTACGCCGATGTATCCAAAGTTTGAAGGGGAAGCAGAAAATGCAGAGACAAAAATATTTCCAATGAGGGAAGTGCCAGGAGGAGGTTATGTTCATGTTCCATGGACTAGACCTGATATACTGTCCTTTACAAACGATTTCCCAAAATTAAAGGAGAAGCCTGTTGAATGGTATAGACAAGATGAAGGATTTGTGAAAGTTTCAAAGGTTTTACTAAAGGATTTGGATACTTTGCTTGACATTGTGATTTGTTGTGACTTGTGGACTGAATGTAAAATTGCTATTGGCCAGAAATAGGACCTGTTAGAGACCTGAGAACTGGTGCACCATCACCCGAGGTAATGAAAAAATATAATCAGGTCATCACTTATTTGAACAGAAAGATTTCCCCAAAAGAGACTGATTGGGTAAAGATCTTCTTTCTTTAGAACAGAGATCTGGTACTAGGTCATATTTTTGGGCAATGTGTTCCCTGAGGGTGAGGTTGGCGGCTAGGGTGAATCCAAGTGACTTGGCATTCAGTTAAAGTTGGGGTTCAAAGCCAATATTCATGTCCTTGAGTAAGGTTTGAATGGTATCCTGCTTGTTGTTCTTGGCAAATAACATAAATTCTGTTTTGGTTAGGTTGAGCTTGAAGTTTGGATGATGTGCAAGCAGTGTTTGAGGTATTGGACATCTGAAGCAGAGGAGACTAGTAGACCATCATTGGTATATTGGTGAATCTTGATGCTGCTATCTGTGAGCAGAGTACCAAGCGGCTTCATGTAAAGGTTGAAGATGACAGGAGACATGTGGAACGCTTGGGGACTTCACAGGTGATGGGGATCTTTTGTGACCTGGAGCAGCCCATGTGAACAAACTGGCGTTAGTTGGAAAGGTAGGAGTAGAACCAGTGAAGTACATTGCTGGTGATGTCCATTTGAGACTCGAGGGTGTGAATGATGATTGGATGTTCAAAAGTGTTGAAGGCAGCTGAGAGACCTAGCAATACCAGAGACAGGGGTCATCATCTGTGGCCAAAAGAACATTGTCTATGATGTGTAAGGAAGAGGTCTCCATGCTGCAGTGTGATCTGAGGCAAAATAATAATAATACCAGCATTTGTAAAGCACGCAGCTACCTCAGGGGAGGTGTCCCGGCGCTAGGGGCCGTCGGGAAGATTAAGCGAGCTATTGCCCAGAGTCACAAGCTGCTGGGCTAACCTGCCACCATCGCAGGGGATCAGACCGTGAGCCCCCGTGTTCCGGAGTCAGCCGCCCTGGCCGCTGCACCACACCTCTTCCACCAAAACTGGTACTAAATGACACTGTTAATTCTGCATGCACATTGTCTTTGCACCAGCAAGAGTAAGTGTCTGGTCTGTGCTACAGAGCACTACTCTGTAATGCTAAAATTGTGAGGATGAGGTACTGACAGTAGGCCCATCCACTAATGATTATCCCACAAAGATATCTACTGTAAATGCAGCATAGGCTTCAAACCTTTGTGTGCATCTGTCTTAAAAATGATTTCCACAACTTTCACAGCTTAATCCTGTATTTGCACGTTCCAAGTCAGTATTTACAGTCACAATGCATTATTGATGATAGACAATCAATTTAACAGTATTACT